>CM074721.1:437258379-438458379 GCA_037306005.1 Rhinophrynus dorsalis
CAGCCGGTGTACGTGCGGACCTGTGACTACCAGTGTAACAAAGTTTGTGGGAGGGTGAGGGATTAGGCAGTGTGTGTGGGTATGAGCAGAGGCACATGGATGGTGGTGATGGTGGGGCAGTGTCTGATAGTGTGTATGGGGGATCTGTGACTACCAGTGTGCACTGTATGTCCCCCTCATACAAAGTTTGATTCCCAGCCTGAATCTAGTTTACAGGACAGGCTGGGGAATGGGACTGCCAGTTGGCTGTGGAACCAGGCAAGAGGATATGGTACATGGGGGGGGATTGGAGGCATTTTTTGTGCATGCCACAGGGGTGCCCAATGCACTGCGAAGAAATGCGTTGGACCCCCTGTTGCACACAAAGAGGTTTTTTTTAATTATTATTTTGTATTCATACCTCGTTGGGGAGGCGGTATCAGAAACATTCCTGGTGTCCCCATTCAAGGTCTAAAAACAGAGTAATGAAAAAATAAAAGTATGTGTGTGTGTCACAGGGGGTCCAACATTGGGGGCATCAGAACCCATACAATGAGGTCTAAATAAAAAATAAAAGGGGGAAAAAAAATAATAATCCTTTGTGTGCCACAGGGGTGTCCAGTGGATTGCAAAGCAATGCATTTGGGCCCCTGTGGCACACAAAGGGTTATTTTTTTTTTTTTATTGTGACTTTGTATTCAGATGGCCACCAAACAAGCTCTGATCACAAAGTAATGATAAAAAGTCCTGTGTGTGCCACAGGAAGGGGGTCTGCATTTAACCTCCCCACCCAGTGGCACACAAGGTTAAATTTTTTTATTTTATTTTTTTTTTATTATATACCTCATTGAGGGGCATCAGGACCCCCCCGATCCCCCCCCAATGAGGTCTTGGTAAAAAAATATATATATGTCCACAAAAGAAGTAACCCTGTGAGTGCCACAGGGGTCTCCAGCGCATTGCGAAGCAATGCATTGGATCCTTGTGGCACTCAGAGGGTTCGTTTTTTTTTTTATCATTACTTTGTAATCAGAGCTTGTTGGGGGACCATCAGGACCAATCCTGATGGACCCCAACAATCTCTGGTAACAAAGTAATGATAAAAGCCCTGTGTGTGCCACAGGAGGGGAGGGGGGTGCATTGGACCCCCCCCTGTGGCACACACAGGGTTACATTAAAAAAAAAAAAAAATTTGATTATAGACCTCATTGAGGGGTATCAGGACTCCCGCTGATCCCCCAATTAGGTCTTTACAAAAAAATCCCCCCAAAAGAAGTGACCCTGTGAGTGCCGCAGGGGTCTCCAGCACATTGCAAAGCAATGTGCTAGGGACTCCTGCGGCACTCACAGGGTTACTTTGCCGTTTTATTTTTTTATTTTTATTTTTTCTTAACTTTTCAGACCTCGTGGGGGACATCAGGACCCCCTCCTGGTGTCCCCCTCCTGGTGTCTCCCAGCCCGATCGGCTGGGAGATCAATAAGGCGACCGCAGGAGAGCAAAAGCTCTCCTGCCCTTCTCTCCTACCACCGGTAGGAGTGAACGGGACCGGGGAAACTTCCCTAACTTCATCGGTGACCATGTCACCGATGACGTTGGGAGGCTTCCCCCGGTCCCGCCCACTCCTACCCAGAAGTTCGGGTAGGAGAGAGGGGAGAGGAGAAGCGCAGCTTCTCCTCTTGCATTATTGATCTCCCAGCACGATCGGCTGGGAGATCAATAACAGGGGGGACATGAGGAGTGATCTTCATGTCCCCCCATAGATGCCAAGCATTTTTTTTTTAAATGCGGCCACTGCATGCTGGTTATACCGGCTTATGCAGTGACCGCATTTAGTGGGTACATTGTATGAGCTTGCCACAGCGGGTACAGCTGTCCAAACTCGTACAATGTACCCACCTGGCACTCTAGGGGTTAACTAATGGAGACTGGAGTTGTATTAAGAAAATTAAAATGATGATACTAATAATACACATTACCATTGGCTGGAGGCGGAAGGTCCTGACAGAACACGGAGTGAAGGGGCGGCGAATGGAAGCCGCCCGCAGGGAAGCTTCACATACCGGGAGTTTGACTTGGTAGTTTGCCTTATCTTCAATGGAGACTTCAGTGGGGACTTTCTGAACATTGTAAGTGTGATTTAGAGAGCGGATTGCGCCGAGGGGGGGGGGTATACCTGCCTACAATCTTTTTTTTCAATAAAAAAACTCTCGTGTATAATACACCCCCCCCCCACTTCACATAAGCTGAAGTGGGGTAAAATTGTGCATCTTATACCCAAGATTTTACGGTACTTACTGTTGCCAAATATTCCTTTACGTTGTGTATATTAATAAAGACTGTGTTACCTAAAGTACTGGTCCAGTTCTCATTCTTACAAACTGTGACAATATCCCATACTTCCAGTAGCATACTTTCTTGCCCCCCGAAACATTTATTTAAAAAATTGATCAGATGTTGTTGGGGCACAAGGACTTCCCTCCTGCTAATGATCACCTGTGCAATCACCATAGGCAATCACTGCTGCTACCCTAAAGATACTAGTTGCCATCCCTTAACGGAAAACTCAGTTGAGTATTGTCTGAACTTTTGGGCTGAATTTAAAAACCTGGAATCAAGATGATACAAGTGGAAATCAGCCTTAAAACTCAACCTGGACATTCAAGATTGGGTTTGCAAGAAAGAGAAGACAGTGAGTATCTTCCAAATCATGGAGTTTATCTTGTACATAATTAGGAAGATTATCAATACTGGCTGGGCAGACCCCCCCCCCTCCCCAGCCTGCTCTCACTGACACTGGTAGTCACTGATCCCTGCATAAAATGTCTGCATGTTTCAAATGCCCACTGGTAATTACAGATCCAAACTAACACTGTCCCATTGGTAGCCATTCAACCATGCATACACTTTTTGTTTCCCCAACCTTGTCCTGCTCATAGCAACAGTACTACATATACACATTTTGTCACCCCAGTCTTGTTCCACCGGTAACCACAGAACCAAACGTTATACTGTTTAACACTCAGCCTTGCTCTACTGGCAGCCTTACACACACACACTGTTTTCTTCTTCCCTAGCCTTGTTCCACTGGTAGCCATGCTCCAGGAACCCACTATGGTGTGTCAACCCTTACCAATATTTTCTTGAAAAGCAGTAGTTAATGTGATAACAGTATGACATTACATGTGTTTAAAAGGTATAAATATCTTTGAAGGGGTAGAAATGTAAAGTAGCTCTTTTTTGTAGACTTTTGTGCACAAGGGAAAAAAGGCAAGTGATGCCTCATTTGATGAAGGTTAATGTCTGCCTTGAAAAATGTATGCTTTGCCCATATTTTCTTTGTATCTATAATATTCATGAACATTTTAGTGCAGCAAGATGATGCTATATGAAACACCTAAGCTATTTTACATTTCTACCTCTTCAAAGATACAGATAGCTTTGAAAAACCATGGAATTTATAACTATAATCATTAGCTACTACTCTTTCAAGACAAATTACATCCTGTAGGTATAAGATGATGTGCTGTAGTGGATTCCAAAGTCACAAAACTATGCCAACCACAATCTATAATTTTTTATACATGTATAATTTTTCATGACTTGCTTGTACTAAAATGAGAGAAATTAAGACAAGGTAGATAAAGCACACTATTTTGGAAAGTAGACAACTAGCCACTTCAAATGAGGGGTCATTTGTCTTTCGACTCTTACATTAGTTAGTGCAAAACTATTTCCAGAATGTGGCATTATTGGAATTTTTTTTTTCACATCAGTCACTTCAAAGATAATAATTGTTCAACAGCATGGCATTTCCTGGTGTATTCAGGAGCTAATGACAGCCTAAAAAAATGGTATCCCACTGGTATTGGTTGGCATACCATATTGGTTTCCAGGAGTATAGTTACCAGCAGAAAAAGGATGAATACACAAACAGTGTTTGTGTGAATGTATGGATACCAGTTGAAACAGGCTAGGAGGTCAGCCTTTGTATGTGAGGACCTGTGACTTCCAGTGGAACCAAGGGGGGGAGGGGGTCAGCCAAAGTATCTGTTCATATCTACCAGTGGGCAGAGGAACAAGGTTGGGGGCTTAGACAGGACATATAAGGAATCTGTGACTACCAGTGTGTACTGGAATCAGGCTGAGAATCAGTGTATGTCACCGACATACACTGTTTGATTCCCAGCCTGTTTCCAGTGCTGTCTGTGTCTATCACTGGAAAGTGGAACCAGGTTGGGGTGGGGTCAGGCTGGGGTAATGCAACTGCCAGTGGCCTGTGGAACCAGACTGGGGGGGGGGTTAGGTTATGTGGGGGAATTGGAGGCAGTTAGTGTGCATGCCAAGCAGTGCATTGGACCCCTTTTGACGCATTCCAACCACACGGAGGTCTGAATAAAAAGTAATAAAAAAAATGAATTCTGTGTGTGCCACAGAGGGACCCCCCTGTGGCACACAAGTGTTTAATATGTTTTAACTAAGTGGGTCTGAATAAAAAAAAAAATCCACAAAAAATGAAGCCTGTAAAGCAATGTGCTGGACCTCCCTGTGGCATACACTGAGCTAAATTGATATTGTTTTTCCCCCTCTTTTTAGACCTTGTTGGGGGCACTGGGCCTCTCCTGATGTCCCCCAGCTATTGATCTCCCAGATGATCCTTCATGTTGCTTTCCTGCATCTCCAGTACTGATATTCCAGTGTGTCCTAATTCCCCCTTCCCAATGATACATATATTGTTTACTTCTTCAACCTTGTTTTAATCATAACAGCTGACCCACACATATCTCAGACAATTTAAAAAAATGATGGAGGGTGATAGGAGGAGAGCCCAGCCACATGTCTGACATGGGATTGGCCATTCGTATACAAATGGCCAAGCCAATGTCCCACATGTGACTGGAACTCTAGAGTTTAGAGTAAAGTAGCTCCTCTTAATAATAGCTCTTCACATACTAATTTGCTCATAAATGCTAATGGCCCCTATGATTTTTTTTTTACTTTTGCGTTTGTTAAACGGTTAACATCTTCTATCAGCCCTGGATGTCATGTTCATGGAGGCACACATGACATTTGCTGGTAGTGTTTTCAAACTATGGGCTGGATCCCATTACAGCAGGATAGAAATTCTGCTGGCAAAAATGCAATAAAAGGCAAATCTTTATCTTTTCTCCAACTTTTGATATCCTATTTTGGCCGATATATGTACTAATGCAATTGTGTATGCATGCAGAAGCTGCAATCGGCAAGAAGGTTTACACCATTGGCAGCAGTGAGTCTCTCAAAAAAAGCCACATAGGGCCGTATGTTCAAAGGGATAATGACAAAAAATTGTCGTATGAAAGATAAAAATAAGTCATTGAATACATGAATGAGATATTTTCTGTAGAGTATACGACAAAAAACTAGTAATGTCCGTTGTGTACGACACAACTCCAGAACTGATGGGCAAAGGGACGGGCAAGGGTGTGGCTAAACTATTCTCCAGTTTCATATAGAGGAAAAGAAAATTTGTTGCAACTAACGACAAAAAAATGTCTTTCAAAAGACAAAATTTGTACATTAAGAAAAAAGTGGAGGGAATATGTTCTGAATGTGAGAATTTTTGTCTTTAGTTAAGACATTTTTGTCGTTAGTTAAGGCATTTTTAACCCCTAGAGTGCCAGCTACTTACGCCGTACGAGTGGACACAGCTGTACCTGCTGTGCCACGCTCGTACGGTGTAAGAGTGAAATGCGGTCACTGCATGAGCCGGTATAACCGGCATGCAGTGGCCGCATTAAAAAAAAAAAAACCCTGGCACTCATGGGGAGGCATGAGGATCACTCCTCATGCCTCCCCAGTTATTGATCTCCCAGCCGATCGGGCTGGGAGATCAATAAACACAAAGAAGAAACATAGTTTCTCCTTCCCCCTCTCTCCTACCCGAACTTCCGGGTAGGAGTGGGCGGTACCGGGGGAATCCTCCAAACGTCATCGGTGACATGGTCACCGATGACGTTAGGGAAGTTTCCCCGGTCCTGTTCACTCCTACCGGTGGTAGGAGAGAAGGGCAGGAGAGCTCTTGCTCTCCTGCGGTCGCATCATTGATCTCCCAGCCTATCGGCTGGGAGATCAATGACTGGGGGGACACCAGGAGGGGTCCTGATGTCCCCCACGAGGTCTGAAAAGTATAAAAAAAATAAAAATAAATAAAAATAGAATTAAAGTAACCCTGTGAGTGCCACAGGGTCCCAGCACATTGCTTTGCAATGTGATGGAGACCCCTGTTGCACTCACAGGGTCAATTCTTTGGGGGGGATTTTTTTTTTTTTAAAGACCTCATTGGGGGGATCAGGGGGGATCCTGATGCCCCTCAATGAGGTCTATAATTGGAAAAAAAAAAAAAAAAAATTAACCCTGTGTGTGCCACAGGTGGGGGTCCAATGCACCCCCCCCCTCCTGTGGCACACACAGGGCTTTTATCATTATTTTGTTACCAGAGATTGTTGGGGGACCATCAGGATTGCTCCTGATGGCCCCCCAACAAGCTCTGATTACAAAGTAATGATAAAAATAAAATTAACCCTCTGAGTGCCACAAGGGTCCAACGCATTGCTTTGCAATGCGCTGGAGACCCCGGTGGCACTCACAGGGACACTTTTTTTGATAACTTTTTTTTTGTTAAGACCTCATTGGGGGGATCAGGGGGGTTTGTATACCCCTCAATGAGGTCTATAATAAAAAAAAAGTAAATAAAAAAAAAAAAATGAACCCTGTGTGTGCCACGGGGGGGGGGGGGGGGCAATGCAGCCCCCCTTCTGCGGCACACACAGGGCTTTTATCATTACTTTGTTATCAGAGATTGTTGGGGGGGTCATCAGGATTGGTCCTGATGGCCCCCCAACAAGCTCTGATTACCAAGTAATGATAGAAAAAAATTAACCCTCTGAGTGCCACAAGGATCCAATGCATTGCTTTGCAATGCGCTGGAGACCCTTGTGGCACTCACAGGGTCACTCCGTTTGTGGACATATATATTTTTTTTTACTAAGACCTCATTGGGGAGGGATCAGGGGGTCCTGATGCCCCTCAATGAGGTATATAATAAAAAAAAAATAAAATAAAAAAAATTTAACCCTGTGTGTGCCACTGGGATAGGGGTTCAATGCAGACCCCCTTCCTGTGGCACACACACAGGACTTTTTATCATTACTTTGTGATCAGAGCTTGTTTGGTGGCCATCTGAATACAAAGTATCGATAAAAAAATTAACCCTTTGTGTGCTACAGGGGCCCAATGCATTGCTTTGCAATCCATTGGACACCCCTGTGGCACCCAAAGGATTATTTTTTTTTCCCCTTTTATTTTTTATTTAGACCTCATTGTATGGGTTCTGATGCCCCCAACAAGGTCTACACAAAAATATTGGGGGAAAAGCCCCAAAAAATGCACGTTACACAGGGGGGGGTCCAACGCAGTGCTTTGCAATACGTTGGACCCCCTGTAACACACACACACACTTTTTTTTTTTTTTATTATTCTGTTTTTAGACCTGGATGGGGGACACCAGGAATGTTCCTGATACCGCCTTCCCAACGAGGTATGAATACAAAATAATAATTAAAAAAAAAAACCTCTTTGTGTGCAACAGAGGGTCCAACGCATTGCTTTGCAGTGCATTGGGCACCCTTGTAGCATGCACAAAAAATGTCTCAGATTCCCCCCCCCACACACACACGTACCGTATTCCCCTGTCTGGTTCCACAGCCAACTGGCAGTCCCATTCCCCAGCCTGACCCCCAGCCTGTTTCCACTGCCTTTTGGTAGACTCAAAGTACCAGTATGCACTAGATTCAGGCTGGGAATCAAACTTTGTATGAGGGGGACATACAGTGCACACTGGTAGTCACAGATCTCCCATACACACTCTCAGACACTGCCCCACCATCTCCACCATCCTTGCTCCTCTGCTCATACCCACACACACTGCCTAATCCCTCACCCTCCCACACTGTTACACTGGTAGTCACAGGTCCGCGCGTACACTGGCTGACGCCCTAGCTTCTTTCATCTGTTAGCCATAAAATCACACATACACTGTTTGCTTTCCCATTCCTGTTTCACTGGTAGCTACGCTCCTGTAGTGTAAATTGGTATGTCAACCCATAGCAGTGGGGTACCATTTTTCTTAGGCTGGCAAGAAGTCCTCCTAGGAAATCCCACGCCATTGAACCATTTTAGTATCTTTGAAGTGACTGATGTGTAAAACAAATGTTTGGTTTTTTTCCTGTAGCACCACATTCTGGAAATAGTTGTGCCAACTAACTTAGGGGGTAAAAAGGCAAGTGACCCCTCATTAGATGCGGCATGTTGTCTTCTTTCCAAAATGGTATAGTTTATCTACCTTTTCTTCACTTCTGAAGGTGTTATAGCCATTTTCATAGAGGCAAGTCAGGTTTGAGAAAATGTTAGAAACATCAGTTTGTAGTAGGTGTAGTTTTCTATTTCTAGCACTCCCTAAGATAGTTCAGCTCATACCAATGGGGTGTCGTTTGACTCCTAAGAGCTTTAGCTAACGAATGCAGTTGAAAATTCCATGGTTTCACAGAGCTCCATACATTTGAAGGGGCAGAAATGTAAGAAAATGCCTTTTTTTTCATTAGCGCCACCTCCTGGAAGCATTTGTGCATGCCAGCCTTTGGGTTATGGTTATGAAGGCAAGTGACCCCTCATTAGATGCGTCAGGTTGTTTTCTTTCCAAAATGGCATTGTTTTCTACCTTTCCTGCATATCTATTATGGTTATAACCATTTTAGTGCAAGCAGATAATTTAAGAAACAAAAGTGTCAGGTTTACGTACGTGTTCCTAGCACCCACATATTGTATGTTAAGCCACACAAATGGGCTACCATTTTTCTCATGTTGGTAGCAGGTACTGAATACAGCAGGAAATGTTATGGTTTCCAAAGATTTTAGTATCTTTGAAGTGGTGGAAATGTAAAAAAAAATGTATTTATTCCCATAGCGCCACCTTTTGGAAATATTTGTGCACTTCAGCCCAGGGGTAGAAAGGCAAGTGACCCCTCATTTGATGCGGGACAATGTCTACTTTCCAAAATGGTATACCTTTTATACCTTTCCATCATGTCTCTAACAGTTATGAACATTTTAGTACAAGCAACCATTTTCGAAGAAGCAAACAGGTAGGTGTAGTTATGCTTTTCTGGCACCCCTAAGGTATGTCGATTCATTCCAATGGGGTGTCATTTTTCTCCTAAGAGCACTAGCTAATGAATACAGTTGGAAATTCCATGGTTTTCACAGATTTCCATACAGATGAAGGGGCAGAAATGTAAGAAAATGCCATTTTTTTTCCAATAATGCCACCTTCTGGAAGCATTTGGGCACAACAGGCTTGGGGTAAGAAGTAGTGTTGAGCGAGCACCGCGATGCTCGGGTGCTCGGGTGCTCTGACCGAGCACCCCCTGCTGCTCGAGTGCTCGGCCGAGCACCCGAGCCCCATTCAAATGAATGGGAGCACTCGAGCATCAAACCAGGCACCCCCTGCTCTGATGAGCGGAGGGTGCCTGGTCAATGTCCCCCTTCATCTCCGCTATGCCCCTCTTCCACAATGTCCCCCTTCATCTCCTCTATGCCATAGAGGAGATGAAGGGGGACATTGTGGAAGAGGGGCATAGCGGAGATGAAGGGGGACATTGTGGAAGAGGGGCATAGACTCTATGCCCCTCTTCCACAATGTCCCCCTTCATCTCCGCTATGCCCCTCTTCCACAATGTCCCCCTTCATCTCCTCTATGGCATAGAGGAGATGAAGGGGGACATTGTGGAAGAGGGGCATAGCGGAGATGAAGGGGCACATTGTGACAGACGGGCATAGCGGAGATGAAGGGGGACATTGTGGAAGAGGGGCATAGAGTCTATGCCCCTCTTCCACAATGTCCCCCTTCATCTCCGCTATGCCCCCTTCATCTCCGCAATGCCCCTGTACCTCCATTCCCTGGTGGTCCAGCGGAGCGTCTTCGGATCTGTGCCTCTTCCGGCACAGATCCCCGCAACCCGAACATGTCGGGCGAGCACATGGCGGTACTCGTACGAGTACCGCCATGTGCCGAGCAGAGCGATGCTCGAGCCGATCCGAGCATCGGCCGAGCACGCTCGCTCAACATTAGTAAGAAGGCAATCCACACCTCATTAGATGCGGCAGGTTGTCTTCTTTCCAAAATGGTATGGTTTGTGTAGCCTTTCTTCACTTCTCTAGTTGTTATAACCATTTTTGTACAGACAAGTAATGTTTGAGAAAATGTTAGAAAAATTAGTGGTTGCAATAGGTGTAGTTTGGTACTTGTAGCGCCCACTAAGGTAGGGGAACTCATACCAATGAGGTGTCATTTTTCTCCTAAGAGCACTAGTTAATGAATACAGTTGGAAATTCCATGGTTTTCACAGATTTCCATACAGATGAAGGGGCAGAAATGTAAGAAAATGCCATTTTTTTCTTATAGTGCCACCTTCTGGAAGCATTTGGGCACAACAGGCTTGGGGTAAGAAGGCAATTCACCCCTCATTAGATGCGGCAGGTTGTCTTCTTTCAAAAATGGTATGGTTTGTGTAGCCTTTCTTCACTTCTCTAGTTGTTATAACCATTTTTCTACAGACAAGTAATGTTTGAGAAAATGTTAGAAAAATTAGTGGCTGCAATAGGTGTAGTTTGGTACTTGTAGCGCCCACTAAGGTAGGGGAACTCATACCAATGAGGTGTCATTTTTCTCCTAAGAGCACTAGCTAATGAATACAGTTGGAAATTCCATGGTTTTCACAGATTTCCATACAGATGAAGGGGCAGAAATGTAAGAAAATGCCATTTTTTTTCTATAGTGCCACCTTCTGGAAGCATTTGGGCACAACAGGCTTGGGGTAAGAAGGCAATTCACCCCTCATTAGATGCGGCAGGTTGTCTTCTTTCCAAAATGGTATGGTTTGTGTAGCCTTTCTTTACTTCTCTAGTTGTTATAACCATTTTTGTACAGACAAGTAATGTTTGAAAAAATGTTAGAAAATTTAGAGGTTGTAGTAGGTGTCTTTTTGCACTTCTAGCATCCCCTGTGGTAGGTGAACCCATACCAATGGGGTGTCATTTTTCTCCCAAGAGCACTAGCTAATCAATATAGTTGTAAATTCCATGGTTTTCCCAGATTTCAGTACTGTTGAAGTGGCAGAAATGTAAGAAAATGCCATTTTTTTTCTATAGTGCCACCTTCTGGAAGCATTTGGGCACAACAGGCTTGGGGTAAGAAGGCAATTTACCCCTCATTAGATGCGGCAGGTTGTCTTCTTTCCAAAATGGTATGGTTTGTGTAGCCTTTCTTTACTTCTCTAGTTGTTATAACCATTTTTGTATAGACAAGTAATGTTTGAAAAAATGTTAGAAAATTTAGAGGTTGTAGTAGGTGTCTTTTTGCACTTCTAGCATCCCCTGTGGTAGGTGAACCCATACCAATGGGGTGTCATTTTTCTCCCAAGAGCACTAGCTAATCAATATAGTTGTAAATTCCATGGTTTTCCCAGATTTCAGTACTGTTGAAGTGGCAGAAATGTAAGAAAATGCCATTTTTTTTCTATAGTGCCACCATCTGGAAGCATTTGGGCACAACAGGCTTGGGATAAGAAGGCAATTTACCCCTCATTAGATGTGGCAGGTTGTCTTCTTTCCAAAATGGTAGGGTTTGTGTAGCCTTTCTTTAATTCTCTAGTTGTTATAACCATTTTTGTATAGACAAGTAATGTTTGAGAAAATGTTAGAAAATTTAGAGGTTGTAGTAGGTGTCTTTTTGCACTTCTAGCATCCCCTGTGGTAGGTGAACCCAAACCAATGGGGTGTAATTTTTCTCCCAAGAGCACTAGCTAATGAATACAGTTGTAAATTCCATGGTTTTCACAGATTTCAGTACAGTTGAAGGGGCAGAAATGTAAGAAAATGCCATTTTTTTCCTATAGTGCCAACTTCTGGAAGCATTTGGGTACCACAGGCTTGGGGCAAGAAGGCAAGTTACCCCTCATTAGATGCGGCAGGTTGTCTACTTTTCAGAAATATATAGTTTTATATAGTTATTCCACTGTTTTAGGGTAGTTTTACCACAAAAACCCTAGAATGTGCATTTTAGTTTATAAAATTGAAAATGTCATTTTGCGCTGCTGGTGATTAGGGCTCTACGCTAGCCTTGGACTTAGGTAAAGCTATACAAATTTGGTATTTTTTTACTCGGGGGACTCTGGGCTTTTTCAAATAATTGAAACTTTTTCAATCAAGGTAAATGTTTTTGATACATAGTATGTGATTTTAGCAAAATGAGTAAATTTTCACTTTTTTTTGTCATTATGACATCATAGCTTTTTGCACGATGTAAAATTCTCTTCATGTAAGGTATCACGAGAAAGCTCAATTCATTCTGAAAAAAACAATATATAGTTTTTCATATTTAACTAAAAATCCCCAGAGGAAATCAAGCCTAAACGGAAGGATAGCAAAAAATGTTGAAAAAGTGTCTGGCCTGCAGGGTTCAGAAAATGGCCCGAGCCTCTGGCACTGAAGGGGTTAAAGACATTTTTGTCGTTAGACATATTTCCAATCACAACAGACACTCTCTGAAAATATTAATGATCTCAACGTTACAAACGACAAAAGCTAATCCGCTACCTCTTTGAACATATGGCCCATAGAGGTGAAATTCAGTAGATTAATCTCTTGTTTTCTTATACATAGAAGATTTCAATAGCACCCATGTGTAATTGCACCAGAGATCAGAAGGGTGGCAACTGGAGAAACCTCTGAGAACAGCATTTGGCCCAAGGGCTGCCTGTTTACCACCACTGTTGTAAACTCTTTGAAAGGGGCAGTACAGAGTCAATTAAAGATCCCTGTCTGTGCCATGGAACAGATTTCACATTGCTCATGTTTGCTGCTCAGGTCACAGAGATCTTCGTTACTAGGAAATATCAGCTCCTTGCTCAGGATTTCTGGGGACTTTTTTCCTCCCTATAGAAGCCCCATAGAAGCCTATTGATGGTGGAGTCACATACACAGGCTTTTTATGGGGCTTCTTTGGGCAGAGACAGTGTGATGAGTGAAGAGTAAGCATTCCTGGGAATTTTCTGTATGAGCTGACCTTGAGATTCTTGAAATATTAATACTTAAAATTCCTTATAATGTAGATTCAAGTTGAAATATCACTGATTCCTCAAGTTCAGAGATGCACCTAAATATAATTATATGTGTGTGATTATGAATGTGTTTTTATGTACTTTCCTCCCAGCAAAAATAAAGTACCAGTTGTGTCTTTATTTAAGGTTTAAATTGCTTTAAGGTGCTAAAGCCTGCAACCCATCCCTTCCCAACCACCTCAACCCACCATGCCCCAAGACAATAATTTGAACAAAACAACTGATACAACACACCAAAATAATGACATGGAGGCGCATAAGTAGGTGGTAAAATAAAGTCATGGTTTATTAAAGGGCTTTGACCTATTTAAGGGACCCTTGGGAAACCCTCTCACCTTTCTCCCCCATGAACCCCCTCAGTAGTGGCTACTTCACTCATGCAACCAAGGAGAGGAATAAACAAGATGATCCACCACAGCTTATCTGGCCATGCCTCCCCTTCACATCAATGCATACTGGCAAGAGCCTGCCTAAGAGACCTGACCCCCAAACCAAAGTCTCTGCACCTTAGACAACATTTGGCTAGCTGCACTGGCTTTAAGGTTTAAATTAAGATGTTCTCCTGCAGGATGTCTGTGTTATTTATGAATTTCATTTGAATTATCAGGCTGGTTGGCAAGAAAGGGAAAGTGCAGCTTAAGAATTTAGTAACATTGTATTCTATAACTATGATCAATCAGAAAATCCCATAGCTCTGATGACACAACCAGGGCTTTTAAATGGTCTCTTATACTACCTCTTTATGCATAACTCTGTCTGCTCATTATTCTATTATTTAATAACCATCAATACAGCACAAGAAAACTAATCTAATCATAAAATATTACTAAATGTTTCCTCTACAAGTTGGGAAAATATGGAGGCTGCATGTAAGCCTTGTGCTGGATGTCTATTGCTGAGCACTGTAGTAAGGTGTGAAGTTAACTGAGAGCAATAATACTACATTGTCCAAATTATTGGCCCTTTCTTGTATTGCAGCATGCCATAAGTTTATGCCATCGTTATTGGTTGGCGAAAAGTCTGAAAAATGTCCGGCATAACCAACAATTGCTTGATTTTTTGCAAAAGTTTTCTCCTTTTTGCCACTATGTTTCCTATGACTGCAACATTTCTCACCATAATATTACTTCTTCTGAGGGCTGAAGTGGAGAAATAAAGAGCTGAAAGTCAAAGATGTAAGTTCTGCAACAACCCTTGAAAAGGTGTTTTAGCAGTCTGCGTGTTTTTGTCCTTTGCCCACAACACTAACTTCCTACGTATGTAACATTGGCACAACCATCCTTGAAAAATAACTGTGGTTCGGGATATTCCAGCAGGGTGCAACACATGACATCAGTTCTTTAAAGCTTCTGTTTTCAGTGACAGAATAGGGTAGCATGTTAACTTGCAACATTTTGGCATGTTTTTTATTCCATAAGCGTACTTTTGCTTTATGTTTGTGCAGGTTTTTACTTCTTTCTAAGAACTTAGTAAGTGTGTGATGGCAGTACATAGCAGAAAAACTGTGTAGCTTTATTGGTTTAATGCTACCACTTGTGGAGGTGGTGGTGGCATGTGTAGGTGCTCTATAACTCTTGTCATCTCCTACAGCAAACCCATCATACTTCTCTGCAGCAGGAGCCATAGGTGTTATTTTGAATTAACTAACTGTTGGCAGTGGCTCACTCTTTGACACATCAGTAACATCACTACTTATGTTATTTGCTCCAGAGCCCTAGGAACTTTTTGTAGTCCTTCTGCTGTTGCTAGTTGTGGCACCTCTGACCTATTGATTGTGTGTCTCCCAGTCAGATCTGTGGTTTTGCTTCAGTTTGGATCTCATTGATCAGATGCCTAGGTGTGAGTCTGATTTCCCCCTGCTCAAGTGCTTTTTGCACAGATAACAGATAGTTACATACATAGCTTTTGGATACTGAGTGAAGTATCTCTATACTGTAGACTTCATGGACTACAGGTTTCCTGAGGAGCTGCTACTTCTACTAGGGCTATATGTTGATTCTACCTTTACTACTACTAGGTGTCAAAGGTATAGCACTTCCATCAGCAGCTAAGGTTGAGGATGTTAATAACCTGTGAAAATGTGGACACTGGAGGGCTATATTCTAGATCTACATCATCATCTTCAGTCTTCATTAGGTTACCTTCAGCATTGACTTCCACTTCTTGACCACTACCCATATATTCCTCTAAACTTTTAGAAGTGTCAAACAAATTACATTTACTTTCACCAAGTTTGCTACTACTTTGAGGACAGGTGTTTGCAGTTGGTTCAGCTACTACACCTTCCTCCATTATGCCATTGCCACCATCAACAATAGAATGTGAATTGTTGTCGTCTTCAGTGTTCTTCTTATATGCTTTTTAAATGCACTGGCACTGATGGGACCTTGACAAACTGCATCATCCCATGGGGAAGAGGGGTAATCATTATTTATTGCACACACTGCAGCAACCATGGCTGAAGTCAGTTTTTGAATTACCACTTTACTTCCACGTCCCTGCAAAAGAGGAGCTCTTTTCTCTTCTCCCCCTACACCTTATGCATTTGCTGGACATTGCTCAACTACAATGTGTTTTTAATCTGAAGTACACAACAGAACTGATGGAGTGTGATGTCTTGCCTTGGCCCTCAATATTATGCTGAGTGAGGTGGTAGAGGCCATTGGGGATCTTCCCAATGTAAAGGCTCCTGGTTGTGATTGTCTCCCATCAGAACGATATATAAATTGTACATGGAGATTCTAGCTTTAAACTCTTAATTGCATCATGTGAAGCCTTGCATAATGCAGTCCTATCTCACACTTTGAATGAAGCTAATATTATTGTCCTCCCAAAACCACGAAAAAGTTCTCTCCGATTGAGTCCTACTATCCAATATTATTACCTGTTGACTCTAAGATTCTGGCTAAAATCCCAGCTAAAAGACTGAACTCAGTGATTACAACCTTTATACACCCTGACAAAGCAGGCTTATTACCAGGCAAGTCATAACCTTCGGCATCTCTTTTTGCACTTACAAACTCAGCATACAAATTCAGGCAACAGGATTCTTGCATCTCTGGATGCCACTCAGTTTGACTGTTTGACTCAGTTTAATGGAGCTACTTGTGGCGTATTTTGTGTCGGTACGGATTTGGCCCAACATTTATTGCCTGGATAAAACTACTTTATGCATCTCCATATGCTAGGGTCCTGATGGGAGGACATCTTCAGAACCTTTTACCCTAAGTAGGGGCACTAGACAGGGCTGCCCACTGTCTCCGGGGTTGTTTGCACTGGCCATTGAACCTCTAGTGGAATGAATCAGAGCAAATAGGAACATTCATGGATTTGTGGTGGGGATGGGGAGGAGAAATTTGCATTAAATGCTGATGATATTCTCCTGTTTCTTGGCGACTCTGATACCTTTCTGACTGTGCTTTTGTAAGCTGAACTATTGCTACCTACTCTTGATTAACCATTAATTGGTCCAAGTCTTCTCTACTTCTGTTAGACCCAGTCAAGACAAATTGAATATTAGCTGGTTTGCCAATGCAATGTAGGGATTCTTTCTGATATTTAGGAGTGGAGGTGGCAGCTACATCAGTGTGCTTTCTGAAGGATAACCTAGACCCTCTAATAACCCCCTTTAGAGAGAAAACTCTGGCATAGCTCAATCTTCCTATTGATGTTATAGGTAGATTTAACCAAATTAAAATTATTTTCCTGCCCAAATTTTATATGTTTTCCAAAGCGACTTGATACTCATTCCCAATTATTACTTTAAGCTCATGGATAAAATTATTACCTATTTTCTGTGGTCGGTCAACATATTATTCTGGTGGGTCCCAAGGTCAGTTCCAACCTGGTTCCAGCAACCAAGGCAATCTGCATGGTTTGGTCACTGATTCAGGATGCCTCTGCATATGGGGGTGTCGACCCCAATACCCCCATCTGAGGGAGAGCCAGTTTAACACACTTAAGAGTTCTGGAATTTGGACACATATGGTCAACCTTTGGAATAAGTATACTGTGCCAGTTGTAACAGGATAATAACATTAAAAAATTTACTCAATTGCCTGAGGAATTTGGTATTCCAAATAATCTCTTTTATTCTTATCTATGGCTTAGGCATGTGCTGTCATCTCAATGGAGTGGTCTTGGTAAAGAGGAGATATGAGTTCCCCTTATTTAGCGTAGCAATGAAGAAATACCCACTAAAACCTGTTTCAACCATTTATGGGTTGTAGGAGAAACAATGACACCATCCTGTAAATTCAATGAGAATGAAATGGGAGACTGATTTGGGGACTATGGAAGACTGGAATTGGTAAGAGGCAAAGAGGGGCCCTGAGACAGTGTTGGCAGCACCCAGACACCAACTGATACAACTAAAGATCCTTCACATATCCTATTATACTCATGTTAGATTGCACAGAATGAGGAAAACTTACAGTGGAGTTTGTAAGAGATGCGCTAGGGAGCATGTTACATTTAAGCACCTGATATTGGACTGCTTGTTGGTTCAGAATTTCTGGGTGAGGGTGGTGGAAGGTGTGGCGGGAGCCCCAACTTTCTCCCTTATTTTACCCCAGAGTGCCCACAAACTCCCTTAATACAGAGAACAAATATCGTACCTAAAAGACTCCCTAAACTAAGTTTCAACTCCACTTTATTTGCCTGTCTTCTCTAGCTCAAAATGTGCTGCTCTCTCTTCCTTTCACATACACAGAATGGCTGATGTGAGAGCCTGACACCCTTTTACAGGCAAAGAAGAGAAAACTGTCATGTGGTGGGGAGAAATTAAATCTTCCCATTGATTTCAAAGCTTTGAGCTAGGTGAAAAGTAGGAAAACAGCACTTTTTGCTGGAAATTTTTTGCTAGGTGGGAATTGCCATTTTTTTGCCTATTTTGGTCTGAGGAGAACATTTTCACCCATCTCTAATCATCATCTTCCCATTTGTAATTACTTTTGCTTTCCTTTTTATAGATTTGCAATATCTCCACTCCAGGAGAAAAGAAATAGACGTTAACAACATGTTAGTGCCAAAGGGGTGAGGATTGCACATCCCTCTGGCACTCAAAAAGTTAAAGTGGACCTGTCACATTAAAATATGTTTCGTTAATTTTAAAGATAATAAAAAAATACCTATATGTTGTGCTTGACATATATTTTAATATAAATATTTTTTGATAAATTGTTCTTTACTTGTTGGTGGCACATTGTGGAATGCTGACACAGCAAGTATGAAGTTTGGCCCCCATACACAATTAATTATTATACTGTGCAGTGATTTAAAATAAGTTCAACATTGTGCCAACAAAATATAAAGGGTCATTTTCCAAAACGGATTTATTTTTTGGAAAAATTGGATAGTACAACATACAGGCAGGTTTTAATTCTCTTGAAAATAAGTAAAATTGTCTTAGGGTGAAAAGTCATTTTAACACATTTATGTGCCAGTGTGGGTGTACAAAGCATTGTAGAGAAATGCAATGAACACCTACTCTGGCACACAAACAATTCACCCTTTAAGTGTCAGAGGGATGAGCAACTTATGCAAAGCAATGCATTGCTCACCCCTATAGGGAACAGATTCTGCATGTAAGATTAACTGATTTGGGAAACTGTTATTGGTGAGTGATCTTTCCATACAGAAACATAATTACTGGGAGACTTAAATATTTATTGAGTATTCTGTTCTCTTATAAAGAAATAAACTATTCCATTGTGCATAACTGAATGTAGATTTACCTAAATTAACATGTTAATTTTCAGAGTGAGTGTAGATCAAAAGCATACAGATACACTGCTTTAATGTTGGATGTAAGGCTAATTTATGGTTGAAAGTAAATTGCATGTTTGCCTTTGGCTACATAACTCATCACTGCATACTATATACCAGCCAGTGTCGGAAGGTCTCTTTACATCTTTGACATTCTCCTTTCTAAAGGTTTTTTTATTTTAACACTGGTCCTAATTGCCCTTCAGTATCAAAATTAATTGTGTTTTCTGTTAAAAGGCCAGGGCATTTTAAGGTTACTCCTGGGTCTGAGAAGCCTATGTATCTTCTATAAAATGCTTGATTGCTTTCAATGGAGAGGAGTGCAGGGAGAGATTAACTTGACCGAGCCTATACATTACAGTCCAATTAGTGTGGAGATCACTGCCGAGTTTATCTAGTAACTATCTAGACCATTAATGGAGACTCCAGAGAATCTGCTGGAAGGGAATTCTGATCTCCTGGAGTGGCATTGAAGGATACCCCATTATAAAAATGCCTTTCTGAGAAGAGTGTCATGCTAAAAGAAAACTGCAGATGGAATTAAGTTAGTGTAATTTACTTTTAGACTGTCGATTCTAAATGTGTCCTTCTGTTGTACAGGAGATGCATACTCATTTATCATTTATTTCATACTTTGCTAATGGGTGCCTCTAGAATTGCCCATTGACATTGTAGACTGATTAGGGCTGTAAATGAAGTCCAGTTTCATGTGGTGTAACCAATATGTTTTAAATAAACCTCATGTAATAGTAAAACTACATATTGTATTAAAAAGAAATGCAACAATTTTGAATCCAGCCAACTGTACCATAGGGGAATTACTGTTTGCCCCTAAGGTGCAGTTTCTCTTTTCTCACATAAGAAGGAAAAGCAGCTGAAATATAAGCCTTTGAGTGCCAGAGAGGCAGCCAGCGTATTGCAATGTAATGTGTTGGATACGTCTCTAGCACTCAAAGTGTTCATTACAAAAGGTATATACCAGTGATACAAATGAGCGGAACCTACCCACAATATATTCCAATACTGAATTCTACCCTTCTCCTGCCAGGTTCCTTACATTTCCATGAAAGTTTAATCACAATGCAAATATATGCCCCATTAATCAAAGCAACCAAGGCACACTTTCACTATAAGATCACCGCAAACAACTCAGTAAAATTCATATAAATCTTTTACTTGCATTGGCAAAAGGCATAAAAACTAACTCTGGTCCTCAAACAGCAACTAAAGACATTGTCACATTTAAAGAAGGACTTTATTTTGTCCTTTGCAACATATGCAGTATTCTGCCCAAAATGCAAGAATTAAAGGCATGGTGTTATGTTTATAAACCAAAAATCACTATTCTTACTGAATCCTGGCTGAGCCCTAATATACCTGACACTGTCATTGCTATTCAAGGATACTCATGCTTTAGGAAAAACCGAGCAAAGCAAGGAGGAGGCAGAAACATATACATACAAGAATTTCTAAACTTTACTCATTTAAATTACTCTTGTACCTCTACAGCATATGAATATATTTATGTCAAATGGTTCTTCCCTCTTCAAAACAAATCATGACTACTGGCATCTACAGACCATCTAATACCCCAACACAGTCTAATTTGGAAATAGCTTCCCTCTTCATTAAGATTGTCTCTCAGAACAAGAAAAAAAAGAGTTGATATTTTTTGGAGACTTTAAAGCTAATTGGCTGGAAGCAAGAATTGACAGCTTCTGTTAATTACTTAAGACAATGAACTTATTGCAACTAATCACCTCCCCTACTTGTATAAATCAAAAAACATCCAGCCATACTCCGCTGGACTGGATCTTTTCATCCTGCCAAGCTGAGTCCAAGATACAGGCTTACCAGCAAATGTGTTTAGCAATCACTCCATAGTGTGCTCTATTCTCCAAATTAAGGCAATCAAATCTTCCCCCATAATAATAGTTACTAAATTATCTAAGAAATTGCCCATGGTATAGAATAAATTGAATACCGGACCTAAAGTCAACATTTTACTTTTTGCACTTTGAGTTCTTGCATGTCTATAATGCCATTGCTTCATTAAGGAAGGTCAGGATAAAAGGAGCCCACCTACCCTGGGTATCTGCTGACCTACTTGAGTTATACAGTTTTAAAGAAGTCTTAAGCAAACTGACTCCACTTGTGATTAAACTGCTTATAGAATACTTGCACTAAAGCAAACAAAACAAGCCATAACTCAATATTTTACTCCAGTCACAACTTGAACAGTAACATGTCAAAACTGACCAACTTTCGGAATGTTATTAAAAATATCTACAACCCCCTAACCATTTTCACCCCCTCAACTATAAACATAGGTAATGATTTCACGGTTTTCAGGCAAAGAAGGACAGACACGAATATAAAATATAAATCCACCTTTATTTAATAAGTGCAGTAATACTAGTATAGCCCACACAATCCCAGAACACAGGATGATAGGTCCAAGACGCCTACCCGGAGCTGCACACTATGCTGTGCACTGAACTATTGTGAGATACCAGAGACTAGGATCATGGTGTGGGTGGGACACCAGAGAGAATGGTAACTGAGGCACAAGTCTCCACCCTTGGTCACGCGACCAGAGGCAACAGGGAGTGTGAGCACACCTGAACCATGAAACACTGAGACTGATGGTCATGCAAGTTCGGAGAGTATAAAGCCAGTAGTCAGTCAGAGCCACAGGTCAGATAAGCCGGGGACTAGATGTAGCGATAGGCAGCAAGAGCCCAAGGTCAGACAAACCGGGGACTACATGGAGCAAGTAATTCAGCCAGAGCCACAGGTCAGAACTGATGTGGGTAGTCAGACAAGCCGGAGTCATACACGTAGAGGATTCTCAGGAGAGCACAGGTCACAACAGAGCACAAGAGACAATATCAGAAACACCACATAAGGGCAATGTCTCCCAGGCCCAGGGAGGTTTATAAAGGAGCAGGAGAAGGCAGGACCCAATTAGGCCACACAGAATAGGCCCATAAACAGGCGTCCTAGCCAGTGCCTGTTTCATGATGTCAGCAATACGGAGGTGGCCACAACTATGCAGGCCAACACACCACAGAGGAAGGAAGTACAGGATAACTAGGCTTCTAAGGTAGACTGTGATAAATGAAACAATACAATGCCTTCAGCTACTTTGATGGATGTGCCACCTCCTGAAATACAAAAAAACAAAGTAATTTGGAAGTAGAAACATTCATTGATCAGTCTCTGTCACCTTTCCCCAGTCCAGTAGCACTATTGAATTCAATTTCTTGCCAGTATTCTATAATGAAGTATATGACCACCTGATCAACCCAAAAATGGAATCTTAATCTGGGCCTAACCAACTACAAGCAAAGTTACTAAAGCTCAGTGCCCATCCCAGTGCATCCCTAATTAATGTCTTCTTGTCATATAGGTATATACCTAAAGCCTGGAAAGTGGTTAGAGTTGTGCCTATCCACAAAAGTGGGGATAAAAATGTGGTCCTGGAAAAATGTGTCTACATGCAACTCTATATGTAATACGGAATGTCCCCCCTAAAAATGTGCAGTGATATCCAGAGTTGCATGGAAAATGGTGAACTTATTTGAGCTCCTTTCCTTTATTCTACAAAGGACTTTGATACAGTAGACCATCATATTCTAATAAGTAAGCTAAAAACCTCAGGCATGAGTAATCATTCTCTAAACTAATTCCAATTCTCAATATGAGTCTATTTCTGACAATATCTCCCTTCTACAAAAAGTAATAATTGGGGTTAACTATTCTTGGTCGGGTTCTATTTTTCCTATTTTAAAGTAATCTGCCTATGATTTGCAAAGACATCTTCTGTGTATATGTATACAAATTACACTATTACGTACACTAAAAATCCAAATGTCAGATGGTGAGATGGCTCAGTTGGTTAAGGCACCAGCTGTAAAATCTGTTCAAACTGCAAGGTCACAGGATCTAGTCCCAGCAGGGTCGACTCAGCCTTTCATCCTTCCGAGGTAGATAAAATGAGTACCATTAAATTGGGTGATAATATCAGTACCCAGAGAACATACTTGAAAATGAGAGACAATCTCAATGTATCCTTCCTGGTAAAATACTTTGATATTATTAAATGTGTCACAACTTGTTGCATTGTTACAAGATTTACCTGAAGTTGAAAGATAGACAAACTGATCTTAAATACTGATAAAACGGTATTTGGTACAAAACACAAACTACTTTAACTCCTTAATACCCACTGAACCACTGTAACGAAGTCTAATCATAACTTGGCGTTGGTCAACTCCTACAAATATCTTGCTATGTGACTTGACCCCAGCTTCACTTTTGTTCTTCATATTGCTACATTAAAATCCAAACTTTATCATAAAATGCACTCTTTGTTTAGAAACAAAACTTGTCTAAGTCCCTTGGTAAGAAAACATATTGTTTAATAGATGCTAATGCCAGTCATAGAGAATGTAGTGTATGCTTATGCACCATATTTTCATTTTGGTAAACTCAACATGTTTCTTTGTCCTCCAGTGTAATTACACTACCCATCATTGCGATAACTTTTAAAAACTAAATTGGCTAACAGTCAAATACAGGCACTTCACTAGGGGTGGGCGAAACTAACTTTTGAGAAAACTGGCTTTTTCTCCTTTTCACCAATGAAAAATGTTCCTCCTTTTTGTGTATTTTACCAAATATTTTGCTTATATTTCCTATGGGTACTACATTTCCCACTATAATATTATTTCTTCTTCTTCTGGGCTGTAGTTTAGAAATAAGTGGTTGAAAGCCAAAGCTGTGAGTCCTACAGGAACATATGACTTGAAAAATGTTAGTATGCAGAGTGAATATGTCCTTTGCCCACAACGCTAACTTACCACTTAAGTGACACTGGCACATATTCATGATGATGATGATGTCAAGAAATAACAGAAATAAAGTACAAGATACAATGTGGCAGATGTGTATTGTAGTGGTGGTGGTGGGGAAATGGCTGATGTGGTGTGATTTGTGTATGTATATAGTTTTTACCATTGACAGGTTTGTGTCAAATCACTATCCTCCTCGGATTATTGACATACATTATTTTTCGGTCATAGCAGTGGTTTCATGTGGGGTAGATGGTGGCAACCCCACTTCACATCACTCCTCCACCCCTTCACCTGTGCTGCTATTAATCGATTTGTCCTGGCTTTCTCTGTCATGTGTGGTTTCTGCTAGCGGATACACAGATGGTATGAGATGTTGGTTCATTGTTAAAAATTTTAGTCTCCCAACAATGCTGCTTGATAGCCACTTCCTGCTGTCATTGACAATGTAAACAGCAGAACTGAAAACCCTCTCAGACTCAATGCTTGCTGGAGGACAACTAAGGGTTTCCACTGCAGTATGTGTCAATGCTGGCCACACACACACTGCTTTGTTTGGCAGTAGTCCATGGGGTCATTGTTTCTGCCTAGAATGTAGCTATGATGCAAATATGCAGAAACCATCTCACATGCAGTGGGACCACTTCTAGGAGCTACACGGTGTTCATGTTTGTATATTATCAACCCATACTCAGGGAGCAAGTCCCAAATTGATGTGTCACCACCACTACCATCACCATCACCATCAATGTTGGGTTATTGCCGCCCCTGCTGAGACCGATGAATTGTGCTGTGTTCCGAATGGGATATTCGGGTTGAAGTAGCTGCTTCTGCTGGTTGAAATGCTTTGCTGCTTTTTTTCACTATACTGTCTAGATGTTTTTGTGCCCTCACTTTCTCCCTCTCATCCTCCACAATGCAACCCCCACTCGATCAATAAGCATATCTCGATATTCCTTGACAGAATCCGATTCCTCAGAGAGTTGCTGCTGATCATCATGACTTCTTGTTGTGAAAAACTGCTGATGGCCCTTTGGCAGAAATTCAGAAATGTTGTGCTTGAAGGAAGGAGTCCAGCAAAAGGTTCACTTTTAAAATGTTGCATGGAAATCAATGCTGTTTTTAATGCAACATTTCAAAAGGATACCCAGCAAAGTGGCAAAATGTATTTCCCATTGCTTTTAATAGACACCATGCAATGATCTTTTTTAAAGCATGCTAGCATGTAATTTACCAGCTGGTGCATGTCTGTGTTGTCATTATGGTAAGAATCCTCAGCCAGGCTCCTCATTTTTTCTGCAATAAAAGTACCAGTGGTAGAATTTCACTAATTACTGCTCCAATGCGACTTGCCAGCATGGTTACCTCCTCAAAAGGTTTCAATAGCTCACATACATTGCACATTAGTTGCATTGGCCAGGTGACAAAGAGGCTCCCTCCAAAGCCTTCCAGTTTTGTATGGTGTACTTTCTAATGGCCTTATTCTGCTCATGTAAACACTGTAGCACGTATATTGTGAAATTCCACCTGGTAGGGACCTCCATTTTCAGCTGGTGATGGAGCAGGTTGTTGCGCACTTGTATGGAATATAGAGCATTGCATGCAAAGTAGGAGCGACTAAAATGGGCACAGATTTTGCTGACAATAGTAAGCATCTCTTGGAGGTATTTTGTATTCTGCCAGGAATCTGGTCACAACTAAATTTAGCACATGGGCAAACCAGGAGACATGCACCATACCATCTATTCAAAAAGCAGTGGCTATGTTGGAGCCATTATTAGCAGACACAAAACCAGCTTTTAAGGAGAGGGGTGCAAGCCATTCCTCTACCACCTGCTCTAGCTTACTTAAAAAAATCTACAGCTATATGGGACTCTCTTAAAACTCTGCATGCACAAGGTAGCATGACTATGGCATGGGCTATCCTGCTGCTGCTGCCTTTTAATCACACTAACAGAACCAGAAGCATGATTACTGGCTGTCACCTGATGCTGTTAGTGTTGTCCACTTTTGGTGCTGGGAGGGAAACCCAGTGAGCAGTCACAGTCATATAGTCTGTGCTCTGCTCACTTGTCCACATATCTGTTGTCAGGTGGATTTTCTTGCCGTGCATACTTTTCAGCCCTTTTTCCACCACACTAACCACCTGTGCAATTCAGGCACAGCCGTCCTAGAAAAACTGCGGCTTGGGATATTCCAGAGTGGAGCTACACATGACATCAGTTCTCTGAAACCTCAGTTTTCTACAAAAGAATATGGCAGCATGTCCATAGCCAACATCTTGTTAACCTTGCCATTCCACAGGCATACTTTTGGATTTTTTTTGAAGTTTTTGACTCCTTCCCAGGGACTCAGTCAGTGTGGGTTGGCAGCACATGTCAGATGAACCCTGTAACTTTATTACTTTAACAACATGACTAGAGGAGGTGGTGGCGGTAGAGGCAGCATGTGTGGGCAGACTATGACTCTTGCCATCTCCTACAGCAAAGCCGGAGTCATCATACTCCTCTGTAGAAGGAGCCATAGGTGTTATTTGGAGTGAACTAACTGTTGGCAGTAGCACACTTTCTGACACATAAATAACTTCACTACTTATTTTTTCTGCCCTAGAGCCATGGGAACCTTTTTAGTGTGCTTCTGCTGCTGCTAGTTGTGGCACCTTTGCCCTGCTGATAGTGAGCCACCCAATCAGACCTGGGGTTGTGCTTCAAGTGTGACCTCATAGAGGAGGTGCCTAGGTGTGACCCTGCTTTCTCCCTGCTCACATGTCTTTTGCACAGACAACAGATAGCAACATGCTAAGCTTGAGGATCCTGAGTGAAGTATCTCCATACTGTGGACTTCATAGACTGCTGCTACTACTACTACTGGGGCTAGATGTTGATGCAGTTCTACTGCCACTACTACTAGATGTCAAAGGTGCAGCACTTGCAGCAGCAGCAGAGGCACTCATCATATTTAACATCATAGATGTTAATGACCCGTGTTGCTGTTGTTATTGCTGCTGCTGGGTACTCAACACAGGTGTGTGTGGCTGTGTGGGACTTTGAAGAGGCAATGATGCTCATGATGACTGATAGGGAGACTGTGTACTTTTTGATATATTTGCTTGTCCAGGGTCAGACTTTCCAATGGTTTTCTTATAGACAGGCACAGTGCTCCTTTTCAGTAGTGGAAGATTCAACCTTTGCCTTTCATCCTCAGCAGCATCAACATCACCTGCCAATTCTTGCCCACTACCCTTATATTCCTCTAAGCTATTAGAGGTCTCAATCAATTTCTTTTTACTTTTACTATAACAAAGTTTGCTACTACTTTGAGGACAGGTATTTTGGTGTGTCTCACTATCTGATACAGTAGGTGGTTCAGCTGCTACACCTTCCTCTATTATGCTCATGCCATCATCAACACTTGAATGCACTTGTTGTCGTCTTCATTTCTTCTTATATGTCTTCTTATATGGTTCTTTATTTTTACTGGCACTGGTGGTGCTGGAAGTTTTGCTGGGACGTTGACAAACTGCATCCTCCCTTGGAGGAAGGGCATCATTTATAGCACACGCTACCATTGCTGCAGTCAGTTTTTTGAATTACTACTTTACTCTCACATCCCTACAATGCTCCACCCTTCCCCCTCTCCCTCCCCCTTGTGCGTTTGCTGGACATGACTCAACTACTCTGTGTTTTTTGCTCTACAGTACACAACACAACTGATGGAGTATGATGCTTTGCCTTAGCCCAGTCAGCTCTTTGTTTATTTCTTTATTCTTTTTTAGTTTTTTATTATTATTTTTTGTTTTAAGTTGTCCATCCTGTCTTATGACAGTCTGTCCAAAAAAAATATATATATAACTGAAAAACAACATCAACAAATTCTTTCCCCAGACGTCCCCAGTGCAGAGAAAATAACAGAAAGATCAGCAAGCAAATAGGTCCCCAGCTGCCTTTGTCTTGCCAGTCAGTCCCGTGGAATTTTGGGGTATTTGGAGTCAACCTCCTTCCTCCCTTCTTCTCCCCAGTGTGCCCCACTGACTCTCCTAATACAGAGAACAAATGTCCTACCTAAACTAAACTAAACTAAACTTCAATTCCCCTATCTTCTCTAGCTCAAACAACGTGCTACTCTCTCCTCTCACAAACACAGAATGGCATGCTGTGAGAGCCTGACACTCTTATATAGCTGTAGAAAAATAAAGAAAACTTTCGTGTGGTGGAGAAAATTTTTTCTTCTCATTGATTTCAATGCAGAATGAGCTAGGTGAAAAAAAGCAGGAAAAAGAAATTATTCGCCAAGCGGGAAGTGCCATTATTCGCCGATTTCCGTTTGAGGCAAATATTTTTGCCCATCCCTGCATTTCACATTCTTGCAGAGTTTATGACCACTTCTCTAGAAAGCTACCAGAGTACATAAGCAGCTTGACATACTAACTATAACCTGCAAGTTTACTTTCCTCCATAATATTCAACTTAATTAAAGCCCAGTGTAGGTTAATACTCTGTTAATGGACTACTATACAGAGAAGAGCAATCTCCCATGGGTGCCACACTCAGAGCTGACATTACCTAGCCTTGCAGATAACAGTAACCTGAAATTTTAAATAAGGGCAACATAGATGTTTAGAGCACATTCTAATATTTAAAATATCTTCTATGAACTTTATACTGCCTCTGTAATGTTGAATTTTAGCCACTTGAATCAAGATGTAAAGAGTTATCGGAGATGCATGTATTCAGGCACTACCTATACATAAGGGTTCAATAACTACATTCTATGCACTGCTATACTGTATTTTTAAATTAACTGAAAAAAACAAAACATACACAGTGATGTGAATGTATGACTTCACCAGCACAGCCATGCTGGCACTAGTTTCTAACAAGGTAGTACAAAGGCAGTCTGAAAAGAGACACACAGTGAACCTCTGTTGGTCCCATGGAAAGAGACTATTCTACTGGTCTGACATCTCACAGTTCAGTATCCTGTCCTAAAGGATGCAATCCCCATAGACCCTCTGTATCAGGCTTGAAAGACCTGCACTGCTGGTTTATATAGACTGCACCCATAGTGATGTGTGGCATGTCAGATATCCGTAGTGGTTCTCTTTGTAAATGTATTCAACCTTTTTATGTAATTTTGTTTTTTACATCACTATAATTGTTTATCTTTTAAATATATATTTAAATTGTTGTTGTGTCCTAAATTAACTTAAGTACTATAGTGTGTACTATAGTGTGTTCAGCTTGGTAGTATTATTCTAGAAAGTATATAGTATAGTATATAGTATATTTTTTCCGTATCGTTTGTAGATGAAGGCGTAATATCCATTTTCACTTAGGGCAAAAGAGGTGCATTGCTATTGGTTGGAGGTAGCCGTAAGCTGCGGATTCACTGGATGGATGTATTGGCAGAGGCTGGTATTGCTGTTGGCCACTGAGCTGTACCAAACAGGGACGAGCAAAGTAGAGTTAATATTGACAAAGGGAATACAGTTCCCGAAACGCGTTGATTACTATAACTGGAATTATTCATCTAATTGAAGACTTGTGATTGCTATCTCTGGACGTGAAGCGCAGCACCAGAACTGAGCAACAATTCGTGAAGTCGGCAAACCAGGGGGACTGAGCGCAACACGGGAGTCACTGAACCCGCCACCGAAGTTTACTTGCTACGGGCCCTTCTACAAGAAATTTTCCGGTGAGCGCATACAGTTAAATGAACTCCGGGTTGCTATGTATTATGCTGCATAATTTATGAGAACTGGATAAAATTAAACAGATTTTGTAGCTAACCATTATCCACCAATAAGTCCCGCCTGAGTCAGACTATCACACAGTACCAACTATAATAATAGGATCTATGTAGATCCATGGTTTTATATTTTAACACCACTGTATAACTCTTACTGTTTTTTTATAATTTTAATTACCAAATAAATATGTATTTATGTTTCATTTTTTGTACTTACTATAAAACTTAGTTAATATACTACACTTAGAGGTTTGCCTTTGTGCGCTGTCTTCTGTGCTTTTTCTTTTTCTGTAGTATTATTCTAGTTTGGGGTTTTGTTTAATGAAATATGTATGTGCTAGTCAAACCTAGAAATTCCCTTAGTTGTGTTTGAAGTTGTGTGGAGAGTCAGAATTGAGGTCTTATACTCACTTTTGAGCCCTGTGTGGAAGATGATATGTACTATTAGTGGTTAGACTTATTATGGCACTGCATCACCCACTGCATATAACAAAGAAAAGTCACTCTGTTGTTTATCCAAAGATTTCTTGAAAATGTGTTTAAACATTTATATGGAATCACATTTACTCACATCAACATGAACCCAAAAAATAAAAGCACACCCTGACTGGGGGTCTAAGATGTTTCATGTGAGTGCCATACATAATTATATACTTACATTAGTCCTTCCAACTCTATTGGAATGTTTAATCTACTACCAATTCTGCAACCTAGTATTTCATCACATTTATCCATAATGTACCAGGACAATTGATTATGAACTGGTTGACCAAGCAAAGGAACACTGACCCACTTTGTGGTGAAGGTATTCATTGTGTGACTCTTAAGAACAGTGCAGTGTTGAACTGTACTAAATTCAGGATAGTGACTAAAAACACTGTGACACATTGCCCTTTGTCATGTACTACATTTGATTATATTTGTCTTTACTGGTTAGAATTTCTTTAGGGTAAAACTGGTTTGCCACCAAGAGAACTAAGTTTTACAGAAAATCAGAATAGTGCGTGATGCTCATGAAGAAAGCTTAATAGCTTGTCTTTGGGATGGTACCCACTCAATAGATGTCAGTCAATTTTTTTAGTTCTATAGCACTATTACAGAGGAAACCCTTTCATGTCACATCCATTGACACAATTTATCCCCAAATGCCAAGTAAGTTCCTCTGAACAAGAGCACCTTGATATCCCAGATACACATTTCTCTTTGGTCAGAGTTTCAACAGGTTTCCTTTCTAGGTACAAAGAGCAAGAGGTTTATGTTTGGAGCTCACTTTACTCATAGGGAGACAAAGCCAGCAGAATGAGAGATGCGCAATACAAATGAACAACACTTAATGCCTTGTTTAATGTGTTGGTACATTTCCATTTTCCCTCTTCTATATACGGTAATTGGCATAAATGCATACAAAAATAACTCCCATTAACTCAACAGAAATTATATCTCAACTGATAAAGATAAACACATTTTCAGCAACTATTTCAACTACACATATTATATGTAAACTATCCTTCATTTAAAACATTCTTTGGAGACATTAGAAATGTAGTTTATTGTTAATGGTAAGTGATTTGATTTTGGCTTTATTCCTCTGTTGTCTGGGGCACTATATGTAAGGCTAAAATGTATAGCACAACACTCATGATATGGGCTAGTACAAGCACATTTGAGGTGCATTATTACCCCTTTAAGGACCAGAGATGTGAGCAACATATTGTGATACAATGATCTGATATGTAAAGAAACAGGAAACCCTGCAAAACTAGCACTCATCAGATACTAATCAAGAAATTAGGCAAATGGAAAGTATTAATAAAACAACTTTTATTCACAAAGTTTACAGTTAAAATCTGATTAGAAGAAAAGGTAATTTTGTATGTAAACTACCAAAAAACTGTGAAAAAATATCATTAGTAAAACTATAGTGTATAAGCGGGGTAGTGTACTGCCGGGACATAAATTCCGGCTTGCCTTTACTTAAATGTTGTTTCAATAAGTATCAGAGCAAATTGAATTACAATGTGGCTATTATCAAAAGTAAAGCAAATCGCCCAAAAACTCATCTCTTCTCTGACTTTGTTTAGAGAATAGTTTTTTTGACTCCGAAGTCAGTTGATGCAATAGCCCTTTTTAGGGCTGGTAATAGGTTTTGAACTTTGACTTTTTTCTAATTTCGGCAAGCCGGTATGTGCCCCGGCATTTTAGTTATTAGTGCTAGGCAGGGATTTTTGTACTCTAAGATCTTTTCTTAATGGCAAGCTGGTATGTGCCCCGGCATTTTCTTTGTTTCTTTTTTTTCGAGCTAGGTAGGGGCTAATAAACCTTTTTAGGGCTGATAATAGGGTTTAGACTGCTCTCTAATATTGGCAAGCCGGTTCATGCCCCGGTATATTTAGCTCCATGTTAGGCAGGTTGTTTGCTCCTGAATGATTCCCACCATTTCTTCAGTGAACTGGATGCATGCCTTTGCATTTGTTGTATCAGACATATAGAGCATTTTGCTATATGTTTGCTTTGATAATCGGCATAATGCTTTGATATTATCCCTTCTCACAAAGGCATTTTGGCGATTTACTTTAATTTTGATAATAGCCACATTGTAATTCAATTTGCTCTGATACTTGTTGAAACAACACTTAAGCAAAGGCAAGCCGTAATTTATGTACCGGCAGTACACTACCCTGCTTATAGTTTTACTAGTGATATTTTTTCACATGTTTTTGGTAGGTTACATACAAAATTCACTTTTCTTCTAATCAAATTTTAACTGTAAACTTTGTGAATAAAAGTTAAGTTTTATTAATACTTTCCATTTGCCTAATTGCTTGATTAGTATCTGGTGAGTGCTAGTTTTGCAGGGTTTCCTATTTTTTTACATATTTGTTCTATTTCCCTGTAGCACCTTCATCTCTCAGGATTTACTTTTAGGTGTTGGGAGGGCTGTTGCTCATAGTTTTGGGTGAGTGCACTGGGTTATATATTTTCATTTGATACAATGATCTGAACATCACTTTACTCTATAAGGGTTAACAAATATAGGCCAGGCAGGTTGAGTACATCTCAAGTTTTTTTGTATACACGAACATTTAAAGGATATTCTTCCTACTATAGGGGAATTCAGATATTTTTTGTTTTTAAGATGATGTATTTTGTGATATGTATGATTATGGTTTTATAGGTAGTTGTGACTTTATTTTCTGCTTGCATAACCACTCTTCTTTGTGAAATCCATTTGTCGATCCCATAAAAGGTATCAGACCCTACAATGAATTAATTTGTCCATGGGGCCACTACAGCTTCTAGAAGTCATTATTCACCTAAAGAAACAGACATTGCAAACAAGCCATAAAAAATCAATGGAAGGTCATTGCTTAGTAACACTGCGATAGCAGCTTTAGATTTTTTATGTCTTTGCCCTTCAGATGGCTCATTTCTCTTTTCTACCCACACCTTCTTCAATGGATTCCGAATTTGATCTAATTCTCAGTTTACGTAAACCAGTTAACTGGAAGTAAATTCCCGGTCATGATTTTCAGATGACTTTAAGAAAATGCTGTAAATAAACAGTGCCCTTCACTCTGTTTAGCACTGATAAGCTTTGGCAAGACGTGGAAGCTATTGATTTATACAACTGTTACAGTTAATAGTTCTATAGTAAAAACATTTTAAATGTAATCATTTGATGTATGGGCCTGCAGAAACACGAGTCCTGCAGAAACACTGCCCCACTAAAAGAGCCTGGATACAAAAGGTCAACCCAATTTTTTTCATGAGTAATGGAGCCATTAACAAAACCTCCACATAATACAGTGCATTTAAGGCCTATTATAGGAAAAAATGTTGCAATTTGTTTTCAGATGTCGTTAAAAGAAGACATTCCTAGCAAGTTAAGATCCCCTAGAAAATGAGTATTTGTAAAATGCAACATTCTTGGCAAACTACACATTCTGATGAGAACACAGATTGTGACAGGGCTTGGAGGTTCATTGACCCTTTGAGTGCCAGAGGTGTGTGCAATGCATTACACAGTGATGTGGTACACATCGCTCTGGCACTCAAGGGGTTAACTGTTCTAGTATCAAGTGGGCAACTCAATGTATATATCTACATCCACTAATTGCTTGGTTAATAATCTATGCCTCTGTTATTTATTGTTCATTAAGTCTGAATTAGTAATAATTAAATCTTGTTGCATTACATTAAACAGTAAACAGCACATCTGGTGTATATTCCTCCTCGGTACTTAAGGCTTTACATTTTCCCTGTAATATTTCCCCCACCAGAAAAAAAGTTTAATATTCCTAATGTTACATTCCTAATGATGTGAGAAAATAGCTGCCATTTTGCAACTAGAACTTCATCGACATTTTAAGGGATAATAATGATTTATTTTAATGATTTTTATTTTACAAGTATGTTGCCATCATTTTATATGATGGCTTTATTTTCTTTAAATGTGAGTCCTTTCCTTGTTATCTGTTATTTTAGTTCTTATCTTCCTTCCATTTTTGGTGGTGTGACTGCCCTCTATCTGCAGTCTATAAAAACAGCCTGACAGTATCCAAAAACGAGCATACAAAACTTTGTCTATGTCTTAGTCTCTTCTCCTGTGACTGCTTATTGATAACAGAAAATAAGGAGTGAACAGTGAATAAAAAACATAATGAGACTGTGCAGTCCTTTGCCAGCATAATTGAGTCTTAGACACTTTTTGCAAACTGCAGGTACAGGGCACTTACATCCATACCTGGGAATTTCAACCTCTTGAGACCCCAGAGAGGGCTCATGTGCTGCAACCATTTTTGTGCCATGTTTACCTCAACACAGTGCTGCTGAATATATATATTTACAAGTACTGTATTGTATAAATCCTACAAATATTATATACAATCACTTCAATGCTGCAGTATTTTATATTATTTTTCTAACACATCACCACAGTTCTATTTTTTCTGTCTCAGTTGAGAAAGAACTGAGTGACAAACTGGCAGATGTCATAATGTGCCAGTTAGCATGTCCAATACAAAACAATCATTTAAGTGTCTCTTAGGATTAACAGACAGAAATATAACAAAGAAAATGGATCAATAATGCTTGGTGGAATAAGACAGAGAAGGTTATTTACTCTGCATTGATCTGTTGCTGCAGTACCATAAACTTGGCCTGTTTCTCTTTTGTTAACCTTTAAGTTTAAGTATACACACAAGCAACCAGGGAGCTGACTAACAGGTGTAGATTAAGGATCGAAGAAGGTCATTGTACCTCTGTCACTGCAAGGCACCCATGTAACAACATCCCTGAAGAAATTTAAACATCGATAGCCATAATAAGAGTAAATTTGTCAAGCTTGGCCTATTTTTGCCGAGAGCCTCGGCTCTGTCCAGCCAGTTTTCTCTTGTGAGAACTCAATGCATCAGGACATTATTTCACTGAACTTGATTATCTTTACTGACACAGCAGATTTGTTACACGGCATGCACTATGTTGGCTGCTGGTTTCCAAGCACAGGCTTGCTGTTTATTTTCTTATAATAGATAAAGATGAAGGAATTATTTGTGTGTCAATTTAGCTTTTGCTACTCAGCAGGCTGTAGCTAGTGAAACGTTATCTGTGCACCTGAGCCTGTGGCTCCTGATAATATTATTGAGAGATGTTCTGCCCATAGTAACCCACTTCTCTGGAATGATAACTCTTTACACTTATAAACAAACAAAAAAAAAGCAAATAGATTTATAAATTAATCCTTTGAGAACCAGAGAGTTGTTACAATAAATTTTGAAGTAATGTGTAGTATACCCATCTAGGGCTAGATTCTATTACAGGTGCTAATTCTATCTCTGTTTATATCTGCAGTTTTCTCCATGGACTTCAATAGGAAAATGTTTGATAAAACGGGTGTTAACATTTAGCACCTGCAAAAGAATCTAGCCCCTAGTCTTTAAAGGGTTAAGTAAATGCAAACAACTCGGAATAATAAATCGACACTGAGAAAAATGTCCTAATGGCTGCTATGAATCAGTTCTGAGTGGATTGTTTTTTCCAAATTAATCTTTAATTAGTACTGGATATCTTGTTTGTTGAGTAAGAATGAGCAAAAGTTTTCAACTCAAAAGGAAAACAAGAAAAATGGCACTTTCTGCCTTCCATGCTATATATATATATTTTTTTTTTTGCTTTTTCTGCTTTTTTCATTGCATTAAAACCAAATACAATAACACCATTTTCCCCACAGGCAGAGAATACCTTATGTATTTCTGTCATGCTAACTCATCTATATAAAAGGGGGAAAGTCACCTGTATAAAAGTTTCCTGTATGGTATCAGTCTGTGCTTGTCAGAGAGAGAGAGAGAAACTGGTGAAATGGTGATGCTAGCTGATGTAGAGGTAGTCAACCAAAGAGGGAGCTGGAGCTTCTTGATTTAATAAATATTGGTAACCATTTTTTTCTTGGACAGGAGGAGTGTGGGAAGTGTGGCTGTGAAGGCAGAATTAGAGTTAAAAAAAACAAAAATGTTTTGACTGATAGTGGGGGTTCTGAAATAAGGCATAATAAAGCTGTGGTAAAGAGGTGATACGGTGGGGGTGATTTCTCCAGTGATATCAGTTCTCCATGTACTATGTTATCCTATAGAGCCTATTCACTAAGATGTCCAAAGCTGAAGACATCTTAGTGCATTGACTTCATAGAATAACATAGTACTTGGAGAAGTGATATCACTGGAGAAGTCTTCTCTGTTTTATCACCACTTTACCACGCTTTAGTGCATCTCTCTTAGTGACTGTTAGATAGGCAGGTGATCCTACTTGAGGTGACACTCTAATGGGACCAAGCGTAACACATTACACATCTGTGGTGGACCCTGTACTTGCTGCTGTTCATTATTCTTTATTCCAATTTGCAAGCTGCTGATTCTGAAGCTAACAAGTCTATAATTTACTTTAATGTTATAAATTTCACTGCAGTGCTTAGCTGAGAAAGTGAAAGCAGATGATATTTTGATGTGTGTAGAGTCAGACAGGCAATGAAAGGGAGCTGGAGATGTTTGACTCAAGTATTATTGATGCCAGACAGTTCTCTGGATGGTTTCAGGGAGTGTGGTAGTGATTTGTTGACAGTGAAACTAACAATGACAGTATTACAGAGGAAATTCTCATAACAATAGAAAGAATAGATGGAAATCGGCAGTGATCTCAATTGAATTTCATTGGTGGTACAAAAAAAAAAAAAAAAATCAGATTTTTAACCCTTTAAGTGTCAGGGGGCAAGCAGCACATTGCAAAGCAATGAGCTGCATACTCCTCTGTCATCCAAAGGGTTAATAAATCTTTTATGCACAAGAATTTCCATGGAGCATATTTGTTTTTTTCTCCTGTGAAAATATCTGCAAAAAGAAAACAGGACTTTTCACCCACTTCTTCCACTGAGGCTGATATGATTCTTTGTTGCAAGACTCAAAGACCACAATCTCCTCTCACTAAACACATCCTTAGAACACTTCAATGGAAAGAGTTTTAGTCCCGGAAGACTGCAAAAATAATCATGCCTGTCTTTATGGATATTATATCTAATACAAATTAAAGATAATTTTTGATAAACAATCCAAACATAATTAATTTATAATGTCAATTAAAATTTTCTGCACAGTTTAAGATAACTAGAGTTTATTATTTGGAGATATTAGCCTTCTTTTAACCCATTAAGGACCAGAAGGTTGTGCAATTAATTTCTTCACAATGTATTGCATTCCCCACTGGTCTAAACGTTTTATTAATTCATGAGTTAAGGGATGCTAAAATGCAAATAACTTGCAATTACAACATAACATTTATACAGATTGTAATAAAGATAAAGGGAATTATGTAGAAAGCAAAAAATGAGTAAATCTGAAGCAAATCAACTGCATAATGGGGGCCAAGAAGACAAAAATATCAACTGATATAAATGGGCCCTTTTTATCATATGTAATTTATTCGAAGAAAATGCATAGTAACAGAGGAACAGAGGAATAAAACATCATGTTCATGGGTGTCCGGGGGGGGGGACTTGCCACCCCCTACAATTACCCCCTCCATATAAACAAAGGGGCTAGGTGGGCTGGCCTGGGGGTCATATTATGGCTCCCCCACCCCAGAAATATTTCTATGGACACCCCTGATCATATACACTTCATCAAACCAAAGTATGTACATTGCCAATTGCTATCCAGTGGCCACTGTCAGTAAGAGAGAAAATGCAGACGGCAAAGGAAGAATGGAGAAAATGAGAAAGGAGAAGAAGGTGGATTCACAGGGCAGATCTCTAACAATCAAGGAATATTCAAGGTGATAGGCAATCTGTGTTCCATCCTCACTTGTCATGTCTGTTTGAAGTCATCACCCATGTCATTGAAGATTACTGCCAATCATTCCATTTGATAGATTCCATTCAACTTCGGCATGATTCTCAGCCAGCTGAGATTGGCTTAAGCGATTGGGAGAAGACACTAAGGTTCAATAAGGGTCCATGTTGATGAGATTGCTGCATATTTGCACTAATTCCATCTCATTGTCAGTAATAACACATCATTGCCATCATTTCCCTGTGAATACACCACAAATATGCTGACATCCTAATGCTTTCACCATGCATTCACTAGGTTTAAGATTTTTCAGTATCCAGTGACAATGGTTTATGTGCATATTGAAATGCAGCTTAATAAGCATTATTATTTTCCTGGGGGTATGTTTTTATTTTAATGTGTCTGTTTGCCACATGCCCTAAGTGCCAATTACCTGTCTATGCTGTCAGAATGAACTGTCTCAACTATACCAAACAGAGATGGCAAAGTTGGAATCTTCTATAAGCTTTCCATGGAGTTAGAGGATAGTATGCTGTCCCTACTGGAGAACAGAGACAATAACCACCCTCCCTTAAACCTTTGATTGTCATAGGCATGTGTAACACATTGCAGAGCAATATCTTGCACACCATCTGACAAGGCATCCCCTCCACTCCCTCCATTTGCCCCCACTAACACATCCCTAGCATTATACCAACCCTATATGCTAATGAATAATGTGTCTCCTCCTCCCCTTACATACACAATTCTTAGTGCATATGGTGAAGTTTGTTGTAGTCTCCATGGCAAAGTGATCACCACATATTCTTAGACACACTTCACCATTACATTAACCCTTAATGCATCTCACAAGGCTGGCTGTCACTCACATTTAGTTAACTTCAGACATAGCACAATGTATCAGGGTAATTTATACAGAAATTATGAGGTGATTAAGAGATTGGCATTTATTTATCCAATGTATGTAATTAGGTGACGAATATACTTTTTCATGCATGTTATTTTTTTCATTAGACTTGACAAAACTGAGAAATATCGCAAATTTAGAGAGAAGGATCACACCTTTCTAAACTGAAGATACATTTAACATTTCTAATTGCTTGTCTACAGTAATACTGATTCTTTGCAAATATCACATTAACAGAGCATTATTAAAAGATGCAGACATAAATTACTTTTGTCTGGGATTGGGCATGGAAAGTCCCATGTTTTTGTTTTGGAGGAATTTTCATGGAAATTACACAGTTTGCTGTTTTCTCTGCTGAAATATCCACACATAGAAAAAACATGGAGTTTCTGCCTTTTTCAAAACTACCAATTAGGTTCTTGCATTTTCCACCAAAGCCTTTTATGGCCATGAGACTTACCAGCACAATACTTTAGAAACTTGGAATTTACCACCATGCTGCAAGTCTTAATACACTATGAGAAAATAAAAAGCAGAGAAAGAGCTATAGTTAATACATAGTTTGCAATAGTTATAGTCAGTGTTACTGCTGTATCCTGCTGCTCTGTGCAGTGATTATATACTAAGGCACCCTGTCAAAAATCAGTAAGGGGAGATGGAAGACCTCTGCTGATGATGTTATCGAGGAGCAGTGGGGACTTTTCACAGAAAATACAAAATGTGCTGCTATTTCCACAACAATTTCTGCCAATGGGCAAACCCATAGATATTCTGTCTTTTTGCCTAACATCATATGTTTTCTAGTGAGAATGGTTCCATTTTCTGTCTATGTTTTCAGTGCTGGAGGAATATCCCTACCCCATACTATTTAAAACCAAAATGTTCCTCCATTAAACATTTTATAGAATGGCAGGTAGAATAAAGGATGCAGGGAAGCAGAGAGAGAGAGAGAGAGAGAGAGAGAGAGAGAGAGGTAAAAAAGATAAAAAAAGGTTGTTTGGCTCCCTGGTTATCAACTTACTACAATGAGAAGCAGGAGAAATAAGAGGATCACTACTGCTGCTTCCAAATCAGAAGTGGAGGAATTCAGCAGCAGCAGTGAAGGGATCCCACTTTGCTTTGCACAAATTATCCCAAGTCTCACAACTTTGTCCTTAGGGATCTGGGGAAAGATATTAAAAAAAGGGTCACTGAGCAGCAAAATCAGCTGCAAAGGTTAGCGCCTGTGACTGCTGCTACTGCTGTCAGTGTGCTGCCATCTGACGTGATGGCAAGTGTGACAGCAGGGGACCCTCTATCACAATTTTCCTCACCTACCAGTCCTACAAAGAACAGATTCATGATGGTGATGAGAGTAAGGGTGGTGGAGCTGCTGGTGTAGAAGAGAGTATGAGAGTTTTTGGTAGAAAGTAATGGGTGCAGGCTGATGACCAGGGTAGTATGACACAGAACACAGTCACCACCATGGGATTGGGATCAAACAGCAGTGATATGGTACTAGGACAGATTCCACTACTACTTCTGGTACTAATGCTAATGCTGTGGCTGCATGTGCTTCTGGAGGAGTTGAAGGTAATTCTTCAACACACTAAAATCATGGGTGCTGGGCTAATTTTTCCTTGGGACAGCATATTGCAAACATCAGTGACTTCATGAGGCACTATGATAAGGTAATGAAAAAGGGAAAAGTGCTCACACACCTTGGCATATCTGTTCTCATAAAGCACATGCAGGATAAACATCATGGCATTCATATTATGCATTTGAAATATAAACACCAGAAAGAAAATTGAGTGCACTGTCACATTGCCTCTTGCCCATCCCCAAGGGCACAAAGTATGGTGGAGAAAACCCCCAGAGGAAGACAATAGAAACCCCCCACCAGTCTGAAAGTTCAATGTTGCCTATAACACCTTCATCAGCATCTTCGTCTTCTGGAGCTAAGATCCAGTTGTGGGTGAATGTACCCATTGTCTCTACTCGAGCACCTCAGGGCCCTCTTCCCCCGAGAAGTATCATTTTCTCCAATACTTTCATTAAATTCTCCATAAATGTAGATGTAAATATCTGGCAGTTTATCTCCACCCCCTGAACATTGTGTGGTGCAGTGACCACACATGGCATTGTGGTGGAGAGAAGTTGTATGCAGGGTATCAGTAAAATCTACAGATATTATATCCCATTGGATATACTAGTTGATGGCAGTAAGGATTCATTATTTTTATTAAGTTGTTTTGTTATCACTTGTCCTTAGTGAAGCAGATTAAAGCAGTGGTGATAGCAGTGCCTGGTTTCTTGGTGGATGGTTTTCCATTGCTGAAATAAATGTTAAGATGTTGGTTGCAGTTGTGCCAATGCCAATTGCTTAATATGAAAGCAGATTTGTTAGCTGTGATTCTTCTCAGTTCTTGTCCTTTTTCAAGATGTTTCCATCCACACACTGTGCACATTACAGTTTCTAATGATAAGGAACTGTTCCTTCCGGCTGTTGCAGGAGAAACAAAATTGTCCTAATCCACCTTAAAGGGATAGTAATGTTTCATAATAAAAGCAGCTCTAATTAATCATCATAGTATTTGGACTTTGGAGAGTGTTTTTCAATTCTGTCAGAGTTGTAGTTCAAGAGTAATTCAATGACAAAGTATCCCACTCCCGCCCCTTTTACTGATGTAACACTGTTCAGCCAGATCAGAAGGGAGGTGCCCAGGTAGACTGCAGAGAGGGACAATCTTCAATTAAGATAAGGAAAAAACCTGAAAAAACTTGTCAAGGGGGACAGGGCCTTCATTGTTCTCAATGGAATAAGATTGTCCCCTTCTGTTATCTGTCTGGTCTTACAACCAGATCCACATCTGAGAAGAGATGGCTTATACTAGGTAAAAGGGGCGGAAGGGGAAACTCTGCTTGTGAATATCTCTCAAACCACAAAGGTTTAAGAGATTAGACTTCTATCGTTCTTCATGTTTTTTTAATGCCTACAAAATAAAATAAAGATAAAATGAAGTGTTACTATCCCTTTAAGTGATGGGTGCTTGTTGTGGTGTTGCTGCTGACTCAGCAGCACTAGCGGTAGTGGCAAGTGGAAGCATCATTGTATCACCACCTGTCTCATGGCACTGCTGATGAATGGTCTCAATCACAACTGAATCCTCCAAGACAACTAAGCATCAGGAATTACATCAGTGGCAAATGCCAGAATGTTAATAATGGTAGATGCCATTGGGTGTCATAATGTTTCTGGTGGGTGGTGTTCCACAATCTTCAATACTTCACATTTTTTGTTCAGGGCTTGTTTTTTGAAAGCCTTAACCCTGTAAACAATTTTTTCAGGCCATGTTTTTTGCAAGCATAAAGCCTGCAAAAAATAAAAAACAAAAAACATTTTTATCAGAGCTTCGAACTTTTACTTTCTGGCTTTTCTGTGGTATGATTAATGTATATATATGTATATATATCTAACAAATCAAAATGGTTAAAAGCAGTCACTCTGCACTGTCTCTAAGGCCCAGGTGCTCATTCTCCAAAGATAGAATAGGAGTGGAAAGAATATGGACAGAACCTGTGGAACTTTTTTAAGATAGTTTATTATAGCCAAAAACAGTAAACAGAAGAACAATGACCATCTAGGAGTCGTTCATGTGGTTGGTAACGTCATCACTCAGAACACCACAATTGGTAGCTGCTGAGTGGACTTCACCCATTGGTCACACGGAGAGAGAGGATAAGGCTTGTACAATTAAGTTGAGGCAAGAGTGAATGCCATGTAAAACAAACACTTTTTGTCTAAACTACTTTAAATACATTATTGTACGTCTAATAGATGCAGCAATAAAGTAAAGACTGAAAGAACTAACCCACAGTTATGTCTAGCTTCCTGACGAGCAATCAGAGTAGACTTTAAATGTTATGCTCTCCTATTCTACGCCTGAGTGGCTTCTCACCACTGTAGAGAGCTGATCACACAAATAACAGGAACAAGAGCTGGTACTGAAACACGACGAACGGGCAGTGGAGAAGTGCCAGAAACCAGTATTTAAAGACAATACTGGCCTGGACAATAACAGTGCAGCCAATAGGCGTTAGGCAGGAATGGAAACTGACAGAATGTCGCCAAATAGAACGGGCACCGTGATAGTGATTGAGTTTACCCATTGATAACAGAAGTATTACGGTATGTCTGAACATGATGTGTGATGCATTGGAGTACCTGTGACTCATTCGCTGGATCATATTCCACAGGTACTCCAATGCATCACACATCATGTTCAGACATACCATAATACTTCTGTTATCAATGGGTAAACTCAATCACTATCACTGTGCCCGTGCTATTTGGTGACATTCTGTCAGTTTCCATTCCTGCCTAACGCCTATTGGCTGCACTGTTATTGTCCCGCCCAGTATTGTCTTTAAATACTGGGTTCTGGCACTTCTCCAGTGTCCTTTCGTGGTGTTTCAGTACCAGCGATTGTTCCTGTTATTTGTGTGATCTCAATGTATTAACCCGGCCTGCCTGACGACTCTATATCTTGTTCCTGCCTGTGTACCGACCCGGACTGTCTGACCATTCTGCATCTCGCTTCTGCCTGTGTACCGACCTGGTTTGGGTGACGTTCCTGCTCCTTGTACCGACCCGGGCCGGCTCACGTTCCTTCTCTGTGTACTGACTGTGACTGGCTGATGTTCCTGCTCTGTGTACTGACTTGAATTGGCTGAAGTTCCTGCCCTGTGTATCGACCCAGCCTGGCTGATGTTCCTGCTTGGTGTACCGACCCAGCCTGGCTGATGTTCCTGCTTGGTGTGTGGATCCTGCCCGGCTGGGCTACAGTGGTGGCGTACCTCCACTGCCCTCCTTATCCGATCTCTGGTTAGGGTGGTGTCTAGTCCTTCGTTGTCTCCGGACAGCTCGCTGCAGTCTGGTCTCCGTTGCCTCAGTGTTGCCCAGGTGACAGTTCTGTGTGTCCGCACTCCCATGCAGCCCGCAGTTGGGTGCCTCTCAGGGCAAGTTGCTCAGTCTCTGTTACTGCTACAGCAGTGTTCAAGTTGCTCAGTCTCTGTTACTGCTATGGCAGTGCTGAAGTTGCTCAGTCTCCGTTACTGCTACAGCAGTGCTCGAGATGCTCAGTCTCCATTACTGCTGTGGCAGTGCTCCCTTGCTCAGTCTCCGTTACTGCTACAGCAGTGCTCAGTTGCTCAGTATCTGTTACTTCTAAGGCAGTGCTTGAGTTGCTCAGTCTCCGTTACTGCTACGGCAGTGCTCCCTTGCTCAGTCTCCGTTACTGCTACGCAGTGCTCAAATTGCTCAGTCTCTGTTACTGCTATGGCAGTTCACAAGTTGCTCAGTCTCCGTTACTGCTATGGCAGTCCACAAGTTATCTGGTCTCCATTATCTTTGGGTGTTACTCGATTTGGTGCTCTCACCTTTGTTTGAGCTTCTTAAAGGGCCTGGCACTATTAGGGCCTGTCAGAACTCTCAGCCTAATAGTAACCCATTCAGTACTGTCCAACTGAGATTCACACAAGAACTGCCTGACCTGTGTCAGTATATTGATCTCTGGACTATCTGCATATACTGGACCTGTGTGGGCCTATCTCTTTATAACCTGTCTTGTGTCTGTACTATATTGCATATATATTACAGGACCCGTGAGGGTTATTGTTATTATCATTGTTCAATAAAATTGTGTTTTATCCATACCTACTGTGTCTGTGTGTCAAACAAACCGTTACAATCACATACCAAGGCAAACATGGAAGTAAATAAATATGTCCAGTGTTATGGAAGTTGAGAACCTAAGTCTGCGGACAGTTGTGCAGATGAATCTGATATTCATTATATATCAACTATGCATTTTTTGGAAATATAGAGGATTACTAAGTACATGTAACCATAACACACACATAATCTGTACATATTCCAGGATAATGAAGAGTAGTCCCTCTGGCAGTGTCTAAGTGCATAATGGATGTATATAAAGAGTCAGGATCATGAGGCTTTGAATGGGTTGGAAAAAAGATAAAGGCCAGCCATGAGTAAGGAGTACAGAGTGACACCCATGGAAGCAGTTGAGACAGAGTCTATCATTGAATAAATGAATAAACAATTATACTAAACAGGTACTAATGATCGTCAATTTAATATGTGGGTTGAAACACAATCATTAACTGAAATAGAAACAGCTGTCTAGGAGGACTAAAATTGGGTGAGGAATAGGGATGGGTGAAAGGTCCCGTCATGTTCCCATGAAAAAAATCAGTGAAAACCATGTGATTGTCTGCTTTTTTCACGGTAAAATCAACATTAAATACAGCTTTCACTATGAGCAGGTTTAATAACCATAAAAGGAGGACCTGGAAGGAGTCTGAGGAGGAGGAAGTAACCACTACAACCAACATGAAAGGGTCTGGGTGCCCTGGTTCCACAGACCCAATGATGGCCAGTCCCTAAATCACCCCTGTGGATCTTGGGGAAATATATCTCCTGGGAGGAATAAAAGGGTAGTAGCGGGAGCAGGACAGGTCAGCTGCCTGTGCCTGCTGCAAGTGTTGCACATGCTGCCAGTGCTGCCCCTGCTGCCACCAGTGCTGCCCCTGCTACCAGTGCTGCACCTGCTGCTAGTGCTAAACCTGCTAACAGTGTGTCTTGCAATTCTCCAGAGGGGAGGAGGAGGAGAAGAAGGTGTCAAGTGTGACAGCAAGGTACGCTAAGTAATACTTGACCTCCCCAAGCAGTCCCACCACTAGTACTAATACTAATAAGGTTCAGCAGCTTGTACAGAGTGTTAGGAGTGAAGGAAGGGGTGATCATCCCATAACTATGACTGTGAGGAGTAGGGGTGAGTGAAATCTCTGGCCGTGTTCCCACAAGAAGTTCCATGAAAACCTCCTTGTTGTCCACTTTTTCACGGGAAAATCCACTTTAAAACTAGAGATTAAAATTTTCAAATTTTTTGCCCATTGGCCAAAATTTTTCGCCATTTTTTCAATGGCTAGAAAGTTTCTGCCCATTGATTTACGTTGATTCCGCCTTTTCGCTATAAAAACGTGATGTATATGCAGAAATCAAACACAAGAGAAGCAGCTACAGAACAAGGTAGACGTGCTGTGCTGTTCTGCTGTGATCCTGAAACAAAATTAAGGCAGGAGAGGCTCATAGTGACTGCTATCACTATGAGCAAGTTTAAAAATAATAACTGGAAGAGCAAGAAGGACCCTTATGTGTCCACTGAGTCTAAGGAGGAGGAGGAGGAAGTGAGCACTACTGAAGTAATGCTGTCCAGTCCCCCTAAATCACCCCAAGAGATCTTGGAGAAATTAAAGGGAAGGGAGGGAGAAAAGGGAATAAGAAGGGAGGGAGAAAAGGGTAGTACTAGTGAGAGTAAAACAGGTCAGCTGCCTGTGCCTGCTGCTAGATGTGCTGCCTCTGCTGCCACCATTGCTGCCCCTGCTGCCACTAGATGCTGTGCCTGCTGTCAGACATGCTACCCTTGTTGCTAGTGCCACCAGTGCTGTGCCTGCTGCCAGTGCTGAACCTGCTGCCACCAATACTATGCCTGCTGTCATACATGCAGCCCCTGTTGCAACCAGTGTTGTGCTTGCTGCCAGTGTTGAAGCTGTTGCCACCAGCGCTGAAGCTGCTAGTGTGTCTTGTAATACTCAAGAGGGGGGGAAGGAGAAGATGATGCCAAGTGTGACAGCAGGGGACCCTAAGTCACATTTGCCATCCCCAAGCAGTTCCACCAGTGCTAGTTCTACTACTACTAAGTATCACGGTGCCCGTGATTGCCTCCAGTGGTACTTTACTGTAACAGCAACCTTTCTACTTCCTGGCTGTCTCTCAGTGCACGTTGCTGTTTTTATAGGTCACTGGTAATTGCTGTCATTTCTCCGCCCACCTACTAGGCCTTATAAGCCTCAGCATTTCCAATACCCAGTGCCCTTTTGTGGTGTACCTGAGCCTTGTACTGTGTTGGTCCATTTATTGATTCCTGTGTATTACTGCTGGCTTTGTCTGACTACCTGATCCGGCTCTGACTCCTGGCTTCGTCTGACTACCCAATCTGGCTCTGACTCCTGGCTTTGTCTGACTACCTCCTCCTCTGTTGCGCTCCCGGCTTTAGTTTACTGCTAGCCTCAGCTACCCAGCCCCGGCTATAGTTTACCCTCAGCTTCCTGGGCCTACTGTTACTGTCGTGCTTGCTACCACTGTAGCAGTGCTTGTTCGGTCAGTCCGTGTCATTGACCTTCTGTGGCGTATGGTTCAGGTGGCTTGTTGCCTCGCCTAGCGTTCTAGGTGCAGTTTACTTTTGCCTCTCGGTATACCCTAGTGGTAAGGTATAGTTGCGCTATTGTTAACCTGTCTAGTGAAGGGTTGAGGAAGTGCAGTAAACTGTCCTCATACCTGGTCTTGTGAAGGTTGCGGAGGGTTAGTATGTATATGCTACTATTTACACCTGCCTAGTGAAAGGTTGAGGAAGTGCCGTGCATTGTCCTCACACCCGGTCTTATGAAGGTTGCGAAGGGCCCGTACGTATACACTACAAGTTTATACCTGCCTAGTGAGGATGTGATGTGCACTGTCTTCACACCTAGACTTGTGAAGGTGGTGGAGGTATAGTCGCTACTTGGTGGTGCTCCAACGTTCTGGAGTGTCTCGCTCCTGTTGCCTTTGGGTTTACCCTAGCATTAGGGTACAGACGTGGTACCATCTCACACCCACCTAGTGAAGGGTGAAGGAAGTGTTGTGCACTGTCCTTACCTGGTCTCGTGAAAGTGGAGAGGTACATTGCTGCTACTATTATATTTTCAATAAAATCTATATTATTTTATCTGTACTTGTCAATGTCTTTATTTCTCAAGTCACTCTGTGGCACTAAGAAGGTCCAGCATCTTGTTAGGAGTGGAGGGTAAAATTGATGTGGTTGGGGTTAGTGGTAGTACTAGTAACAGTGATGCTGAAGCAGCAGGTGGGATTAGTGTTATTGGAGTGGTAGGGGAAGCATTTGAGAGCGTCCAGACTAGCGTTCAAGGAAGCCCACACTATTCCTCTGGCTCTGGGAGTCCTCCTCCCCTTCCCTTCACTACAGTGTCCAAGTTGAACATAATCCTGAAGAGGCTAGAACTGGTGTTGGGGAGAGCAGGATCAGAATTAATACCACCACCACCAGCAAGAGCACAGATCAGCTGTCTATGCCTGCTGCTACTGCTACCAGTCTGCCTTCTTCTTCAGGTCAAAAGGAAATTAGGGGACCCTCTGTCACATTGCTCGTCACCTCCTCCAAGCAGCAGTGATATGTTTGTAATAGGGCAGCAGCATGTAGGGAGCAGGACTAGTGGTGGTGGTGATAATGATGGTAGAGAAACTGGGGTGGATGACTTGCCACAAATTATGCACAGTTCCGTTAGTGATGACTGCACTTGCCTGCCCCAAAAGAAAAACAGTCCCACACCCATGACTTCAGGGGGGAGGGAACAGGTGGAGAAGAATGGCCTCTTTCTTCTTGTCTTCCACATTCCTCTTCACTGTCTGTGCTGGCAGTGGATTATTTGTTGCTGCTGTTGCTGCTACTGCCTCAAAATCAACACTGCAACTAGGATCAGGTGTATTGCTGGCACTGCCAAGTGGAACATGTCCTAGTCCCACATCACTTGTTGACCCCATTACCACTGTGTCCATGGTGGTCTGTATCACACTAGCTTGCTCCTCAGCATCCTGCTGCCCTTGCATCTCAGCAACAGCAGGAATTAGAGCAGTTGCAAATTCTGCAAATTCCAAAAGCTCATTGCACCAACACACACACCATCCTTAGATCCCTTTTATACCATGTCTTATGTTTTTTTTTATTTTATTTAGAATGCATTTTTTATTAACTGCTCCCCAATCCCAGTAAACAACCCCCCCAAAAAAATCATCCCCTGTTCAACTGATTCTTTCCCCACACCCCACCAACACAGGCACTCTCATGACCCTTTTATACTATGCCCTTGGGAAATAAAATAATAATTGTTATGTGTTGTTTGTAAATTCTGTGTTCCCATTGATTTCAATGGAATGATCTAGGTGAAAAAAGTGCAAAAAAAGCAGAAAATCAGCACTTTTCACTGGAAATATTTTGCCAAGTGGAAAGTGGCATTTTTTGCAAAAAGTTTCGCCCATCTCTACTTCTAGCTCTGTCCATGGTCACAAACCACACTTCTTTAATAATCTCAGCCCCATCATTTCTTGCCTAGAACTGTATATACCTTTAACATACAAAATACAAACACAAAAAAATCTGTTGCATAACCTGACCAGTACACATCATTATCCTATATAATAATTTGCTAAGGTTTATCAGAAGCTGTCATGCGCAGTAGAGATAGCTGCGCATGATTTAGTCCTGTGCAGTACAGGCTACCCTCGATGTGGCTGTTACGGAGCGGGGCTCTCCGAATTCAGACCGGAGTTGCACAGAGAGGACTCTGGTCTGAATTCTGAGCGATTCTCTCCCTATCAGCACCGGCGCGGCCACTCTCTACTGCTCATGCCTACAGAGGTGGAACTGTGGCCTTTGTAAACGGGCCTTTCAACTTGTAATCTCAAAAACTGCCAAATAAATCTGCAGTGATGCAAAAGATTGGGTGTCTAGTGGAGGGAAATTGGGATTGTGTTGACATCCCACAACTCAAAAAACTGGCTAAAGCAGCTTGAAGTACCTTAAAATTAGATTTCCAAAGGTGACTGCCTATTTTTCCTATAATAAATCCTGGTCTAAGAATTATGATGCAATTTATTTGATGCCTATGGAAGGGTTTAATGTTCATATGAATACCCCCAGACCTATTCCATGGTAGCCATATAGTCACGCATACTGACCCACCAGCCTTGTCTATGGCAGCAATAGAACCACGTATACTGGCCACCCAGCTATCTAGAACCTGCTGGGTAATGTGAGGCTCTTCAACTGCTGCCAACCACAACTTCAATCATTCCTTGTCATACACTCCTTGGAGTCAGTATTCATGTGCATCAATTACCAACTCATATTATGGGAGTAAGTACCACCTGAATGTGCCATACTGTCAGTGCTACCTCTGTCACCACAAATGTTAGGCTACCACTGACACACAATAATCTTTCTGTGATAATGATGATGATGATGATGATGATGAAATAAATAGTCTGAAAATGTTGTGATGTTATTGTTATTGCTGAAGTGGCTGAGAGAATATTCCTTTAGCTTATTTAATTGTGATTATCATTTCTTGTTGATTTCCCCTTGCATTTCTCTCTCTCTCATCTTCCTCAATGTAATCTTCCACCTGATCAATAAGGATATCTTTATAAGTTTTCACAGAATATGATTTCTAAAAGTAAGGCTGCTCATGTATTGGCAAAATTCAGAAATTTGTTGTTAAAGCGGGGGTCCAGTAATGTAACAAGAATGTATACCTCATTACTTTTAACCCTTTGATTGCCATATGGGTAATCAACATATTTCAAAGCAATGCAATTCATACCGCTCTGGCACTAAAAAGGTTAATGAAGACTAAATGAGGATCCTGCTCGAAGCATGCTAGCATGTCATTCCCCAGCTGGTTCATGTCCATATCCATATCCATTCAGATCATTTTTTGGCATGTCACAATCTCTCTCACTCTGTATTTCATCCTCTTCCTTCTCACTACTTTCACCTTTTTCTAGGTTTTTTAATGTTTGAAAAAGTTTTTTTTTTTTTTTTACTTTTCCCCTAATTGATTTATAAAACATTGAGCACTAGTTTTGTTTTACTTCAACTATCTGAAACAACAGTTGGTTTCAATAAACCCTCCTTCTCTATGGCAACCACGCAACAAAGCAAATCATCATCATAATTGTGTTGGCTACAAAGGCTTAATACTACTAATGTAGATGGAACTTTACATATCATTTTTACAGACAGCATCTTAAGAAGTATCATCATTTATAGCATGGCTTCTACAACCAGAGAGCAGTCAGTTTTTATAATACATCCATTGCTACCACCAAAATATCTAAACACTCCTCCTAATAATTTTCTCTTACTCCACCCCCTAGCATGTTTATTGAACATAATGATAGGAGGTTTGATTTTACAGTTATGTTAGGATGTGGAATGGTGTTTTGTAAGTCTGAAAATAATGCATAATGATTTCTCTGCCTCTAGTTTCTGTCAACATCTACAACACTATGATTATATGCTTATGGGCCCTGTGCACTTTTCTACTACTGTTAGCTGTTGCATGTTTGATATGCTGCTGGTGTGTCTCTCAATTAGACTTTTGTTTTTGTCTCCGGTGGGATATCAATGAGGATATGCCCACATCTGCTTTCCCCTGCTCAAATGTGTTTTTTTTTTTTTTGTTTTGATTTTTACAAAGACAACAGATAGCAATACTGATAGCAGTACAACAGTGTGAGTGATTGGGTGGGAAGTAATGGCATTGATGATGATTTGTAACTTTTATGCATATTTATTTGACCAGAGTCAGACATTATGGTTGATATCTCAATGAGTGTATAAACATATGCCGGGGGGATACGTTATTATCACGGATTTCAAAGCAGTGGAAAAAGAGAGAAAACATAAAAAATTACACTTTTTTGTGGGATTTCTCATACAAGGAAAAACAAAGTCTATTTTTGCATGTTTTGCTTTTGCTGTGAACATTTTCTTAACTGCCACATACCCAGCATACTATAGATATAGGGTAACTGAAATTCATACAGTGCCCAGTGGATCCTAACAACATAAAGTAAACTAAGTGCATGAAGAAGTATTCATTGTGCAGGGCAACAACTAAAAAAAATTTGACCCATCAAACTGCCACACAACCAGCACAATACAACCACCAGCACTTTATCACATGCATATAGTATACATTAAAGGGGGGCAATGGGCCAATCAACTACCCAACACCCCGATAACAAACAGAAATCTGTATCACCACCAGGGCAAAGGATGAGCCACTGCCAGAAGTTCACTAACACGGGTGGTGGTGATCTTCTGGCAGTGGCTCATCCTTTGCCCTGGTGGTGATACAGATTTCTGTTTGTTATAGGGGTGTACTCGATGTACTCATCATTTTAGGCCTCAAAATTACCTAGACTTCAATGGAATGCTCAGTTTGACCATGAATAACAAGCCTAGCATTAAATCAATTAACTATCTAATAATGCACAAAGCTCTTAAAGAACATATGAACATTGCTTTTTTCTCTTTGTAATATAGTAACATAGAAATTAAATAATTTAGTCTTTATCAGTACTTCCTCTTTTGCCTACTAATACACAGTATAACTCTGTATGTTCTCTTTTGAAGGAAATCTATCTAATATTCTCTTAAATGTATCCATTGTATCTGCCATGACCACATTCTTTGGCAAGGAATTCCACAATTTAACAGACCTTACTGTAAAAAAACCCCTTCTTCTTCTGAAGTTGAAACCTCATTTCCTCTAATCTCATGGGGTGGCCCCTGGTTATTTGATCAGGTCTTGGAATGAACAGCTCACCAGAGTGATCACTGTATTGACCTCTCATATACTTGTACATTGTAATATGATCTCCTCTTAGTTGTCTTTTCTCTGGAGTAAATAAACCAAGTTTGTCTAGTTGTTTCTCATACGTCAAGTCCTCCATTCCCTTGATTAATTTTGTTGCTCTTCGCTGTACTTTCTCAGGTTCTAGTTTTTTCAGAACTGGTGCCCAAAACCGCACTGCATATTAGAGATGAGGTCTTATCAATGATTTGTAACATGGAAAAATGATGTTATCCACTCTTGTTTCAATACTCCTTTTTATGCAAGACAGGACTTTGTTTGCTTTTGCTACTGCTATTTGACACTGATCACTGTTTCTATGTTTGTAGTTTACAAGGATTCCCAGGTCTCCCTCTAACGAGTCCCCCAAAATGATTACATGAAGTTCATAAGTAGCATTGGGATTTTTTCTTGAATGCTTTTAACCTTTCCCACATTAAACTTAATACTCCATTTGTTTGACCAATCTGCCATTTTATGTTAATTTCTCTGTAGAGAACAAATATCCTGTATCCTGTATTACCCTGTATAATTTAGTGTCATCTGCAAATATTAATATTTTGCATTCTGTATCAATTTCCAGGCCATTTCAAAGCATGTTAAAAAGCAGTGGCCCAAGTTCTGAAACCTGAGGTACTCCTCTCACAACTTTAACTGTATGCGAGAATTGTCCATTTACAACCACACACTGTTCCCTATCCTTCAACCAGTTTTCTATGCAATTGCAAAGATTATCCCCCAGCCCCAATTTCCTTATTTTATACCCCAGCCTGCTGTGTATATCAAATACCTTTCCAAAATCTAGGTATACTACATCACTTTCCCTGCTATTATCTAGGCTACTACTTAGAAATTAGTTTGGCATGGTATATTCCTCATAAAACCATGTTGATTCCTGCTAATAATCTTATTTTTTTTGGTGTAATACTGAATATAATACCTTATAATCCCTTCTAGCAGTTTTCCCATTACAGAGATCAAACTCACATGTCTATAATTCACAGGTTCTGTTTTGGTTCCTTTCTTAAATAAAGGCACTACATTGGCTTTAAGCCAATCTTGTGGCACTGAGCCTGTGGTGAGTAAAAAGTAGGGTCTTGCTAACATTGCACTGAGTTCCTGAAGAACCCTTGGATGTATAATATCAGGACCCACTGCTTTGTCAGTCTTAATTTGGTTCAGTCTTCCCATGACCTCTTCTTGTGTTAACCAGATATCCGGTGTGGCATGGTATATTTTTATTTGTTACTTTTTTGAGACTCTTCTACCATGTCTTGTTCTCTTATACACTTATGCAAAAAAGTGTTTAGAACATCGGCCTTTTCCTTATCTTCTCTAATAAACTCACCCATCTCATTCTTGAAAGGACCAATGCTCCCCCCCATTCAGATTTTTGCTGTTTATGTATTTGAAAAATATTTTTGGATTAGTCTTGCTCTCCCTTGCACTTCATGTTTTATTATCTATTTTTGTTAACCTAATTGCCTTGTTTCCAGTTGATGTCTAGATAGTTAAAATGTCCCATAATTATAGTATTCACAAAATGTGCAGCTTTTCTCATTTGCAATAGCAGTTGGACCTTGGCATTCACATCAATATTTGGTAGTTTGTAGCATATACTCAAACTTGGCAAAAAGTGCCATTTTTCTCCTGCCTCTCATCTGAGGTGAAATCTTTTGCCCATCGCCTATGCTATTATATGTAAACTTCATATTTTCCTTGGCACAGGTCAGATAGCTTTTTATTTGACATGATTTTGATACATGGATTCATTGGAACATTGTGTAATATTGTAGACTGCAACTATTAATGATTTTTGGGGACGTTCTCTTATTTATTTGCACTTCATTTATATTCCACTTATAAGGACACTGTGCAATATATGGACTTGATATCATTTAGAATTTGAATAATATACTTTATGGGCTTTGTGCATTTTTAGAGAGCACTTGATGTAATGTTATGTCTCATTATGTATGGTCACATAGTACAGTCTATTGAAGACTAGGTGATTTTGAGGAATATTATTCTGTGTGTTCATTTATGTCCATGGCTCATAATTTTCCCTGTTGTTGATGCAAATTCTTTTGTGCTATGGGGACACAGAATGTGTAGTATTTGGCTGGTCTAGTTCCCCAATATAGTGCATACCAGTGGTTCTCAATCTGTGCCCTCAGGACCCACTAACATTCCAGGATTTTAGGATTTCCTTGTTAGAGCACAGGTGAGTTCATCAAATTGACTGAACCTCTGATCTGTGTTCTATCAGCAAAATTCAGTCCTGGCCTGTTACTAAGCCTTGAGGGCATGGGTTGAGAACAACTGGTGTTTACTATATGCATGTGATAAAGTGTTGCTAGCTACATGGTAATGTAGTTGCTGCCCTCCATAACCCACAATTGTTAACACATTTATTTTACTGTTAGAGCAACAGCTACAGTTATTTTACAGTTACCCTCTACTGATCTATAATAAAACTATATATATATATATATATATATATATATATATATATATATATATATACTGACAGGGGCACTCACTGGATTTCCCACCATTAAATCAATATTCAAAAATAATTACCTTGGTGCACGTCCCATATAGAATAATATAATCTCCAAATATACTCAGCCTAGGGATACCCCAGCGTCGCACGAGACAGCACTCAGTTTGAAGTCACTAAAGAAGTATTTATCGCATCCACATGATACCAAACGCTTTTGGTCCTCGCAGGACCTTCCTCAGGGCAAATGGCCATACAATTGCACACAAAGTTCTATTTATACACCTTAATTACAATAGTTGATGCTTACCCCGTACTCCCTGTGGCATCTTGGCGCCAAGCTGTGGCGGCATCCGGTCCCACCAGGGGTGACGTCACAAGCATCACGTACCGTTGCCAAGCAACATTAACAACATCAACAACACTTCACTATTGTGTTGCCTATGCCGGCTGAGTGCATAGGCAACATACCCTGCCGCATCTCAAAGAATGGGGGATGTCTTGCATCAAAAAATGATGCTTAATATCACTAACTGTTAGCATCCTATAGACAGAAAAATATTTTTTAAGATAGAAGTTGGAGTAAATCCTTAGTACAATCGCTAATACTGTACAGGTGTACCACTACACATCCTGTGCCCATAGAAGATGGATGTTAAAGTAAATCCTCAATTCAATCGGTGACACTGTAGGGGTGTATCACATCCTTTGTCCATACATATTTTAGTTGAAAATTCAGTGTGTATGTTGGAATAAAGTATTTATACACCATCTCATGTAACAAAGTGTTGCGTTATATCGGCTATCCATTCTCAGTATCTTACAGTTAGTATTCCTAAGATTATATAAATTATTTACCAACAATTCCATATTTCATGACCATCTCACACTGTTCCTTCTTCAGTATTATTTAAATATCACTCCATATGCCATTCAATTTCTGGATTCGATCCATATTGTAAATAGATCATGAAGCGTCCACATCTTTTTATATTGTATTATATATCAATGGATTCAATCCATATGTTGTATAAATCAAGAGTATCTACTTTCCATACGTTGTATTGTATGGTAATACATTATCTTCAGTATATTAGAACCACCTACCATGGATCCTCCCAAAGGTATGGTCCATATTATATATACCGTAAAGCATCCTTCTTCCACATATTCCCTTCATTAGGTAACTTTTCAATTATCAGGCAAATTCATACACATAATCAAGCCGGTGTAATGGGTATACTAGCTACCGCCTACTATGGGTCTTCCCATAGGTATGGTCCATATTGTATATACCTCCTTGATCCAAACCTTTAATATATCCTTGCTTATTTATCTTTGTAATGTATACAATGTGATGGGAATATTCTGTTTTAGGTCCTTCCTTATATAATATTCATCATTGGTATGCAAAACTTGGATACCTCCCAAAGTGGTCATTAAATTATTAATTTCACATGACTAGAACTTAATGTAGAAAGTTGGGAAAGGACTACAGCATTTGTGCTGACAGTTCTTGTGGGGTGGGGGCACACCATCCAGTCTAATAAGATTTGTCATGGTAGGAGGCCTATACTGTGGAGATGATGTGCATCTGAGTAGGGTTGAGTTAGACTTATTTAATGGCCCATGAGGCACAGCTCTATGGGATAATATGGGGTCCCAGGAAAAATGGGTGGACCATAGAGGGTCCACTTTAGAGGCCCCTCTTTGGTTGATGGCATGCGGGTCTCCCAGGCCACCTCAGTGCAGGTTAGCCTTAGAAGGTACAAAAGGGCCTGGCCAACTGGAGGCTGGGTTACACCCACTAAAGGTTATGGTTATCTTTGGGGGCTGGCTGCAAGGCTGCTACCGACTACAGAGTGTGTTAACACCAAGAGGCACTGAGGTGAGGGGTTGGATATGAAGTGGTGCCATAATGGAGGTACAGGGAAGGCCATGAGTGCCTGAGAATCCCTGCATATCTCCTGGGTGGCAGACAGATGGCTGGGCATGAGTGCCCAGGCTGCTGGAGAGCTGGACATGGGTCCAAGTTGGTTACTGTCCTGGAGGTCCCACATCAGGGGGGTCCTCCAAGGTTAAGTAGGTTAAATACAATTTAAAAAAGCTGTGATCTCTTTATTCCCACCATAATCCTGTTTTCAGTTTGTTGTTTGTTTATTTGGTGTTGTTGCAGTTATTGGGGGGTTTCTGTGGGAATTTGTTTGGTTTGAGGTTGAAGGGGAAATGTGGATGTGATACACTGCCATCTTATGGGCTTATATCTTCTGAATACGCTTCCTGTCATTTGTGTGAGCTAACACTTTATATGGAGACCACGCAAGCACATTGTGGGACTGTTTCACTTTATATAGTTGATTAAACAGCATCACCTCCTTAACAAGTAATATGGACACCTTATATTATGAGGATGCAGTTGTCCTTTAATTTGAACACTGGTATTCAGCTTATATCGAGGAATGACTATACTAAGCACACTTAAGGATTAACAGCACAGGGCATGGGGTACAACCTGTTTAAGTGTGTATTTTCTTTAAGAGGATAATTCTGTTTTACAGCTCTTTAAGTATATAATATGTGATGCATTCTCTTCTTCAGTCCATCCAACAGTAGCCTTCAGATGGCAGCACTATGTTTATGTATATAAGGTGGGTATCAGTGGATGGCCTGTGTGAGGCTGTGTGCCCATAACATCACCCCCACTGACAAGTGACTGAGGATTCTGGATTTTGGTACTTTTTTCAGCTACCTCATGTAGAGTCATAAGTTGAGGGGATTTTAATTTTGTATATCTATCATTGCTATGATGCTTGATCCCCCTTTGCCAGGAGGAAGGTCTCTATGGACCGAAAACATTTAGCAAAAAATATAATTGTGTTTACACATTTAGTGATAAGTGCTCTCTATCTGTACCTGGGATGGGTACACTTACACATAGGGTGTTCAGTTTGAGGGCCAATCACAACGTGTGTGTGTGTGTGCACGCACGTGTGCATATATGTATCTGGAAAGTGGCTTTTGTTGTCTGAAACAGCTTACACAGCTACAAAGATTTACAGTATAGTTGGGAATTTTCTAATTGAGACTGTATACACTTCCTCAAAATAGGTAACAGGTTAAACCAAATGCAAAATACATTGGAGAAAAATAAAGAGAACCACAACTTTAATGGAAAATGTATATATGCACCAGACAGCTGTCCTTCTGTAAAAACACTGAGACACTTATTTGAATTACTATGTTTTGTGTAAGCTCAAATTAAGTTAAATTTCAAAGTTCACAGCATACGCATACAGAAATAATCAACATTAATGAAACTGACTAACAACCTATCTAACAAAATACTGTATAACTGTTTTAACAAATGTTTATAACCCCCCACAAACCCCCCCAAAAAAACAAAAACATAAAAACAAGAGCCAAATGGCACAAGTACTAACATATATAACATATATTTTTGGTATTCAGTATGACAATTACAGAATTGTGACTGGTCAGCTTATAGTATAATTTTAATGTGTGCTTATTCTATAGAAGTCTGTTTAGAAAATGAAATTAAAAACACTGTAAGCATATACAATGAGCAAAGGTCTATGTGTCTTAAATTAATATAGGGCACAATTACTAAGGCACAAATTAACTTAAATATGACAAAGACATGCTGAAATTGGAAATTCATCATTTTATACTGGCAGCTATCCAGAACCCTGCAAATTTAGAAGAAGAATGGTGTCTGTGGTGGAACCTTTTGAAAATTTGCTCTTATAGATGGATTTCCACAGATAAGAAAATGGACGATTGCCAAATTAACTCCACAAAGGAATTAATAGAGCTATATGGAAAAATGTTGGCTTTGTAGAGAGGTGTCTAAGGTTTTAATTTTGGAATTTACCTTACTAAAAGTTTCATAATGTAATAATAACTCAAGTTTTCATTAACAGTCTCATCTGGTTATGCTCTAGCATTAAATATGTGCACACAAAAACTATATGGACACACATCTTCCATTTCTTTATCCTAACAGCTATTAAAGTATAAATTATCTAGTTGATCTGCAGAGGTCCAAGCCAATATGTTCATCAGTGTTTTTCCATAGTGCGCCCTTGGGGCTAGATTCTATTATAGGTGCTAATTTTATCACTGCTTTTATCTCCAGTTTTCCCCATAGACTTCAATAGGAAAATATTTGATAAAATGGGTGTTAACATTTAGCACATGCAATAGAATCTGGCCCTTGATCTTTTGAAAGCCAATGAATAATGTAAGAGAAATTAATTAGTTATGATTCCAGATATATGTGGGCCAGGTAAATCAGCCTGTACATGTATGTGAATACTCATAACATTCCTAAAAAGTCTAAAAAGGCACATAAATGTATATATGATCTAATATTTTATGTATGGCAGTGCACCACAAATTGTAACTTGCATAAAAAAGAATATACAATAAAGTGTGGGTAATATTAACCTGTTAAGAACCAGGGGGATGTGCAACACATTGTGAGGCAATGTTTTCCTCACCTTCCAAGTCCTTGAAAGGATGAGTGCAAATTTCCAAAGTCATAGAATCAACAGGGAATAGATTATGTCCGTAACCCTATGCAAGCCCAATGATTGGAGGGATAGTGCTCCATTAATTTTTTCCTTCCAATCTTTTATTTAGCTGGAATAAAGGTACATTGTATAGGTATGGTGTTTGTCTGGTCAGATCCTTAAGAGTAATGTAAAATGGAGGAAATGTACAGATGAGGATCATCAACACAGAGACACAGAACCTCACAATAATTGATTTGATAGGATTAGATTACTCCTATAATAGTTTTTGTCTTGGTTCTTTATATTAATGTACTGACACATTATAAAAAATAATTGGCAACCAAACTACAGAATCATTGTGCCATTTAATAGTTGGCAAAATAGTTTTACCATCATGTTCTGCAATAGGTATTATATCACAAATACATATGTAACACAACTGCATTGATAGGCAAAATGCTAGTGGCAGGAAAGTATAAAGGGATCAACCATATTTCATGGGTTGTTGCTAATTTAGTCTAAACACAGGTATCACAGTAATTTGATAATGTTTGCTAGATTTCTTCAATCAGAATAATCAGCTCAATTTTTTGGAGGCACGTTGAAAAGTTTTATGACCTTGCACAAAGCAGCCCTCTATATAAACAAGCAGCAGCAAAGTGGGATTTATTTTTTGTTGGACTCTTCTTCCTCCGTTTTAATAATTTCCTCCTTTTTGGCCTGCAGTCTCTCTTCACGGCATTTCCTTGCCTCCTTTGTCTTGGACCTGCATGCTTCAGCCTGGTCAGCCAAAAGCTTCTTGCAATATTTGTCTATCTTCAGTTTGTGGATGTGCTCCATCAGGATATGCTTGTTCTTGAACACGTTACCTTTTACCTTAAGGTACAGACTGTGGTACATATGCCTGTCAATCTTCTTAGATTCATTTTAACTGCAAAGTAGGAGGCACAAGATTCTCATTGTCCTTATCCAAGACAGCTTCTCTGGAATATGTGCATTGGCAGTACCCTTTCTCTTATCTTTGCCCATGTGTCTGCTCTTTCTATGTGCAAGGGTGATCTTGTAACACCGGGCACTTTTTAAAGTCTGAGCATGCTCATGGAAGCCGCTCTGCTTCAACTCAGAAAGGGTAAGCAGTTCAATTTAATTTGGTTGATGGGTACTTACTCTGTCAGTTGAGTGATTCTGTGACTGCCTTTCAGTACAGCTGGACAAGGCTGGGTGGGTCACTAAGTGTGGTTCTGGCTAGCAGTGCAGAGGGACAAGGCTGGGGGTTCAATGATCAGAAAAGAGAAGAAAAATTGCATTTTTCATGTGCCAATTTGCACATGTTTCTTTTTCTAGGTGAATCTTTTCACTCATTTCTAGTGCTGAATGTAATCATATGGCTTGTGGAATAACCTATTAATTTAAATTTATATAGATAAAAGATCGAATTCACTGATAATCGTAAGGTTATTACCCTATTTATTCTTTTTGTATCCATAAACACAATGTTTTTTGTGGTGGTTAGCCATAACTCTCCATTCAATACTTGAAGAAGAGGTTTAAAAATTACCTTACTCATTGTGTTTTTATTTATTATAATATAAAGGTATAATAACTTTACACATTTGTGTATGAGTGCCCTCAAATAACTGGACCAAATAATTGGCCGTTAACAGGTAGGTGTGGTTAAAGGTTATACCCAGACTTGGAAACCTCAGGAGGCATGAAGCAGTGTGGCCTAGCATAGTATCTTCTTGCTTAGATCATCCTTTACTTTATCTTCTTTTCTTTTATCACATCTGGTTGTACAGAAAACTTAATATTGTATGTGGTATTTTATAATCAACCTGTTCCTGAGATGTTGTTCACTTGAAATTGATTGAGTCGGTTGAGTTTTTAGAGATATTATTATTATTTTAGCCTTCAACTCAAGAGCCTTCAGGTTATATAGTAAAGTGCACAATCGCTTTAGTGAATACCATCACACAAACTCCATTCTCATTAAGACTTTAATATGAGCTCCAATTGCCTCCCCTATAACATGCACCAGAAAATGGACTAAAGTTACAACACTTTTCTTTATGCTTTGTTTGTACCTAGTTTAAACAAAGTGCACAGGAAAGGAATGTCCTGAAACATCGAAACACAGTTAATTATGTGCATAAACACGCAATCAAGATCTGTGTACTTTAATATTTATTTAGAAGCAAACCAGCAATTCACACATCCAGAGTATAGAACTTTCTTTCTTTCTCACAACACCAGGCAACAATTCCCCTTGAAATACTAACCCGATTTTTTTTTCCAATTTAAAGCACACGTAGGCCAATGGGAAGCAAAGAGGTTTAAAGGGATAGTAATGTTTCATAATAAAAGCAGCTCTAATTAATCATCATAGTATTTGGACTTTGGAGAGTGTTATTTCAATTGTGTCAGAATTGTAGTTCAAGAGTAATTCAATGACAAAGTGTCCCCCTCCTGCCCCTTTTACTGATGTAACACTGCTCAGCCAGATCAGAAAGGAGGTGCCCAGGTAGACTGCAGAGAGGGACAATCTTCAATTAAGATAAGGGAAAAACCTGAAAAGCTTGTCAAGGGTGGCAGGGCTTTCATTGTTTTCACTCTAAGAAGATTGTCCCCTGCTCTTATCTGTCTGGTCTTACAACTAGATTCCACATCTGAGAAGAGATGGCTTACACTAGGCAAAAGGGGTGGAAGGGGAAACTTTGCTTGTGAATATCTCATAAACCATAAAGGTTTGAGAGATAAGACTTATATCATCTTCATGTTTTTTTAATGCCTACAAAATAAAATAAAGTTAAAATGAAGTATTACTATCCCTTTAAGGAAGGCATGAAGTGGAAGAGGAGCAGAGACACACAATAGAAAGGTGGATCACCAACAGAAAGTAGAAGATATCACTCTAGTACTTGTGCTTTGGTTTTTATATCTACAGACCCCACCCACCTTCCTATCTGTTGGCTAAATGCATGTAACATCATATCACAATACCTGACACCTCTCATCATTTACAAGATGTTGCCACTTCCCCCCACTTTTTGTTTCCTGGTTTCAAAGTATCTTCCTCTAGGGCGGGAAAACCCTGAGAGCAAAACACTTTTGTGAGGTAAAATTCACCCACTGTCTCTCTGGATCAATTCCCTCAGTGGCAAGAGTTTTCATGCAGATTCCTAGGGTATACACTTATTCTCCAACAACAACCTTCTGTACAAAATGTACACATATTTACAAGATACTATGTTCAGTTCACAGAACTGTGACAATGATCAATTATTCATATGTGTATGGATGATTGTATGTATGTGTCATCTGTCACCTACCACTCTATTCAGGATCAGTAGAGATTCCCTGCAGTTGAGAACCATGATATCCATTGAAACCCACATGCCCAATCATTTTGAGACTACGCTAAGAAATGGTTCTTTGTGTTTTCCAGTTCCCTTGCATCTTGCTTTTGGCATTGGTGCTCATAGGAAGCAGATATGGTGTGATGTGAAGGAGGCAGTAAATGCAGTGTCGGTCTGTAGGTGAACAGTGGACAGCATCAAGAAGTGGTGGAAAGACTACAAGAGGAAGGTAAAGCACAAGATTAGGGATCTTGCAGCTCATACATGAGCAACAGGTGGTAAGCATCCATCCTTGATAACATTCAATGGCTGGGAGCAGCTACTTTGAGAGAAACTGTCCTTGAATGAAGTTGAGGTTATCCCCAGTTACTATGACACAGGACATGACACCACTCTCTAGGCTCCTTGTAAGCAGCAACTTCTTTCCCTACTGTCCCCATAACCAACACCCTGTTAGATATGTTGTGATAGACGTAGTTCTACATATCTGTCGTATGGATCCCTGAAGACAGTACAGTGCAGGCTCATAGCGAATATGACTGTAAATGTTGTCCTATCTCCATGAAGTAATAGACTATACAGCATACATAGATCAGTTCATCCCTCTGAGTGCAAGAGAGGTATACAAAGCATAACTCTGCCATACATTGTGTTCCCCTCTGGTACTCAAAGGGGTGAAGCATCATGTTAACCTCTTCATTGCTGCATTGCTCATACATGTTCTTTCCAGAAGTAACAATCATTCCCATCATGTAGTTATAGATAAGGATGGGCGAAAATTTTTGGCTCAAACTGAAATCGGTGAATAATGGCACTTTCCGCTTGGCGAATAATTTCCTGTGAAAAGTGACTTTTTTCTGCTTTTTCTCACCTTTTCTGCCCATTTGAATCAATGGGAAGAAAAATATTTCTCCACCACATGAACGTTTTCTACAGCCATATAAAAGGCTGTCAGGCTCTCACAGCAGCCATTCTGTGTTTGTGAGAGGAGTGAAAAGCATGTTTTTGAGTTAGAGAAAATACACAAATAAAGGGAATTGAAGGTTAGTTTAGGGAGTCATTTAGGTAGAACATTTGTTCTCTGTATTAGGGGAGTCTGGGGGCACTCTAGGTGATAAGAAGGGAGGAAGGAGGTTGACCCCCAAATACTCTAAAATTTTCAGTTATAATTTTTTTTTTGGACAGACTGTGATAAGATAACAGGGTGGATAAGTTAAAAAATAAATAAATAAATAAATTAAAAAAAAAGAATACAAAAATTAAATATTTTAGGTGACAGCTGACTGGGCTTAGGCAAGGCATCATACACCTGCATCAGTTGTGTTGTGTACTGTACAGTAAAAAAACAGTGTAGTTGCGTAATATCCAGCAAATGCACAAGGGGAAAGGGGTTGGAGCAGTGCAGGGACGTGAGAGTAAAATAGTAGTTCAAAAACTGACTGCAGCAATGGTTGTTGAAGCATGTGCAATCAATGATGATGATCCCTCTACTCCAAGGGAGGATGTAGTTTGTTAAGGTCCCAGCAAAGCTAGTTCCAGCACCACCAGTGCCATTAGAAATAAAGAACCATATAAGAAGAACACTGAATGTGACAACAAGTCACATTCAAGTGTTGATGATGCTGACAATAGCATTATAGAGGAAGGTGTAGCAGCTGAACCGCCTGCTGCATCAGATAGTGAGACAAACAAGCACCAAAACACCCATTGTAGGGAACTTTGTTACAGTAAAAGTAAAAAGAAATTGTTTGAGACCTCCAAAAGCTTAGAGGAATATAAGGGTAGTGGGCAAGAATTGTCAGGTAATGCTGATGCTGCTGAGGATGACCTAATGATGACTGATGATGATGCAGATCTACAATATATCCCTCCAGCATCCTTCTCTTGTTCAGATGCAGAAGAAGTTGAGAGTGAGGGTGGTGACAGGGCTATAAGATTAACAGAAAGCCATTGGAAAGTCTGACCCTGGACAAGCACAGATGTCAAAAAGCACACAGTCATCCTATCAGTCATTATCGGCATCATCGCCTCTTCAAAGTCCAAGTCAACTCAGCCACACACACCTGTTTTAACTACCCAGCAATAGCAACACAGGTTAACATCCACAGTATTAGATATGATGAGTACCTCTGGTGCTGCACCTTTGACACCTAGTAGTATTGGCAGTGGAATTACATCAACATCTAGCTCCAGTAGTAGTAGTAGCAGAAACCACACATGACAGACAAATATTTTAACAGAAGCACAGATGAGGAGGTGAAGGACAGATGGGACCACATGACCGATAAGTAATGTGTGTCAATAATCTGAGAAGGATAGAGTATGACAATGGTAAAAATACATACACAAATCACACCATGCCAGCCCCCCCACCACCACTACAATACATATCTGCCAAATTGTAGGTTGTACTTTATTTTTTTTATTACTTGATATCATCATGAATATGTGCCAGTGTCACTTAAGCAAGAAAGTGCTGTGGGCAAAGGACAAATGCACTCTGCATGCTGACACATTTTAAAGCCATATTTTGCTGTAAGACTCAAAACTTTGACTTTCAGACACTTATTTATAAACTTCAGCCCTCCGAAGAAGTAATATTACAGTGGGAAATGTAGTACCTATAGGAAATATAGGTGAAAAATGTGTTAACATAGCCAGAAAATTTGTTAAAATAGGTGAAAAGGAGGATATTTTAGCATAAGTGTAAAGGCAAAATGTTTAGCGGCCAAAGCGCAAAATGCTGGTTGTCTTATATTTCTCGTGTATAAGGTGAAGAGGGGCAAAATTGTGTGGTATGTATGTATATTTTTATTTATATAGTGCCAATCTGTATACTTACACTTTACATTGTACATTTAATATGGGGGGTACAATAAATGCAGCGATTAAGTGCTTATATAGAAAATCATAATGGGAACACCAGGTGAGTACAAATTAGGATAAGAGGTCTCTGCTCCATAGAGCTTACAATCTAAGTAGTAGTAACAGGAGTGACAGTAGATTTAAATAAATTAAGGTACACAAGTTTGTTGTTAAAGAAGAACTATCATCAAACTTAAAGTGAGCCCCAATTCCTTATTACCATAGAGATATGCATATGTAAGTCCGACATTAGTGAGAAATAGAACTTTTTAGACAGGAAGCAGTAACAGGGATCTTGCTGTATGCTCTCTCTGCTCCTGAGAATTCAGTCCCTTCGGGTGCCTTAAGGTACCAAGGAATTCAACTCACCAATCATGGAGGTGAAGGGGACGGACAGTGCAGACTCAGAGGTGCCTTCTCTACAAGATGTTTGCGCTGTTGCTCACTGCTGCCTGCCAAGTGAGTTTTATTTTTATTTTTCACTAATGTCGGACTTTTTTAGCAAAATAAAAATATATATACGTGTATATATACGTGAAGCAATTTAACCATTTGAGTGCCAGAGGGGTACGGAACGCATTGCAGAGCAATACATTCCTAACCCCTCTGGCAGTCAAAGGTTTAAGTTTGATGATAGTTCTACTTTAATGAAACATGAAGTACATTGTACAGTTTGAGATTTAAAAGATCATATGTAGTGATGAGCGAGCATGCTCGGCCGAAGCTCGGTTCGGCTCGAGCATCGCTCTGCTCGGCACATGGCGGTACTCGTATGAGTACCGCATGTGCTCGCCCGCCATGTTCGGGTCTCCTCCCCGCACGTTTCGCGGCTGCTGCGCAGCCAATAAACGTGCGGGGAGGCTCTGACATCAGTGTAATGCCAGCAGCCATGTTGGCTGCTGGCATTACACTGATTGGCTGGCCAGAACCCGTGATCGGGTGCTGTATAGCACCTGACCAGCGAGTTCGGCTCAGTCTTAGCCAGGGAGAGATGAGGATAGGAAGGGAAAGTCAGTGTAGGCAGAAAAAAAGCGCGTTTGAACAAAAAAAAACCCCAAAAGTCCTTTTTAGGACTACTGTGTGTGGGGGCAGCAGATATATTTTGTTTGGGGGGGCAGAGATTTAAAAAAAAAAAACGTCACATATTCCGTTCACTGTGCCTAGCCGCAGATTAGCAGCACATTCTGTTTAGTGTGCAAAGTTTCAGATTAGCAGCACATTCTGTTTAGTGTGCAAAATTGGAGATTATCAGCACATTCTTTTTAGTGTGCAAAGTTGCAGATTAGCAGCACATTCTGTTTAGTGTGCAAAGTTGCAGATTAGCAGCACATTCTGTTCAGTGTGCAAAGTTGCAGATTAGCAGCACATTCTTTTTAGTGTGCAAAGTTGCAGATTAGCAGCACATTCTGTTCAGTGTGCAAAGTTGCAGATTAGCAGCACATTCTTTTTAGTGTGCAAAGTTGCAGATTATCAGCACATTCTGTTTAGTGTGCAAAGTGTAAAAAATAAAAGTCACTTATTCCGTTCACTGATCCTAGCCGCAGATAAGCAGCACATTCTGTTTAGTGTGCAAAGTTGCAGATTAGCAGAACATTCTGTTTAGTGTGCAAAGTGTAAAAAATAAAAGTCACTTATTCCGTTCACTGATCCTAGCCGCAGATAAGCAGCACATTCTGTTTAGTGTGCAAAGTTGCAGATTAGCAGAACATTCTGTTTAGTGTGCAAAGTGTAAAAAATAAAAGTCACTTATTCCGTTCACTGTGCCTAGCCGCAGATAAGCAGCACATTCTGTTTAGTGTGCAAAGTTGCAGATTAGCAGAACATTCTGTTTAGTGTGCAAAGTGTAAAAAATAAAAGTCACATATTCCATTCACTGTGCCTAGCCGCAGATAAGCAGCATATTCTGTTTAGTGTGCAAAGTTGCAGATTATCAGCACATTCAGTTTAGTGTGCAAAGTGTAAAAAATAAAAGTCACTTATTCCGTTCACTGTGCCTAGCCGCAGATAAGCAGCACATTCTGTTTAGTGTGCAAAGTTGCAGATTAGCAGAACATTCTGTTTAGTGTGCAAAGTGTAAAAAATAAAAGTCACATATTCCATTCACTGTGCCTAGCCACAGATAAGCAGCATATTCTGTTTAGTCTGCAAAGTTGCAGATTATCAGCACATTCTGTTTAGTGTGCAAAGTTTAAAAAATAAAAGTCACTTATTCCGTTCACTGTGCCTAGCCGCAGATAAGCAGCACATTCTGTTTAGTGTGCAAAGTTGCAGATTTGCAGCACATTCTGTTTAGTGTGCAAAGTGTAAAAAATAAAAGTCACATATTCCATTCACTGTGCCTAGCCGCAGATAAGCAGCATATTCTGTTTAGTGTGCAAAGTTGCAGATTTGCAGCACATTCTGTTTAGTGTGCAAAGTGTAAAAAATAAAAGTCACATATTCCATTCACTGTGCGTAGCCGCAGATAAGCAGCATATTCTGTTTAGTGTGCAAAGTTGCAGATTTGCAGCACATTCTGTTTAGTGTGCAAAGTGTAAAAAATAAAAGTCACATATTCCATTCACTGTGCCTAGCCGCAGATAAGCAGCATATTCTGTTTAGTGTGCAAAGTTGCAGATTTGCAGCACATTCTGTTTAGTGTGCAAAGTGTAAAAAATAAAAGTCACATATTCCATTCACTGTGCCTAGCCGCAGATAAGCAGCATATTCTGTTTAGTGTGCAAAGTTGCAGATTTGCAGCACATTCTGTTTAGTGTGCAAAGTGTTAAAAATAAAAGTCACATATTCTGTTCACTGTGCCTAGCCGCAGATAAGCAGCACATTCTGTTTAGTGTGCAAAGTTGCAGATTTGCAGCACATATTCCGTGTAATATGAAGAATGCGGGTAAAAAGGGACGGGGAAGTGGACGTGATCCTGATAGTTCAGGGCGTGGGTCAGGACGCGTAGAAACTGTGCCTGGTGCCAGAGCACAAGAAAGAAAGACATCCACCATACCTAGCTTCATGTCTCAGTTTACAGGGCGTCGCAGGACATCACTCTCGAGGTCAGACCACTGCGAACAGGTGGTCGGTTGGATTTCAGCTGATACTGCTTCCAGTCGGTTAAGCACCACCCTGTCTTCCACCAAGTCCACTCTCAGTAGCCAAGAGTCTGGTCAACATAATCCTCACCCTGATCATCCTTCCTCCCACCATAGAGGGTCTGGTCAAAGAAGTGATCCCACACTGGGATATAGTGAGGAGCTCGTCTCATCACCAATCCTTAATTTGAACCTCTCTCCAAGCACGCTTGCAGAGGAACATGAAATCTTGTGCCCTGATTCACAACCTCTAGAGGGTACCCAATCACAAGACGATGACAGAGGTGAACGGCATTTAAGGTCAAAGGAAGTGGATGATGATGATGATGAGACACAGTTGCCATCAAATCAACCACTATTACTGTCTCAAGACCTTGATGAGGAGGATGATATACAGTTGTCAATGACTGAGTATGTGGTGGGATCAAGAAATGAGGAGGATGATCAGAGTGAGGAAGTGGAGGAGGACTTGGTGGACGATGAGGTGACTGACCCCACCTGGGAAGGTGGAGAGTCGAGCGATGACAGCAGTCCTGAGGGTGAGCCATCTGCAGCACCGCAACAGGCTGGAAGAGGCAGTGGTGTGGCTACAGAAAGAAGGCGGACCGCACCAAACCGGCCCGCAAATGTTCCACGGAGCACCCCCTTGCGTAAATCTCCCTTGCCAAGGGCTAGGTGTTCCGCGGTATGGCGTTTTTTTAAGGAAAGTGCGGACGACAAAAAAATTGTAGTTTGCAACCTGTGCCACACCAGAATGAGCCGAGGCATGAACACTAGAAACCTCACCACCACCAGCATGATCCGACACATGGCATCCAAGCACCGTAATAAGTGGGAGGAACGCCCGGATCGCCAATCTGTGTCTGCAGGCCACACCACTGCCTCCTCTTCCCCTGTTTTCGGTGCCGGCCAATCGCCTGTCGAAGGCGCAGGGCCGTATACCTCCCGCCCTGCACCTGTAGCATCTGAAGCACCATCAGCGACCACATCCACTTCCCTGTCCCAGCGCAGCGTCCAAATGTCGTTACCCCAGGCATTTGAGCGCAAGCGAAAATACCCAGCCACCCACCCACAGGCCATAGCACTAACCTCACACCTTTCCAAATTACTGGCCATCGAAATGCTGCCATTTAGGCTTGTGGAGACTGAGTCCTTCCGCAGCCTGATGGCAGCAGCTGTCCCTCGGTACGCAGTCCCCAGCCGCCACTACTTTTCCCGGTGTGCCGTCCCCGCCTTACACCACCATGTGTCCCGTAACATCACCCGTGCCCTGACCAACGCAGTTACTGGGAAGGTCCACTTAACGACAAGTGCTTGTGGCCAGGGACGCTACATTTCCCTGACGGCACACTGGGTGAATGTCGTGGAGGCTGGGAGCGACTCGGACCCTGGGATGGCACAATTGCTACCCACGCCGAGGATTGCGGGCCCTACCTCCATCAGGTTTTTCCGCCAGCACCTACGTTATTGGCTCCTCCTCCTCTGTTTCCACCTCCGAATTCTCTGCGCGCAGCGCCACTCACCCATCAGCCGGTAGCTGGAAGCAGTGTAGCACTGCAGTGGGGAAGCGTCAACAGGCCGTGCTGAAGCTGATCTGCCTTGGGGACAAACAGCACACGGCCTCAGAGCTGTTGCAGGGGATTAGTCACCAGACCGAGCAATGGCTCTCGCCACTCAACCTGCAACCAGGCATGGTTGTGTGTGATAATGGGTGTAACTTGGTGGCGGCTTTGGAGCTCGGCAAGCTCACACACGTACCATGCCTAGCGCATGTATTTAATTTAGTGGTTCAGCGATTTCTAAAAACCTACCCCAATTTGCATGATCTCTTGACCAAGGTGCGCCGCGTGTGTGCACATTTCCGTAAGTCATCAACAGCTTCAGCCGGCCTGTTGAAGCTGCAGCAGCGCTTACAATTGCCAGCTCACCGGCTGCTGTGTGACGTGAGCACGCGCTGGAACTCCACCTTCCACATGTTGGCCCGGCTTTGTGAGCAGCAGAGGGCAGTAGTGGAGTACCAGCTGTTACACGGTCGTCGCCTCTCCGTTCAACTTCCTGTAATCAGAAGTGAGGAGTGGGAATGGATGTCAGACCTCTGTGAGGTTTTACGCAATTTTGAGGAATCGACACAGATGGTGAGCGGCGATAACGCTATTATCAGTGTAACCATCCCACTTCTGTGTCTACTGAAACGCTCGCTGCTCACAATTAAAACCGACGCTTTGCATGTGGAAGAGGTGGAAATGCGGGAGGAAGAGCTTACACAAGGTGATAGCCAGAGCACCCTCACTTCGTCTTCTCAGCGACAATTGGAGGAGGCGGAGGAGGAGGAGGAGGAGGAAGACACGGTTGCCTCCGCTACAGAGGGTAGCCATGGAACTTTAGTTCCATCTCTTCAGCGTGGGTGGGCAGAAGAGGAGGAAGAGGATGAGGAGATTGAGAGTCATCCTCCTGGTGAGGACAGCGAAATCTTGCCTGTTGGTACTCTGGCACACATGGCTAACTTTATGTTAGGCTGCCTTTCCCGTGACCCACGCGTTATACGCATTTTAGACAACACGGATTACTGGGTGTTCACCCTTCTGGACCCCCGCTACAAAGAGAATTTCTCATCTCTCATTCCTCCGGTGGAGAGGACAAGCAAAATGGTGCAATACCAGAAGGTTCTTGTCGAAAAATTGCTCCAAAATTTTCCATCTGACAACGCTGGCGGCAGAGTACGTGCTACCTTGGCCAACCGAGAAGGGGAGAAAAGGGGAGCACACAGCAGTTCCGAGAAAGGCAGGGCAACACTCTCCAAGGCGTGGGACACCTTCATGACACCCCGCCAGCACCCTCACCCTGATGCGCAGCCTAGTGTCACAAGGAGGGAAAAGTTTTGGAAGATGGTGAAGGAGTACGTAGCAGACCGTGTCAGCGTCCTCAATGATCCCTCTGTGCCTTACAACTACTGGGTGTCCAAGCTGGACACGTGGTATGAACTGGCACTCTACGCCTTGGAGGTGCTGGCCTGCCCTGCCGCCAGCGTTCTGTCTGAGCGGGTATTTAGTGCTGCTGGTGGCATCATAACAGATAAGCGTATCCGCCTTTCCACCGAAAATGCTGATAGGTTGACACTTATAAAAATGAACAAGGCCTGGATTTCCCCTGACTTCTCCACTCCACTGGAGGAAAGCCCCGGGGGAACATAAAGTCACTTTAGATATGTTATTTACAATGATGGGAATACTCTGTATTCCCATTCACCCCTTCCACCCAAAAAATGGGTATATGGTTGACTCTCTTCCATATACCCTGGGATATAATTTTTATATAGGGCCAGCTCACCAGCGGGCCCTGTGATATAATTTTTATATAGGGCCAGCTCACTAGCGGGCGCTGTTTGACAATTTTTGTATAGGTCAGCTCACCAGCGGGCCTTCTCATATAATGTTTTATTGGGTCAGCTCTCTAGCGGGCCCTCTCATATAATGTTTTATAGCGTCAGCTCACTAGCGGGCCTTCGCATATAATGTTTAGGATGGTCAGCTCCGCAGCAGACCCTCACCCATAATGTTTTAGATGGTCGGCTCAGCGCACGTTTCCCTCTTAATCATGGCCCCAGTTCAGAAAAATCGAGGAAATTTTTGGGAGAATTTGGCTCTGCGCACGTTTCCCTCTTAATCATGGCCCCAGTTCAGAAAAATCGAGGAAATTTTTTGCAGAATTTGCCTCTGCGCACGTTTCCCTCTTAATCATGGCCCCAGTTCCGAAAAATCGAGGAAATTTTTTGCAGAATTTGCCTCTGCGCACGTTTCCCTCTTAATCATGGCCCCAGTTCCGAAAAATCGATGAAATTTTTTGCAGAATTTGCAGATGATATACAAGTAAATATACAGCAAATACTGTTTGGTAACAATTTTTCGCCTAAAGTCGTTTTTATCTTCCTTTTTGTGTGTTTTACGGTCAGTCTGTAAAAATGGCGTACTACGGGCGAAAGATCGTTCCCAGCAGCGATGTTGGAGTCCAAGATGCATCCAGACATCCTCCCTATGCTGTCCCTGAACCATTTCTGTGGTGTTTCCATCATTTTCTGCCCTTTTCCTATGGACCAGGCACCCTCCTCTCATCAGAGCAGGGGGTGCCTGGTGTAATGCTCGAGTCCTCCAATTGACTTCAATGGGGCTCGGGTGCTCGGCCGAGCACTCGAGCCTCCGGGGGCGCTCGGTCAGAGCACCCGAACACCCGAGCATTGGGGTGCTCGATCATCACTAATCATATGTTCAAAAGAAAAGTGGAGGAGTTCTGGGACAAAACATTTAGGGGATAACTGAAAATTCCCATTGATTTAAATGAGTAGTTTAAATCCTTGAATGCTAGAGAGGTCTTCAGTGCATTACTATGCAATGCATTGGAAATCTCTGTAGAATTCAAGGGGTTAAAATGCCCATTTAAATCAATGGGAATTTTATGAATTTTTAGTTAATTTTATGCCACTTTTCTTTTGAACATACGGCCCAAATATGTCTTGATACATAATGCAGCTTTATGAACAGCCAACAAAAGGCAAGTCATTGCACAGCATGGTATATTTCTCAGCTCTGGTCCTGCAGCATCCTTTTGATATTATCAGCCTAACTCTATTACAGTATTAAAGTGTGTTACTTTGACTAACTTTTCACTTTATTGGCATATGGCTCTTTTCAGTCTTGCTGTTAATTCTGTTCCAAAGGATTTGTTCAGCACATGCTGATTTTCTTTTCCAGTGTTCCATTCACATCATATTTGTATGATGCCTCATTTGGTTCCTCAAGAGATAGAACATTTAACTAAGATACTGCCCTGGTATCTATGAATTTTCATCCTGAATTTTTAAACCAAAAGTTAAATGGCAAGACAGCTGGAATCACTGCCCATCTGTCAGTAACAGCTTACTTGGAGAAAAGAGCAAAATGAACATATAACAGTTGCTTTTAGTGAATGTAAAACTTTCTTGAATTAGTCTCATATATAGAAATTAAACCAACTTCGATCTGCTCATCTTGAATCCATTCACAGAGGTTTCTGTGGGAAAGTAAATAGTTCCCGGTCATCTGTTAATTACAGACTAGTGTAAAAGCCCGTGTGCACGGGCTGTGGAGCAGTGAGGTAATGGCAAAGCAATGCGTTGTGTACCCCTCTGGCACTCAAAGGGTTAACATTACCTAGACCTGCTCTGCATACTGCCATTACCTCACTGCTCCTCTCAATTGTGCTGCCTCACTCACGAGATGCAATCATGCGTGGTAGAGACTGGCCGTCGTGGGCGTGGGCAGTCTCTACTGCGCATGACTGCATCGGACAAACTTTCTGGCCTTTTATTATATAGGATATTGTACAGGGTTTGGATTTAATTTATCTGCATTTGTAGTCTGAAATCTTCAATTGAAGTTGCACAATACCATGACCTTACTGGGTTCCCCAATCTATAGATGACTGAATCTTCAGCAATTCCAATTGATTTAAAACTGAAACAGATCAGAAGTATAGAGAGAAAAAGTAGCTCCTTTTTATTTAGAAGATGTGATCATAAATGTTTTTCTCATGAATGTAAAGTTAGGCAGAGGAAGAGCAAATGTTAAGGCATTCTAATCTCATAAAGTGGTATGTTTGTGTTTGTTGTTAATATACTTTACAGGGTCAAGTCTGGAACAAGTCTTCTGTAATACAAGTGAGAATTAAACATTTCCATTGATATAAATAGGTGCTTTAACCCCTTGAATGCTGGAGAGGAATTTAAGCAAAACAGATTCAGGGGTCCCTGCATGGGGACCCCTAATATACATGATGTGCCAGGACCATCACTGGTCCTTGAGTGCTGGACAGCTGTGATGGTCCTGGCACGTCATTGGTCCTTAAGGGGTTAAGACCTCTCTAGCATGTTTGTAAACTATAACAAAAACTCAGTTCACTTAAACTATGACATCTTTTGTGTCAGCTGTGGGAGCTTGATTGGCCTTAAACATGAAATAATACTCCTTATTAGCAGAGGCAGTAATGGGTAGATTAGGATTAGATCAACATAAACATTGAGAAAAGGAAAGAAGGTGGGTTTAACCTTCTAGTAAGGCTCAGAGGGATGCAACACACGCTGGCCCTTAATGATGTAATCAGGTTTCATAAATCCTTTCCTCCATATCCCTTTTTTCCACCACTGAATTCCAATACTACAATATCCTTCCCTCCATCCCTAGTTTGTTATAGTTTATTAAAAGAAAATTAAGTTTTATTAACAATATAATTTTACACTTGTCCCCATGTTGATACATGTATTTGTTGCTTGTAGAAAATAAATGTTTGTGCTTTATTAGTAGACACTCATCTGCCTCTAGTACTTGAAGAAGGCTGGATATAAAACTTTAAAGGTCTGTACTAAGCAGTGCATTGCCTACCACTATGGCAGTTAAAGGGCTAAGGCATACTTACTTGGGGAAGAATGGCAAATGTGATGGGGTGCCCTGAATGTCAAAGCTGTGATGGTCATTATGATCAGGTTGTAAGTTCATTAGTGTATCTGAAGACCTATGTTCCAAAGAAAAGTGGAGACATTCTGGGTAGGGATGGGTGAAAATTTTTGCCTCAAACAAAACCGGCTAATAATGTCACTTCCTGCTAGGCAAATAATTTCCAGTGAAAAGTGCAGTTTTTCTGCTTTTTTGATCTAGCTCATTATATTGAAATCAATGGGAACATTGGATTTACACACAACACATAGAAAATGTTATTTTATTTCCAAAAAGCATAGTATAAAAGGGGTATGATGGTGCCTGTGTTGGTGGAGTGTGGAATGCCAGAAGGTCATGTTATGATGGCCACTGGCCATTGTCAAATGCCCCAGCTTATATAATTCTCATTTCTCTGTGTTATGAGGCAAAGGTTGACCTTGATTGATTTGTGTCTTTTTTCAACCTAATTTTCTATGTCACTATGGTGAGTGTGTGATATTAATAGTAGGTGATAGATCTCCTTTAATAATTGCGAAGTTTAACTCTGGGATTTCTAGAGGGGTATTCAATGCATTGCTTTTGCCATATCAGGAATGAACTTAAATCACAGCTGCTTATGTCTACTCGGTCACACAACATTTGTGGGTATTTGGGGTAAACCTCCTTTGCTCCCTTCTCACACCCCGTACTCCACTAGCACAGAGATAACAGCCATATCTGAAAGAAACTTTAATCACTTCTGCCTGTGTCTTCCAAGTCAGAGCTGTAGGGAAAAAGAGAAAATCCCCAAAAAGGGGATGAGAGAGAGAGAGAGAGAGAGAGAGAGGGAGAGAGAGAGAGAGAGATTCCCACAGCAGTTTTTTCCACTATCATGTTTATGTCAAATGTACTCCTTCTGTGTCAAACCTACCTTCCTCTAGACTGTAGGCTCTCACGAGCAGGGTTCTCTGATCCTTCTGTTCTCCACATTTGATTGTACTGTTTAATACCTCTGTATGTCTATTCCCTACTGTAAAGCGATGCGGAATTTGTTGGCGCTATATAAATAAAGATTAATAATAATAATAATAATAATAATAAAATGTAAGCTATCCTTCTCAGATTACTGATACATATTACTTGTTGGCCATCCAATGGTAGGTGTGGTAGTAACCTTTCTTCACATCCCTCCTACTCATAATCATCTGTGCTACTGTTAATATATTTGTCTTGTCATGTGTGGTTTTTGCTACCTGATGCTCAGATGGTATGAGATGTTTGTTCATTTTTAAGGATATTAGTCTCACATCATTCCTGCTTGATAACCACATCTTACATTCACTGACAATGTAACCAGCTGCACTGAAAACCTGTTCACACGCAACGCTTTCTGAAGGCCAGCTAAGGGTTTCCACTGCAGTACATGTCAGTGCAGGCCACACAAACTGCCAGTAGTCCAGGGTGTCATTGTTTCTGCCAAGAACATAGCTATCATGCAATTATGCAGAAACCATCTCACATGCAGTGGGACCACTCCTATGAGTTCCTGCATGTCAGTTACCAATCCATTCTCAAGGAGCAAGTCCCAATGAGATGTGCCACCACCAGTGTCCCCACTACCACCACCAATGTTGGATTTTAGCCTCTCCTGCTGAGACTCATGAATTGTCCTGTGTTCAGAATAGGATGTTCTGGTTGATGATGTAGGTACTCCTGCTGATGCTGGTTGAAATGCTTCAGTGCCTTCTATTTCATTATGCTGTCTAGATGTTTTTTGTGCCCTAACGTTCTCCACCTCATCCTCCTAAATGCACCCCTCCACTCAATTGATAAGCATATCTCTATATTCCTTGACAAAATCCATTTCCTCAGACTGATACTGCTGATCATCATGACTCATTGTTGTGACAAAGTACTGATGGCCCTTTGGCAGAAATTCTAAATTTTGTGTTCAAAGAGGGGGTCCAGCAAAGTGGCAAAAATATATTCCTCATTGCTGTGAATAGACACTTGTACACATTTTTGTGCCATACTAATTTTCCAGCCCTTTACCCACCACACTAACTATCTATTCATACAATTCAGGCACAGCCATCCTGGAAAAATAAATGCAGTTTGGGATATTCCAAAGTGGAGCTACACATGACATCAATTCTCTGAAACCTCGGTTTCAACAATAGAATACATCTGCATGTCCATTGCCAACATCTTGGCAACCTGGCAATTACACAGGCACACTTTGGGTTTGTTTTTGTGAAGTTTTTGCCTCCTTCTCAGTAACTCAGTCAGTGTGGGTTGGCCTGACACGGCAGAAGACCCCTGTAAGTTTACTGCTTTATCAACATGACAAGAGAAGGTGGTGCAGGTAGAGGCAGAATGTGTGGTCAGTCTATGACTCTTGCCATCTCTTACAGAAAACCCAGAGTTGTCATATTCCTCTTCATCATGAGACATAGGTGTTATTTGGAATTAACTAACTGTTGGCAGTAGCACACTTTGACATATAAATAACATCACTACTTCTCATTTCTGCCAAAGAACCCTGGGAACTTTTTGGAGTGCTTCTGCTGCTAGTTGTGGCACCTTGGACCTACTGATCGTGTGTGTCCCAATCAGACCTGTGGTTGTGATTCAGGTGGAATCTCACTGAGAAGGTGCCTAGATGTGAGCCTGGTTTCCCCCTGCTCACGTGCTTTTTGCAGATAGCAACATGCTTAACTTTTGGATCCTGAGTGAAGTATCTCCATATTGCGGACTTCATGGACTGCGGGGATCATGAGGGGCTGCTACTACTACTACTGCAGCAGCTAGATGTTGATGCAATTCTACTGCTACTACTAGGTGTCAAAGCACTCATCATAGCTAAGGTTGTGGAAGTTAATAATCTGTGTTGCTGTTGTTGTTATTGCTGCTGGTGACTCAACACAGGTGTTTGTAGCTCAGCAGGACTTGGACTTGGAAGAGGTGATGATGCTGATTGTGACTGAGTACTTTTTTGCGATCTTTGCTTGTCCAGGCTCAGAATTTCCAATGGTTTTCTCAAACAGTTTATAGATAACTCAGTGCTCCTTTTCAGAGGTGGGAGATTGAGCCTTTGCCTTTATGCTAACTTTCTGGCCATGTCATCATCTCTCTCACTTTCAGCTTCATCTGTATCTGAACAAGAGTAGGATGCTGGAGGCATATATTCTAGATCTGCATCATCATCATAATCAGTCATCATTAGGACATCCTCGGCATCAGCATCACCCACTGCTTCTTGCTCACTACCTTTATTTTCCCCTAAGCTTTTAGAAGTGTCAGACTATTTCTTTTTACTTTTACTTTCACACAGTTCACTACTACTTTGAGGACAGTGTTTTTTGGTTCTTGTTTGTCTCACTGTCAGATGCAGCAGTTGGTTCAGCTGCTACACCTTCATTCATTATCCCATTGCAATCACCAACACTAGAATGTGACCTCTTGTCATCATTAGTGTTTTTCTTATAGTTTTTTTTGTACTGACACCGATGGTTGTGGTGGAACCTTGACAAACTGCATCCTCCCTTGGAGGAGAGGGACCATCATTTATTGCACACACTGCAGCAACCATGTCTGCAGTTAGTTTTTGAACTACTAGTTTACTCCTACATCTCTGTACTGCTCCCCTATCCCCCTGCCCCTTGAACACTGAGCGTTTGATGGACATTACTCAACTACTGTGTGTAATATATATATATATATATATATATATATATATATATATATATATATATGAATATATATATATTTCTGAGACCAAAGGCAACAGGAAGCGACAGTCGGACAGAGCCACAGGACACAGAGGCTAATGGTCAGGCAGGTATGGAGCAAGTAGTCAGCCAGAGTCACAGGTCAGACAAGCCGGGGATACACTGAGCGAGATAGGAGCCGGAGCCGGAGGACAGACAAACCCGGGACTACACGGAGCGAGTGAGTCAGCCAGAGCCACAGGTCAGAATCCATGTGGGTAGTCAGACATGCCGGGGTCATACACGGAGTGAGTAAGTCAGACAGAGCTACAGGTCAGAACTGATGTGAGTAGTCAGGCAAGCCGGGGTCATACCTGGAGAGAGTAAGTCATCCAGAGCCACAGGTCAGAACCGATGCGGTTAGTCAGACAAGCCGGGATCATACACAGAGGGGATTCTCAGATAAGCACAGGTCACAACAAAGCAAAAGAGTACACTACAGGAACACCAGGAACACCACATGAGTGTAATGACTCCCAGGCCCAGGTAGGTTTATAAAGGAAGGGAAGGAGGCGGGACCCAATTAGGCCACCCAGAATAGGCCCATAAACAGGAGTCCGTGTTAGTGCCTGTTACCTGATGTAGCAATGAGTAAATAGCCGAAGGCCATGCTTGCCGAAGGCCATACAGAGGTAAGGAAGCACAGGATAGCCCAAGGAAGACTGTGATAGGAAATTGCTTTGACTGCAGCTACTCATGTCTTTCAAATCAAATCAATCAGACAGAATGCTGGGGTATTTGGGGTATTTTCTCACACCCCCAGACACCTCCAACAGAGAGATAATAATGATAATAGCAAGATCAGCAAGCAAATTGGACACCCCAGCTGCCTGTGTTTTGCCAGTCAGTCACACTGAATTTTGGGGTATTTGGTGTCAACCTCCTTCCTCACTTTTTCTCCCACAGAGTGCCTCCAGACTCCCCAGACAGAGAACAAATGTCCTATCTAAAAGACTCCCTGAACAAAGCTTCAGTTCCCAATTATTTGCCTATCTTCTCTAGCTCAAAAACATGCTGCTTTCTCCACTCACAAACACAGAATGGCAAGCTGTGACAGCCTGGTACCCTTTTATATGCCTGCAGGAAAGTAGAAAAAAATGCCATGTGGTGGGGAAAAATTCAGTCTTCCCATTGATTTCAATGAAAGAAGTTAAGCAGCAAAATGGCACTTTCCATGGGAAATTTGTGTCATTTTCCATGATTTTGGTTTGAGGTGAAAATACATTTTGTCCATCCCTACCCACCAGCAAGAGTGGAGTCTGAGCGGGTTTTCAGTGCAGTGGGTTATATTTAAAATGACTGCAGGACACAGATATCAAGCAGCAGTGTTGGGACACTAACATTTTTAAATACTAACTAACATCTAATACTAAATGAGAATCAGGTAGCAGAACTGGATTAGTACCAGCAGTGCATTATGGTATGTTTGGAATTGGTAAATGCCACTGGTGACATTGCAGCATTTGCTTCTGCTCTAATTACTGCTGCTGATTTGTCTAAACATCAGAAGACTTAGACTGCTCCAAGGGACTGGGATCGCGAACAATGATATGAGACAGGAGATGGTACGATGATGGTTCCACTTGGTACTAGCTTGAGTGCTGGTGAGGCAGCTGCAGCAGCACCACAAGCCCCCATCACTTCAGGTGTATCTAAAGTAAAGAAGTTTGCCAATCCTGGGTGTGTAGGAATACTCATTTTTTTTTGCCTTGAGAGCAAAAAGGAAGTGTGCCTTTTATCAGCAACTAAAATGTGTACAATGTGTGTAAGAAAACAGTATGAAAGGATTTGGAACAACTGACATATCTGTTATCATATGAAACAACTGGCATAACTGCAACACCTTGACATTTTTTGTTGGAAATGCAAAACCCTACCCCTAGGAATCAAGTACTTCTGTCACTAGGGTTTTTGTCCACTCTTCTAAGGACATGTGACAACAAGAAGAATTAATGACTGAATCCTCCCTGCCCCCAGTTTAGGGTATTCAGCAAGATGGAATGTCTGCAAATGCTCCCTGATATTTTGCATTTGATTACTCTCCACCACATTGCCATGTGAGGTCAGTGCACCACACTATGTGCAATGGTCGCCCAGACCCTAGTGCAAGAATGACGTTTTGCTCAATATCAAACTTCTAGGTTCAGGTTTGGTTTCTCTAGTTTTCATCTTGGGTTTTCACCAACGTTATTTATGCCCTTGGTGAGGGAAAGGAGTACAGGGGCAACATCCCTTGATTTCTTTTTTGGGGCTTTAGCATTCACATGCTTAACATAAACATTGTGGTGTCTGTGGGGCATGTTCTTTATGAGGGTGGCTGGACCAAGGTGTTTCCCCTTCTTTCCCTTTTTCACTAACCTGTCGTACATATAATCAGAGACTGCACTGTGCCTTTCCCAATAGAAAAACATTCCCATACCCATGATTTCAGTCAGGAGATAGGTGGAGAAGAATGGCCTTCTTCTTCTTCTTCTTCCTCTCCTCCCTAATCACCTTCACTGGCTGGGGCAGGGGATGCTGCTGCTTCCTTAGATTCAAACCATGAGAGCTAGAACCTGGAGTAGTGGTGACATGTTGAACCTGTCTTAGTTCCATATCACTATTTGAAGAACCAAGTCCCATAGTGGTCACAGTGATCTGTGGCACACTAGCCTCTAAATCATTATCCTGCTGCTTGACAGATGAATGTCTGACTCTGACAACTTTTCAGGAGCAGCAGCGGCAAAGTCCATAATGTAACTGCTAGTGGTAGTGGTGACTCCCATACCCATTTGCATCTCTTTCTCCCATTCCTTATTGCTTTTTCACCATAAGCGCCCTCATACTCTCCTCCACTCCAGCTGTTCCACCTTTTAACCATACTCTCATCACCACCACAACCTGTATCTTTCTTTGCTATGGGACTGGGTGGGCACTGGGTGGGGATAATGAGTGTGACAGAGTGTCCCCTGCTGTCACAATAGTTATTTTCTCAGAAGAAAGCAAGTAGCAGCAGGCCCAGGCAGCTTAAATGTCCTGCTCATATTGCTAGCAAGTTCAGTCTTTTTCAATATACCACCCTAGAGGGACAATATCAGGGGACTGGGTGAGGGATATGTGGGTTCCGTTCCTCCTCTACCATCTCTGTTTCAGTAGCATCAACAGAATCAGGGTCCATCCATCTTCTTCTGCTGGTCATAGTGCTAGCCAGCACTGCAAACAGATTTATTTTTATTTTAACTTTTTTTTTTCTCTCTCTCTCTCTCTCTGTCTGCTTCTACTCTCTTTCTCTCCTAAACTACACCACGTTGCATGATGGGAAATTCTGGATTTTAGTATGGAGCAGGGGAGGGCTGGCAACTTGTGACCAGGGGGCAAATACAATATACTGGCCCATTTCTTCAGTTGCTCCAGCCCACTGTCCTAGCTCATCCTCTTTAGTTACTTTTAATATTGGCATTAATGCTGTTAAGTAAGGCAAATTACACCAACCACATATCTTACAGTTGAAATGGAGCTATTCTAGTGATACCATTGAGCTTACAATTTAAGTACAGCGACATGATTGATACCATAGAGCTTACAAGGAAAATGGGTTATGTTGCTAGTGTAGCTCTATTTGGATTGTAGCTCTGTGGTATAATTTGTGTAGTTCCATTTCAATTGTAAGCTCTGTGTTATCACTAGTGCAGCTCCATTTACAGCAGCAAGTGGGAGATTAAGTGAACCAATGACCTACTGGCCCAGACTTCTGACCAGCACAGGGGGCAATTGCCCCTCTGCCCCCCAGGCCAGCCCTCCCCTGGTATGGAGGCTGGAAGTTTCACCGCCACTGGAAAAAATAGACAGGAAATGGAACTGTCCTCACAGGAAAATCTATGGGTTTTTCTATGGATGGGAATTCCGGCAGTAAAAGCAGACAATAGCTCTTTTTCACAGAAATTCTGTGAAAACAAGACAGGTCTTTTTTACCCATCCTTAGCCATGACTAGCAGTGCCCAGAATATAAATCTTGCCGTGAACATAGTTTTACCTTCAAGTTTGCCCCAGAATTATTCAGCTTCTTCTTCATACATCAGCCTCTGTTTGTTCTTCTTTTCCTGGTTAATATTCCTTAAAAAGAGAAAGCCTTTACAAAAAGAGGAATAGATTTATGTGCTTTTTGTGAGTGTTAAGAAACTGGGGTAGGTGTGTTGTGGATCAACTTCAGTAATGAATTTGGTAAACTAATATTGCTCAATCACAGTCCTCAAATTAAATGGGTTTCAAGTTCAACCAGAAATTTGCTGCTTTACTTACTTTATGTCCTATGACTATAACCAGGTATGAGGCTGATATTGTCCAGCTTTAGGGTGGAGTTTAAACTTAATTTTTTATAAGCTGCTTATTGTCATCTGTATGTAACCTCATGTTACTTCATTTTCAGAAAGTCTAAAAATGGCAACATAATTCATGATTTTTGTGATATAAAACAGACACTGCCAATCAAACTATGTTACGCCATCAACACTTTTTACTCTACATCTTGCCATGAATGTGCAATCATCAAAATATTACAAACTGTAGAACAATAGGAAGTATAATGTACCATATTGGGATACCATATGGCTACTAACCTTAGAGGTTGGTAGAAACTATCAACAAAGAAATTACCAAACAGAATGAGCCTGAGGAAAGGAACCACTTATCATTCAAGCATGTTATATAATTGGCTATGGGATCTAAAACAAATGTCTGAGAAAGCAGATGGATGTGAAATGCTCCATTATTCATAAACACATTTTTAGCCTTTCATTTTTGTGGAAATGTTAGCTCTGACATCAAATATTCTATGATAATTCTTTAACCCTTTCTATGCTAAAAGGAGACAATGATGGACACAGTGCCTTGTAAAACAGCAGTGGCACCAGAATGGTTAACAGAGATAAGCATGACTCTGGGCTAAATGCACTGGGCTGAAAAGAAAAGGCATCAAGTAATGTGTAGGCGTGTGTAAATAAATCCTTTTTGTATTTAAAAGCTTATATTTCTTAATAATCATCTCAGATTATTATACTGATATAGGTCCTGACTTCTAACACCGTGGCCTTTAAGTAAACTGATTTCACCATGATTATCTTAATTACAACTTGGAGCCTCTAACACCATTAATCTTATGGACTTTAATTTTAAAAAATAGCTTTCTCACTTTTATTAGCAAATTTCTAATATAGCTTTGTCCAGTGGACAGAGACATATTATTTGATATATTTTAAACTACATCACCAGGTAAACATATATCTGATCTTATTTAAAGTGTTAAATTAACCTTATTTGAATTTGCATTTTGTTATATGTTTCATCTCGAGATTTCCACTTCCTTCCTAAGGATTCAAATTAATATATGTCGTTAAAACTGTTGGTAGAGCAAAAATTGATACAGAAAGGTACACAGAGGGTCAGATTTAAAGGTTTGCGCTAAAACATGAGGTGGGACCAAACTGAGTACCGACAGACATAATAAAATGTCTAAGTCGGTATTTAAAGGCCTTACCAGCTAAAAGCACAATGAACGTTAGGCCACAGAAATGGTCTTGTGGCCAAAAGTCCGTTTTGTGTTTTAAGGTCCAAAATGCCACTAAATAGCAGCAATATTGGGAACTTAACAGTAAAAAGCTAATGACAAACTGCCAAGCCCTCATCTTACCTGTTATCCATTCTGCCTTTATTTTATATTCTCTTCTCTTCTTTCTTGTATCTTCTTTCTTCTCTTCATCCTTCTTTCTTCCTGCTGCCAGAGTACTTTTATTGCACATATAGCTTTGGGGGCATGAGTATTTGGAACCTATATTTATTTATTTATTGTGGCACACTATTTTAGAAAACTGAGGAGAAAGGATATGAAGATGGCTGATAAGAAGAAAGAAGAAGGTATGATAAAAAAACTGGAAGATGAAGAATTACAGTGTATGAGCAGGGTGCTGAAGACCACACTGGACATCAGGATTACAGGCAAGTGGGATGTTGTTAGCTGTAGGGGGATTAACCTAGTGGGGTATGAAATGCTCTGCAAAGTGATGCATATGCTACTGGCACTCAAAGGGTTAATTTTTCTTACATTACACATATCTTTTCAGTAGGTTTTTTCAACTTCCGTTCCAGTATGTGTGTTTTTTACCATGTATTAGAGGACTCAACACCTACTTTTTGTAGGCATAGATTTTTGGTGAAAAGTAGAATCCCTTAACGCATATTACCCCCCAACTCCTGGAACTGAATCACAAATTCAACATTTTTACATTGCTTCCAATGGGCACAAATATAGAACCCGAGATGTTTTTATTTTCTTTCTGTAGTTTGTCAGAGCACAGTTAATTGCATACTTGACTGTGACTTAAAACTGCAGATCGTAGTTTTATTTTTTTAATGGGGTATATTAAATTGAGCCCTAAGTGTTGCAGATTTGTAGTGAATAGTATACTGAATGGTACTGAATGGTACTGAATGATATACTTAGCATGGCTCTAAAACTATGATGTACATATTCAAGAGAATACACAAATACACTCTGCTATTTTCAGCTCTCAGCTCCTGCTCCTGCACTTCAGGGTATGCACTAAAACATATGATCTTTTAGTGTATAAAAATACACACTGCCATTGTTAACATTTTAATGCCTATAAGTACAAAAAGCCTCCCTATATCATGATCAAGGAAAATATAGTTCTGCCATCTGTATAATATAAAGTGCTAGGTTGTGAAGCTCCCTGTGTGCGTAACAGCACATGCACAGTAGAGACTGCTGGAATGATGTAGTCATGTGCAGTAGAGACTGGCCGAACTCACTGATCCACTGATCTGTCTCTGCTCCCGGCTCCGGGGCAGCAGCCGGGGCCGCTGGGTGGCACTTTAGCCGGTGTACACGGGCTTTCATACTAGTTTCTTAATAAACAGCAAATGTTTTCAGCTCAAAAGTTACACATACAACAAATGCTGCATCCCATGGGAATTACAGTAATAAAGATTTTAAACGTTTTCTTTGTATTGAAATCAATGACAGTAACGTAACCCTGCATTCCTGCGATGCTTGACAGGGAGTAGGAATGGGTGAAAATTTTTTGCCTCAAACCAAAATTGGCCAAAAAATGGTACTTCCCTCTTGGCAAAAATTTCCAATGAAAAGTGCCTTTTTCCCACTGTTTTTGCATAGCTCATTGCATAGAAATCAGTTGGAAGTCTGACTTTTTTCCCCACCACATGGCAGTTTTCTCTTCTTTTCCTGCAGGCATATAAAAGGGGGTCAGGCTCTCACAGCATGCCATTCTGTGATTGTGAGAGGAGAAAGCAGCATGATTTTCCTGCGAAAAGTGCCATTTTCCTGCTTTTTCACATAGCACATTGCATTGAAATCAATGGGAAGAAACATTTTCCCCCACCACATGAAAGTTTTCTCTACTTTTACAAACATGTAAAGGGGTGTCAGGCTCTCACAGCAGCCATTCTGTGTTTGTAAGAGGAGAAAGCAATATGTTTGTGAGCTTGAGAAGATAGGCAACTAAAGGGGATTTGAAGCTTAGTTTAAGGAGTCTTTTAGGTAGGACATTTGTTCTCTGTATTAGGGAGGTCTGGAGGAAATCTGGGGGAGAAGAAGGGAAGAAGGAGGATTACCCAAATACCCCAAATTACGATGTGACTGACTGGCAAGACACAGGCAGCTGTGGTCCAATTTGCTTGCTGATCTTTCTGTTATTGTCTCTGTGCTGGGGATGTATGGAGAAAGAAGTTGTTGATTTTGTTCTTTAGTTATATTTTTTTGGACAGACTTTGAGAAGATGGGATGGACAAAGTAAAAAAATAAAAATTAAATAAATAAATATATTAGGTAACAGACGGCTGACTGAGAGGCCGACGTGAGCTATATGACTAAGGCAGACTTGATAGAAATCAGACAACATTAAGAATTTTGTTGAGGGCTAAGTCCAGACATCACATGCCATAATTTGTGTACTGTAGAGTAGAAACACATACAGTAGTTGAATAATGTCCAGCAAATGCATAAGAGGTAGGGGAGGGGAAAAGGTGAAGCAGTTCAGGGATGTGGGTAGTTCAAAAACTAAGTGGTAGTTCAAAAATTAACTGTAGCCATGGTTGTGCAGCATTTGCAATAAATGATAATGGTCCCTCACCTCCTAGGGAGGATGCAGTTTGCCAAGGATGCACCACAAGTTCCACCACCACCAGTGCAAGTACAAAAAAACATATAAGAAGAACACTGAAGATGACAACAAGTCACATTTTAATGTCGATGATGGCAATGGTATAATGGAGGAAGATGTAGCAGCTAAACCAACTGCTGCACCTAACAGTGAGACAAACAAGCACCAAAACACCTGTCCTCAAAGTAGCAGTGAACTTTTGTGAAAGTAAAAGTAAAAAGACATTGTTTGACACCTAAAAAAGCTTAGAGGAATATAAGGGTAGTGAGGAAGAAGTGGTGAGTGATGCTGATGCTGAGGATGACCTAATGATGACTGATGATGCAGATCTAGAATTTATCCCTCCAGCATCCTCCTCTTGTTCAGATACAGATGAAGTTGAGAGTGAGAGAGATGATGAAATGGCCAGAAAGTGAGCAGAAAGGCAAAGGCTTAATCTTCTACCATTGAAAAGGAGCACTGTGCCTGTCTATAAACTGTTTGAGAAATCCATTGGAAACTCTGAACCTAGACAATTAAAAATGAAAAAAGTACACAGTCACCCTATCAGTCATCATCAGCATCATTGTTTCTTCAAAGTCCCACTCACCCACACACACCTGTGTTGAGTACCCAGAAACAGCAACAACAACAGGAACATGGGTCATTAACATCTACAATGTTAAATATAATGAGTGCCTCTGCTGCTGCTGCAAGTGCTGTATGTTACGGTTTTTAAGACACTCAGACCAATAAGTGAAAATAAAACACACTTTATTAAAGTGAATGATGACACTTACGCCCTCTAGAGGCGGTAGGTAATACACAGATAATGTAAACTGAGATAATACAAGGAAAATAGTATTAAGGACATAAATGCAAGTCAGTATGCACTAGGATGATATGGGCCCCAAAGTTGTTAAAGTCCAAATTATACTCAGTCTCAGATGTGGAAGTTTGACACGCCCTTGATGTTAAATAGACTGTGCTGTACAGACGAAGTTCATCAGGTGCTGAGGAACGAGCTGCCTTGCCAAGGTGGTAGATGATAAGCAGACTGGGTAACAACTTAGCCCCCACGGGCGTGGCTACAGGAACTGCTTTAGTATGTGCAAGTGCGAATAGCCCCTTAGGGCAATATGGAAACCGGCCTGCAATGCAAGAGCTAATAGCCTCCTCAGGTGTAATAGAATGCAGTAATACTAGAGCCAGAGCCACTAGCCCCCGCGGGAGTAGTACCGGATAGCCAACACTGAAGCCTTTCTGCCAACACTCTGGGTATATGATCTCATCGGTAACCAACACCGGAGAGCCTGTAAGCACCCAAACGGCCCAAGCTTTGTGAACACTCTGCAACGTTAGACTAGAGTTGCCGACGGAGAGCGGCCAACTCAGCAGCAGTATCACTTGTAACAAGGCTCGTACTGGAGATAGAGAGAGTGAATAAGAGGCAGCACTGCAAGAGTTAAAATGCACGTTTACTCGAGGCTTCAGCGCTACTGCAAGGCTCTGTAACGTTACTCGAGGCTTCAACGCTACGATCAGGCTCTGCAAGGAGAGGAAGGCCCACAGAATACACACAGCTCTGCACTAGAACGAGGCACAGCACTATCGAAGGAATCACCAGGCTAGGCAATGGCACACTCGTGGGCAGCAGAGACTGGAAAATGTTGCGGCGGCGACAACTGGAACGCAGGTCACTGGAACAAGCTGGAAGTCGATCTTCGGAGCAGGAAGTCAGCCGGACCGGGTCATACACAGGCAGGGACGTCAAACTAGCCGGGTCAGGATCCAAGGGTGGTCCGCAGACGAGCCGGGTCATACACAGGCAGGAACGTCAAACTAGCCGGGTCAGGATCCAAGGGTGGTCCGCAGACGAGCCGGGTCATACACAGGCAGGAACACTGGAGAATGGTCAGGACAAGCCGAATCGGTACACAGGAACTCAGAATACAGGAACACAGCAAAAGCACACTGGCTCAGGAACACCACGAAAGGGCAACTGACATAAGAGATAGCCAGGTATAAAAAGGTCATCAGGAGGCGGGTCAAACTCAGTCAGCAAATCAGTGACATCCACAACAGAGAGTGACAGGAATCACAGGCACTGTGATAGTACCCCCCTCTCAAAGACCCCCTCTCCTAGCCTGAGGTTTGGGTTTCAAAGGATATTTAGAGTGAAAGCTGAGTACTAATCTTGGAGCATGGAGATCCCCCTGATCAATCCAAGAGCGTTCCTCAGGGCCATAGCCCTTCCAATGAACCAAATATTGCAGCTTTCCTCTAAATCTCCTGGAGTCAATAATACTCTGGACTTCATATTCCTCTTGGCCCTGGACGTCCGCCGGCCCAGGAATCACTGGCGTAGTAGTATAACGATTGCACACCAAGGGTTTCAGAAGAGACACATGGAACACATTATGAATGTGCATAGAGGGTGGAAGCTCCAGAACATAAGAAACCGGATTAATCTTGCGGATAATCCTAAATGGACCAATGAACCGGGGAGCCAGTTTATTGGATGAGACTTGTAAGTTGAGGTTTCTGGATGACAGCCATACCCTGTCCCCCACTTGAAATGAGACCGCTGGAAGGCGTCTGCGATTAGCGTGCCGTTGCTGCCGTCTGAAAGACTGACTGAGGGACCTCTGAACCTGTGCCCAAGTGGAACGAAGTTGCGCCAAATGCTCGTCCAGAGCAGGGATCTGCTGTGCCTGAAAGGAGTCCGGGAGCAGACAAGGCTGGAACCCATAATTCACGAAAAACGGGGAGCTCCAGGACGATGAGTTAACCGCACAGTTCCTGGCAAACTCTGCCCATGGCAACAGGTCAGCCCAATTATCATGATGATCGGAGACAAAACAGCGCAGGAACTGTTCCAGTCCCTGATTGGCACGCTCAGCGGCCCCATTCGTCTGGGGATGGTAGGCGGAGGAAAATGACAATTGAATGCCCATCTGACCACAAAATGCCCTCCAGAACCTAGAAACGAACTGGCTCCCACGGTCAGAGACAATCACTCTGGGCACTCCGTGCAGACGGAACACCTCTCTGGCAAAAACTATCGCCAATTCCTGAGCCGATGGAAGCCCAGTCAGAGGCACAAAATGTGCCATCTTAGAGAATCTGTCGACCACCATAAGAATGAACTTGTAACCTCTAGATGCCGGTAATTCTCCCAAAAAGTCAATGGATATATGCGACCATGGACGATCTTTGTTAGGCACAGGTTGCAATAAGCCCACAGGGAGATGCCTAGGGGTCTTGGCACGGGCACAAGTGGTACAAGCTGCCGTGAAGGCGGCGCAGTCAGCTCTCAACGTAGGCCACCAAAATAGTTGCGAAAGAGACCATACTAATTGGTCCCTACCAATATGCCCAGCTGCTTTAGAGGATTGATAGGTCTCCAAGAGACAGGTATGGAATGACTCTTCTACAAAACACTTCCCCACTGGGGTTCCTGGAGGTGCCCGTGATTGTGATGCCAGTATCTCCTCCCCCAGTGGCGAGGTTATAGTAGTACGAATGATAGCCAGGATCCGATCTGGCTGAATGATGGGTACCAGACTTCCTCCCTCTCAGTGTCAGAAGCGAACTGACGTGACAACGCATCGGCCTTAATATTCTTAGAACCAGGAACATAGGATACTAAGAAATTGAACCGGGACAGAAACAGCGCCCACCTGGCCTGTCGAGAAGACAGTCTTTTTGCCTCTGAGAGATAGGTTAGATTCTTATGGTCAGTAAGAATTAGTACTGGAGTCTGAGTGCCCTCCAAGAGATGTTGCCACTCCTTAAGTGCCAGTATGATGGCCAACAGTTCCCTGTCACCAATCTCGTAATGACTCTGGGCGCTGGACAATTTCTTAGAAAAGAACCCACACGGCATTAAAGCTCCACCTCCCACAGGACGTTGGGAGAGCACCGCCCCAACCCCAACATCTGAAGCGTCAACCTCCAAAGTAAACGGCAGGGAGGGATTGGGGTGGGACAGTACAGGAGCAGATGCAAAGGCAGATTTCAGGGTAACAAATGCGTTTTCAGCTGCCTCAGACCACTGAGAGGGAGAAGCGCCCTTGTGAGTCAAGTCTGACAATGGTCTTACAATCGTGGAAAAGTTCTTGATGAACTTCCTAGGAAAACCTAGGAATCGTTGAATGGCCTTTAATCCCTTAGGCCGAGGCCATTGCAGAACTGCAGCCAACTTCTCCTGATCCATGGCAATACCATTTTTGGATATAATGAATCCCAGGAATGGTACTTGAGAAGTATGGAATTCGCACTTTTCTAATTTACAGAATAACTTGTGCTTGCGGAGTCGGAGCAAGACTTCTGAGACATCTTTAATGTGTTGGGCAAGGTTGGCAGAATGAATTAGTATATCATCTAGATACACAACCACACAGGACTGGAGCAAGTCACGTAAAATATCGTTAATCAATTCCTGAAATACTGCAGGCGCATTGCATAGGCCGAATGGCATCACCAGATATTCATAATGCCCTGTTCTGGTATTAAATGCCGTTTTCCACTCGTCACCCTCTTTAATTCTAACTAGATTATAGGCGGCTCGTAAGTCAAGTTTGGTAAAGATCGAGGAGCCCTTTAATCTGTCGAATAATTCTGTAATAAGTGGAATGGGATAGGCGTTCTTGGGCATCAGCTTATTCAACCCACGGTAGTCAATGCAAGGCCTGAGTTCCCCACTTTTCTTTTTTACAAAAAAAAATCCGGCACCAGCCGGAGATGAAGATTTTCGAATTATTCCCCTCTCCAGGGCATCTGTGATATACTCCTCCATTGCCCTATTTTCCTCACAGGACAGTGGGTAAGTACGTCCCCTAGGAGGCACGGCCCCTGGAGATAAATCAATGGCGCAATCATACGGCCTATGGTCAGGCAATGCGCTGGCCTCTCCTTTGCTAAACACGTCACTGAATTGTCCATATTCTGTTGGCACAGCTGGAGAGGTACACATAATCTTAATAGGGAGAGAAAGACAATTCTTGTTACAATACTCCGACCAAGAGTTAACTTCACACCTTTGCCAGTCAAATTGGGGATTGTGTGTTTGCAACCACGGGAACCCCAAAATAAATGAATGATGTGGGGAACGAATGATCTGGAATTGTATCTGCTCCCTGTGACAAGCCCCCACAGTCATAGACACTGGGATAGTCTCGAAGGTAATGAAAGCAGGATCCAGGGGTCTGCCATCAATGGCCTCTATAGCCACAGGAGGGTCCTTTTTGCATAACGGAATGCCCTGAAACTCAGCAAAGGACTGATCCATGAAGTATCCGGCTGCCCCGGAGTCCACCAATGCTAAGACTTCTATGACCTTGTCAGTCCAGGCAAAAGCCACCTGGATGGTGGGTTTAGTGGCGCAAGTCTCTAGGGACTGTTCAACACCACCTAGGGCCTGTCCCCCAAGGTACCCTAGGTGCGTTCGTTTCCCGGCCTTACAGGACAATTGCGTAATATATGACCTGGTTTGCCACAATATAGGCATAAGCCTTGCCTTCTATGATACAGCTTCTGCTCATTCGTGAGCCTAGTAAAACCTAATTGCATAGGTTCCGTGCCGTCAGCTGTTCGCTCAGGCAGAACGGGTGGAGTGGGTTCTTTTAAGGAACTGGTTCTGGCCATAACTCTTTGCTTTGGTTCTTTTAGCCAAGCGTCTCTCCCGGATGCGAGAATCTATTAGCATGACATAGTCAATGTACTCGTCCAGCACGCTGGGTACATCTCGAGCTGCTATCTCGTCCTTGATCTGTTCAGCGAGACCCTGAGTAAAAGCAGCAAGTAAGGCCTCATCGTTCCAGCCTACCTCTGCTGCCAAGGTCCGGAATTCAATAGCGTACTCGCCCAGAGTGCGTTCGCCCTGCTGAATCTCCATCAGCCTTTTGGCAGCAAAGGCAGACCTACCAGGAACCTCAAACACACGTCTGAACTTCACCACAAATTCTCTAAAGTTCAGTGTGCAGGGTCTGGCACTCTCCCATATCGGATTTGCCCATGTCAAAGCTTTGCCCGTCAACAGAGATATCATAAAGCCGACCTTGCTACGGTCGTTAGGGAATGCCTGGGGTGCCAATTCCAAAAATATCTCCAACTGGTTAATGAAACCTCTGCATAAGGAGGGTTCGCCATCATATCTTAGGGGTAACGGTACCGCTGCCGATAACCCTCTTGTGTTAGTACTGAGAGGTACAGAGGGATTCTCCGGTGTTGAGACTGGGGGGACCACCGGATTCGGACCAGACTTGTCCAAGTGTACTGTACGTTCAAGTAACGTTTGTAGAGCCAGTGCCAATTGGTCCAGGCGCTGCTCTTGGACATCCATTCTCCAGTGGATGTTCAGAGGATTACTTTCACCCTTACCGTCTGAGGTCATGGCCCTTTCGTACTGTTACGGTTTTTAAGACACTCAGACCAATAAGTGAAAATAAAACACACTTTATTAAAGTGAATGATGACACTTACGCCCTCTAGAGGCGGTAGGTAATACACAGATAATGTAAACTGAGATAATACAAGGAAAATAGTATTAAGGACATAAATGCAAGTCAGTATGCACTAGGATGATATGGGCCCCAAAGGGGTTAAAGTCCAAATTATACTCAGTCTCAGATGTGGAAGTTTGACACGCCCTTGATGTTAAATAGACTGTGCTGTACAGACGAAGTTCATCAGGTGCTGAGGAACGAGCTGCCTTGCCAAGGTGGTAGATGATAAGCAGACTGGGTAACAACTTAGCCCCCACGGGCGTGGCTACAGGAACTGCTTTAGTATGTGCAAGTGCGAATAGCCCCTTAGGGCAATATGGAAACCGGCCTGCAATGCAAGAGCTAATAGCCTCCTCAGGTGTAATAGAATGCAGTAATACTAGAGCCAGAGCCACTAGCCCCCGCGGGAGTAGTACCGGATAGCCAACACTGAAGCCTTTCTGCCAACACTCTGGGTATATGATCTCATCGGTAACCAACACCGGAGAGCCTGTAAGCGCCCAAACGGCCCAAGCTTTGTGAACACTCTGCAACGTTAGACTAGAGTTGCCGACGGAGAGCGGCCAACTCAGCAGCAGTATCACTTGTAACAAGGATCGTACTGGAGATAGAGAGAGTGAATAAGAGGCAGCACTGCAAGAGTTAAAATGCACGTTTACTCGAGGCTTCAGCGCTACTGCAAGGCTCTGTAACGTTACTCGAGGCTTCAACGCTACGATCAGGCTCTGCAAGGAGAGGAAGGCCCACAGAATACACACAGCTCTGCACTAGAACGAGGCACAGCACTATCGAAGGAATCACCAGGCTAGGCAATGGCACACTTGTGGGCAGCAGAGACTGGAAAATGTTGCGGCGGCGACAACTGGAACGCAGGTCACTGGAACAAGCTGGAAGTCGATCTTCGGAGCAGGAAGTCAGCCGGACCGGGTCATACACAGGCAGGGACGTCAAACTAGCCGGGTCAGGATCCAAGGGTGGTCCGCAGACGAGACAGGTCATACACAGGCAGGAACGTCAAACTAGCCGGGTCAGGATCCAAGGGTGGTCCGCAGATGAGCCGGGTCATACACAGGCAGGAACACTGGAGAATGGTCAGGACAAGCCGAATCGGTACACAGGAACTCAGAATACAGGAACACAGCAAAAGCACACTGGCTCAGGAACACCACGAAAGGGCAACTGACATAAGAGATAGCCAGGTATAAAAAGGTCATCAGGAGGCGGGTCAAACTCAGTCAGCAAATCAGTGACATCCACAACAGAGAGTGACAGGAATCACAGGCACTGTGATACTGTACCCTTGACACCTAGTAGTAGTAGCAGCAGAATTGCATCAACATCTAGCCCTTGTAGTAGCAGGCCCTCAGTCCATGAAGTCCAAAGTATGGAGATACATCGCTCAGGATTCAAAAGCTATGGCAGAGAAATCCAGGCCAAATGTATTAACAACAGCACAGATCAGGAGGTGGGGGGATGTGAAGGAGGAATGCTACCATCTACCAGACCTGGGACCACTGCTATAACGACTAAGTAATGTGTATCAGTAATCTGAGAAGAATGATAGCTTACATTTGACACAAACATGATAATGGTAAAAAACTGCTGTAGAAATATATATATATATATATATATATATATATATATATATATATAAATACACACATCAATCGCACCACACTAGTCACCCACTACCATTACCATACACATATGACACATTGTAGGTTGTACTTTTTTTTTTAATTTCTTGACATCCTCATGAGTATGTGCCAGTGTCACTTAAGCAGGAACACTTTTTTTTATTTATTTCTCCACTCCAGCCATCAGAAGAAGTAATATTGTGGTGGGAAATGTTGCACCATAGGAAACATAGGCAAACAGTTTGTTAGAATAGGTGAAAAATTTGGTGGAATTGGCAAAAAGGAGGAACATTTTGCACTGGAGAAAAGGAGAAAAATTTCACGAAAAAAGAGAAAAATTTACATTTTTTGTGAAAAGTGATGCAGTAAAATTTTCTCACTTTTCGCCCACCCCTACGCACAACAGGTACATAAAGTAAAAGGCTTTGGCTTGGGAGATGATATATGTGCATGGACAGAGAACTGGTTAAATGATAGAATGCAGAGAGTTGAAAACAGAACTTTTCCACATTGATCTAAAGTTGTATGTGGAGAATCTGAAAGTTCAGCCCTGAATCCAATGCTTTCAGTCTTTGCTGATGACACAAAACTGTGTCAGAAAATACATACAGAACAATATGTTTTCTTGGCAAAAAGATTTGGATAAACTTTGGATAAACTGAATGAAGCTGAATAAAGATAATAAATTTAAGATTATGCATTTGGGTTGTAGAAACAAACATGCTACATATACACTAAGGATTTGATTTAAAGAAGGCCGTTAAGACAGCCTGTAGAGCAACAATAGATAATGTCCTTTAGCAAAAATTGCTAACAAGCTATTCAATTGCCCTACCAGCTGCAAACATAAAGGTTGTTAGGCCACAAAAAAAGGACTCATGGCCAAACGTTCTTTTTGTGTATTAAGTTCCCAAAATGCTGCTAAATTGTGGCAAAAATGGGATCATCACACAAAAAAAGTTAACGATTGGTAGCTTATCTGTGTTACATTTACCTGTCATCCATTTTCTGTCTTCTTCCATCTTCCTTCTTTTTTGTCTTATCTTCTTTCTTATCTCTTCCTTCTTCTCCATCTTCTTTCTTCCTCTGGTCAGTATTCTTTCTTCCATTTTCTCATAATTTACCTGTAAGAAAAATTAAGAGATATAAATAATGATTTATAAAGGTGGTCTCTGCTAAAATTCCCTCACAGTGGAACAAGCATTGGCCCGTAAGGTACAAAGGGGGGGTGTTCATACTTACTTTCTCCACCACCACCGCTACCACACACAGCAGCAGAGAAATTAAAAAAGGAATAATATTTCTATTTAAAATGTTTTCACCATTTTTCAAATTCATACACACATTACAGGATAATGATGGGGACAAATGAATTGCTTGCCGTGCTTGAAAAACTGCTGACGGGCTTTTTCTTTGGCATCGGCTTGGGGAATCTTTGTTAGATAAATATTTAGGAGTGCTGATAGACAGACTTCTCAGCAGTATGCCGTATCACTCAATCTCTGCAAGAGCCAATAGAGAACTATCAAGTATAAAAAAGGGTATAGATGCACAGGATTAGAATCTTTATCTAGAATATGGAGTATAGGTCTGGGGCATACTTCTTAAGATATACATTATAAAACTGGAAAAAAAGTGACAGACATGAAAATAAAGTGATAAAGGATTAGGAGGATCTAAGTGGTTTATAGAAGCTTAATTGGAAATACCTTTAATAGGGTTTTTTACCTTCCTCTGGAACAACAAGGGTTGAACTTTACCAGCCTCATCAACTATGTTCCTATAACATTATATGTATATGGTAGAATAACAAGAGAAATAAGGGCATAGGACCCTCTAAGGGCACAAATTGTTTCACCACTCCAATCAAACCCCCAATATATATCTTCTTATTGGACAGTATTTATATATCAAGCACCAAGTCAATAATGATCCTTCAGAAATATGTTTCAATGATTAATCGTCCATGCTTTTCAGGAATTTCCAGGACTCAGAGGCTCTAGTTATATAATTTATTGGTAAATCCAATATAAAAGCAATACATTTTATACCTTTTTCAAGGGCTGTCAGCAATAAAACAATGTTAAAAAGTTAGTAGTAGATGAATCATATGTTTCAGGAATATAAATAACTTTTCTGTAGAGTGATCTCCAAAAAGGAATGCCACCGCCCATTGTTCTCTGAATCCTGAAGTGCATCCTGCAACCCAGGTGATTGACATCATGAGCCATTCTCTGACTGATTGTGTGCCACCGCTGGAATGCATGCACACACAGAGATCAGAGGCTTATTATTAATTAACTGTATTATATTAAGTCCCACATATCTTCTGCATCATATATTCATACTTTAGTCTTACTTATTAAAAGGGAGGGTTAGCAATAAAGATCATGTTATATAATTCTCTTCCACTGGATGACATAACTCTTGTTGTTTCTGCTTTTCTTGTTAATTTGAATAGGACATTAAATCCTCTTGCATTCTAGACAGGTCTCCAATAATTTGCCTCTCAATGCATTAAAACCCATTCTAGCTCACTGGTTCTCAACACTCTCCTCAGGGACAAATAATAGACCATTGGCTTTATTCAATAAGCATTGTAAAACTGATGGTAAGACAAAAACATTTAGCCATGTCTGTGTAGCAGAACTATACAATAAGCCATCTATATGAACGGACAACAAGCTTAGGCCAAACAAACACATGTAGTTTCATAACATGCCTCACACCTTTTTTGTATCACATCTTTACAGTCACTAAACAATTGCAGATATGTCAACTTCAAATAAAACACACGACCATTCAATGTTTTCTAGCAATGCTATACATTGTTGATACAAGTTAAAAATCACAGCCAGTCAAAACCCAACAAAGTAACAAGTACATTCAAATAAACCTATATATACCCTAAAATAACTGGCACACACTACCTGTGTTTGGAGGTTCTCTGAGCTACAGCACAGGGCCAGGAGTGAAGGACAGACTTAGCAAGAGAGAGAGAGGAGCATACAGTGGTGACAGGTAGACTTTGAGTGGGGACCGGAGAGCATTGCATTTACCAGATACACTTTGGCACATATTGCACACATATCACACACACAAACCTACAAATATATATATTTTTTTACACATAACACAATTTTTTTTAAATTTAAAACAATGTGATTCAGTGAGTGCAAGGGAGTGCAAGAGCGTGATTGTGACCGAGTGCCTATGTGAGTTACTGGATGTGTTTGGCTGTGTGAGGGAGCTGGAGAGTGATAGGAAGATTGCACCCAAACAACGATTGCCATCACATTGTCATGCAAACATCTTTTATGTTATTAGTTAACTAAAAATAGCAACATGAGCAAGCTGGTCTTCCTTTTCCAACACATATGCTGCATGAGCAATAACCCCAGGACTTCAAAACACACATTTGCACTGTTGACACAACCATGGCAACTAAGTGGAAACAATGACAGTACCACACACAGGCAAACAACTACACAACAGCAACACAAGCAGCAGGAGTACACCAGGAGATCCAGAAGAAACGCACATCCAAAATGTGATGCTGGAACAAGCACTCAAACTTAGCTTACCCACACTGCCAAACCAAACCATTAGGGAATCACAATACAACTGTCTGAACATGCACATGATACATGATACATGATACATGCACATGATACATGATACATGTGGCATGTTGCCACAGTTGAATACCCCTGGATTCAAAAAGATATTTCTTCTATGTCACATAATAGTATCCAAAATATATGCATGCCTCCTTGCCGTCCACCGCAGCTCAAACACTGTAAGTCGTTGTCATCAATGTACAGGAACTTGTCAAGCTGTTCAATCAATGAGTGCCAGGATGGTATGCCATGCATTGCCACACAATGCATTGGATACCATTCTCTTACTCAAGGGCTCACATGTCAATGTCATCATCTTGCATCCCTCATGTCATTGCTCAGGTTACTAATCATACTATATCCTTTCCCCACACAGCATCCGTGCATGCAGCATAGCAGAAGAAGAGTGAGGAAGAGCAGCAAACAGGCACCCCCAGTGACACAGCTCCTGAAGAGCCAGCACAGGCCACCAGTTGGATGTCACCACCACCACAGTCATAGTACGGGTTGCCACCCACAACAGTCCAACAGTAGATGGCCTAGGAGGCACAACAATGGATACCACAAGAGAGGTGAATGTCGCCAACTACATCAGAGCAGTACTGGATGTCCAGTGGTGGAATGCCGCTGGGATGCCACTGGATACTCAGCATGGTCAGCACCCCTGCAATATGGGGCACATGGCCCCATACCACAACCATAGCCATACAGCTGGATGCAACCTCAGCAGGAAAGGGAACAGATCCAAGTGGACGCAGTATGGCCCATGGTCAGTCAGCTATCACCATCTAGGTCTCATAGGGGAGCCACAGAGATTTCAACCTCTCACAGAATTCACCCCATCATCACAGAGTGAACCAGAGGAACAAGAATCAGTGGTCAGTGAGGAGACCCTAGATGTGGTGGGGGCACAACAACCACCCTCATATTCATCACATGCTGGCCCCCACACACCGGGCTTTACATTCACCTCACCAGCAGTTGTAGCATCAGAGGCACACAGAGACCATGAGGAAATGTATCACCATCCAGAGGAGGCTGCTTAGGGCAGCCAGGTGCTTCTCCCAGAGGTGTCAGCACAACATGGAGAGAACCACACCCACTCTCAGCTGCATAGAATCCCAGCAAGCCATCCTCACCACAAAGATACACCATATTGGGACCGGACTCATTGACTTGTTTGGCCAGATGCTCATAGGTAATGGAAGAACACAGTTGAGAACCATTGCTCTAGCTTTCGAGGCATTAACACTTTGCATGCCAAAGAGATATGCAACACAAAGCTTTGCAATCTGTTGCATACCCAGCTTGCACTCAAAGGGTTACAACAATTTAAATATATGGGAATTTGGGTTATTTTTCTTTGTCTTGTATCATGCAGTTTGCTTGCTCCAGAATTAGACCAATTCCCTTTTAGGATATTTGTCTCACTAAAACTGATGTACTTAGGAATAAGTAATGTGCTATATTGTGGGAACAGAGGTGAAATTCTGAAACAAATCAACTGCACAATTGGAAACAAAGAAAAAGTTATATTGATTTTTACAGACCTTCCTGGTATTTAAGTGGTTAAAAGCTACATTTCAAGCAATTTGAATTTGTGGAATTTTTATCTGCTCTCTATGGTGTTGTTGATTGGCTCCAGACATGTACCCACTTTTCCTGAGTACATTAGACTTACAGAGTATAAGTGTGTAGCCACCCCACTGTGTAACTTAAGATACACAAACAACGAGCAGACTTATGGAAAGGAAGTATTTATATAATGTAGATTTGTGAGCGGAAACTTACCCCCACCCATTGACAAATAGGCAAATTTAGAGATAAGAATTTTGCTAGTTTGTTTATAGCATTTCGAAATTCATCCATTTGCTTTATAACAGCTCTTCTCAGAAGTGGAATCTCTTCCTCTCTACGGCACTTCTCAACCTTTTTGATCAGACAGATGACAGCCATTGTAATCTGTGTGACAGAAGCCAGCTCCCAGGAGAGTTTAACTGCTCTCCCTATCTCTCCTGCTCCAGCTGGAGCGCAGCAAAGGCATGAGAAGGATTCTTCAGACCTAGATGATCATCTTTTAAGTAAATATCAAGTGCCAACACAAAGAAGAAATTGATGACATGTTGTTTAAATGATAACTGGTGTTCTAAAGCTTGCACAAGAAACATTGATTACATGGATTGCTGTGCTAGAGGTAATACAAATGTTAATATTCAGCTCTCAAAGGGCACTTGTCATGTTTTTCATCAGAAAGTCTCCTCTGAATTTGTATCAGTAATATTATAAGGACTGCTAGTCATTTATTTTTATCTTGAGCTCTCTGCTAACATATGATAGTTACAATAAGAACAGTAACAGTCCTGCACATGCACTTATAGGCATCTTCTATTCAAAACACTCAATTGACTATTCTAAAACTGTAAGCACTCATGCATAAGTATAGAGATAAATTCCTGATTTCTAAAGAGGAGTTTCTATAAAAAAAAAAAACAAGTATGCTATAATCCCTAGAATTTAAATGTTTACTTCTGGTCCTAAAGTCACTGAAGATACCTGCAGCTCTGCAGCTGTTGCTGGATTATAATTCCCACCAACCATTGCTAGCCTCTGGCCAGCTGAGTATAATGGAATTTTCATACCTCCCAACATTTCAAATGGTGAAAGAGAGATAATTTTGTTGTAGGTGGTGCTTATGGGGGTGTGGCTGGTGGGAGGGGCATTACAGAGAAATGTTAGGTTATTTCATGACCTATTGACACCTCTTTGTGTAGCTGAACAAATTATTTACAGCAAGACTAAAGTATTTTATTTACACAGACTAATTTAGAAACACAAATATTGAAAATTAACTACATGTTTATGTGGGTTTTATTTCTGTGGAGCAATGTGTTACACACTACTCATTCTGATCTCCAAAGAGGGACAAAAGGGTAGAAAAGAGGGACAGAGGGATTTTGATGTCAAACAGGGACTAAAGAGAGAGACTTGGGAGGTATGAAGTACAAGGGGAAGGGGTGTGTTCATGGCAACTGAAAAGCCCTCTTAGTTTGCTCTTGATGTTTTATAATTATATAAGTCACTTTACTTTTTTACCGTTATATGTTCTGTTTCCTTTGGCACAGATATAAAATAAAATATTTTTTCACACTTTTTAACTCTTTGGGTGCTAAATGATGCATATGAGATATTTCTAGCATACAATGGGTTAAGCATTGTAATACTACTACTACTAATAATAATAGTAATTAAGCATAGCTTAGTGACTGTGCTGCAGTTGTTATGTAGCAAATTAGCCATATTGATAAATGTCTAGGTGGATCTGCTACAGGGTATGAGTAATATATTTATGAAGTTCCATTTGTCAGATTTACAAAATTAGTTTCTGTCATTTAAGATTCACGTCACCATGATTTAGCATAATATATCTTCCCAATATAGAGTAGATACAGTGGATATAAAAAGTCTACACACCCCTGTTAAAATACCAGGTTCTTGTGATGTAAAAGAATGAGACACAGATAAATCATGTCAGAACTTTTTCCACTTTTAATGTGACCTATAATGCAAACAATTCAATTGCAAAACAAACTGAAATCGTTGAGGGGGAAAAATAAAAAATAAAAAACTCACAATAACCTGGTTGCATAGGTGTGTACACCCTCTTATAACTGGGGATGTGACTGTGTTCAGAATTAACCAATCACTTTCAATCTCATGTTAAATAGAAGTCATTGCACACCTGCCATCACAAATAAAGTTCAGCTGTTCTAGTAGGATTTTCCTGACATTTGCTTAGTTGCATCCATGGTCCGCAGAGAGCTTCCAAAGCATCAGAGGGATCTCATTGTTGAAAGATATCAGTCAGGAGAAGGGTACACAATGATTTCCAAAGCATTATTTATACCATGGAACACAGTGAAGACAGTCATCAAGTGGAGAAAATATGGCACAATAGAGACATTACCAAGAACTGGACATCCCTCCAAAATTGATGAGAAGACGAGAAGAAATCTGGTCAGGGAGGCTTCCAAGAGGCCTACTGTAACATTAAAGGAACTGCAGGAATTTCTGGCTGTGTGTTATGTGTGACAACAATCTCCCGTATTCTTCATATGAATGGGATATGGAGTAGGATGGCAAGATGGAAGCCTTTTCTTACAAAGAAAAACATCCAAGCCCAGCTGAAGTTTGCAATACCAAACATCAAGTCTCCCAAAAGCATGTGGGAAAATGTTTTATGGTCTGATGAAACCAAGGTTGAACTTTTTGACCATAATTCCAAAAGGTATGTTTGGCGCAAAAACAACACTGCACATCACCCAAAGAACACCATACCCACAGTGAAGCATGGTGGTTGCAGCATCATGCTTTGGGGCTGTTTTTCCTCAGCTGGAACCGGGGCCTTAGTCAGGGTGGAGAGAATTATGAACAGTTCCAAACACCAGGCAATTTTGGCACAAAACCTTCAGCTGAAGATGGAGAGAAAGTTCACCTATCAGCACGACAAGGACCCAAAGCACACATCCAAATCCACAAAACCATGGCTTCACCAGAAGAAGATTAACGTTTTTGAATGGCCCAGCCAGAGCCCAGACCTGAATCCAATTGAACATCTGTGGGGTGATATCAAGAGGGCTGTGCACAGGAGATGTCCTCACAATCTGACAGATTTGGTACGCTTTTGCAAAGAAGAGTGGGCAAATATTGCCACGTCAAGATGTGCCATGCTAATAAACTCCTACCCAAAAAGACTGATTGCTGTAATAAAATCAAAAGGTGCTTCAACAAAGTATTAGTTTAAGGGTGTGAACACCTATGCAACCAGGTTATTGTGAGTTTTTTATTTTTTATTTTTCCCCCCTTAACGATTTCAGTTTGTTTTGTAATTGAATTGTTCACATTATAGGTCACATTAAAGGTGGGAAAAGTTCTGACATGATTTATCTTTGTCTCATTCTTTAACATCACTAGAACCTGGCATTTTAACAGGGGTGTGTAGACTTTTTATATCCACTGTACACTATTTATGCCATAATTTGGGAAGATCTTCAGGGCTACAGCTGGTTCTATGAGTTCATGCCACAGAACAGGGTGAATTATTTGTGTTGTGGAAGGGGTGGTCACAGGTTTTGACTGTGCTCTGACTCCACAATGTAGGGGGGAGATGCAGCAAAGGTTGATTTAATGGCAGTGTCTGATGATGTGTGGAAATCATGTTACCATGGACAATATGATACACTTATCCATATGTACAAAGAATTAAGTATGCAAGAGGGGCGACTTTGATCATTAACATGTCATATTGGTGGTAAAGCTGGCTATATGTTGGGGAGGGCAAGTAGAGAATAGAGAGGATGCATTCTGAGACTTCAGTATTAAGAACGGCAATAGCCCTCCCTAAACCTTTTATATACCAAAGAGATGTAAAACACTTTACTCAACCACAGTCTACAAAGCATACAAAGTATGGCTTAATCTTTTGTTTACATCAATCTGCTCATCAGTGGATAGTCTGATGTTTACCTGTAACAGTTTATAGGTTTAAAGTTCTGTATTAATATTGATCAGCTGATTGGTGGCCAGTCTTGTATTTACCTATAACTGCTGATGGGCAGCTTGTGCTCTGTAGATCCACTAATGAGGGCATGGGATTGTGTATGCTACAAGGCAAGGCTGATGCTTTTTCTGCCCTCCAATAGCCACATGCATGGCAAACTGTTCTCTGTAAAGCAGAGCCAAATTTGTTTCTTTTAGCTTAAACAGTATCAATAGCAATAGGAGCAGTGTATGTGGTGAACAGCCACATTAATGTATAAAAAAGTCCTAAGAAATATGAAAATCGCTCATTAAGCTAAATTTCAATATGCAAATGAGCCATTGGTCGAGACACTGCAACATCATAAACCAGGTAAAAGCATAGAGAAAGCATGGAGATGTGTGTGTATTTGACTTGTAACCACAGGAATGAGATGATGGAAACACCTTAGTGAATACCACAAGATGGATTCAAGTCCAGTTCACTAGCCTTAGTACATCTCCGCCTGGTGTTTGGACAACTTGTTTTGATCCTTGTCCATATAAGATCTTAATAAACAAACACATGGCAGGGTTCCTTAGTTAGGCACTGCATTCTGCCATATCGGTATTATCAGAATACCTAGAGTCTTGTCAGAGGTTGGTTTAAGATGACATGGCTGTCTTTTTGCCTGAAATATAAGAAAAAAGTTAAGGAAAAAAATTGAGAACTGGAACATAGACTGAGTAATGTCAAAGAATATGCTTGTTAAGGACTAACTGTTATTTTGTGTAGCTATGCACCAATATCTACTATACATATATAGAAACTTGAGACAAAGAAAATTTCAAATAAGAGAGCTATTTATGTGGGCACTAAATGACCATATGTATTTCTTATACAGAAAATGTTATTTAGCAGTCAATTAATGTGATTAAAATACAACTTTTATTTACAAACAAATTGAATAAACAAGAAAGGCTAATTAAAACCTATTATTACTCCAAGGAGGTGAGTAGAGTAATGGGAACTAATTATGCATTTTCAGGCAAAGTTTTAAACACCAAGTAAATATAAGAAAAGTGCTTGTCTCAAAATAGTAACTTTTCTACAGCACAAAAGAAATTTCTTAATTTAAATGTGGAATAAATAAAATAGATGAAAACAAGAATTAACAAAGATATTCTCTAAAGTGTGGTGCTGCATTATTGTAATTGTGAACTGAGAGAAGGATATTGACTGAAGTGCAAGTGACTTGCTGAAGTGTAGTTCCTAAATGACTGAAAAAGAAGTGTAAAGTGAATCAGGCCCTTGATGTGTGGGGGAAAAAAAATTCCTTGAGTATACATGGAAACATGTACCATGCACCAAAGTCAGGGAATGCCTAAACCATCATGTGCATAATGGAACATGTGGTTGATAACTATCTCCCTCCCTTAATTTACTGCTAATGGTGTGAGGATCTCTTAAAAATGGTATATCATATTAATGTGTAAATATAGTGAAGAACAAGAAAAATTGGAAAAAAGAAAATATAATTATTCAGTTGGAGAAAAATTAATAAAATAGGAAAAATAAAGAAATACAGAAGAATGACTCTGTATTTATGAGTTATAGCCTGAGTGAAAAAGAAATTCCCACCTATAACAAAGCAAGTAAAAATATTTAAAAACCGATTACTGCACAATGACTTATGTGAGAACTGACTCAAAAAAATTGGCTTTAGTGTAAGTTGACATGGTCAGCAACATGCCTGTTTCACCTGACAAGCTTTTTCAAAGCCTGTAAGTATGTTGAAGTAGAACTGGATATTTATACCCCCTCTCTACCTATCATAGACTATCTGTTGGAAGTGTGTTACAGAGAGATGGGATAATAATTCTTGTCAATCACCAGTGATTGTTCAGACCATCACTAGATATATAGCCATAGTAACTTATCAAGCAAACTGTCAGGAATCGAGATAGACAGTATAATTATAGATAAAAAAAATCATCAAACATTTAGTCCAGACCACAAATAGAAACTAGATAATATAGTAGTGTGCATCCTAGTACTCAAACATATTCAGTTCATTTACATTACTGTCAGTCTTTACTATACAGTTTTGACATAGAGGTCACGAGATACCCGCAACAATTCAGTACTACTAAAACGTAGCGAGGTACTGCCTGGGTACTTTGCTCACAGGCATTCCCAGGTGAAGGCCCATTGTGCCATTTTTGGAAGCAGGAAAGTTTGAAGTTGGGCCCAAGGTTTGGGCTTAATAAGCTGGCAAGAATTAATAACTAACCTTGGCTTGCTTTATCTTTCCCCCACCAACCCATTCCCCAAAATAGGAAGCAGCGAACACTAACCATACAGACAAAAGTGAAGTCAAAAAGAATTGAGGCAGTTGCAGAACTGTGGTAATGCAGCATACCATGTCCTGGGGAGGGGGTAAAACACCCAGAAGATTCCAGTTATGGCCTAGTCAGGCATTGATTTTGTGGTCAGGTCTGGCAATGGCCAGGTTTGTGTAAGTTTCAGTTTTCAGGTCTGGCAGTGGGCATGGTTGCTTCATGCCAAGCCCACCTTGTGGTTACTGTTGAACTCTGACCACTGACTTTGTGATTAGGGCAGAGAGCAGGGGCTAGTGCCTGACATGTGCAGTGGCAGAAGAGAGGGGCAATGTCTTGGTTATGAACTGGTGATCTTCTCATGATAGCGGCTGAGTGGGGTGGCTCAGCTCACTCTCAGGTTGGGGGGGTGGAAGGTTAGAAGACTTTAAAGCCTGCCCTTTATGAGTAAGTAAGGAGGGGCTCAGCTTCAGGTGAAGGACAGTGGATAGGTGTAGGTGAGGCTTGGCCTCTGAGAGAGGCTGAGTGCAGGCGTGGCTCAGCAACCATCCCTCAGGGGAATGGAATGCCACATTAGTGGTGGTGGTGGGGGGGGAGACTCCCAGTTGTGTAGTCTGTTAAAATTGGTTATACACTGACTTCAATTCTTTCCCAAATGTTTGTGTAATGTATTTTTATTACAGCTTGCATGTGTGTGATGGTGGTTGTGGTGGGGGGTGTAGAGCATAAGCACCTTAAGAATATGCTCACTCTGCAGAAACACCCAAAAGATACAACCAACACAGTGACAAACCCAAATATTTGTGACCCACTCTTTTGGAGCCCTCTTCCTTTTGCAAACTGAATCAACCACTGCCGATGAGTTTTAGGCTTTGAATTTAATCAAAAGGAGCTCTGCAGACAATCTCCAGACTGCACAATGTGTGGATTAATTCCCCTTTCCCTTGGCTATTCTAAAGTGTTGGTTCTTAACTTACAATCACATGTAGCATATATATATATAATCATCATGAGGGGGGCTCACACTTTGTAATGTCTTGTATAGAACAATAGCTTAAAAGATTTGGTTGGGAGGGGGCTGGAGAGCGTTGCAAGCAAACAATACTGGCAGGCGAAGATACCCAACTGAGAACAAAGCAATAGACAACACAAGATAGATAGTACAGCAGCAGGATACAGTTATGCCAGGTGTGGGCTGGCTCCTCTGATTGGCACTAAACTAATCTTGCGACTAGCACCTTTAGTCTTGCTTTGGTCGCAGCAGGACTGTTCTAGGGGTAGTCCACTTTAGCCAGCTACACTCTCTATTCACCCTTCTCTAGCATAATGCCCATAGTTCTTCAGTAACTACATACTGGGAAAGCAACAAAGAAGATGGTAACAGAAACAAGGTATGTTACCCTAGTGGAGAAACAAGGTTGAATCACTGCTGTACTGAATCTGTAGAAAGACTGAAGGATGAGGAGTTGAATGCTGCCTGAGCAGATTCTTATAGTTGAATCTCTGCTGTACAGGATCTGTAGACAGAATAGAAGTTGGAGAGTTGAATGCTGACTCTGCAGACACTGATAGTCAGACTCCGGCAGATCTGGAATCATAAATTGTCTGGCAGTCAAAGGAGTCGAAAACCGAGTGGCAGGAACAGGAACCAACTGAAGTCTGAAGGTCAAACTCTGACTGGGAAGGAATAATGTATTAACTGATATTCGAAGGAGTCAAGCACTGACTAAACTGGAACAGTGACTGGCACTTAAGAGAGTTGAACTCCGACAGAGTAGGAGCAATGAATGTGAATGGTTGTACAAACAGAATCAGCAACTAAAGAGCAGAATAGGCACAGAATCAACAAGCTGAAGAATAGACAAAAAAGGAGTCTGGGTTGAAAATAGAGTATCACAACAATGCAGTAAGGTACAGGAATTGAAAGGTGGAGAGTAGTAAGTAGAAGAGCCAAGGTATGTAACAAGGGATCACAGCAAGAGGAAAGGAACCAGGAACACAGGAAATAAGAACTGAGACTGAACTCAAACACTCACTCGACCAATAAGATTGCTTGCTAGTACTGAGAGGCTGGTGCTTAATAAAGGCACTGGAATAAGCAAAAACCTGGTAAGGGAATGAAGAATTCAGCAAGTATAAAGGAACAGCATAAACCCAGACATGGAGTGAGCAAATAAACACCAACCAGCAGGAAGAGAGTGTGACACACTTAAACTGAGTTTTATATAGAATGAAAAGACTGTTGAACAATACCCAACAGAAACAATTTTAAAGCTTAAAGTACAGTGTATGTCTGCAACTTGGGCTAGCAAAATGGAAACAGGAGAAAAATGGCACTTCCAACCATCCAGAAAACTTCCAGTGAAAAATATCATTTTCTCATCTTTTTGCCCACCTTTGCCATTGCATTGAAATCAGTGATGGAATGGAATCGATGGAATGGAGAGTCTGTTCTTGCCATGCTAGTTTAAAAGTGGTGTTAGACTGGCAAAAAGAGTTGAGCTGGAGTTGAATTTTTGGAGTCTTGCTGGTAGCCAAGTTGCTCCTGTTTGTGGGGACTGGCATGTGAAGTGAGAGAGGACATTTTAAAAAGAAAAAAAACCTGACAACATAGTTACATAGTGAAAAATATCCCTTTAGTGGCTGATAAATGGAACTGATTTTACCCACTAACAGAAAACACAATAAAATAGGGATAGTGCTGTCTATACATGTGGTGTTGAGTGTGTGTTTTGCCCTCTGCTTCCGAGACAATAGGTACCAATCCGAGCAGTGGTCATAGTAATTTGTGATATTACATACTCATTGATCCACTTGTCACAAGAGCTTTATCGTATATTTAGATATTCCATTTGTGATTTTATGTTGATTCATTTGTGAATATCATGATTCGCTTTTAATAAATTGTTTTCCATTAATGGGAAACAATCATTGAGCAGATAATTCTCAGAAGAGTATTATTCAATTATAACTTTTTAAGTGTGGCACTTTTAATATTTTATATAACTATTAGGTTGAAAAAAAGACTCAAGTCCATAAAGTTCAGCCTTAGGTTCAAGTCATTGCTGCTATAGATTGTGCAATAAATGCTGAACCTCCTCCTGAAGTGGCTGTTTGTAAAAGTGGCAGGAAGATTTCTACCACCACCATCAGCAGTAGTAGTAATAGTAGTAGTAGTGTATCTTACTGCTGCTGTTGTGTATATGCAAGGCAAGGAGGAGTATGTGTGAGTTGGTTTGATGTGACAAGAATCATATAGTCCCCATACCTACCTCCGCCACCACTAGTCTTGTTGTCAAAGTAATTGCGTCACACAGTTTTTCTATGTGCTGCCAACCTACACTTACTTACACAAAGGTTTTAAAGAACTGATGTTATATGTTGCACCCTGATGGAATACCCCAGATCACATTTATTTTTCAACTATGGCTGTGCCACAGTTGTACAAGGAGGTGGTTAGTGTTGTGGCCAATGGTCAAAGGGACTTAGCCTGCTAAACATTTTCAAGACATATGTTGCTTTAGAAGTTCAGACTCTTTTTAACAACTTTTACTTTCAGCTGTTGATTTATGTGGGAAATCCTACAACCATAAAAAGCATAGGCAAAAAATGGCAAAGTTCTTGTGGAAAATGTGTGTGGTTCTATGGCTACCAGTGCAGTGGGACACACATGGCCCTCAGAAGTCATTATATGTCTTTCTGTGGTTACCAGCACAGTGTGACAAGGCTAGAGTGTGTGTGTTTCTTTGAATACTGTTAAACAAACCTGGGGACAGTATGTGTGGTTCTATGGCTTTCAGTGCAGCGGGGCAAGGTTTGGGGGTCAGAACATGTAGTACTATGTGTAGAGGTAGGCAATGTGAGGCCATCCATCTGCTTCCAGACTACAACTCCCATCATTTCCCACTAGCTTTTGGCTGACAGGAATGCCCATCCCTATGGTTACAAGTGCAATAGGCTGGGGGATCAGATGTGTGGTTCTGTGGCCACTGTGGGAGAAGGATGCAGTGGGGGTGCAGTATGTGTGTTTCTATGGCTACTATGGGAGAGAGCTGGGGGAGGTTTAGTATGTTTGGTTCTGTGGCTACTGTGGGAGAGAGCTGGGGGAGGTTTAGTATGTTTGGTTCTATGGCTACTGTGGGAGAGAGCTGGAGGAGGTTTAGTATGTTTGGTTCTATGGCTACTCTGGGAGAGAGCTGGGGGAGGTTTAGTATGTTTGGTTCTATGGCTACTGTGGGAGAGAGCTGGGGGAGGTTTAGTATGTTTGGTTCTGTGGCTACTGTGGGAGAGAGCTGGAGGAGGTTTAGTATGTTTGGTTCTATGGCTACTCTGGGAGAGAGTTGGGGGAGGTTTAGTATGTTTGGTTCTATGGCTACTGTGGGAGAGAGCTGGGGGAGGTTTAGTATGTTTGGTTCTGTGGCTACTGTGGGAGAGAGCTGGAGGAGGTTTAGTATGTTTGGTTCTATGGCTACTGTGGGAGAGAGCTGGGGGAGGTTTAGTATGTTTGGTTCTATGGCTACTGTGGGAGAGAGCTGGGGGAGGTTTAGTATGTTTGGTTCTGTGGCTACTGTGGGAGAGAGCTGGGGGAGGTTTAGTATGTTTGGTTCTGTGGCTACTGTGGGAGAGAGCTGGGGGAGGTTTAGTATGTTTGGTTCTGTGGCTACTATGGGAGAGAGCTGGGGGAGGTTTAGTATGTTTGGTTCTGTGGCTACTGTGGGAGAGAGCTGGAGGAGGTTTAGTATGTTTGGTTCTATGGCTACTGTGGGAGAGAGCTGGGGGAGGTTTAGTATGTTTGGTTCTATGGCTACTCTGGGAGAGAGCTGGAGGAGGTTTAGTATGTTTGGTTCTATGGCTACTGTGGGAGAGAGCTGGGGGAGGTTTAGTATGTTTGGTTCTATGGCTACTGTGGGAGAGAGCTGGGGGAGGTTTAGTATGTTTGGTTCTATGGCTACTGTGGGAGAGAGCTGGAGGAGGTTTAGTATGTTTAGTTCTATGGCTACTGTGAGACAAGGTTGTGTGTGAGTATGTGTGGTTATATAAATAAAAGAGCAGTAAGACAAGGCTGGGGGTCAGCATGTGTGCAACATAAAAAAACTCAGAAATTACACTTTTTTGCAGGAATTTCCCTGCAAAATGCAAAAAACACTTTTCTCATTCTGTTAGAAAGCTGTCAGGAAGGAATGAATGTCAGGGGTGTATGGCTATGTGTATATATGTATGTATATATTTTTTTTTGAGGAGGCAGCATTTATTTAACTGTTTGAATGCCTCAATATTTCTTTGCATTACCAGTCCTAATTTCCTGTAGCATCATGTAGCTCTGCACTAATTTAAGGTCAATATAACAGTTTAAAAGCTTCTCTGATCAACTTGCTTGTGACCTTTTCACTCTCAAATGAAGCATGCTTTTATCTGCACAAGCTGTATTAAAAAACACATAAAACTGTTGGTCAAAGGTGACCACTTTTATTGTCTGTTTTTAAATGTAAAAATGCTATACACAAAGTTTGAAAACACTAATCGAGCAATACCATCCCTACTATTATCCAGGCACATTTCAGCTTGAAAAGGATTTTTAAAAAGCCCCAAAGTTGAAAAGGTCTCTCTATAAAAAGCCATCACCTTTCTCAGCTGTTTAGCTCTCACAAGGCTAGAAGGAGGCATTGCCAAGAGTTTATTAAAGCATTACTCAGACTGCCTCTAAGTTCACAGCAGAGGCTTTGGTATGATATTGATTACTCAACATTAATCATCTATTCTCTGTAAAGGCTGACATGATAATTAGCTGTCAAATCAGCATGGATAATTGCTCTATTGTTTCCTACTGATGTTAAATCTGGCCTTTCAGAAATCTGCTCCCACTTTTTAAAGGCATTTTACTGTTTGGCACAGCAGGACCCTGCAACTTATTAGATGAATTCAGTATTATTTAATAAGGATATTGATCAGTCAGAGCCATTTAAACATACCCAAGCATTTTTAAAGGAACAAAATAAATCCTAATATGTTAAGCTAACTAAAACACAGGCTATGTGCCCCTGACTATCCCTAAATTGATCTGGTAGTTCAGAGGTTAACTCTTACAAAGTCAATGGCTAATCCCATTCTGCATCCCTAAACATAGGGAGAAGGAGCTTTCCCTTCCTGTCCCTGATTAATGAATGGTGTCATAGGACATTGGTTCTAAAGGCACCCTGGCTCTGTGCAGGATTGGAATATCGGTCCCAGCTTCAAGATCAGGGATAGGAAGTGGAGGTTCTTCCCAGTCTTCGGGAAATGGAGTGGCCATGCAACTCAGTAAGTATAAACCCCTTAACTACTGGATGGAGTAGTCTGTTGCAGATAGCCTGCATTTTAGTTAGCTTAGCATATTTGGTTTTACTCTTGCTTTAAGGGGTCAAACAAAGCATGATATAATTTATCAAAATCCTTATATGTAGCTTGGATCTTTATCCATAGTATACAGGTAATTTGAACTATATTGGCAGTTATGGGACAGTAGGTATCAGTAGGAGACAATGGTTTTTAAATTTACTGTCCAGGTCACAAGACAAAGAGGCTCATGTACTAAGAAGAACTGGAAACATTCTGAAGCAAACAGACGCCTGAAGAGTAAAAACACAAGTTTTGCATTTTCTCAGTGATTTAAAGGGATAGTAATACTTTGTTTTAACTTTATTTTATTTTGTAGGCATTAAAAAAACATGAAGAATGATATAAGTCTCATCTCTCAAACCTTTATGGTTTAAGAGATATTCACAAGCAAAGTTTCCCCCTCCCGCCCCTTTTACCTAGTGTAAGCCATCTCTTCTCAGATGTGAATCTAGTTTTAAGACTGGACAGATAACAGCAGGGGACAATCTTCTTTGTATGAAAACAATGAAATCCCTGCCCCCCTTGACACGTTTTTCAGCTTTTTCCCTTATCTTAATTGAAGATTGTCCCTCTCTGCAGTCTACCTGGGCACTTCCCTTCTGATTTGGCTGAACGGGGGGGGGGGATACTTTGCTTGTGAATATCTCTTAAACCATAAAGGTCTGAGAGATAAGACTTATATCGTTCTTCATGTTTTTTTAATGCCTACAAAATAAAATCAAGATAAAACGAAATATTACTATCCCTTTAAATGGGAATTGTAATCCCTTGAATACTAGGCATGTTTCGAATACATGTACGTCATGATACTGTCTGTAAGAATGATCTACTTGTTTCCTAAAATCTACTCTTACATATGCTGGAGGGATCAGACACCATTGATTGTCCAGGATTATCTGTTAATGGCAAATGATAAGATAGCAAGCTTTCAGAATATAAGAACAGTGGGCTGTGGGCACCAATCACAATAAATTAACCTACTTTAGCTCTCAATATAAACAGCACAAACAACATACCATAAATGCACTCTGGGTACAGGAAAATTATAACATGCATTAAAAAGCAATTTTAGACTTATAGTTTAATGCCATAACATATGAATAATTAATTTGTATATGTGCTAGCTGTAAGTATGTGATATTTAAAGTTATAAACCTATTTCTTTTTTTTAGTATTAGTGTTCCTTTAAGTCTTTTACATTCACTAGGAGATAAAAGACAATGTTGGATTTTGGTTATTGTACCACCAATGCCAAAATACCTATGTGTCTAGAATCTTTGGAGCTGACAAAACAGTAAAGGCTAAACTACAGTCTACACTGTAAAGCATAGACCTGCTTTGTTCTGTCACTCTCTATCCTCAAACCTCTCCTGTTCCTCCCAGAATACAATCCTTATGTTTTGATGAAACAGCTAAAATTTCCATGGAACTTCTTATAATATGATACTCATCTCATATTTTCTATATTTAATACATTGGTGGGTAACAGGTAGCCCTTAGAGCATTTTCCAGTCTGATATCTGATGCAATGGGAAGATGAGATATATTTACTCTCCCATATCACATATTCCATATTGTACCCCCAAAAAAGCACATACTTTTTCTTTCTTTCTTTCTTTCTTTCTTTCTTTCTTTCTTTCTTTCTTTCTTTCTTTCTGAAATTTGGTTGCCTATGAATGATTAATAGACATCTGTGACCAAAGACAATTTAAAGCCCCACTTGCTTTGGTGAAAGGTAGCCGAGCAACAGCTACAGGCAGTTAATTCAGAATGAAGCTGTGTACTATTCTTTAGAAATTGATCATGTGTGTCTTCTGTATATTGTGTTTTCATTATGGAACCAGAGCACCCATTAAATTAAGTTTACACCCAGAACTCTGCTGTCTACATCCATATCCCTCCTAGTTTGGCCTTCTTACTATGTTTATTTTACTGTACTTCTCTGTTTATATAACATGAGAAAAGACAACAAAGGATTGTTGACATGTCAACTGGCTCCTGCTATGATGGCAGTTCTCTTTCAAATACTTTAACCTGACTAGTATCTTCATTATGGTTTAAGAAGGCAGACTCTGAATGAACACTAAACAACAGACCCTGATTGGTCTTGCAGGGCATCTCCTGATTGGTAAGTCATTGGTCAACCATATCAACACTGTCTGAAGCCCTAATTTGAATTATTGTCTTGATATGAGTGTCTGGAAGGGTAGAAAAGCCATGTGATTGTCCAATAAAGTCAGTCCTGGTGTACACTCTTAGCTCTATAACTGGGGGGAATTGGCTAGGAAATCTCAGCCCAGCCTCTGCAAGAAATAATTCACTTGGCTTGCCAGTCTACTGTTGAGCAGCTCCAATTAATCTGTCCCTGGGTTGTACAGTTCTGACAGTCTACCAATGAGAAGTAGTGATCTATGTCTCTGTGGAGAGGAGAATCTGGGTCTGACAGCAATCAGGAGGCAACATCATTTGGCGTGCACAGCAGGAAGTGTCACGGAGTGACTAAGAAAAACAACACTGACAAGTACAGATACAGTAAAATCAATATCTTTATTGAAAATAAGAACAGAAACCCACACAGGACCAGGTGTGGAGACAGTGCACAAACACCTCCCCAACCCTCACTAGCCAGGTATGGAGACAGCACAGGATCCACTGACAGAAGAGAGGCTGATCCACATCTGACTACAGATGTTACTGGTGACATAGATGGTAGTAGCTACTAGTGTGTGTTAAGTGGAAATGCCCAAGCAAAATGAGAGAAACTTCCCTAGAATGCTAGGGTAAACCTACAGGTAATGGCAACTCATGGGTACCCTAGAACGCTAGGGTAGCGATAGGCAGTAGTGACTGAAATCCCTAGAATGCTAGGGTAGCTATAGGCAGTGGTGACTGAAATCCCTAGAATGCTAGGGTAACGATAGGCAATGGTGACAGATATCCCTAGAATTCTAGGGAGTACCCAAAGGCATTAACCAGTAGAAACAAGAGACAAGGTCCGGCACAGTGGGAGGAGAACAGCTTGTACCAGAGGGAACAGCTAGAGCACGGTTTAGCGAGAGAGAGGAGTTGGTCAGGCCAAGGGTCAAGAACACAGAGCAGTAGGTCAGCCACGCCAAGATCAGTACATCGTCAGATAGTCAGCCAAGCCGGGGTCAGCACAGAGTGGGTAGACAGATGGAACCAAAGGTCAGACCATAGCGGGTAGTCAGAGGGAGCCAAGGCTCAGACCGGAGCGGGTAGTCAGACGGAGCCAAGGGTCAGACTGGAGCAGATGGCAACAAGTCAGGGATCAAATGTAATCGGAGCCAGAGGTCATACATGAAACAGAGCATAAGAATAACACAAGAGCAAATGCGCAGGTACACCACGAAAGGGCAAAGGAGTACTGGTAGAATGAGGACTGAGGCCTATAAAGCCTAGCAAGTAGGTGGATACTCACTCTGGCAATTAACCATAGGCCTATAAAAACAGAGAATGAGCATAAGAGCGACACTCAGGAAGTGAAACACAATGTTGCCCACACCTCACAGCAGCGCTCTCAGAGGGCAATCACGGGCATGATGATAGGAAGATCCTGGGTATTACTTGTTTGTTGGTCACATGCTGACATGGGAGACTGCACGTGTGCCTGTGGTGTTTATTCATATATCAGATTATAATGCCCTTGCAGACATTCTCTAATCTCCTATACCCACTACACAACTATATAGCATAATGCTGCCATTATAGATTCATAGAATTGTGGCTACTTCACTCACCTGCAATAACAGTCTGTCGCAGAGTGAAGCATATTCAGTCTTCTGCTTAAACCATCAGGATAGATTTTCTAGGTTTCAGTATCTAATATTTAACCATCTAATCTTTTGTTTTTATATATATCTCATGTAACTGTTCAATTTTTCTTCATTTAATAAATAATATGAGGTACAGCATTACACAAAATGCCCTATCCATCATCTGATTTAACAACATATGATTCCTAATAAATTACATTTTGTCTGTTTTTACTTGCGTGCATTAGTATAGATAATTACAATGGGGTTTATTCATCCAGGTAAATAGGTGCAATTCTGGACTAAACCAACTGCACCACAGTGGAAAATTCTGTAGACATATTCTGATTTTAATGAGTCTGTTAATACTTTGAATGCTAGATAGGTCGCCAGTGTATTGCATTGAAATGCATTAGAGACCATGCTAGCATTCAAAGTGTTAAAAACCAGATGTAATCAATGTAATTTTTCATTTCCCCATATGTTGCTGTTATTTGCTCCATAATTACTCTTGTTTAGCTTGGTGAATAAGGCCTATTGAGTCCTGGTGCTCCATGGAATCTAGAAGACTCATTATCATAAAAGCACATCTCATTTTGACACATACTAAATTGATCTTGAAAATCAGGTGCCAATTGTTTCATTCAGATAAAACCTCTAAGGTTTAATCCACCATAAATAACTGTGTGCCATGTTCTTACCATTGAAGTAGAACTATTTTTAAGAATAAAATAATCTTAGCAGAATTACTTACCTAGATAGGTGTTCTTCACACAGCTGTCTGTTATATCTATATACTTTTTGTAAAATAATGTTAGTTTTTATTTGCAGTCTAATAAACAATTAACCCATAGGAAAAATTCACTGTCATTGAAACCTCTTGATTGTTATGAAGACATGTGAACGAAAAGCAGACTTCAGTAGAGATCATTATAAAGTATACAGGTATAACCCAGTTCACTGTATCTTTTAAATCCACCTTTGTCACAGAAAAATGGTAGACTGGTACAGCAAAAGTGATACCTTTGCTAACTAACTGGGTAGCTCTAGATTGTGAGATTTCAAGACACTTTAGATCATAATCCTCAGGCATATTTAGAATGAAGGCTGAATACAAAATACATGACAGGTTCATACACTCAGCCACCTTTTCCTGTGGCTAAAATGAAAGAACCTTTTACCTATACCGAAAATTGGTGTGTTTTCACAAGAACTCCACTCAAATGAATGCAAGTTGCATATCTCTGTACAGGCATCTGAAAATGCAATTCAAAAAATATTAATTGATATACCAGATTACAGTATGAAAGATATTTACCAAATTAAGAGTGGCTTATCCCAAGGGTATTGTTTCCCTTGAATAGTTGTTTATCTTAACAGATGTTCTCACTCTCAACAGTCATCTGTAGAAATTAAGCAGATATATTTATTTAAGTATAAAGTTTTGTTACTCATCCTAGGTTTTGACGTATCTAATTAACCTTCATCTGTTTATTCTTATTTACTTTACTACAATCATCATCAAACCACCACCATCATCATCCCTTAACATATAACAATATATTCCTTAAGCATTTATAATATCATCTATCTATGAAGAAAACTATACTGGCCTTTTCCATATAATTTTCTATCAAGTCTAATGTACATCATTTTGCATGAAAAATGTCATGTTAAAATCTTGCCCATTTAAGGGTGGGTGAAATATCAGTGTACGTGTCTGAATATTCACACTAGTCAAAACAATCTCAAATTTCACACATGTGAGTAACATAGTAACATAGTAAATTAGGCTGAAAAAAGACACAAGTCCATCAAGTTCAACCTTCACCTCATACCTCAGTAACTGAGATTTTATAGCTTTCCTGCTACCAATTAAATTAGTCTTTATCAGACCTTCCTGATCAGCCTACTGATAAACAGTATAACCCTGTATGTTCCCTTTTGAAAGAAATGTATCTAATCTTCTCTTAAATATATCCATTTTATCTGCCATAACTACCTCCCTGGGCAATGAATTATATAATTTGACAGACCTTACCGTAAAAAAACCCTTCCTCTGCTGAAGTTTAAACCTCCTTTCCTCTAATCTCAAGGGGTGTCCCCTGGTCACCTGATCAGGCCTTGGAATAAATAGCTCACCGCAGAGATCCTTGTATTGACCTCTCATATACTTGTACAATGTGATAAGGTCTCCTCTTAGTCGTCTTTTCTCTAGAGTAAATAAACCAAGTTTGTTTAGTCGTTCCTCATATGTCAAGTCCTCCATTCCCTTAATTAATTTTGTTGCTCTCCACTCTACCCTCTCTAGTTCTAGTATATCCTTTTTCAGAACCGGTGCCCAAAATTGCACTGCATATTCAAAGTGAGTATTTTAGATGAATGCTAAAAATTATAATGCATTTGCAGATAATTCTGCAGTACCAAATTAAAACTTTTAGCACATCCATAATTTTAATGGACACTCTTCAATGGTAGTTGAAGAGACTAGTGACCAAGTCAGCCTCTTAAGGAAATTATTATTTTTGTTGTAAAATTCCACATTTCATTAGTATATGTTAATCTTTTTTTGCCTGACAGCTTACTTTTCCCATGAATATGGATATACACATTTTGGATCAGATATTTTATTATTTTTCTGCTCTTTCATTTAAATTTTTTCTGAACACATGCTACCTGCTCAAAGTCTGTAAATCAAGAGTCAACTGTATCTGCTAAGTATTAAATAAAATAAATGTGTGTGTGTGTGTGTGTGTTATTCTCTTTTTACATATGCCAGCTATTCAGAAGATCAGAGAAAAGAAATGAATAGAGCATAAGAAGCACCCGGACTGTTATTAGGATAATTGGGATTATTATGATTAAGATAGTCTAAAGAAAAGAAATAAAATTGATTTCTCTGAAGCTGAAAGATGGATAGCCAAAAACAAACTCTTCTTAAACACTGACAAAGCAGTCACAATGGTATTTGCACAAACTACTTAAATCCCGCGATACCTATTTAACCATTTTAACAATGTCTAATCATAGCTTGGACCTGGTCAGCTCTTACAAATATCTTGGAATGTGGCTTGTCCAATGTCCACAACCTCACTTTTGGTCATCATATTGATAAATTAACATCCAAGCTTCATCCAAAATAGGAGCTCTGTTTAGAAACATATCCCCCTAGTCCCCTAGTAAGAAGAAAATATATTGTTCAACAGATGCTAATGCCAGTAATAGGCTATGGGGCAAATAATATGCTTCTGCACTGCATTTACATCTTGGTATACACAACATGATGTATAATTCATTACTTCTCTTTGTCTTCCAATGTAATTATGATGTAATTATTGTGAGATGTATAGACAAATCACAATATCTAACACATGAACCTAGATGTGTCCTTTCTTAGCTAGTTTACAACAAGTTTACAAGTTACCAGATTACATGAGCAGTATCCTCACTCCAGCTCTCCATACTAACTAACTTCTGCTCCACTGCAAACAACTTACTCAGTATTGCATATGTGTATATGTGTATATATGTCTGTGTGTGTGTGTGTGTGTGTGTGTGTGTGTGTATATATTTAAATATTGTTTCTATATTTCTGTAAATATGTGACTTTTTACGTAAAACCTCTCAAGGAAATACTTGAAAACGAGAGAAATCTCAATGTATTCTTCCTGGTAAAACATTTTCTAAATAAATAAAATAAAACCAACTGAAAGGCAGTTTTAAACATTTCATATATTGAAGTTAGAATACTAACTGTAGTAAACATCTGAGGGATATACAATGAAGAAATACACTACCCAAAAGCTTCCCTACATAATGGTTCCACTACTGTATTATTAAGTGAATACGATATATTGTAGTTTAGTAAATAGCCAATGTGGTGCAAATATTTTTGCACAATAATAAATTTAATCACAAAAATAGCCTTTTAGTGAAGGAGATCCATAAGCTGATATCTGCCTTAAAATTAAATAAAAGTCTAGGGTTTATGTATGTACATTTTTCAAACATGCAATATTAACATAGGTGAATTTGCTAGATTAGTCATTTTTATTTAAACATGTAGCAGATGTACTGTATTGTTTTTTACCTTGTAAGAATTCTCCCTAAATGTATAGCACAAAATTGGATAAACAATAGCAGTGATAGCAAATTGCTTTATCATCTAGCTAATAAGCAGCATAGCATATAAGTAAATAATAGCGCAGATTACAGCTAATTAGGTTAAATAGTACTCTAAATAGCATGTGCAGCTAAATAGTAGCACAGCATTTATGTAATTTGGCACCTTTTTTCTAAAAGACACTGAACCTTAACAATATAACATAACACGGAGTTTACCATGTTTGCACAAGGTGGGATATCCTTAAATGTGATCATACTCAAAACAGATTCATGAAGAGCTGAGAAAGTGTGGGAAATAATTTTTAATAAAACATAGATGATGGAACTGAGCTTTAACTTTACAGATAAATGCACAAAAGGGCTATCATAAAAAAATTAATTGTGCCCAAGTTTATTAGTGGATCATCACAGATGCCTGATACCAATGTCTTAAATCTGAGAGCTGACACAACACATAACAAATGCTGATAAAAGTTATCATTTACACTAAAATAATATGTGCAGCACCCGGCAGGAGATTTCTGTCTGATTAGAGCATGTGGAAATCAACACTTTGCTCATCCCACTGGCACTCAAAAGGTTAAAGGAGAATGAACACTTCCTAATAATAACAACCCACGTTTACCTTAATATGGCCAGAAAATCTTAGTGGTCTTAATAAATTTTGTCCTTGTGTTTTGCTCAGCAGATAACATCGTCAATCAGCATGCCTGAGAACCGTCTTACCCCAAGCCTCCTGAGGAGTTCTAAGGACTTGCGGTGGGAATATTCAATAACATAGGAAGGTTGTGATTCTCATGAGATTGTGAGAAGGGGTGTTGGGGTGTGTCTTTAAAATGGGCAGAAAGTGCAAAGAACAGGGAGGAGAGTGACTTGAACTACTGAACTGCCAGTGAAGTTGGAGAAGTAACAAGGGAATCCTCTGAGCCCGACGGCTACAAGTCTGGACTCGATCTACAGGGATAGTGCTGCAGAATTAAATTTTCATAAGCACCCCTAATTTAAAGGGTTATGTGATCGCCTTGATTAAAAGTCCAATTTAAATCAATGTGAACTTGCAGGATTTTCACTTTAAGCATGTGGTGCAGTTTTTTTTCACTCCAGGAATGCACCTCTCTAACTTGACTAGTGGACCACTAGTGGTGCAAACCTGAAGGCTAAACAGGTGCAATTCTGGGTCAAATCAACTGCACAACAGGGGACATATAATCCTAAAATTTCCATTGATTTAAAATAAGCTCTTATCCATTCAAACTCAGTGTTAACCCTTTGTGTGCCATAGGGGAATGCAACGCATTGTAAAGCATTGCAATACCCATCTGGAACTCAAAGGGTTAAATCTATAGGGATTTTCATTTGTTCCCTATAGTGCAGATAGTTTGTTCCAAGAACAGCAGCTCTTTAGCTTCTGGAATTGCACCTTAAAGGGACAATAATGTTTCATAATAAAAGCAGCTCTAATTAATCATCATAGTATTTGGACTTTGGAGAATGCTATTTCAGTTCTGTCAGAGTTGTAGTTCTAGAGTAATTCAATGACAAAGTATCCCCCTCCCGCCCCTTTTACTGATGTAACACTGCTCAGCCAGAGCAGAAGGGAGGTGCCCAGGTAGATTGCAGAGAGGGACAATCTTCAATTAAGATAAGGGAAAAACCTGAAAAACTTGCCAAGGGGGGCAGGGTTTTCATTGTTTTCATAGGAAGAAGATTGTCCCCTGCTGTTATCTGTCTGGACTATGGACTGGATTCCACATCTGAGAAGAGATGGCTTACACTAGGTAAAAGGGACGGGAAACTTTGCTTGTGAAAATCTCTCAAACCATAAAGGTTTGAGAGATAAGACTTATATCGTTCTTCATGTTTTTTTTAATGCCTACAAAATAAAGTAAAGATAAAATGAAGTATTACTATCCCTTTAAAGGGTTTGTAATGTCTTAACAAAACAAAATAATGTAGCTATTACAAAAATAAACTAAATGATCCAAGTGCCATTTCTCAAACCTTTATAGTTTGAGAAATATGTTTTAAAGTTTCCCCCTCCCTCCCCTTTCCCTGATGTCACAAACTGACAGAAGGAGATTCGTGTCAGCTGACTTGAGGCGGCTCTTCAGCAGTGCTGAAATACTGCAATCAAAAAAGAAATACTTCATTGGAAGGGTGTACACAGTGTGCCAGGATTGCGCTATTTTGGCTCTCATGCTGTCATCTTACAGCTGACATTAGGGATAGGGGAGGGATGGGGAAACTTTAAAATATTGCGAACACCATATAAAATCAGCGCTATATTTATTTGGGGTTTGCTATATATTTTTTTGGAACCTTTGAGCAATGGTTCTTTTTTTCTGGCTGCTGGATACTAATCTGTTCCCAAGTTCCATTTTGCTCTACCTATCGTTGTTATATTTGGAACTTTAACCCCTAGAGTGCCAGGTGGGTACATTGTACGAGTTCGCACAGCTGTACCTGCTGTGCCAAGCTCGTACAAGGTACACCTTAAATGCGGTCACTGCATAAGCCGGTATAACCGGCATGCAGTGGCCACATTTAAAAAAAACAATTGCCTGGCACTCTTGGGGGGACATGAGGATCACTCCTCATGTCCCCCCATGTATTGATCTCCCAGCCGATCGCGCTGGGAGATCAATATTTACGAAGGAGAAGCGGAGCTTCTCCTTCCTGCTCTCTCCTACCCGAACTTCCGGGTAGGAGTGGGCGGGACCGGGGGAAGCCTCCTAACGTCATCGGTGACATGATCACCGATGATGTTAAGGAAGTTTCCACGGTCCCATTCACTCCTACCGATGGTAGGAGTGAAAGGCAGGAGAGCTATTGCTCTCCTGCCGTCGCCAGATTGATCTCCCAGCACAATCGGCTGGGAGATCAATAACTGGGGGGACATCAGAAGGTGTCCTGATGTCCCCCCACGAGGTCTGATATAGAAAAAAATAAATAAAATAAATGTTTAACCCTATGAGTGCCGTGGGGACGTCCAGCGCATTGCTTTGCAATGCGCTGGAGACCCCTTTGGCAGTCACAGGGTCAGTTGTGCTGTAGCACATTTTTTTTAACTGAGACCTCATTGGGGGGGTCAGGAGAGGTCCTGATGACCCCCAATGAGGTCTATATATATTAAAAAAAAAATATAGAAAAATTAACCCTGTGTGTGCCACTGGGGGGGGGTCAAATGCAGACCCCCCCTCCTGTGGCACATACAGGACTTTGGTTTGCGTTTCTTTTTTTTTCAAAGCTTGTTGGGGGACCCTGATGTCCCCCAACAAGCTATGAATAAAAAATAGTAAAAAAAAAAAAAAAATTAACCCTCTGTGTGCCACAGGGGGTCCAATGCATTGCTTTGCAATGCATTGGACACCCCTGGGAAGACAAAGTGTTTTTCTTTTTTTCTTTTCTTAATATTTAGTTTATTTAGACCTCATTGGGGGACATCAGGGGTCCTGAAGCCCCCCAACAAGGTGTAAAAAAAAAAGTAAAACAATACGTGCCCCATGGGGGGGGGGCAGTGCTTTGCAATGCATTGGACCCCCCTGTGGCACACACATTTATTTGTTTTTTATTCTGCCCTTGTTGGGGGGTAATCAGAAGTAGACCTGATCCCCCAACAAGGTATGAATAACAAATAATAAAAGAAAAAAAAAATTAACCCTCTGTGTGCCACAGGGAGTCCAGTGCATTACTTTGCAATGCATTGGACACCCCTGTGGAAGACAAAGTGTTTTTTTGTTTTTTTTCTTAATTTTTACTTTATTTAGACCTCATTGGGGGACATCAGAGGTCCTGAAGCCCCCCAACAAGGTGTAAAAAAAATAGAAAAACAATGTATGCCCCACAGTGGGGTCCAACGCAGTGCTTTGCAATGCGTTGGACCCCCCCCCCCCCCCGTGACACACATTTATTTATTTTTTATTCTGCCCTTGTTGGGGGGTCATCAGAAGTAGACCTGATCCCCCAACAAGGTATGAATAACAAATAATAAAAGAAAAAAAAATTAACCCTCTGCGTGCCACAGGGGGTCCAATACTTTGCTTTGGAATGCATTGTACACCCCTGTGTCGGACAAAGGATTTTCCTTTTTTTCCCCTCATTATTTTTTATTCAGATCTCATTGTGGGGCATCAGTTCTAATGCCCTCCAATGAGGTCTACATATATATATATATATAATTTTTTTTTTTTTGGGGAAAAAAAACACAAAACCTGCATGTGTTACAGGTTGGTCCCATACAAGTGGTTTACAATGTGCTGGACCCCCTGTGGCACACACACACATTTTTTTCCCATTATTTTTTATTCAGACATCATTGGGGGGCATGAGAAGTGGTACGATGCCCCCCAATAAGGTATGAAAAAAAAAAATAACAGCTAAAAAAAATTAACTCTTTGTGTGCAACAGGGTGTCCAGTGCATTGCTTTTCAGTGCATAGGACACCCCTGTGGCATGCACACAAAATGCCTCCAATCCCCCCCAACCACATACCCTACCCACCAGCCTAGTTTCACAGCCTACTGGCAGTCCCATTACCCCAGTCTGACCCCCCCAGCCTGATTCCACTGCCTACTGGTAGACCCAAGTGCCAGTACGCACTGGATTCAGGCTGGGAATCAAACAGTGCATGATGGGACTTACAGTGCACACTGGTAACCACAAATCCCCCATATGCACTTACCTCCCCACCATCACCACCGCCACACTTACTCGCTGCCCACTGGTAGATATACCCACTTACACAGCCTGACCCCTCGTCCCTTCCCTGACCTGGTTTCTCTGGCACACACAAGTCCTCACTTACACTGACTGACCACTGGTAGAAATAGAATCACACATACACTGTTTGCTTCCCCATCCTTGTTCCACTGGTAGCCACGCTCCTGGCACCCAATATGGTATGTCAACCCACAGCAGTGGGGCACTATTTTTTGTAGGCTGGCAGGAGGTCCTCCTAGGAAATCCCATGGTGTTGAACCATTTCCGTATCTTTGAAGTGACTGATTTGTAAGAAAAACAATTTTTTTTTCTGTAGCACCAAATTCTGGAAATAGTTGTGAACTCTAACTTAGGGGTAGAAAAGGAAGTCACAGCTCATTAGATGCGGCAGGTTATCTTCTTTCCAAAATGTCATAGTTTCTGTACCCTTTCTTCACTTCTGTAGTTGACATAACCATTTTTGTACAGGAAAGTATTATTTGAGAAAATATTAGAAAAATCAGAGGTTGTTGTAGGTGTCATTTTGCACTTCTAGCACCCCCTACGGTAGGTCAACTCACACCAATGGGGTGTCATTTGACTCCTAAGAGCACTAGCTAGTGAATGCAGTTGAAAATTGCATGGTTTTCACAGAGATCCATACATTTAAAGGGGCAGAAATGTAAAAAATGCAATTTCTTTCCTATAGTGCCACCTTCTGGAAGCATTTGGGCACAACAGGTTTGGGGTAAGAAGGCAAGTGGCCCCTCATTAGATGCGGCAGGTTATCCTCTTTACAAAATGGTATGGTTTCTCTACCTTTCCTGCATATCTATAATGGTTATGACACTTTTCGTGCAGGCAGATAATTTCAAAAACAAAAGTGTCAGGTTTAGGTAAGTGTTCCTACCACCCACATATTGCATGTTATCCCACACAAATGGGGTAACATTTTTCTCATGTTGGTAGAAGGTACTGAATACAGTAGGAAATGTTATGGTTTTCAAAGATTTTGGTATCTTTGAAGTGGTGGAAATGTAAAAAAAACATGTATTTATTCCTATAGCGCCACCTTTTGGAAATAATTGAGCACTTCAGCCAGGGGGTAGAAAGGCAAGTGACCCCTCCTGTGATGTGGGTGAATGTCTACTTTCCAAAATGGTATACCTTTTATATATTTCCTTCATGTCGCTAACAGTTATGAACATTTTAGTACAAGCAGCCATTTTCGAGGAAGCAAACAGGTAGGTGTATTTATGTGGTTCTGGCACCCCTAAGGTAGGTCGACTCATACCAATGAGGTGTCAATTTTCTCCAAAGAGCACTAGCTAATGAATACATTTGGAAATTACATGGTTTTCACAGATTTCAGCACATTTGAAGGGGCAGAAATGTAAGAAAATGTCTTTTTTCTTCATTAGCGCCACCTTCTGGAGTCATTTGTGCACTCCAGGCTTGGGGTAACAAGGCACGTCACCCATCATTAGATGCGGCAGGGTGTCTTCTTTTCAAAATGGTATGGTTTGTGTACCCTTTCTTCACTTATGTAGTTGTTATAACCATTTGTGTACAGACAAGTAATGTTTGAGAAAATGTTAGAAAAATTAGAGGTTGCAATAGGTGTAGTTTTGTACTTGTAGCGCCCCCTGAGGTAGGTGAACTCATACCAATGGGGTGTCATTTTTCTCCTAAGAGCACTAGCTAATGAATACAGTTGGAAATGCCATGGTTTTCACAAATTTCAGTATATTTGAAGGGGCAGAAATGTAAGAAAATGCCTTTTTTTTTCATTAACGCCACCTTCTGGAGGCATTTGTGCACTCCAGTCTTGGGGTAACAAGGCAAGTCACCCATCATTAGATGCGGCAGGTTGTCTTCTTTTCAAAATGGTATGGTTTGTGTACCCTTTCTTCACTTCTGTAGTTGTTATAACCATTTGTGTACAGACAAGTAATGTTTGAGAAAATGTTAGAAAAATTTGAGGTTGTAGTAGGTGTCGTTTTGCACTTCTAGCGTCCCCTGTGGTAGGTGAACTCATACCAATGAGGTGTCATTTTTCTCCTAAGAGCACTAGCTAATGAATACAGTTGGAAATGCCATGGTTTTCACAAATTTCAGTACATTTGAAGGGGCAGAAATGTAAGAAAATGCCTTTTTTTTTCATTAGTGCCACCTTCTGGAGGCATTTGTGCACTCCAGGCTTGGGGTAACAAGGCAAGTCACCCATCATTAGATGCGACAGGGTGTCTTCTTTTCAAAATGGTATGGTTTGTATACCCTTTCTTCACTTCTGTAGTTGTTATAACCATTTGTGTACAGACAAGTAATGTTTGAGAAAATGTTAGAAAAATTTGAGGTTGTAGTAGGTGTCGTTTTGCACTTCTATCGCCCCCTGAGGTAGGTGAACTCATACCAATGAGGTGTCATTTTTCTCCTAAGAGCACTAGCTAATGAATACAGTTGGAAATGCCATGGTTTTCACAAATTTCAGTACATTTGAAGGGGCAGAAATGTAAGAAAATGTCTTTTTTTTTCTTTAGCGCCACCTTCTGGAGGCATTTGTGCACTCCAGTCTTGGGGTAACAAGGCAAGTCACCCATCATTAGATGCGGCAGGGTGTCTTCTTTTCAAAATGGTATGGTTTGTATACCCTTTCTTCACTTCTGTAGTTGTTATAACCATTTGTGTACAGACAAGTAATGTTTGAGAAAATGTTAGAAAAATTTGAGGTTGTAGTAGGTGTCGTTTTGCACTTCTATCGCCCCCTGAGGTAGGTGAACTCATACCAATGAGGTGTCATTTTTCTCCTAAGAGCACTAGCTAATGAATACAGTTGGAAATGCCATGGTTTTCACAAATTTCAGTACATTTGAAGGGGCAGAAATGTAAGAAAATGTCTTTTTTTTTCTTTAGCGCCACCTTCTGGAGGCATTTGTGCACTCCAGTCTTGGGGTAACAAGGCAAGTCACCCATCATTAGATGCGGCAGGGTGTCTTCTTTTCAAAATGGTATGGTTTGTGTACCCTTTCTTCACTTCTGTAGTTGTTATAACCATTTGTGTACAGACAAGTAATGTTTGAGAAAATGTTAGAAAAATTTGAGGTTGTAGTAGGTGTCGTTTTGCACTTCTAGCGCCCCCTGAGGTAGGTGAACTCATACCAATGAGGTGTCATTTTTCTCCTAAGAGCACTAGCTAATGAATACAGTTAGAAATGCCATGGTTTTCACAAATTTTAGTACATTTGAAGGGGCAGAAATGTAAGAAAATGCCTTTTTTTTTCATTAGCGCCATCTTCTGGAGGTATTTGTGCATACCAGGCTTGGGGTAACAAGGCAAGTCACCCCTCATTAGATGAAGCAGGTTGTCTGCTTTCCAGAAATATATAGTTTTATATAGTTATTCCACTGTTTTAGGGTAGCTTTACCACAAAAACCATAGAATGTGCATATTAGTTTATAAAGATGAAAATGTCATTTTGCGCTGCTGGTGATTAGGGCTCTACGCTAGCCATGGACGTAGGTAAAACTATACAAATTTGGTATTTTTTTACTCGGGGGACTCGGGGCTTTTTCAAATAATTGAAACTTTTTCAATCAATGTAAATGTTTTTGATACATAGTATGTGATTTTAGCAAAATGAGTAAATTTTCACTTTTTTTTGTCATTATGACATCATAGCTTTTTGCACGATGTAAAATTCTCTTCATGTAAGGTACCACAAGAAAGCTCAATTAGTTCTGAAAAAAACAATATATAGTTTTCCATATTTAACTAAAAATCCCCAGAGGAAATCAAGCCTAAACAGAAGGATAGCAAAAATGCTGAAAAAGTGTCTGGCCTGCAGGGTACAGGAAATGGCCCAAGCCTCTGGCACTGAAGGGGTTAAAATGTTATATCTCTCAAACCATAAAGGTTTGAGAGATGGGACTTTGATCATTTAGTTTATTTTTGTAATAGCTACAATATTTTGTTTGTTTAATAAAGACATTACTAACCCTTTAAGGACCTTATCCACAAAAGAAATGAGGAGACATTCTGGAGCAAACCAACGGATCTATAGGGGAAAAGTAAAAATCCTCCAAATTCTCTTTTTATTTAAATTGGCATTTTAACCCCTTAAATGCTTGTGAGGTCTCTGAGTATTGCAAAGCAAGCAAAGAGAGGTCTCCCAAGCATTGCAAAGCAACCCATGGGAAACATCTCTAGCACTCAAGAGTTTGACAGCCCCATGAGAAATCAATGGAAATTAGCCACATTTTAGTTTCATTCCTGTGGTGCAGTTGGCTTGCTCCTGATTTGTACCACATTAGCTTGATGAAGGCTCTAAGACCCATATTTATAAAAGCAAATCAGGAGTTATTCTAGAGTAAACCAACTGCACCATTGGGGACAAATAACAATTCCAGAATTCCCCACACAAAAACATTGGGACGCATGTCTGTGCTGGGGGTAGACCAGTAGAGAGAGATAGGATTGGTGGAAAAGGGGGTTGCTATAAGAGGAAGGGGTGGGATGTAAAAGTTAATAAAAGGGGGTTACCTGTGTGACTACTTCCTCTTTGATCTTCAATGGAATCTCCCTCCCTCCCTCCCTCCCTCCCTGTTGTTTTGTGTGGGGGTTATTTGGATTAGTCTGGTTGTAAAAGCACCTGGGTTTTTTTTTTTGTCACAACTGTTGGTGCTTTGGGCCCTTGCCAGCGAGTTCAATAGTAAATTAATTGTGTAGGTTTTACGGTTAACAGGTGGACATCAGACCAATGGCGCTGGCACATATTTCACCTGGACCTTGGTCGCAGGTTTTGTCACCGATCCCATTCAGCTGCATAGACAAGTTAATGGTGTGTGGTGGGGTGGGATGGAATGGAAACGTGGGTTGAGCTTTCGCTCAGTAGTGGTGGGGCATACGTGGTATGCCTTGTGAGTTGGCAAGGGCTTAAAGTGGGGTTGTTGTAATATGTTAAATATTTAAGAAAGCTTGGCCTGGTTTCAGCCATAAAAGTTGTTGTGCATTTATTAATCAGTACCTCATGCTCACGACATGTGATATTAAATTAGGCTCTTAACCCCTTGAATACAAGAGCGGTCTCCAATGCATTGTGAAGCAATACATTGGAGACCACTCTAGAACTCAAGGGGTTAAAATGCTACATTCAAATGCACGGGAGTTTAGGAATATTTATTTTTCCCCTATGCAGTTGATTTACCTCAGAATAACTCCATTTTGCTTTTATATTTTCAGATATACTTGTCAGCAGCACTGCACACATAGTCTAGTTTCAGCCAGCCTAGCATAATTACTTGTGGACTCTCTTGAACTCACTCCTTTTCTCTTAGAGGCAGCTGACCTTTCCCCCTATGATTTGTGGTCAGTAATCTAGCAGCAGCAGTTTGGAACACTGGACGGCTTCCTTCCAAGCTAACTCCAGATAAGCAGTGAATCTTCCGCCTCCCAAGTGCTTGCTGGAATTGTTTTCTCAGCATTGAATATAAGAATCACTACATGGTGGCAGGTAATACCATTTTATTGGGCTAACTTAGTATGTGCCTGGCTCTCTTTATTTTATTCTGGTTCCATCAGGTCAGTGATAACTAAATACATTAGGGGATAGGAGACTAGGAAGTGGAAGTAATGCTTTGTTGTCCCCATTGCAAAGCATGGTAGAATATGCTGCACTCAGTAAATAAATGATGACCATAATAATAAAAATATCCCAACTTATGATTCTATACCATACTAGGAGATTTTAGGCTGGGTCTAAGAACAACACCATTATATCACTAACAGGTACAGTCTGGAAAATCAAGGTAAATAATTAACAGATACTGGAATTATAAGGTTTAAAACTCTGCCTTGTGCCAATTTTTTGAAACTGTATGCCTTGAGGACAAGAAGGTTTTGCTAAGCATTTCTTCACAATGTTTTTCACACACCTCTGGCCCTCAGGGAGCTAAAATAGTTCTCAAACATTGCTTTGTTCTCTAAAATTGTTGTCAGCAAAGGTGTCAATGCAGACAGGTGAAGGGGGCTAAAGAGCAAGGTCTCAAGCTTAAAGCACAGGGGGATAGATGCACTAAGGCTCAATAAAGGGCCAGATGGATGATATTGTGTCCATCTCATCATATGCACTAAGATGTCTTTGCCATCATATGATTATGCCACAAATACAATGACATCTCCATGCTTTCACCAGGTTTATGATTTTGCAGAGTCTACTTACACAATGGCTTATTTGAATGCCAAAAGGATGTGCATCTCATTTCTCTGCAATGATATGTACACCCCTGTGGCAATGAAGGTGTTATAACATAAAGAATCCTTTTCCCCACTGCACATATCATTCAGAGACACTGAGAACTGACAAAACAAATATTTCATGTAACAGCTTCTCTGCCGGCTCTGTCTTTACATGGTACATCTGATCAGCTATTTGAAGTCCACAGAGACTATTCTTTATTCATATAATGAGAAGACTCACAAGTCATTCCGTTTGTCTTGCAGAGTGCCTTGAGAGTCTTTTGTTTACATGAATCAGCTGATCAGTGGATAGTCCGTTGAGGACTTCAAACAGTGGATAAGCTGGTTCGTGTAAATACAAAACCGGAAGAGATGTTGTTACATGTAACAACTGCTTTGCCAGTTCTCAGTGTCACTGAATGATATGAGCAGCAGATCCTGTATGTTATAATCCTTTGAGTGCAAAAGGGACGTGCAATGCATTGCAGAGTAAAGTGTTCTGCCTTCCTGTGGCAAATGGTTAAGAGAAGGTTGAAGTGTTGATGTTAATGTCTGAGCTCATCCTTTCTTCTCCTCCACTTGGCCTCCCTAACACATCACCAGAATTATGCCAACCCTCTATGCTAATAAAAAATGTGTCTCCCCTTACCCTTGCATAGATAATTTTTAGTGCATATAGCAAAGTGCATCAAGTAATCTCCACACATCTCCAGACACGTTGCCATTGCATCGACCCTTTGCCATTGTATTGATCATGTCTTGTTCACAGCTTGGGGCATATAATGATGTAATCATCCTTCTAGTAATAGTTCACTTGGGCTGCACATACACTAATATGCATTATTTTGGTACAAGCCCCCAGTCTTTTGAAAACCTCCCCAAGTTTTCAGATAGAAATGCTGACTTATTTTGTATATTTTCCATGTGTAACAAAATGTAGTTTTATGTTGCTGCATATTCAATAATATGCAAAATATAATATATTAATAATAAATATTTTACTTTGCCTACAGTAGTATCAGACTTGGTTAAAAAAAACACAAACTGTTTCCTACCAGCCAACTAGAATGCAAGTCAGACATTTGTGGACCTCAAGTCAAACATTTGTGGACCTCATCTGAGCCACAGACTCCTGGGGTTCCTGTGTATTCCCCATAGACCTGATGGGTCAAGATTTTCTACCTGATGGAAAGGATCAATGGGGACCTGCATTTGGCAGGACAGAAAGCTGACCTGCCCTATACAGTACAGATATAGAAGGGGAACATCAGACTTAATTGTCAGGTGTGCTACCAGTGGAGTAGAACTGCCAACAGGAACACTATCTGATTATAGTTGCCCTTTGAATGCCAAAGGAGTGTCCAACGCATTTTGAAGTAATGTGCTGATACTCCTCTGGCACTCAAATGGTTAACAATGAGCCCATCATTTCAATTCATAGAAACAGAATTATTTTGGTTTATTTGTCTATACTACTTCTACCTACTAGTGTTTTCGTTAACAAAGTCCTTGATTACACTGCAGGTGATTAATGCTATCAGTGGGTTTTATCTCATAGATTCTTATTAAAGTCTGTGGGAGATTTGTAAATAAAACCAGTGATACACCTCTCAGCATCAATGCAATCTAGCCCCATATTTGTTCTCTGGCCTACTCTGTCCTGCCATATGTGTATGAGGTAAAACTATTAATAAAAGTTAATTTTCTATGCACTGAAGCTGATGTACTGATAAAAGAGTAACAAATATGGAGAAAACCAAGTGCGCTGTCTAGGGCGAATCAAAACTCCCAGCGATTTAACCCTTTGAGAGGTAGAAAGGTATCCAATGAAATGTGTTGCAATGTGTTAGATACCTCGCTGCCACTCAAAAGGTTGACTGGGGCTCAAACCCCTTGAATGCTACAGGGGCCTCCAGTGTTATCTTGTGGGAAAATTTAGTGTCAGTGCCCATTTGAATGAAGGTACTACTCTCCACAAACTTGCTAGGGGCAAATGTGCAGAGTAAAGTGGAACAATTCTGTGGGAAACAACTGTACCAGAGGGATCTAACTAAAAATTCCATTGGTTTAAATGGTTTTTTTAAAGCCTTATTTAAATCAATGAGATTTTTCAAATTGTTATTTGCTTCCTATGCTGCCCCTTAAAAGCTTGGCCTGCACAATCACATTAATGTTAAGGGGGTTTGAGAAGTTCAGACGTTTGTCCTTCTCAACCCACATTCTATCACATTCAAAGGAGAACTGTATGTCACTGACTTTCCTCTCCATTAGAATGTAACAGGATAACTAACTGGAATTAGAACACTAGAGGGCACTGTTAATGTAAAAAACAGGGGGGTTAAACTGTAAGGAAACACCCTACAATATATATGTTTTCATAAAAAAAGCCTACTGCTCCTTTAACTCATAGCTAATGGAGAACGTTAATGGTAGGTCCATGTGGTCAAACTTTATGCTACATTCAGTTTTGGGGTTTATTGTTCCTTTAATAAGCAGAGAGAAGTGAAGAGCTGAAAGAATTTTCCTTAGCTATAGAGACATTGGAGCCTATGTCTAAAGAGAAAAGGGGAGTCGTTCCTGTGCAATCCAATGGCACCACCATAGAGTACAAATGAATGCTCTTTGATGTAATTGGTGGTTTTAAACCAGTGAGTGGAGACCTGTATACATATATTGCATCTGAAAGGTAAAAAAAACAACAACATTTTAAATCAGTGGGAGTTTAATTGATTCCCTTTGAGAGTGTTTTGTTGAGAAGGACCCTCTCAACCATTTTTTTCAACGAGGTTCTTTATGCAATTGTACATTTTTCTCTCCTCTATTTTGGATAGCAGAGCTGAATATGAGCCACTTTCCCTTTATACATAGGGTCCACTGTAGAGAACATTATAAAAACTGCACACATTATTGCCCAAGTCCAGAAATATTGCACTTTACATTCCAGAGGGGCTCACAATTCATTGCTTTTACAAATAGATGGAGTACCACTCTGGCAATCAGAGGGTTAAATGGTGGAGTGTGAGAATCCACCCAAAAAAATACAGTAAGATGAAGGGCCTTGCTGCCTGCTTCCGTCTGTTCAAAGATCAGGCTGCTTGGAGAAAAAAAAAAAGGGGGGCTAGTTCTCCGTGAGCGATGGGGAGGTGTATAGTCTTCCCCCCTCAGAGGTGGGAAAAAGTAGGAGGGGTTTAAAAGTGACCCTTGTTACCTTCAGGTTTTAATGTTCTTATTAGAATATGCTTCACTTTTCCCTTAATACAATTCTGGGTCCTTAGGAAGTAGAGAATATTATAAAAACGGCACACATAATTGTTCAAGTCCAGAAATATTACACTTTAGATTCCTCTTTAGATGGTGGAGAGTGGACATTCACCTAAAATCCACAGTAAGATGGAGTACCTTGCTGCCTTCTTCCTTTTGTTCGGAGCACATACCCCTTGGAGGACAAAGGAGGTTGTCACAGGAACCACTGGGCCTGGACTGGAAGCGGCCATTTGGCCATACAGAATCATGGGCCAAACTACAAAATGGAGAAGGGTGTCAGCCAGACTCCAGGGTGGCACTAGGCCTGAGACCCTATTATGTATTGGGGGTGGGGCAGTGACTACCTGGGACAGTATCTGGAGACTGGGAGTCAAATGTCCTATTGCCTCACCCATTGTGTGCTGTGTTATTGTTTAAATGCAAAGTAGGTTTCCTGGGGTTATGTGGTTCCATTTGTTGGTTTGTGAAACTGATTGTATTATGTCAGTCACTGATGTAATTACCTGAGCAACCTGATAGAGGGCTGTGTGTTTTGTATTCTATTGTGTGTTAATGTATTTAAGTCTCAGCAAGACTGGTGGTGTTGTGAATCTTATTTGCTATTGGTTGACTGTGATCACAAACCTGTATATAAACCTTGTTTGTGTCCAAATAAAGATGTTCTTGTTTCAACCTACACAATTGTTGTCTGGTGAGGTTAAACTGCTGGTATGCTGGGAGAGTTCTTGTTATCCTGACACTAGTCCTGCCTGGCGATTGGGATACCTTGGGAGAAGCTGGTGGAGTTTTCCTGTTCCAGAGCAAGGGAAGCGGCGACTAACGGAGTCACCCAAGGTTGGGTGGCAGCGGTATCTGTTACATTGGTTGGCAGCGGTGGGGTACTTCCCAGTTTGTGTTTGGAACATACAAACCACCACCAGGATCGTTTCACCTGAAACAGATAAAGCCAAGGAACCTAACTGAGACCAGCATCCAGGGGGAGATATAGCCACCTGGCTTGACCCCGGTCTCAGAGGCGCAGGGAGACCAGCATCCAGGGGGAGATATAGCCACCTGGCTTGACCCCGGTCTCCACAGCTCAGCAACAGTGTAGGGGAGCAGTGGAAGCAACGGCTGTCTCACCAGACCGAAGCAGCAGCTCTCCACCGGCAGGCTCCAGCATGTCAGAGACTGAGACAGAGGCTATGCTTTGCCAAGCCCTATCCAGCTATGAACAACGGCGGGCCACACTAGAGACAGAGGGATACTCCTTCTCCTCCAAGGGCTTCATCCCTTATGCAGAGAGGCAGGAGAGGGAGAGACAGCAGTGGAGCTCCTGCATCCTCGGGCCGAATCCGGACCGCAGGGCAAGCGAGGTACTGGCATCCTGGATTGAAGATGTTATTTTCCTGGATCTCCAGTTTGGCGCTTTCTGCAACAGGACAGGATTTGAATGGTTCGGGTTCCCTAAAACTCCTCTACCATGCCGCGGCTTCGCCTACAGGGGTCCCAGCTCGTTGTGGCATGCCAAGGCTGAGGAGTCGGACTTTGGCAGTCGCAGTGAAAGCCGTTTCTGGGAGATCCGTGACAGGCGAGCCGTGCAGCTGGGTGTGTCAGAAATACCTGAAGTATGGAGAGAGCTGGAGGATCTCGTAACCCAGGAGTGGGGACTGGAGATTGAGTGTCGGGATCTCCAGGAAGAGGTGACTCACACCTATCCCCCACAGCAACTTTGTATGGATGTTGAAGGTGCCGCGGAGGAGACTATGGTCGCCGCAAGCACTCTACAAGTGGAAGAGGGGGCACCCCCGGCCCTCCCTAAGGCTAACTCCAGAGACTTGTTATGGTCTAGTCAGCGGGTAGCAGGTGAAGCTACGGCCACCGCTAACCCATTTGTTATGGATGTCCCCACTGCATTGAGGGGCTGTATTTTGGGAGTGGATGCGGTGGGCATCACTCCCCAGCGGCTGTTTGTGTTACAGGGAGAGGAGGTAGCTGACCTCTCTCCCCAGCGGCAGATGGCTTGTGTAACTGGGGGGGCATGGATGAGATTGCGGTCACCACAAGCACCCTACCAGTGGAAGAGTGGACCCTTCCTGAGGCTGACCCCAGCGACCTGTTATGGTCTGGTCAGCGGGTAGCAGGTGAGACTACGGCCGCCGCTATCCCTTCACTTAAGACTGTTTCAGCGGTAAGGAGCTGGGTTCTAGGAGGGGATGCAGTTGACGTCACTCCTCAGCGGCTGACGGAGGTACAGGGAGCGGAGGTAGTTGATCTCTCTCCCCAGCGGCAGATTTGTATGGGCACTGAGGGTGCCATGGATGAGACTGCGGCTGCCACGGGCACCCTGCAAGCAGAAGAGTGGACTCTTCTTACGGCTGACCCCAGCAACCTGTTACAGTCTGGTCATCTGGTAGCAGGTGAAGCTACGGCCACCGCTACCCCTTTCATTGAGACTGACTCCAGTGAGCTGTTACAGTCAGGTCAGCAGGTAGCAGGTGAAGCTATGGCTGCTGCTACCCCTTCCTTTAAGGATGTCCCAGCATCAAGGTGCAGTGTTCCAAGGGATGGTGCAGTCAGTCCCTCACAGCAGCAGCTGTGCCTGGTCTTGGGAGTGGAGGTTGCAGTCCTCCCTCCCCAGCAGGAGATTTGTGTTTTCAGAGGGGAGGTAGTTAACCTCTCTTCCCAGCGGCAGGTTAAAGCACCCAAGCTGCCACCAGGAGAAAGATACCCAGCGGAAGAGCTGGCAACAGGGCAGAGCGCCGCTGGCCTCTGTCCATCTGAGCAATTGCCCCAGGGAGCGGGTGCTGGCTGCACCACTACCCTACAGCAGAGCGAGATCCAGGAGGCGATGGAGTGTTGTGTACCCTCACCCCAGTATCCAGAGCAACTCTACCACCCACTCTCATCATCCTCAGCCAGCAGCGGAGATTCCGGTAATGTTCTGACTGGGAGGGCACTGTTGTTTGGGCGGGGGTTTTTACTGGGTCATAGACTCCTGTGTACCGGATCCTGGGCTGGATGGCCTCTCCGGCTCAAGGCATCTTATGTCTAAGTCACCCTGTACCTGGAGGTGCAGGGTGCAAAGCTGGACAGACCCCAGGACTATAGGGGCTGGCTGGGGACAAGTACTGTGCGGACATTGCACTAGCAGACTATGTGTCCACTCCAGACAGCAGCGAGATGACCCGTGTGGATCATGCTGTGGCTGTCGGAGGTGGACAAGGGGGAGAAATGTCACAGGAACCACTGGGCCTGGACTGGAAGCGGCCATTTGGACATACAGAATCGTGGGCCAAACTACAAAATGGAGAAGGGTGTCAGCCAGACTCCAGGGTGGCACTAGGCCTGAGACCCTATTATGTATTGGGGGTGGGGCAGTGACTACCTGGGACAGTATCTGGAGACTGGGAGTCAAATGTCCTATTGCCTCACCCATTGTGTGCTGTGTTATTGTTTAAATGCAAAGTAGGTTTCCTGGGGTTATGTGGTTCCATTTGTTGGTTTGTGAAACTGATTGTATTATGTCAGTCACTGATGTAATTACCTGAGCAACCTGATAGAGGGCTGTGTGTTTTGTATTCTATTGTGTGTTAATGTATTTAAGTCTCAGCAAGACTGGTGGTGTTGTGAATCTTATTTGCTATTGGTTGACTGTGATCACAAACCTGTATATAAACCTTGTTTGTGTCCAAATAAAGATGTTCTTGTTTCAACCTACACAAGTGTTGTCTGGTGAGGTTAAGCTGCTGGTATGCTGGGAGAGTGCTCGTTATCCTGACACTAGTCCTGCCTGGCGATTGGGATACCTTGGGAGAAGCTGGTGGAGTTTTCCTGTTCCAGAGCAAGGGAAGCGGCGACTAACGGAGTCACCCAAGGTTGGGTGGCAGCGGTATCCGTTACAGAGGTAGGGATTGGTTTACATGAGCATTGGGGAGACATGAAGGCTGAAAAAAGGGGGTTAAAGATTAAAAGAGACCCTTATTAACTGCAGCTTCTAATGTTCTTATTAGAACATATTGCACTTTTCTCTTTATACAGGAGACTCACAGGGCCCTTTGGCAGCAGAGACTATCTAAACTGCACACAATATGGTCCATATCCAGAAATATTGCACTTCAGATTAATCTTTATGATCTTTTTAGCCCACATCTCTTCTTTCTCAGAAAGTCTGATATGAAATTAAATTTATATTGGTTACTCCTTAAAATGCTGACATTCCATGTTTACAGTGATTGTTTACACAGAAAATTAATCAGTTACGGTTTTAAATTTTAATTAACAAATGCTTCCCAATGTTATTTCAAAAGAGACAAATGCCCATAAAATGTATATTTGACTGCTGTGCTGTGTTGTCTTTGGATGGCGCAGCAGGCACAAGATCAATGGTGCGTGATATATTTTTTAGCAATGATGCATGAGATCTTTTTTAACTTTTGCTATTTTTTCAATGTAACCATTCACATAAATTACATTCCATTTACAATACTCATCAAAATAAAAGTTGGTGTGTTTAAGGAAAGGAAAGCAATGTTAAAATAAAGGTTTGGGAGTAGCAGGTCATGTTAGGTTCAGAAAAATACAAGATTTCGGAAGACAAGGAGGCTGATCTATTAACCCTTTGAGTGCCAGAGGGGTACGCAACGCATTGCTTTGCAATGAGTGTGCACCCCACTGGCACTTAACGGGTAAATTAAGATGAGAGAGCAAAACAACTGCTCCAGAGAGGACAAATAAAAATTCATAAAATTCACAGAAGTGGTAGATTCTAGGTTTTTTCAACATATTCTATGTGGCAAAAATGGTACAATTTTGGAAATAACCAAATGCACTATGGGGAATAAGTAAAATTCACAAAATTTCCTTTGATTTTAACGGGGCTTTTAGCTCTTTGAGTGCTGGAGAGGTTTCCGACACATTACTTCTATTTCCGACTATCCATAAACATAGGTTCACCCCTACTGCTCACATGACTTCACTACTTGCACTGGTGCGTGGCACAGAAAATTGTCTTAGAACCAAAGAAATGTGGAGCAATTCTGTAGCAAACCATCTGCATCATAGTGAGCAAATAAATATTCATGATTCATATTGATTTAACTTAGGTTTTACCCCTTCAATGCTAGCGGTCAACAGTAGGGCTGGGTGAAAAAAAAAATTTGTGAAAAAACAATGATTTCCAACTTTTTTGTGGACATTCCTGCCCATAGAAAATACACAAAATGTTCGCCTTTTCACCGCTGCCAATACATTTCTGCAAGAACTTCGGCTTTTTTTCTCCTATGTTTTCTATGATGTCAAGATTTGCTGAAGCAATATTTCTTCTTCTGAGGGCTGAAATGGAGAAATTAAATAGATGAAAGTAAAAGTCCTACAACAACATATGCCTTGAAAAAATTGTTGGCAGGCTGAGTGGCTTTGTCTTTTGCCCACAACACTAACTTACTGCTTAAGTAGCATTCGCACAACCATCCTTGAAAAAAAATTGTGGCTTTTCTATTGTGTACCCCAGAGCCCTGGGAACGTTTAGGAGTATTTCTGTTGCTGCTAGTTGTGGCATCTCTGACCTGTTGGTGGTGTGTCTCCCAGTCAGACCAGTGGTTATGCTTTAGGTGGGATCTCATTGCGGAGGTGCCTAGTTGCAAGCCTGCTTTGCCCCTGTTCACATGCTTCTTATACAGACAACAGATAGCAACATTCTTATCTTTTGGATCATGAGTGAAGTACCTCCAAACTGTGAACTTCATAGACTGCAGGGTTCCTGCTACTACTACTGAGAATAGATGTTGATGCATTTGTACTACTACAGGGTGTCACAAGTGCAGCATTTCCAGCAGCAGAAGAGGCACTCATCATGGCTGTGGCTGACACTACTGTGTGTGGATTGGTTGGGCTTGGATTTGGAAGCAGTGATGATGCTGATGATGACTGTGTATTTTTTGGGCATCTTTAATTCTCCAGGGTCAGATTTTGCAGTTGTTTTCTCAAACAGTCTATAGACAGTGGTAGAAGACTGAGCCTTTGCCTCAACTTTCTGACCATGTGATCATATCTCTCATTCTCAACTTCATCTGTATCTGAAGAAGAGGAGGATGCTCGAGTTATTATATTCTACATCATCATAATGAGTCATCATCAGGTCATTCTCAACATCTCCGCTGCTTCTTCTCCACTACTTTTATATTCATCTAGGATTTTACTTTTATTTCTACAGTGTTCGATAATACGTTCAGGACAGGTGTTTTTCTGTGTGTTTGTTTGTCTCACTGTCAAATGCAGCTGTTGTTTGAGTTGCTATGGCTTGTTATTGTCATCAGTGTCTCCTGTAATGCAATTGGTTTGCCCTCTTATGTTTTAAACATGGGGGATGCCCTAAGGAGTGATAACATGCAAATAAAGAGGACCTAACTTCTCCAGTGATATCACTTCTTAATATTTTATTCTATAGAGTGAATGCACTAAGATTTCTTCAGCTTTCGAGAACTTAATGCATAGGCTCTAGAGAATAACATAGGAATTGGAGAAGTGATATCGCAGGAGAAATTATCTCCACTCTATCACTATTTTATCACTCCTTAGTGCATAACCCCCAGGGCCTATGATTAATACTGAAACTAAGACAATGAACTCTTTCATTTTACATTGAATGATTTAGAAAAAAATTAAATCCCTCCCAAATATGTAGCCTGTTCAGGTGTTACAGAATTAATCCAGAATAGTTTATAGTAAATTTAAAAAACAAGAAACAAAACATATTTACCTTTGTAGTTTACAAAGATGCAATAAAAAGCTTATACCTTTGTAGAAAAGAAAACAAAGATTCAAGCACAAACTTTACTTTTTAATGCCAACAAGGCACAAATTGCTTAGTGTTTATGGTGGGTGATTTGCACTGTCATAGACAAGACTTTCCGAGGCAGCAAGGATCCCAGGTGTGCAGTTTGCACACTGAAACCTCTTATTACTGACTGGAGTTATCCTTGCTTTACTACACAGTAATGCCTGCTGAATTGGTTCTTTGGAATTGTGAGTTAGTGAAGCTGATGTACTAATAAGAACTGGACTCATTCGGGGCAAACCAACTGCACCATAGGGGACAGAAAAAAATCCCCATTTATTTAAATGAGCCTTATAACCCTTTGAATGCTAGTGAGGTCTCCAATACATTGCAAAGCAATGTATTGAAGATGTTTTTAATATCAATGTGTTAAATGCCCCATTAATCAAAGGGCATTTTTAGATTTGTTTATTTATCCGCTAGAGCACAATTGGGTTGTCCAGAATTACTCTGGTTCTTATTAATGCAAAGAAATGAAAAACCTGAGAGTCCTCCAAGGACTTTAATGGAACTGTCACATGACCACAGCTCCATTACACTCATAGAGCCGAGAGAGAGGAAGCCACAACACCTGCTTCTAGTACATTAAGGCAAAGGCTGTCACGGATCATTAATGAAGGGTATTTGGAGGAGCCCCCCTTTCTCTACACAAATGTAGAGAAAGTCGCAGAAGATAAAGGAAGGATATGGGGACACTCTATCTCTGTAAAGGACTATAATATAAGATTGTCTCTAATGTGGTGAAAGCCATTTGTGTCAAAGAAAATAGAAGGGGAAGGAGGGGATGTCCGCAAAAGTTATTCCAGGGAGAGCCAAACCATAATATGACCCCCAAACAGCCCACCCGTCCCCTATGTTTATAAGTGTGTCATGAAAGCAGAGACATCCCTTGTCTCTGCACCAATGTATTAAATTAGGAACAAAAGAAAGGGACTTATATTTTAATTCCCTTTTAACTTCCATTCCCTTCTCATCTTCAACAAGTTAAATAATAAGCACATTTAATTTAACACCTGAGTGACAGAGGAAATACTGAAAGAGTTGAAGAACTCAGGTACACAATTCTATACACTGGAATGATGGGTCACTTGGGAAGCACCTCTCAAATTAATTATTTAAATATTGGAATAGTGGGATGGAGGTGGGAGAGAAAAGGAGATTTTTAGGGATCAATTCAATAACCACCGCTAAAAAAAAGTACTGTCAGAAGTTTTAAGTCATAATGAGGTATGCAACAAACAAAAAAATACACTTTGGGCACTAAATTTTCACCATAGGAAACAATGTAAAAGAATTTGAATTTCTGATGCAATTCTATGCAGTGACTATAACACGCATTATGGGACTAAAAATTGCTGAAAAAAAGTAAAGTGTGCACCTAACCAGCAATGTGTAAGTGCAGTGTAAAAAGAGTTAAGAAACAATGTGCCCCATATCAATACATCCAAAGTACTAAAAAATGTGTGTAATGTAAAAAAAAAAACCCTTACAAGTGTCGGTGGGGTACGTAATGCTAGAAGCCAATTGGCTAGGAGGAGTGGTTACTGAACGTACCCTGCGTAACCCCAAATCCCAGGCAATGGGAGCATGGGTGCAATTTGAACTGGGACTAGCCATACAAAAGGCAGTCCCTGTTCAATTGTCCCTCAAGCATCTGACAACAACCAGAAAGATACGAGGAGTGGGGTTTTTGCTGTTTTTTCCTGATCCTGTCACCTCCGGCAGCAGCTTATGTTTAATAATAGATTTATTTTACTAACTATATTATTATAGGTTCATGTGTAATGAAGAAGAATGAAAAGGAGCATAGATGAAGAAAGAAGATGAGGATGATATATGAAGATAACAGATGAAGAAGAGGTGAGAAAAAGCAGAAGATAGACGTCTACAGAAGAAGAATTGAAGAAGAAAACCAGGGTACAGAAGATCCGTCGGACATCAGAATGAGAGGTAGGAGTTCTAACTCTGGGGATAGTGTTAGGGCTAGTATGGGTCCACTTTATTGTTCATGTTAGGGGTGGTGTAGAGCCAAGGGGAAGGTTAATGTTTGGGAGGGTGACTGTGTTTGTAGATTAAAAGTCAGAGATGCTCAACTAGGAACAAACTGGCAATACGAATTTGCAGGCTCTATAGGAATGGTGTCCTACCCAGGGTGCAATCTCTTTTAGCCCACTAGTGCCTTTCACAGAGAGGTAATATCCTAAAGCATATAATATTGGTCCTGCCGTTACAGCAGTCCAACCATGAAATGCCAGGCAATTCCTCTCTGAACATGAAAAGCAGCAGTTTCTGCTTTGTTGGCTGGGGTTGGCTGCTTCTCGTGTTCAGAGAGGAATTGCTGGCGTTTCATGGTTGGACTGCTGTAATGGCAGGACCAATATGATGTGCTTTAGGATATTTCCTTTCTGTGAAAGGCACTAGTGTGCTAAAAGAGATTTTACCCTGGGTAGGACACCATTCCTATAGCGCCTGCAAATTTGTATTGCAGGTTCGTTCCTAGTTGAGCATCTCTGATTTTTAATCTACATATGCAAATTACCCTTTGGATTAGTCACCCCAAGGGTAATAGGGGGAATCTAGCAAGACCCCTTGCTCACAGTGCTTAGAGAGATCAGCTACACATCACTGACAAGGCCCAACAAGGCCGAAACGTCCGTCTGGGGTTGGCTGCTTCTCGTGTTCAGAGAGGAATTGCCTTGCTTTTCGTGGTTGGACTGCTATAATGGCAGGACCAATATGATGTGCTTTAGGATATTTCCTCTCTGTGAAAGGCATTAGTGGGCTAAAAGTGATTGCACCCAGGGTAGGACATCATTCCTATAGAGCCTGCAAATTTGTATTGCAGGTTTGTTCCTAGTTGAGCATCTCTGACTTTTAATCTACGGGTGTGTTTGCAGCTCAAGCTCGGTATTTGATAGTGTGTCAAACACAGAGCGTTAGATGGTTTTCTTTGAGCTTCCCATTTGTCATGCTATGTTATGGGACTGAAAAATAACACATAGAATATTGGTCCACAAGTTGGGTTCTGTGTCCCAATGCTTGTCGTGGTTCCTGTTGGTAGGGCAATTGCATTTGACCTTCCGACAGTTTTTAGCACTGGGAGCTATTAGTGGGAGCTCTTATTGGGCAGGTAATGAAAAAAATCTATTTAAATTACTTACAAACTATTGTTTATTGAAATTCCTAACACAAAATGTAGGTGATTTTGAAAGCTCTTTCATAATCACTTATGTTGTTATAAAGTTGCAGGTCTACCTTAAGGCAGTTTGCTCTGTGCCTTGTTAGTTCATTACATTAAACAAGGCACAGGGGAAAGGAATATACAAAAACACATTACACTTTACCTCCTCTTCACCCACATAACATACAGAATACCATTTTGTCTTAGTAAATCTTAACTTAGTAAATTTACTTTAGACAAGTGTATCCTTAGCCCTTTGAGTGCTGGTGAATAGAAACGTCCCACAGGAAATCTATTGATGTAATTGTTTGGAGTTTGCATCTCTCACAGGATATTTTTTCTTGGTTATCAGATTCTTCATAACCATTCCTAATTCTGTTTTTTTCTCATATTTGCATCCTGCATTCGTGCTCTCTATTTGCTTTTCATACACAGACAAGCAGAGTTAGAAATAATATTCTTTTAGTGGTGGATGGTAATATGATTGAAGCAGTCTGAACTGTGTTCTTGTTTGTAGGATTGTTGTTCGCATATTTTTCTGTCAAATATCTTGAGATGTTTGTCAGCTCAGAACCTGAGGACAAAGGTTGCGCAGGCAGGTCTTCTTAGAATCTCTTTTCTACAGCATGTTTCCAGTTGATAATAAAAAAATGAGCAAGGCTTTTTTGCATTAAATCTTGCTTTTTTTGGTTCTTCTTAAAAAGAGGGATTTTGACCTTTTAAAAATTTCCTACCAGATTTGAGGAGTAAGAGAACATATATATAGTGTCAGCGCTTCAATGTGCAGTTCGCATTTTGATCAGGATGAAAATGTAAATTGCACATTAAAACATTGACACTGCTTTAAGAATATATATATATATATATATATATATATATATATATATATATATATATACAATTCCAAGGTCGAAAGTCCTGAGAGTACTTTTACAAGACCTTGAAATTGTATACAATTGTATTGTGTTCATCCTGAATACGCATCCTATATTATATTATATTATATATATAGTATATATATATATATATATATATATATATACACTGCTGGTTATATAAAATTGATGGTCTGGGTTTTGCCTGTATGCTAAAAATTATGAAATGGAAGAAGTTACAGAATGTAAAAGAAAGCTTTGGAACTGTTTATTTTGATGTCATCTTATATTTGATAGAGTTTCTGCACCACCCCCCATAACATCATAGGCCCCACCATTACATCATAAGCCTCACCCCATGACATCATAAGCCCCACCCCATAATTTGCTTTGCAATGCGTTGCATACAGTACTGCTCTGGCACTCAAAAGGTTAAACCATATATAAATATACAAATTAAATAAATAAATAAAACTAACTTTACACTGCTGGTTAGCTTCTTGCTGTTTGGTTGGAGGCTAAGTGGCAACTGGTTGGATAGCTTGAGGGTGTGCTGGCTGTCTGGCCTGGAGGCTGTGCCTGTAGTGAGTACAATGCAAAAAAGTGGTGGCCTGGGGCACTGGATGGCCTGGGGGTACTGGACCAGGTTCAGACCCCCCAGGTCATTCTGTACACCCAAGCTATTTAGAATCTTCCAGGCCACCCAGTTCCCCCCAGGCCATTCAGCACCCCCTCAGGTTATCCAGTACCCCCCAGGCCATCCAGTACCCCCTCAGGCCATCCAGTACTTCCTAGATCACCCAGTACCCCAAGGCCATTCAGTACCCCCCAGACCAATCATTACCACCCTAGGCCATCCAGTACCCCCTTAGGCCATCTAGTACCCCATAGGCCATCCAGTCCCCCCCCCCCAGGCCATCCAGTACCCCTCTAGGACATCCAGTACTCCCCAGGCCATCCATTACACCAAGGCCATTCAGTACCCCTCAGGCCATCCAGTACCCCCTAGGCCATCCAGTATCCCACCCAGGCCATCCAGTACCCCACCCAGGCCATCCAATAACCCCCAGGCCATCCATTTCCCCCATGGCCATTCAGTATCCCCCAGGCCATTCGTTACCCCCCAGGCCATTCATTATCCTCCTAGGCCATCCAGTACCCTCAAGGCCATCCATTACCCCTAAAGTCATGCATAACCCCCCAGGCCATTCAGTACCCCCCTAGGCCATCCACAACCCACCTAGGCCATCCAGTACTAGCCATCCAGTACCCCCCAGGCCATCCAGTACCCCCAGGCCGTCCAGGTCCCCACCAGGCCATTCAATAACCCCCCAGGCCATCCAGTACCCCCCAGGCCATTCAGAACCTCCTAGACCATTCAGTATCCCCCAGGCCATCCAGTATCCCCACAAACCATCCAGTACCCCCCAGGCCATACCCAGGCAGGCCACCCAGTACCCCCCAGGCCATCCATTACCCCACCAGGCCATCCAGTACCCCCACAAGCCATCCATTAACCCCCCAGGCCATCCATTACCCCCACAAGCCATCCATAACCCACCCCAAGCCATCCAGTAACTCCCTCCGTGCCATCCAGTACCCTTCCACCCAGGCCATACCCAAACGGGCCATCCAGTACCCCCCTCCAGACCATCCAATACCCCTTCCTGGCCATCCAGTACCCCCATACCTGTGCTCTGTACGCTGTATGGTGGTGGTCTTCTTCTGCTGACGTCTGTCACTCAGTCTCAGTGTCACTCATTGGTGAGTTGGTGGGCTAGGTGGTCATGTGACATCTGGTCCCCTGTGGCGGGCTGGCTCTGAGTCCCCACTCTCTCCCTTGCATCATCAGGTCTCCCTGTGGGCCATGATGACATACGTGCACATGCTGCCTAGACTAAGTGGCTGAGCAGGCATGCACAGAGAAGAGAAAAAGGCACAGGGAGAGAAGCACTTGCTACCAGCTGCTGCCAGACAGTAACACGTAGTCTATAACGGACAGGAAGGGTCGGGATCATGGTCATTGGGCAGTAATTTTTGTTAGGCCTCACAGAGCACAGTGCGGGTGGGCCCAAACAACAGGCAGGCGGACGCACTGGCACATTATAATATTAACGTTGCTGACATTGCTGGTGGTGGGCCCCCTCGGTCGCAAGCCCTCGGTCCGTGACTGAATGCCCAAATGGTCAGTCCGCCTCTGCATTTGCCAGTTTTAATACCAGTTGCTGCACTTAAAGGAGCCTTAAACATTTGTTATGGAAAACATATATAGTGTGGGGTTTTCCCTGCTGAGTAAAATAATGGAATTCCCACTCAAGAAAGATGCATATTTCTAAAGTTATTACAGTTTAAATTAATGTTTTTTTGTTTTTTTTTGTTTTTACATTATAAGAGTGACCCCTAGTGATGAAATGCAAATGACTTACTCTGCTACTATTTGAGAGGAAAGTCACTGGCAAACAGTTCTCTATAGAATGTGATAGAAACTGCTGAGTCATGTTATCAGATAGAACTTTCAGGAAGTAAACGTGCTGTGAATTAACTTCATGATTATTTCAACCGTTACAACATTTGAATAAAACAAAAGACAGTGGTGGTAGTACCCTTTTTTAATTAGCAGGAAAAGCTCTATAACATATTGGATTGAAAAAATTATTTACTGCTCCTTTTATTTGAAATAATTTTTATTAGGTTATTCAAAGTACCAGAATTAAGCAAGTACAGAAAATGAAAAATTGTAACAACTTCATGGGTATAAAAGACAGGTGCCACATCTTCTTACAAATTGAGCAAAGGAGACAATATATCTCCATAAGAATAGTGCAACTAACAAGGCACAACATGCAAAATTATGAACATACTCCGATTCAACATGGTGGTCTTGCAGTAACATGAAGCGAAATATCCCTATTTTCATTAGGAAAGAAAGTAGTGCAAAGAGTATATGAGGAAAGAAAATCTTTAAAGAGGAGAAGAGTGGAGAAAAATGGGAAAAAAAGAACAAAATAAAGAGCAAGAAGGAATTATATCGAGTAGTTAAAGAAATGAGGTGTAATGGAAAGATAAAAGAGAAAGAAGACGTGAGATAGATAGAGGGAAGAGGAAAGAGGTGGTTATTTTGATTAAGAAAGGTTAGAGTTTGCAAAGCTACGGGCAAAGCAGGTGAAGAGCTCTGCGAGGGCCATCTCGTCGTACATGAGATTCTTTTGGTGTCAAGAAGCCGGTGGCAAAGGTTTAGCTGCTAGCCATAAGGATTGCATACCAATTAAAGCTTTCGGATCTAGTTTTCTATGTGTCCAGGTAATTCTAGTGAACATCAAATGTTCATCAACCCTTTTTATCCAATCACAAAAAGATGGAGGGGACGGTGACTTCCATCATAAGGGAATCAAGGACTTAGCTGCATTTAACATCGTTAATAAGAATAGTTTCTTTGGCTGGTTGCATAAAGGTAAATCTTTATATAATAATATTTGCCAAGGGTCATTATTCAAAGTAATACCAAGAATACGATTAGTGTGTGTTATGCATTTGGACCAGAACGGTATTATCAGTGGGCAAGTCCACCAAATATGTAAAAGAGTACCCCTACCCTGTTTGCATCTCCAACATGTAGCTGGTATAGAAGGAGATATCGTATTAAGTCTAGCGGGTGTATAATACCAGCGGGTAAGTAACTTAAGATTCATTTCTATCATGTTAGCGGAGATTGATGACTTATGCATCACAGAATAGATGGCTTTCCACTCCTCCAGAGTAAGGGTCAGGTGCAAGTCCCTCTCCCACGTCCGAGCAAATTGTGGTTTAGAATTTACTGCTCCTTTAACCCCTTAAGGACCCATGACGTGCCAGGACCATCATGGGTAAACTTGCATTAAGGACCAGTGCTGGTCCAGACACATCATGAAATTCAGGGATCCCCGAGTGGCTGCATTCTTCTCAGGGCCCCTGATTCCAAATTGAGAAAAAAAAAATGCTCCTTGGTCCTTAAATGCCGGCCATGCTTCGCACAGCTGGACTTTAAAGGGTAAGGATATGCACTTCAATATATGAATGCTGTAGTACATATCAGCAAACACATTCTGCAAGCAAACTCTGAATGCAGCCATGTAGCGTGTGCAGGAAATTAATGTACACTTGTACTGTTTGCTCTATGTCTTGCTTAGTACTTTAGTCTACTCAATGAGTAAAGGAAATGACCACCCCAAAAGCCTACAGACTGCTACATTTTCCCCATTTGGTATAAGTAAAGTTACACAGGGAATTGTAACGTAGGTAAATTAGTAAATTGACATACCTGCTTCCCTATCTGAACACACACAGACATGCAGGACTTTTCCCTCAGCCTTTCAGGTAGAAGTGGCACCAGTTTAGAGGCTGAAGATGCAACTATTTGGTGCAGGTTAAAGGGATGTTAATTAAGTCATTATGATTGAGTATTCTATATATATGTATTATACCTTTCTGTAACTGTACAGGAATGCATAAGTTTGCCATTTTACTTTTATTGTATGATAAAGTTTCCCTCTCCCTCCCTTTTTACTTACATCAGCATTCAGCAGCCTCAGCAAGCCGGACCGGACAGAACGCGATGGGGGGCAATCTTCTTCCAGCATAAGGAAAAACCTGCCCTCTTTTGTCAAGGGTCAGGGTTTTCTTATACTGAAAAAAAGATTATCCCTCACTGAGATTGTCTGATCCGATGAGCAGATTCCAGATCTGAGAGGATGTAGCTTCAGGCAAATAAAAGGGGTGGGAGGGGGAAACTTTATTATGCAATAAATCTAAAACAGCAAACATATGCATACTTATACAGCTACAGAATGATATACAAATATGTATAGAATACTCAAACGTACTTTAAAAATGACACATTACCTTTAAATAGCAGGTAACACTGGACTCTTACCCTAAGAATTTGACCTTTCACCCAGAGACTCTGAGATCCAGGTCAGAACCCTTAGGCTCAGGGTCAATCCCTGAGAGTTCTCAGGTATGATATCAGTTTTATACATCCATTCCACTACCACCTAAAATGAGTATGGTTTATTCCCCTTTAAAACTATGCATTCCTAGTCAGCATTTGTATGAATCAGTTCTGAAGTACATAAGCTCCCAAGTATGTGATAAACTTGCTTTACCTATTCCTATATAAGCAGTTGAGTTTGATCATCTCTAACCCATGTTTGTTTATATACAATTGGTTAATACGTGATACATGAAATGTATATCATTATTGAGGTAAACAAACAAGAGATTCATGTTTCTGCAAACTGATATAGATGGTTGGTTGCTCAACACTGTTAACCCCTTGAGTGAAAGAGAGGCATACAAAATATTGCAACGCATTGCAATGGATACCTCACTGGCACTCAAAGGGTTAAATATGCTTATGTTTGTCAGTTTTTATCCAGACCAATAACAAAATAGCAGCTGTAGCCACTTTACCCATGTCCCACATTTATTTGAAACTATATAGAACTTTTCCACTGAAAAATACCTTTAAAAAAAGTCCACTAGGAATTCATATTTGAATGCATAGGATCCTTTTCCCTTATTGGATGAGGTTAATACTTGTTTTCATTTGATTCATTTCATCATCTTTCTAAGTGTCTGCATGGTATATATATAGAAAACAAGAACAATTTGGGGGCAAACTAACTGCAGAAGGGGACAAGTGCAAACTCATTAATTTAACCCTTTGAGTGCCAGAGTGGTATCAAACGATTTGCTTTGGATGCCCCCTCTTTGGATGCCCCTCTGGCACACAAAGGGATAAATGGGGGTTTAAACATCAAAGGGTTAAAATTTTGAATGCTAAAGAGGACTTCAACAGTCAACATAATGCAATGCCTTGAAGATCTCTTGAATTCAATGAGTTAAAAAAACAAACATTAAATCAACGGGAGATGTTTTTCTGTCTACCTCACGGCTTAGTTGCTTTGCCTTAGAATTGTTTCTCTTTTCTTTTGTGCATAAGCAATTACTTCATTTATTTTATATAACTCTAAACACAATTCTGTAAAACTCCAGTACCAGAACAGAAAGCAATGCATTGCTTGACAATTCTTTTTTTCTTTAGTTTGTTTTCTTTCCACGGCTGCAGTATGCCTGAACAAACACATAAAAACCAGCCCAGGATTAAACCGAATAAGAAATTTTACAGTAGGAAGTAATAGTAAAAGGGCAGACTGGGTGCAACAAGCTGCTCTAGACTGATGCGATTTCAATGTTAAAATACACCTGTTGATAATAATTCCTAAGAGGAGACAGAGAAGGCTTATGTCTTATATACCATAATCAGTAGATATCTCTTACCATTCCATTTCAATACTTTTTATTTCTAAATATAAAGTGTGATTTAGTCTTAAAGGGGAACATTCTCATGGAAAAAAAATTGGAGCTCTGGTTATAACTCCTAATGCAATATCAGTAGGGTGACCACGGGTCCCGGAACGTCCGGGACTGTCCCTTATTTGAGGGACATGTCCCGCGTCCCGGGTCCCCTTCAACCGGGACAATGAAGTGTCCCGGAATGAAGCCAAGCCGCCCTGAATGTCAGCCTGCAAGCGGTGTGTCACATAATGGACGCCGCTTGCAGGCTGACATCCAGGGCGGCAATGCAACTTACCTGATCTGGAGGCAAGCGCTCTAGTAATACAGAGCGCTGGGAGATGACATCATCTCCCAGCGCTCTGCATTACTGAGCACAGCGCGTGGGAGCTTCAGCTCTGTGCCGGAGGAGGCACAGAGCACTTTGCACTCCGCTAGACCACCAGGGACTCAAGGTAAGGCAATAGGGTGACCACGTCCCGGAATGGCAGAAGGGAAATGTGGTCACCCTAAATATCAGCGCTGGGCTTTGTTTTAGATTTGCTTAACTAGGAACTGAGATATTGATGTTTAAAAAGTGCCACTTCCGCATACTGAGGCACCATGTATGTGCGGCACAGAGCAGCAGGACTTCCCACTTTGCTCCCAGAAGCCCCAGCGAGCGCGTTCTCGCTTCACCTCTGAGCTGTATTGTTGTAGGCTAACGTTATATCCAGCTCAGTTTGAGATGCTACGGTCTCCACTGTCACCTCAGTGGCCTCACACAGCGGCGGAGACAGCAAAGAAGCAATGCTAAGTATAATTTTGTTTTACTTTTGCCAATACCTTTGGCATTCAATATATTAAAAACAGTATTATTATGGGGGCATTTGGATTTTAACAACTGGCACACTACTACATACTTTAACCCTTTGGGCCCCAGAAAGGTACGGAACGCATTGCTTTGCAATGCATTGCGTACCCCTCTGGCACTCAAGGGGTTAAAGTATTTGTGCTTTTAAGTTAAACGTTTTTTTTTTTTTTTCACAGACAGAAGGTGACCAGGAAGATGAGGACTCCGCTGGATAATAGGATTACTGGTAAGTGTTAATGCAATGCTGCTTTACTTAGTCGGGTTAACCCTATGAATGCTGGTGGGGTAATTATACCCCACTGGCACTCATAGGGTTAATCGTACTAACTATTGACACATTTTAGGCACTTTGGATGTATTGATGTGGGGCTTAGAGCCCCATATCAATACACCCACTGAGGACTTTGTTTTTTTTTTTGCCAGTTAATAGCTGCGTTAGCTGGCAAAAGATCCGATAAGGGACTTTGCGGCCAAACAAACTGGGTCTTAAGTTTTACCCGGTAAGTGAGTGCCTTATCAGATGTTTTGCAGCTAACGCAGTCTTTTAAATGGCAAACGGGAGCGTTTTTTTTTTTTGTTTTTTTTTTTTTACATGGGCCAAAACACACCTTAGTGTAGTGGCCGTTATACTAGATGAACTGCCATTAGCAGTTCATTACATGGCCCTTTGAATGGCTTACTACACGTTAAAACACCCGGTGGTGGTTTTTTTTGGCCTAACGTTTGCCTTTACATCTACCCCTAAATCTACTTAGTTAGCTAATAAAGGTATCAAAAACTATATTTGCCTCCTGTACATTGTATCACTGTACTGCTTTGATTGACTGAACAGAACATTCTCTGGCAGCAGAGATCCAGAAAGCTTAAAAGTGTAAAAAAATAGGTGACGATAAGATGATTGTAATGCATGTTCAGAATCAGGGATATCTCAAAAATGTGCCCCATCTGAGTTCTTTAGGAATGCAGTTTTACCCTTGGAATAGGCAATATGATTTTCCCCTATGGTATAATTGGTTTGCCCCAGAAATTCTGCAGTTCTTCTTAGTAGAACTTCTGTAGACTGAATGCTTTTACTCTGTTTATGTATTTACTATAGCAGAAAGACAATGGAATAAAGTAACAGAATGTTGTGTTTAGTGACATTTGGCCTAGATGCAATCTGTATAGTAAGTGTCTATTTAAAACATTTGTTCTGATCACCACTTCCTTCAGAAACAAACAGATGAGTTATATCTGCAATTTGTATGCATGAATGTATAAAAAACATGTCTTCATATCGATTTTGATTAGGGTCTTTAATCAACGTCTGTGCCAAAACATTGGGATGCACTGTCAATAAATGTTAAATAAGGTTTAAAATGCAGGATTTCCATGAGGATTATTTTATGGATTATTTACATTTACATTTAAATTACAACTCTTTTAGACAGGGGGTTTGGATTTGTGTATTTTTCCTCCCTTCATTATAAACTTGGTACTCTCACAAAGCACAGTTGATGAATCATCAATACTGGAGGGCTGATGCACTGGACTAAGACTGAGGATGATAGGAGTTAATGTCCAAAAACAGCGGGAAAAGTGCTGACTATCTAACCCTGGGTTAGACAATAAAGAATATCCCATTGATTATTGAGTGAATTGTTACTGAAAGGAATAGCATTGTGCAAAGAAAAAAAAATAAAAGTTTAGACCATGGAGGTACAGCACCCAAAAATTCAAGTTTGAGATGTCATAATTCCAGTCAAACATCTAGCGCCCAAGAAAAAAAAAATGGTCCGTGGTCCTTAAGTGATGGCCGCATACTGTCCTTAAGGGGTTAAAGAACATTGGGGGAGATTTATAAAAGTGGAGTTAATGGAAAAGAAGAGTTAAAATTGCTGTAAGATTGTTGCTGGTAGTTATAAAAGTATTAAGGACAGTTTAGGAGGACATAACACTATGTAGTACATCCTATATAATAATTTGTTAATGTATTTTTATCTGAAGCTGTCATGCAAAGTACAGACGGCTGTGCATGCTGCAGTCATGTACAGTAGAGACTGCCCGCGATGCAGCTGATAACGGAGCGGGGCTGTCTGAATTCATACCGTAATCAGACTACGGTCTGAATTCAGAGCGCCCTGCTCCGTTATCATCCGAGGCAATCTCTACTGAGCATGACTGCTCCACTGCCGTTGCTGCCTGGTACTGTGGACCGTGTACATGGGCTGTTCAACTAGTTTTTATTACAAAATGGAGGAAGGAAGTTTGTAATAAGTGGCTCAGAAAATTTTAAAGAAATGTCACTATTTGGGACAATGTAGCTACAGAATTTTCACTAAATATTTAAGGCCATGTCTGACCTGTTCTTACTCTTAAGTATTCTCACATTTATAAATGTAACTAGAATACTTTATAAATACCAAAACTCATAATACTAAATAAAGACATTTTAAGGATTCATTCACAAAAACAAACAAGAACACTTTTTATAATCCCCCCCCACATTGGCCCATATTTATAAAAGCAAAGTTATTCAAACCAGCTGCATCATAAGGGATAATGCGAACATTTTTGATAAATTGCATAGGGCTTTTAACCCCTTTAATGCTTGATAGGTCTCCAATAAATTATGAAGCAATGTATTGGATACCTCTCTGGCATTCAAAGGGTTAAAAAGCTCCTCTCAAGTGCATGGAAATGCAGGAATTTTTATGTGTCCCCTATGGTGCAGTTGGTTTACACCAGAATAACTCTATGGGCCATATTTTCAAAGAAGTAGCAAAATAGCTTTTGTTGTTTGTTATGATTTTTCAAAGTACAGTGTTGTTGGGCTCATTAATATTTTCAAAGAGGGTTGGTTGTGATCGGAAATACGGTTGTCCTGACTGAAACTGTCATATGAAAAGACAAAAATGTTGTATGTAATAACAAAAAATGTCTTACCTAACGACTTAAATGTCTTAACTAAAGACAAAAATTCTCACATTCAGAACGACTCATTCCACTTTTTTTCTTAACTTACAAATTTTGTCTTTTGCAAGACTTTTTTTGTCGTTAGTTACAACAAATTTTATTTTCCTCTATACAACACTGGAGAATAGTTTAGCCACACCCTTGCCCCGCCCCTTTGCCTGGCTATTCTGGATTTGTGTAGTATACAACGGACATTACTAGTTTTTTGTCGTAAACGCTATAGAAAATATGTCTTTCATGTACACAATTACTTATTTTGTCATTCATGCAACATTTTTTTGTCATTATCCCTTTGAACATACGGCCCTATAAGTAATTCAGATATACTCAGCCTGGGACACTACGGGCCTTGTATGAGACAGCACACTGGAACACCAAAGTAGCAAAAAAAGTTAACTTATTGTATTCATGCTAAATGTTTTGGGTCCTCAAGGGGACCTTCCTCAGGGCCCATTCTGCTCTAGAGTGTTAACCCTTTGAGCGCCAGTGGAAAGAAATGTATTGTGTACCGCTCCGGCACTCAAAGAGTTAAGCCTGAAATTCACCATTCTTGTGTTGTTTGCATTTTACAGGAATACTAACACCTACAAATGAACTTGGGCTAAGTACACTTAATTACACTGTACTTCATGCTAGCATCTGATAAATATTCTTTATTTGTTTTCTGAGGCTTAAAATTTAGTCTTACATGTGCTCTGAGGGAGCAGACATTTCTGCATTTTCAAAGGTCAAAGACTCCCATTCATGTCTGCAAGTACTTGACTTTAGCTTTTATCACTCAATAAAACATCACAAACATCATTAACTAAATGTTCTCTGAACTGCACAATTTACATACATTAAAAAAAGGTTAGGATTATATTTTAGGGAAGTAACATATGAACAATTATATTTTCCTCACGCTAGTTGTAAGTAGGTGATATATAAAGTTATATCCACCTGTTTATTTTTTGGTGATAGTATTGCTTTAAAACTCACAGTTGTAAAAGTAGATATCATCTCAAGCCTGGAGAGGGCAGTTGAGTGTGTGAGTTGTGTGTTCTCCGTGGAACATCCCGTCACTGCTGAACAATGCAATAAAAGTTTGCAGATGAAAATGTGTGAACCTGGCTTCATGGCAATAACTCTTGGTATTTTTTATGATGTTGGCTATTTAAGAGCTGGGGGAGTGTTTGGAGCATGAACATAGCTCATATCATGTCTAGGGCCTACTCCGGCTTACAAAAAAAATAAAATGTGACTATAAAACTTGTAAAGTGAAAGGACTCTTTACAAAGTTCAGTAACTTTCTCTTTGTAATTATCTAGCCTATAATTAAAAGCAAATGGTATGTGCCTAGGAGACTGGGGAATTGGATGTTTTAAAGACACAGGGCTAACATGGGCTTTATGCAGAAAACAATAGAAGACTAATACTGGAACAAACCAAGCACACCATAGTGGGATAAATGTGTTGGAGGCATCTCTAGTATATAAGGGGTTAATTTACTTTCCCTTTTTTCTGACAAGAACTCTCTCACATTAACCCTTTGAGTGGCAGAGAGGTACGCAACACAATGCGTTGCATACTTCTCGGGCATTCAATGGGTTAAAATATTTTAAATTACCCATAAATGTATTTTTAGAAAATATTTTCCAGGATAATACATTGAGATTTCTCTCATTTTCAGGTATGTCCTGGAGAGCTTTTAAAGTAGGAAGTTACATATTTACACAAATATAGAAATAATTACTGTAAACACGTACAAAACAATATATACCATTATATATCTATCTATATATATCCTTCTATTAATGGTATTTCCAGGTGCTGGTACAGTATTTCTTGTCCTACATCTTTCTATCAGCAATTTAATAAGCTACTTAAACCTAATATTCTGCTCTTAAATCCACTTGCACCAACAGGAGATCAGTGGATGAATGGAAAAGTGTATGTTTGCTGAAAAGGCTAGTAATACTTAGTTTGATCTTTATTTTATTTTGTAGGCATTAAAAAAACATGAAGAATGATATAAGTCTGATTTCTCAAACCTTTATGGTTTATGAGATATTCACAAGCAAAGTTTCCCCTCCCGCCCCTTTTACCTAGTGTAAGCAATCTCTTCTCAGATGTGGAATGCATTCCATAGACCAGACAGATAACAGAAGGGGACAATCTTCTTTCTATGAAAACAATGAAAGCCCCCCTTGACAAGTTTTTCAGGTTTTTCCCTTATCCCTGCAATCTACCTGGGCACCTCCCTTCTGATCTGGCTGAACAGTGTTACATCAGTAAAAGGGGGAGGAGGGGGATACTTTGTTATTGAATTACTCTTGAACTACAAGTTTGACAGAATTGAAATAACACTCTCCAAAGTCCAAATACTATGCTGATTAATTAGAGCTGCTTTTATTATGAAACATTACTATCCCTTTAAGGGGAGGATTTTCTGGTCATTGTTGAATATGATATATTAGCAAGGCAGAAAGGGATCTAGGATAACTTTACACCATTTTCCTGCACAAGGTATGTGGCAGCAGGGGTAAATGGCTCACTGACACTAAAATCTTTAAAAAAAACATTGAGTGCCAGAGGGTTATCTAACAAGCTGGGATAGAAGAGACATTAATGGCCTTTTTAGCCCAAACTGAGAAGGAATGGGGGACACTGAAGGGGATGGGCATCACCACCACCACCATCAGCTGTGAACTTTTGGAATTTGCAGAGTTTGCTCCTGCTGTAATTCCTTCTACTGCTGATTTGCAAGGGTAGCAGGATGCTGAGGAGCAGACTAGTGTTCCACAGACCACTGTGAACACAGTGATGCAGGACTAGGACAGGCTCCACTTGAAAGCAGCAGTACTCCTCGTCCTAGTTGCAGTGCTGATTCTGAGACAGAAACAGCAAGAGCAGCAACATCATCCTCTGCCCCAGCCACTGAAGAGGAATGTGGAGGAGAAGAAGAAAGAGGCCATTCTTCTACACCATTCCCCATCCCCCTGAAGTCCTGAGTGTGGGAATATTATTATCTTGGAGCATGAACAGTGCAGTCATCAGCGATGGCACTGTGCACAATTTTTGCTAAATCAGTGAAAAGGAGAAAGGAGGGAACACACCTTGGCACCACCGCTCTGAAAACACACAGGAAACACAGACACCATGACATTTATGTGAAACATGTTAAAGCCAAACACCCACTAAAGAAATCAGGCATCGCTTTTTCTGAACCCCTTGAAAATTTGATGGCAAACTGAACACCTGACTCACAATCACCTTCTTGCTATAGGGTCCAGGCACTGGAAAATCATTTAACTACATCTTCTGGTCATCTACCTTGTTCACATCTCACGAGCAGGGCCCCCTAATCCTTCTGTTCTCTACATCTGATTGTACTATTTAATATCTCTGTATCTCTATTCCCAATTGTACAGAGCTGCGGAATTAGTTGGCACTATATAAATAAAGAATAATAATAATACCCAGTGTACACTGTGCGATGCTCTGACCACACATGGCAGTGTGATGGTTGATAATCGCAAGCAGGCAACAAGCAGCATCTGAGAAGATTCCATCCTTCAGGACATGCTAAGCCGTGGCAGGGAGGGTTCATCATTATCATTAAACTGTCTGCAAGTTGTCACTATAGAAAGCCACTGCAGGAAGTCCACGGGTCTGTGGCAAACACAGGGGAAAATATTCTTGATCTTTGCCGATAAACTGCAAATGGATTGTGAAAGTTGGTGGAAGGGAAACTAAGTACTCATGGATAATTTATTTTGAAAATCCTGCAGTAAAAGGATATGGGAATGGGTCATGGGGAGACATACAGCAAACCTGAGACAGATGGAAGCCTTTGAAGATGAGGTAGTTCAGTTAAAGCTTACTGCATGTCCACCAGGGCTATGGACTCTAGGCCAACTTCTGGCCTGGTATCCGACCATGTGTCATCTTATCCATTTGTGACCCCTGCCAAACTTTCTCCTGGATCTCAGCCAGGCTCCCACAAATGCCCAAGGTACACCTTAGTGAACAACATGCCAAAAGACACTTAAACTAGCCGGTGAGGTTATCTTTGTTAAAAGAGAAAAATTAAAGTATGCATAATAACATTCAAGGCATAGTAATAAAACATGTAAAAAAATTAAGTTGTAAGGGTTATCCCCTTAGTAAACCAATGGCACTCCTGCTACTGAGAGGTATTTTATTCAAATGTTATTACAGCTCAAACTTGAATTTTTTTAGGTGTACAATAACACTAGTTGGAAATTGCACAGTGGTACTGTTGCTACACACACACTCACTCCTACATACAGTATACACAGAAAAGAACACAATGGAGATGCATATACTGTGGTGTTGTAAACCCTGGTACTGCACCTGCTGTTGAATCATCTGAGGTTGACATATGCTGAAATTTGGATACTTGCTACTAGTATTAAAGCAGACAGTCTAAAGGGGGAGGAACTAGAATTGTTTTAATTATGGAGTGTTCGTGCTAGCCAGTACTTTAGACAGTTACAGGGAGTGTGAGTGTTTGTTTTGAGACAAAAGAAAGAATAACATGTAGAACATGTAGTAAAAGTAGTAGTTCCTCAGGAATCCATCGGTCTATAAAATGCACAGCATGTAAACACTTCACTTCACTATCCAAAATCTAAACATGTTGCAATCTGTTGTCTCTTTAAAAATATGTGAGCAGGGGAAAAGTAGGATCAAATCTAGCCACATCCTTGGGTCTGCAGTACCTCAAGGGGGTGATGACAGGTAGCAATATCAGCACTCCTAAAAATGCATGGGGCCGAAGAAAACATAATGGTAGTGTATAGATATCTTTGGGAATAATACAACAGTTTCAGAAGTAGCAATGACACCCTTGCATCCTACTGCTGATGTACAAATGCAGAGGAAGGAAGAGGATGACTCAGCTGTAGTCACAGAGTTATGAGGGTTTATACACTAAGGTGTGATAAAGAGGTGACATAGCGGAGATCACTTCTCCAGTGATGTTTCTCCAGTTCCTATGTTATTCTATATAACCTGTGCACTAAGATGTCCAAAGTTGGAGAAATCTGAGTGCATAAACTCCATAGAAAATAGGACATAATTTCAGCAATGGGCAACAGCAGCATCTTGAGGCACTAGTAGAAAAGATTAGAAGCAGGGTAGCACTTAACATTATCATGTCAATTTATGAATGCGGAACATTGACAGACATTCCTACAAAGTCGGAGGTTTAAAAAAAATGCAGCAGGTCATAAAGAAATGTCTTATACCCTGCTCTTTGAAAGCTAGACTTTCCAGGAAATACAGGTTATTATAGAAATTTTGCAGGTAACTTCAGTTCTTTGACAAACTCCTGACAGATACTACATGAACTCCTTGTATGGTGGTCTGAACAACGATGGGTAAGTAAACCTTCTAAAGCCTTAATACTGCTCCCTGGTAATGTCTGCCTTGACTACTCTTAGTGGCTCTAAGTCCACACAGACACATCCACCTATCTGTGCTCAGCTAAACATTGGATCAAGCAGAGGAACATCCAGTACCTCTCTTCAGTCATAAACTGTTGAACAGGCTACTATGAAAAAAATGAATAACCATAGTTTTGGCAATTAACAAATTGCATCCATCCAATGGCTGGGAGTTCACTGCTGTCAGAAGCCATAACCCACTGACCTGGTTAAACTATATGGCCAGGAACAGGGGCTATGGGGAGCATTGTTCTAGAGACCTTTAACTTTACCATAGCCTACAGATGGGGAAGGATGCACCATAACAAAGATGAGCTCCTATAGGAGGAGGACTGATGACCTGTGGTCTTTGTTAGGACTATGATGTGAGTTTACATTTGGCCTGTTGAGACCAGCCTGGGGCACACTCTTTATTGTTAGGGAAAGTAGTTTTGGTGTGGAATACTATTCAAGAAAGAGGGTTCATACAAGTACCGTAATAATAATAACTATTATTATTATTTTGTTTTTTTAAGTGCCAATACTGAGTACCTCTGAGTATACTCATAAAAGAACCCCCGTACATAATAACCATTTACCACAGTTGCTGAGAAGTTATAATATGAATAGCTACTTGTGCAGTTTAATTTTCTATTTGTATGTTCTCCTGTGCCAATTAATTGTGTAATATAGCAAAATTGACAAGTCTTAAAAGAAGAATATGCCATATAAATAATCAGTTATTTATTTGTTTATTAAAAGGACTTACTTAGTTACTTGCCCTTTGTACATTAATCTAGTTATCTGGACACATTTTTTATTGGAAATATGCTATAGCTTGTATCTGGATAGTTACATTTCTCTCTGTGAAAAATACTTTCCTGAATGCCAGAGGAAGTGTTGGAGCTGATCTCTATAGCTTATCTCATTCAGACTATCAATGCCTATTCCATGTCGTCAGGAAGTATTTAAAAAAGGAAAACTAAAATGGAGCATAGGTAACACAATCAGATGTAGAAACAATACAATGTATGCATAAATAGAGACAATGTAATTAAAATATTCATCTAGATATAGTTGATGGCAGTATGAAAGACAACCTACTGAACTAAGTTATTTTATTAACCCCTTAAGGATCAGAGCAATGCATAAATATTTGCTTCACAATACAAGGTTCACTTTCAAACTGTTGATCACTATTGGGCGACCAACCAAAAGCTGCATTAAACATGCCACTGGCATGAAAAGAGCAACATAAGAATATGATGAGATTCTGATGTTGCATGCTGAAACATTGCACATTTAAATTGTAATTCACTGCTTTATATTGTAATTTACTGTCACCCATAGGATTAGTATTGCTCCACTATTACTCCATATCAGAATCTTGTCCTTTTGATGAGGACAAAGTTCTTATGTCAATCTTTGCATGCAGGCTAGATGTTTATTGCTGCATTTGGTCGGTCGTTCAAGAGTGGGCGACATATGAAAAGACTACCACAATACAATACCCTGATCCTTAAAGGGATAGTAATACTTCGTTTTATCTTTATTTTATTTTGTAGGCATTAAAAAAACATGAAGAACGATATAAGTCTTATCTCTCAAACCTTTATGGTTTAAGAGATATTCACAAGCAAAGTATCCCCCCCTCCCCGTTCAGCCAAAGCAGAAGGGTGGTGCCCAGGTAGACTGCAGAAAGGGACAATCTTCAATTAAGATAAGGGAAAAACCTGAAAAACTTGTCAAGGGGGGAAGGGCTTTCATTGTTATCTGTCTGGTCTTACAACCAGATTCACATCTGAGAAGAGATGGCTTACACTAGGTAAAAGGGGTGGGAGGGGGAAACTTTGCTTGTGAATATCTCTTAAACCATAAAGGTTTGAGAGATAAGACTTATATCGTTCTTCATGTTTTTTTAATGCCTACAAACTAAAATAAAGTTAAAACAAAGTATTGCTATCCCTTTAAGGAGTAAGCAAATGAATGACTTATTCATAGGGAATAATACCCTGCTAATAAATCTGGGTCAATGTGTTTTTTCAGATACTTTACTCATCTGTGGTCAAATCTTCAAGTGGTCAATTCTGGAGCAAACCAACTGCATCTTAGAGGAGATATGAAAAATTCCAGTAACCAAAATGCAAATGTAACCCCTTGAATTCTAGAAAGTTCTCAAACAAATTTCTTTGTAATGGGTTTGAGACCTTTTTTGCATTCAAGGGGTTAAAAACCCCGTTAAAATCAAATACATTTTCAACACTATGGTGCAGATGGATTGCTTCAGAATGTCTCTCTTTAACTCCTTGGATGCTAGTGACACATAGCAAAAAATGTGTTGTAGACATCAATGATATCCAAGGAGTTAATTCACCTGCAGGAAGTTAAAGAGATGAAATTCTGGGGTAAACCAATTGCACCAATAGGAGGCTAATTAAATTCACATTTATTTAAACTGGACTTGAATAACAGAAAAGTCTCTTCACTTTGCTATGGATACCTTGTTAGCATTCATGTGGTTAAAAATCCCATTTAAATGAACATGAATTTGGGGAAATTGTACTCGTTCCCTGGAGTGCAGTTGGTTTTCTCCAGAACTAGAGCTTCCTGGATATGGCCCTTAGTTGTTTTATGAATAGCTCCCCTTAGCTATTTTGTAGCAAGATACCAGCATCCTATTCCTGTGCATTACACTGCTGTCTCCTTTACTTAGACAGGACTGGTACAGTTAGAGCTTCAATTCATCACCTTGTATAAATATGCAAGTATAAATAGAAATAGCACTCTCCATATCTGTAGAGGAAAGGCATAATGAGTTTCAAATAAACAATACATATTCCCAAGTGTAAGTAATAGATCTTCAATTTATAAATGATGAAGCCACACATGGGAGATAAACATCTAACCTTTCACTTGCGTCTGTAAGTTCTATATCCCTTTGTGACCTATTATGTATTCTTATATGTTTCAGTTGTGTTTATTTCCTTTTTCTACACGTAGCACCAAGATACATGAAGTTATAATCATGTAGCAATGTCATTATTTTGACAAATAGAAATTCTTGGAGAGTATCATATGACTAACGAAGAGTTTCCAGCAGACCTCGATGACATGAATGTAAAATCATGATTGTATTTAAAGAGGAAAGGCATACTGCTGTTTTTGTTCAAGGGGATTTAAACCCACTAGGTGCTACTCTGATACCCAAGAGGCTAATAAAATTAAATTCTGGGCTAGAATCTGCACAACTAGTATTAAAATGAAATGGAAAACCAGCATGCTTACATACTACTCATAGAGGGAGATAAAATAATGTATGATAAAGATATGATAAAGAGGTGATAAAGCAGAGATGACTTCTCCATTGATATCACTTCTCCAGTTCCAATGTTGTTCTGTGGAGCCTTTGGTGATCTTAGTGCAAAGCTCTATAGAATTAAATAGGAAACTGAGAAGTTATACCACTGAAGAAGTTGTCTCCACTTTATCACCTCTTTATCACACCTTAGTGCACAACCCCCATAGTCTTTCTATCCTCTTTGGAGTAAAAGTGTCACGGGCACCCAGGAATGCTCAGAACTCAGTATGGTAATATAATGCAAAATATTTATTAGAATAAATCACAGCAATAAATAAGTGGTACAACAAGCAAAGGGTTACTAGCTGGTGACACTACTACCAGAAATAATAGGCCTCTCGCTAGACCACAATGCGAGAGACTGGGCCGAATTCCCTGTTAGTGTCAGCAGGATACAGAAAAGCCAACTCTTGATCCATCGACTGGAACACTGGAACAGGCGACCACTGTGAACACTTGCTCAGCAATCTTGATCCGATGAACAGGAACAGAAGGACTGCTGGACTGGAGAACTCACCCACACCTGCAATCAGTCAAACCAGCAACCCCACACCTCTACAGCAACCCGGTGACACATGCCTGCAGTCACCGCTAAAAGACCCTGTGACTCTGCCTGCAGTCACTGTATCGGACCCCTGTGACTCATACCTGCAGTCACATACTAAGACCCTGTGGCTCACGCCTGCAGCCACCAAACGAGACCCTGTGACTCACACCTGCAGTCACTACACCAGACCCTGTGACTCACGCCTGCAGTCACCAATCAGACCCTTTGTCCACAACAGTGGTCTGTCTTAAGCCAATAGCACAAATTGATCACGGTAAGGGGTACTCGTGATCACTGGGTCATACACAGAGAGGGTTCTCGTACTTAGCTGAGTCATACACAAAGAGGGTTCTCATACTTATCTGGGTCATACACAGAAAGGGTTCTCTTACTTAGCCGGGTCATTCACAGTGTGGGTTCTCATAAATAGCCAGGTCAGGCACAGAGCGGGTTTTCGTAGATAGCCAGGTCACACACAGAGCCCAAGTACTTCACCTAATAACAACAACGCAAGGGCGACTGAGTCAGTCAGTCGTCTTCTTCTTGCTGATGGATAAAATCTATCAGCGGTGATTTTTGGATACCGAGGCTTGTGCCTCACTGCTCCACCTTCTCGGGTTGGGTTTTAAGTCGCAGGTTTGGATTCTTTTTGGTCTGTGTTGACTTGTCACAGTTGGGTTAGTTTCACAGGGTCTTCGCTGTGATGGGCCGCGGGTAGCGGTCGAAGGGGTTTGCAGTGGTGGCAGTGAGTTTTCTGATCAGAGGGTTTGGGTTCTGATCCAGTCCTTGGCAGAAGTTCTTACTCAGCTTCTCTAGGTGTTCGTCCAGATCCCTGTGAAGGTCAGCTGTCCTTACGAATCTTGGAGCTCCGGACGATATCCGCAGGGCCTTGTTCTGGACTCTCTGAAGACTCTTCCGGTGTCGCTCATGGCAAGTGATCCATGCTGGGGAGGCATACGTCAGGGTAGGTCTGATGATTGCCTTGTAGACGTTAATCTTTGTCCGTAGTGGCATGGACTTGGTCTTCAGGAGTGGGTACAGTGCCGCCATCTTTCCTGTTGCCTTCTGCTGAGTATTCTCAATATGGCTTCCCCAGTTGAGCTTGCTGTCCAGGGTCACACCGAGGCAGCGGCTGCTGCTCTCCCACTTGATGGTCTCCCCAGGTCATACACAGTGTGGGTTCTCATAAATAGCCAGGTCAGGCACAGATCAGGGTTTTCGTAGATAGCCAGGTCACACACAGAGCCCAAGTACTTCACCTAATAACAACAACGCAAGGGCGACTGAGTCAGGACTCAGTCTGCCTTTTTAAACCCCTCAGAGAGCAGCTCAGAGGGAGGAAGTGGGAAGTAGGTAGGACGAGACTACAGGAAACAAACAGATAAAACAGAGGCTGCTGCATGCTAGAAGCCTCGCGCCTGTAGATGATGCTGCAAACAAGGTAAGCTGAAAACTGTAACAAAAAGGAGCTGATTATAAGTATCTGTTATTCATTTAGATGCTATAGAATATATTACGGATGGTAAACATTTTTAATGTAGGAATGATATCAGTAGAAACTAGGAACTTTCACATTCCTTAGGAAGTCCTGTTAACAAGATGATTTCCCCTGACATCATCACTACACAAATTAGTAAATTTTTTTTGCTTGCCCTAAATGTTCAGGCAGACAATGTCAATATATAAAATAGAGCCCGGCTATTATTGGTAGTTATTTGTGCACGCATGTGTATGTGCATGCATGATGATGTTAATGCATGCACATGCATGTGGCTATGCATGATGATGTGAATGTGTGATGATGTGAGGTCATATATGTCAGAACGTTAAGCTTAGCCTTACACCCATACAATACTGGATTTTTTCACTAGATTCCCTCAGTATGGAAAATGTTGTATTCACCCACCTTAAGTCTCTATCCTATCCTAAATACAGAGTATGGGTATGTTTGCATCCATAGAATAAAATTGGATACCCCAGTCAAGGAGACCTGGCACATGGACATTCAGAATATGCATGGAGTATTTGCTGATATGAATTTTGATGAATAAAAGTCTGATTTCATAAGAGCTTTTCTTGAGTAAGCCAACTGCTTCACAAATTAAAATGAGCTATAACAGACTGATGCATGTAGTGGACCTAGCTTGGTGAATTCTGAGTAAGGCTGAGAAAGGCTACAATTATGACGACATGGAGTGAGTTTTGAAACAATGGATTGAAGATATCTATAGTGCTATTCAAGGGATTACCTTAGTCACTCCCTTTATTGTTTTTTAACACAATAAGTTAACCATAGATACAAGTTGAATAAGATAACTATATGCAAATGCAAGTAGACCATGGATACCCTGTTTTTTTTAGCTTAAACTCATATCATTACACTGACAATTTTAGAAGATGTCTGTTTTAGTACCACTGCAAGAGTTCTTATTTTGTTTGATTCTGTAAAAGCAAGTTTGTAAGGATTTTTGTGGACATAAAATTGGATAAAATTAAGAAATTGGGGAAATTTAATAAAAAATTACTGTTAAATATTTTAGTAGATTGGTGAAAAATTGATAGAATTAAGGGAAAAAATTGGATGTACAATTAACAATAAAAAAAATCTAATATACATTTTCCAATACATAAATATAGAAAAAAGGTTAAAGAGAAGAAAGAACTGTATAAAACAATACTCCCACTGTTGTGACATGCATTTTTTAAACTGTTTTATTTTACTATAAATATTACCCTCTAATGGCCTGGTTTTAGATATTTATTGTGCTGCATTTTAAGGTATGTGAAAAAAGTCTGGCAATTAAGAATAAAGAAAAACTAATTTATATTGAAAAGTTTATCCTGCTGAGATAAATATAGGTACTCCCACTGCTGAGAGATGTTTAATTTTAAACTTAATGCATCTCAAACATGCATATTTGCAGTACTTCCATGGCCTGAAAATCTAGTGGCAATATTGCCATAGCTGCCTATGGAGGTTAATGGTCAACTGACTAAAACCCTCTATTGACTGCAACAACACCTCCATAAATTTGCAGGCCATGGAGGTCCTGTACCCAAAGAAATGCAAGTTTGAGCTTCAATAATTTTAGAATAAAACATTTCTCGGGAGTGAGAATACCATATATATGTATATATATATATATATATATATATATATATATATATATATAAGAGTTATAAAAATAAGCAGTGGCAGACACCTGAATAATATACCTATAATAAATTTAAAGTTATAGGTGCACGTCCAATAAAAAAGTTAATGCAAGTGAATAAATATACTCAGCCTGGGGAGCATGGTAAGAGACAGCACGCAGGAATCATAAATGAAGGAAAAATGTCAATTTATTGCATCTATGCCAGGACAAATGGTTAGAACAGAGGGCAATCAAATAATCCTATATTATAATTCACTAAAATGTTTGTAACAACTCAGTCATGCACAGTACAGACTGCTGCGCATGCTGCAGTCATGAGCAGTAGAGACTGCCCGTGATGCGGCTGATACAGAGCAAGGAGCACTGAAGTCAGACCTGAAGGTGCGCAGAGAGGACCCCGCTCTAAATACAGAGCGCCCTGCTTCGTATCAGCCGCATCACGGGCAGTCTCTACTGCTCATGACTGCACCGCGACCAGCTGGCACTGTGGCCCGTGTACACAGGCTCTTCAACTAATATATACTAAAACAATGCTCATCATACCTCATTCCTGTGCTCCAAAGGCAGCACAATATGGAGTCCCTGTAAGCTTAGATAAATGACATCATGGGGATAAACAACAAAGCATTGCTAAGCATGGATGCAATAAATTGACAACATTTTCCCTTCATTTATGATTTCTGTGTACTGTCTCTTACGAATCTCACCAGGCTGAGTATATTTATTCACATAAATATATAAAACATAGGTAAGCTGTGTTAGTCCATTGGTGTACAGAGCAAATGAATGAGTATTTTGGGGAATATACCACTTAAGCACTTAATACACTCTCCATGACCTATGAAGATTAATTGGAGCTGCTTTTATTGTGAAACATTACTATCCCTTTATTGTGTTGCTACTGATTCAGGCGCATCACTGGAGCTAGTTGTGGCAAGTCTAACTTTCATCATCCATCACCCCTTTTGTTGATCCCATTCCCTTTGAGTTGCCTAATCATCCTCCTGCTTAAACAACTCAGCAGTAGCAGCAAGAACAGCAGTTGCAAATTCTGCAATTATAGACTTAGGACATTTGACAATGGCCAGTGGCCACTGGCCAATACAACATGACATGTTGGCATTGGGCCAGTAAGGTTTTTGTTTGTTCAGGGCTTGTGCTTTAAAAAAATAATAAAAAAAACCCATAGTCCTACAAGAAAATAAAATATTTTTTGGGGGGTTGATACTAAGAAGCCTAAGTCCTACAAATCATATTTTTCTTAGGGCTTGTGCCAAACAAGCCTAAATCCTACAAATCAATGTTTCTTCAGGGCTTGTTCCTCTAATAAGTCTAAGTCCTACAAATCAATATTTCCACAGGGTTTGGGCCTCTAACAACCAATCTAACAAGTCATCTTCTACAAAATACTCTCTCACATTAAAGGGATAGTAATGTTTCATAATAAAAGCAGCTCTAATTAATCATCATAGTATTTGGACTTTGGAGAGTGTTATTTCAATTCTGTCAGAGTTGTAGTTCAAGAGTAATTCAATGACAAAATGTCCCCCTCCCCCCCTTTTACTGATATAACACTGTTCAGCCAAATCAGAAGGGAGGTGCCCAGGTAGATTGCAGAGAGGGACAATCTTCAATTAAGATAAGGGAAAAACCTGAAAAACTTGTCAAGGGGGGCAGGGCTTTCATTGTTCTCATAGGAAGAAGATTGTCCCCTGCTGTTATCTATCTGCTCTATGGACTGGATTCCACATCTGAGAAGAGATGGCTTACACTAGGTAAAAGGGGCAAGAGGGGAAACTTTGCTTGTGAATATCTCTTAAACCATAAAGGTTTGAGAGATAAGACTAATATCATTCTTCATGTTTTTAATGCCTACAAAATAAAATAAAGTTTAAACGAAGTAGTACTATCCCTTTAAGTATCAGTCCACCCCAGTGGCAGTTTATGTCAGGAAGTTCCTGTCTCTATCACGTTACATACAAATTTCATATTTTACTTTATTTATTATTTTATTAGCTGTCCCCCCAATACCATTCAAGAAACCCCCCAAAACAAATTCTCTGTTCAAATGATTAATTCCCCAGACTCCACCAACCAACACAGGCACCCTCTACAGTCCCCTTCTATACACTGTCTTATGGGGTTTTTAATTGCATTTAGGAGTTATTTTTTATCAACTGTCCCCCCAATCCCAGTAAACAAACCCCCAAAACTACATTCCCTGTTCAATTGAGTCTTTGCCCACATTTCACCAACACAGACACCCTCATGCCCCTTTTATACTGTGCCTTTGAGAAATAAAATAATATTTGCTATGTGTTGTGTGTAAATTCAATGTTCCCACTGATTTCAATGGAACTAGCTAGGCGAAAAATGCAGAAAAACTGCACTTTTCATGGGAAATTATTCGCCAAGTGGGAAGTGCCATTATTTGACAATTTCAGTTTGAGGCAACTATTTTAACCCATCCCTACTAACAGGGTTAAAAAAGTATAAGTGGATTTACGTGTAGGATTATCTTCCCCTGAAATCCTGGTAAATGCAGAAAGGACACAATATTCTTAAAGGGGCAGTAATGTCCCATAAAAAATGCTTAGAGTTTTGCAAAGGTTAAAAAATAAACAAAATGACACAAATCCTATCTCTCAAACCGCTATGGTTTGAGAGAAATCCTCCATTACAGTTCCCCTCACCCTCCCCTTCTCCTGATGTCAGCTGTAAGCTGACAGCAGGAGTTCCTGGTCCAGGGACCAACAAACGGCTCTTCAGCAGAGCCGCAATAGCGCAATTTAAAAAGAAATACTTCTTTGGAATGTTCTACAAAGTGTGCCTGGTTTGCAAGCACACTTTTTAGACCATTCCAAAGAAGTATTTCTTTTTAAATCGCGTTATTGCGGCTCTGCTAAAAAGCCTCCTTGTGTTGGCCAACACAGATCTCCTTCTGTCAGCTTTACTGCTGACATCAAGAGAAGGGGAACTTTAGCGGAGGATATCTCTCAAACCATAGTGGGATAGTAGGATTTGTGTCATATTGTTTATTTTTTTAACCTCTACAAAACTCTAAGCATTTTTTATTGGATATATCTGTCCCTTTAATGATTGGACTATTGAATGTTCAGTGCTTAGCCCTTTCAGCTCAAAAATGGTGTGCAACACATCTCAAAGCACTGCATTATACAACTCTCCATCAGTGAGCATGTGTGTGTGTGTATGAGAGTGTATGTAAGCAAGAGCATGTGAGCATGTGTGAGCATGTTTGTGTGTTGTGCGTGTAGTGCGTATTTTGCATGTAGTGTTTGTCTTTTTAGCCTAGTGTGTTTAAAGTTTTGTGCATAGCATTTAGCTCTTTTTTCATTGTGTATAGTTTTTTGCATATGGCGTTTGCATATAGGTTATTGTGTTTTGCGTATAGAGTTTCGCCTATTGCATTTTGTGTATACAGTACTGCGTATAGCATTTTGCATTTTGCACATAGCAGTTTGCGTATAGTGGTATACCTTATTGCCTATGGTGTTTTGCGCATAGCATTTTGCAAAGTGTGTGTATTGTGCATATTGTGGGTGCGTTTAGTGTACATTATGTGTGTACTGAGTGTGCATGAATTGAGTCTGTGTATTGTGTTAATTGTGTGTGTATTGGAGGTGTGTGTTGTGTATGAGTGTTGCAGGTGTATTGTGCATGTGTCTTGCATGTGTATTTCATGTGTGTATTGTTTGTGTGTTGTGAGTGTGTTTTCTCCTTGTATGTGTTTGTTGTTGCCTGTTGTGCATGTATGGTATATATTGCATGTGTGTGTTGTGTATGTTGCGGTATGGTGTGTGTGTGTTTTGTGCGTGTCGAGTATGAGTGTGTGTGTATTGTGTGTGTTATACATGTGTATATGTGTATTATGCATATGTGTATGTGTACTGTGCATGTGTGTATGTGTATTGTGCGTGGGTGTGTTGTGCATATGTGCGTGTATTGTCTGATTGTATTGTGCATGTATATTGCAAATGTGTGTGTTTGTGTGTATTGTGCATGTGTATTGCAGGTGTGTGTTGTGAGTATGTATTGTGTGTGTGTGTATGTATTTTCTGTTTACGTAGTGCATGTGTGTAATGTATGCATTGAAGGCCCCTGCAATTCCTAGCAGAGATTTTCACAGAAGTGCCCAGGGGGTGAAAGGTCATGTTTTTTGTTTGTTTGTTTGTTTTTTTGAAGATGCGATAGTGAGGGAGGGCCAACTCCTTGCAGAGATTTTGACAGGAGTGGCCAAGGGGCCTTCATGCCCCCCTTCATGTCCTGGACAGGCAATATAGAGGAGATATGAATATTTCTTCCTTACTTCCACCCCTGGGTATGTGTGACACACATGTAGCCATTATAAGTTTATATATATATATATATATATATATATATATATATATATAGTGAGAGAGAGAGAGAAAATAGAGAAGAATAAATGGTGTGTAATAAAAAACATGATATCATTTGCAATTCCTGTGTTGTGAAGATGTGTTCAGGACTCCTTTAACTCCCTTGGATAGCAGTGTCTCCAATGCATTGCTAGCATTCAAGGGGTAAACTAATGTGATGTTTCTATATGTTAAAACTGAAATAGTTCAGTGCTTCTTTGAATATGCAGATATCCCTCTCTCATAATATTAGTTGTTAATAGAGAGAACCCTATTAGTGATTCCAGCAGTTATGAATTGTAACTAAATTGTACTGTAACAGGAGATACTGATGTAATACAAAAAAAAAAAACTAATGCCAGGTTTCCACAAAAGGCTCCCCCTGCCAGTGGTGTTTTACCAACCCATCTGGACAGAAAATCACCCTTGGCTTGTTCACTATGAGATTAATAAAAACCAGACAGGATCTGAGACAAAGGGAATTATATTACCAAAACAACAACTCTCATTTAAACCCCTCATTAAAGTGCTTAGCTAATTTATCCAGACAAATATGGTGGAAATGTGAACATTGGCTTTTAATACCTAAATCCCAAAGTAGCACTAAAAGTGGCAGTTATGTTTTACACAGGGATTAAATTGGTGTTGTGTTCTGTATTACTGTGCTATCTTCACATTACCAATGTATAACCCCTTGGGTGCCATAAGAGTGTGCAATGCATTGTTATGCAATGCATTGTACATTTTTCTACAACTCAAAGGGTTAAAGTATGAGCATGTTTAAAAGGGCTGTTACAGTAAATCAGCATTCTCACTTCCTTCCTTTCTCAGGAATTGCTATTAGAAAGTAAGTTTTGTCCAAAGTGTGAAAGGCATAGCCCAAGCAGCAATGCTCCAGTCTTCCTTCCCTATGGTTATTTGTGTTTTCCCTTGATTGTACTTGCAGCGTCACACCTTGGTGGTTAAGTCCTCTCCAGTCAGAAAACATGTTACAGTGGTAAGGTTCATAATACATGAGAACCAGTGCGAAGTCCAGTGGTCTATGTGTTGTTCTGTTATATGTTACCAGCTGATAGGGTACAAAAGTTTAAACTTACAACTTGGTGTCCAGGCTTTGCTAAAATGCTGTTATATATTTCATAGTCTGACAAGGGCAATTGGTGGGTTACTGTTTTATTTGCTAAATCTGCAGTCTTATTAAACACAAAAAATAGTGTCAGTGTGTGTTAATTGTCTTCAGTACCCAGTAACTAAACAGAGTGATCAAAGGGCCAGAGTGAGCAAAGAGCAGTGGACTGAGTTTATATGAACTATTATATGCTATCCATTGCTAGGCTAATAAGCTACCATTCATCCCAGGTCTATATTTCAATGGGAATATGTTTCAAGCAGCGTTGAGTAACTTTTGACTCTTCAGCTGTTGTTCAACTATGTCTCCCATCATTTTCGGCTGGCCATCCATGTGTAGCCCTTGACTCTCTGGCTGTTGGTGCACTATAACTACAACCTTTGCTTTCCAGTTGTTGTTGGTCTTCAGAAGGGGAAGGCAATCATTGGTTCTCCAGCAGTGGGGATTAAGCTCCCATCAGCCCCATACTTGGGAACTCTCCGGACCAGAGACTCCATAAATAACTGGGTCTCCAGGGACAGAGGCTGATTCTCTTTCCACCCTGTTCCTCTCATTTTCCACCCACTTCTCCTCCTTCCTACCCTGTTCTGCCCACTTCCATCACACTTTATGATACAAGTCCATAAGCCACGCCCCACCCATAGTTAAGCCCCACCCATTTGTGAAGAAAATCACATTATTTATATCCCCCAGCCACACCACATTAGCCCTCTCTGGAAGCTCAAGCAGACAAAGTTCCCAGGTGTGATAATCCCCAACCAGCAATGATTAGTTAGATGGGATGGCTGGAGCTGTAGTCTCCAGTAGCTGAAGAGCCAGAATTTGCTTACTCTGCAGTAAAATGCCCATAATCCTCAGTTGGGCAGCTGGACACAGAGGTGTTCTAGGTTTGCAATTGTTTCACTAGAGCCCTACAGTATGCTTACTTTACACTCATCCAGTTTTAAAGGGACCAGTTGAAAACCCAACTCTCAGATTTGCTTGTCTTCACTATTACCTAATTTAGTTAACAAAAACACTAGCTAAAGTAATTAGTTATGTGTTGAACCCTTTCAAGTCACTCAATGATATATGTGTGTGTATGTTACAACCTCTTTCTTAGCTGCTAGAGAAGCCGGAACTGAATTATATGCCGGCTGCCTATCTTGCATGAAAGACTTTTCACAAAGGGTCCATGCACTACAACACACAATCTGACCTTCAAATCCTGTGAATCTTAAGTTATTAGTTACAGAATGTTATAGCTACAAACCCAATGCCCTAGTGTATGCCATCAATGGCTGTTTGTCTGCTCTGGCCCTGAACACATAACCGTGTTGTTTCCTCCAGCCTGATAACATCAGCTTTCCCTCTTTGCTACACTGAGAACAGAAACAGCTGAATTTAAACCACAACAGCTTGTCTGAAGCCTCTACATGAAAGAGATTTACTTCCCAAACTGATGTGGTATAAAGAGGATATGCAGCGGTTTCTGAGTGGCAAACACATATTTCTTTTTTGGCATTTTGGGCAAATGCCCAAAGCTTTAAATCCCTTGCACTGGTATACGGAAGGGAATATGTTAAAACCCTTAATATATCAATAGCGAAAATGAACAGAGCCAGATGTAGGGAAACGATGAAAAATCAACATGCAGCTGCATTCCACAACTGTTCAGATGGAGGAAAAGATGAATTTACAGAGGTTAACTGGACAGCTGTTCCCTAATTCCTACAGTTTCTATATTTAGAAAATTCACTTCAAGCTATCACATTAAAAGACTACTCTCTAAAAGCCATAGTGTGTCTGCGGGGAATAAAAACATCTTGTTCAAAATGAGGATCTGTATGTCAAAACACCAAAGTACTATTCTAAGAGCATTTATCCACCGCTTTATTAGCTGTTGGTACACACACTTTATGCTTTTTGTATTTGCAAACTGTTACTTACGGAGAGGTAGGAAAGATGGATTTAAACACTCTCTTGGTGATAAAATTATTGGCTTGATTGTCAGAATTTTATTCATGGAGCAATTAGCTCAGTGCTCTAATTCCAACCCTGTTAGTTTACCAAAATGAGGCATAAACAACAATCTAATGATATAATCTCTTGACAGCTAATAAACAGTTTTAATAGTTTTTTTTTCCAGTATCCTGCAGAGATTGATATAACACTTTGGGTGCCAGAGAGCCGCACAATGCATTGTAGTTCAATGCAATACCCACCTTTTCAGCACTCAAAGGGTTAACCATATTGAGTACCAGAAGGGTGTCAAAACATATTGTTTTGCAATGCATTGGACACCCTTCTGGAGCTCAAAAAGTTAAACATCCTATATAATGTCATACAGTATTTGCAGTCTCTATTTCCTTTAAACGAAAATCAATATTTTACATTGATACATTTATAGATTATTAATACATTTACACCTGTCTTTATCATGTGTTTAAATTGAATCAGCTATTTTAGTTTAAATTCCTTCCACTTTCAGTGATTTGGGCTCCCTCTAGCTGAAATCTCTAAAACAAGTCTGTGATTCAGTGGTATCTGCAAAAGATCTTGAGAACTTTTCTGTCTAAAACTTTTAATTCTGTTTATCTGAAAGGCTGACACAAGGAAACAGAGTGTGAGACAGACTTCTGGGCATATTCATTTGTGCTGCTATTTCCTTTTATATACTGCAGAAGAAAATAACTGAAATAGTTGATTCAAGGTAAGTGTGCATAATTAAAGGGCAGCTATTATGTTGATATTGACCTCTTAGCTAGGACTGTATGGTGAGTCCTGGTGGATCAGCAGGCTAAATAAAGGGGTTCTGAAAAGAGATCTTTGGTGCTCCCTCACTAATTCCAGGAGAGCACTGGGGCTTAGAGTGCCGCAGTTCAGAGTCACATGATACCCAACCTGGTAGTCACCACAGACTTCTTGAAATAGGCAATGTATCCTGATTGTAGCAATCTATGGAGATAACCTTGCAACTCTGCAATGTTTGTGAGTGTGAGCAAAAAACTGTCAGGTGGAGCCAAGTCTACTTGTCAGCCTAAGGTCTGTTTTTTGACCAAATGGCTGACACACCTGTTTTAAAAGTGCATAGAGGGAAGCCTCTAACTTTTAGCTAAGGTATTAAATTAGTAAAACATGGTCATTGCCATTTAACCCTATAAAGTGTTAAATAAAACAAAAATAAGCATGCAAAAAACAGTACTGTGTATTACTAAAATAACAGTAAAATAAAAACATAATTATTGTGGGTATTTAAAAACAACTTTGATAATTTGGAAGGTGCTATAAAAATGATCTATGTGTTGTACTGTTAATTTTTTATTTAGTTATTTAGATTTATACTAGCAATGTGGGACGGGTCTGTCCGTCAGGATATATAGGGAATTAATGCGCACACATGGATGCAAGACAAACACACACACAGAGACGCACACGCATGCACTGAGATGCATAAAGAGTGACACAGTCATACACACATACATGCAATGCACAACATGCAGACACACAGAGTGTAATACAGACATGCAACACACACAGTGAGGAACACACAGAGACACACACACACACACAGAAGTGAGTCATAAGGGGGTGACTTATGTGTCATTGCATTGAGTTTGTGTTTGTAATTATGCCTCCACTGTGGCATTCATTTATATAGTTGAAATGCATGTCGTAATTGCACATACTATGGTGGAAGGTGGATCGTGCTGGCTCCCGGAGTGTGAGTGAGTGTGTGTGAGTTTGAGTGAGTGGCGTTCATTCATGTAGTTGAAATGCATGTGGTAATTGCACATACTATGGTAGAAGGTGGCTTGTGCTGGCTCCCGGAGTGTGAGTGAGTGTGAGTGAGACTATGGTGTAAGGTGGATCGTGCTGGCTCCCAGAGTGTGAGTGAGTGTGAGTGAGACTTTGGTGGAAGGTGGATCGTGCTGGCTCCCGGGGTTTGAGTGAGTGCGTGTGAGTGCGAGAGTGAGTGATTGCGTGTGAGTGATTGCATGTGCGTGTGAGTGCGAGAGTGAGTGATTGTGTGTGAGTGTGAGTGAGTGAGAGTGTGAGTGAGAGAAAGTGTGAGTGAGGGAAAGTGTGAGTGTGAGAGAGTGTGAGTGTGAGAGTGTGAGTGAGAGAGTATGAGTGATTGAGTGTGTGTGATTGTGTGAGAGTGTGTGAATTATTGTGAGTGTGTATGATTGTGTATGATTGAGTGTGTATGACTAAGTATGACTGAGTGTGTGAGTGTGTGTGATTGAGTGTGTGAGTGTGTTTTTTGGCTGATGTGTTTTTGTCTGTGGTATAGGAGTGGGCTGGATAGTGGGGGCAGGCCAACTCCCTGCATGATTTAAATCACTCCCCCATTGAGTCACCCAATGGAAGAAGTAACTCCTCCTTACCTAACCCTTTGAGTGCCAGAGGGGTACGCAACGCATTGCTTTGCAATGCTTTGCGTACCCCTCTGGCACTCAAAGGGTTAAGTTGAGGTAACATAGCAATATAACACACGGTGGCTCTTCAGTTGAGCAGCATAGCAATATGCTGAGGGAACAAATAGATAGTGGTGTTTGAGGCTTGCCCTCTGTAACATACAACAAAGCATCTCTCTCCCTTTAAGGAGAAAGGGTGGGAATCAGGAAGCAGGAAGTGGAGGAGTGACAGTTGAAAACAGACAGTTGACTGAAGAGAGTTAAATAAAAGAGCTGATATTAGGTTTATCCCTGAGTTTGTATTTTATGGAAACATTACACCCTCGTACTGTAACAGAGAGTATGGAGGGTTACAATTATCTGTGGGAGGTGACACAGTGTGTTTGTGGGGTCATGATCCTGAGTGAGAGTGTGTGTGGACCAGGAGAAGTTATTGATATTCCCTACTTCAGGAGCCAGTGGCAGCTATATATTTTTTTGTCAGTTGGATAGTGGTGGGAGGACTGGAGGGGGCGGGCCAACTCCCTGTGTGATAAACATGCCCCCATTGAATCACCCAATGGGAGTAGTAAAGTCCCCATTGAATCACCCAATAGGAGTTGTGTCTTCTAATGAGCCATAAATTATGTAATGAGGCATTCTGTTCAATGTGTGTTTGTTTTCTGAGGAGACATAAATTATGTTCTGTGTGTGAGGTACCATAAATTATGCAATTAGGCTTATTCTTTTAAAAAAAAAAAAAAAAATATAGCTGCCACTCGCTCCTGAAGTAGGTGATATCAATAACTTCTCCTGGTCCACACACACTCTCACTCAGGATCATGACCCCACAAACACACTGTTTCACCTCCCACAGATAATTGTAACCCTCCATACACTCTGTTTCAGTACGAGGATGTAATGTTTCCATAAAATACAAACTCAGGGATAAACTTAATAGCAACTCTTTTATTTAACTCTTTTCATCTCTTCAGTCAACCTCACTAACGGTCTGTTTTCAACTGTCACTCCTCCACTTCCTGCTTCCTGATTCCCACCCTTTCTCCTTAAAGGGAGAGAGATGCTTTGTTGTATGTTACAGAGGGCATGCCTCAAACACCGCTATCTATTTGTTCCCTCAGCATATTGCTACGCTGCCTAAACTGAAGAGCTACCGTGTATTATATTGCTATGTTACCATAACTTAACCCTTTGAGTGCCAGAGGGATACGCAACACATTCAATGCGTTGCATACCCCTCTGGCACTCAAAGGGTTAAGTAAGGAGGAGTTACTGCTCCCTTTGGGTGATTCAATATGGGGGGGTGATTTAAATCATGCAGGGAGTTGGCCTGCCCCCACTATTCAAGTAACTGAAAAAATAAAATGGCTGCCACTCGCTCCTATACCACAGACACAAACACATCAGACAAAAAACACGCACACTCAATCACACACACACTCAATTATACACACTCACAATAATTCACACACTCACACTCTCTCACTCACACTCACACACTCTCACTCACACATTCACACACACTTAATCACACACACTCAATCACACTCTCACTCACACTCTCACTCAATCATACACAATTATACACACACAATCATACACACTCACAATAATTCACACACACACTCTCTCACTCACACTCACACACTCTCACTCACACATTCACTCAGACTCAATCACACAGAATCACACTCACACTCTCACAATCAATCATACACACTCAATCATACACACTCAGTCATACACTCTCACAATAATTCAGACACTCACACTCTCTCACTCACACTCACTCACACTCTCACACTCACACACTCACACACTCTCACTCATACACTCTCACTCTCTCACTCACTCTCACTCAATCACACACTCACTAACACACTCACACAATCATTCACACGCATTCACACTCAATCACACACTCTCACTCACACACTCTCACTCTCTCACTCACTCTCACTCAATCACACACTCACTAACACACTCACACGCAATCACTCACACCCCGGAAGCCAGCACGATCCACCTTCCACCATAGTATGTGCAATTACCACATGCATTTCAACTATATGAATGAATGCCACAATGGAGGCATAAGAACAAACACAAACTCATTACAATGACACATAAGTCACCCCTTTATGACTCACTTCTGTGTGTGTGTGTCTCTGTGTGTGCCTGTGTGTTCCTCACTGTGTGTGTTGCATGTCTGTATCACACTCTATGTGTCTGCATGTTGTGCATTGCATATATGTGTGTATGACTGTGTAGCTCTTTATGCATCTCAGTGCATGTGTGTGCATTTGTTTGTGTGTCTCTGTGTGTGTTTGTCTTGCATCCATGTGTGTGCATTAATTCCCTATATATTCTGACGGGCAGTGCCGTATATATATATATATATATATATATATATATATATATATATATGCTATACAGGTGATTTTGAAAGCTCTTGAGTTTGAAGGCTAGTGTCCCTTTGAAGTACCAGTCCTCTGTGTATATCATACTGAGGCAGATAATGAAACTCTTGGATGTTAGATCATTGTAGCTTATTGTGAAGCAAAATGTTTAGACTTCTGCAGTATCCAAGGTTTTAACTGGTACAATGTTTATTTTGTACAAGGCATACAATCCGTTGGTTATTGATCTATGTGTTTTGTAGCATCTTAAGAAACTATAACACATATCTGATTATACTTTACATATTTGTACAGTTTTAAGGTTTGGTAATGCAATGTACAGGTTCTTTTTATGTATATTGGGATAGCTTGACACATTCAGTAAAATTCCCAACAAAACATTCACCAAGTTGTGCTGGAAGTCACTCAGCCACACTTTAAGGACTGTGTGTGAATGCCTCAGGAGATTATGATAGTTGCTTTGACTATTCTGCAGTTTTGCTGGGCTTTCCAAGTCCATCTGCATGATATGAAATTCTGGGAAGCCCTCAGTTGTCTGAAGTTCCTTGATGACTAATGCTGCTAGGTTTTCGGCGTCAATTCATGGGAAGCTCCCCTCTGGTAGATTTTGCATAAAACTATTTGCTGGCATCCAGATACATGTTTCACTTGTTGAGATTTGTGCTGTTATAGTTCGGACACAACAGATTTTTTACCTTAACAAAGCTCTTTTATACCATCACGATCCCACCACAATGACCTTCTCCACAAAGAGGTGCTGATCAATGATAGTGCACTCCAATATTTTTAGTAAGGTATCTCAGAAACTACTTGCAACCCTAAAGCCATAGTGCCTCTTTGCTTGCATGCAGAATGCTTTGATGAAATCAGTCAGCAGTATCATGTCAGTTCTGAGGTACAGATTATGCTAGACATCCAAGGTGCTAGTCCCCCATACCTGCTGATTGTGTCTGCAGTGTTCATTGTTGATGCCTACCCTTATCATCTTGCTGTAGAATAAGTCTTTGGAGGAAGTTGCTGCTCTTTGCAGTGTATTAGAGTTGTTGACATACTTTTTGCCCCACCTACATTGATGGTTGCAGATAGTTTCTTCAGCTTAAAGTTGTTTGTCATCCTCTCTAAACTGCTGTTCATAAACTACAGGCCGTCAATAAGATCATATGCTTTTCCATGTTCCTCAGGATTCTTGTTATCTTCTCAGCCATATCAGCAGCTCTAGTACTGACATGGTTAGGTGTCCATCATGTCCAACATGCCTTTGTAAGTTGTGGAAGCTGATTTACACTTTTGTCAGATGTGCAGCTTGAGGCTTCATGCATAGCGTGTGGCTTCATGGTGTATACTCGTGATGTGGCAGTAATTGTATACCTTGCCCCAGCATATTGTGCTAGTGATTCTACACAAATATGGCGGTCAGCGACATTCTTATGTGAGGTGAAGTCATTGCCACACAAGATAATTTCAGTGGAGTAACACAGGGCTGCTTGTCAATCTTCAAGTTCTGCCTTAAAGGGATAGTAATACTTAAAATGTAAAAAAAATATATTGTAGGGTTTATCCCCCTGACTAAAACAAGAATACTCCCACTGCTGAAAGGTGTTTCATTCAAAAGTTATTAATTTTAAAAGTTAAATTTTTTAGGTGCAATATCACAGTGGCCTGAAATTGTACAGTGGCGCTGTTGCTACAGGGAAATAAACCCTACAACATATTTTTTTTACATTTTAAGTATTACTATCCCTTTAAGGCTGCACAAGAAGCTTTCCACGCTACTCATTCCTCACTAGAGCACCAGAAAGGAAAGGGCAAAACTTTTTCATATAAAGAGAAAAGTTTGAAAATGAACATGCCATTTTTGTCTGTCATCCAATACAGCTTACAGGTACCATGGGGAGGCAACAGTTCCTTCTAGTAGGTTGGAACAATTATTCAATGAAATTGCAAGTGAGGAGCTTCCCTCTCCTCCTAGCAGGCTAGCTAACACTCCCCTCCCAAGTTAAGATTTTTTCCTCTTTCTGGTAGGAAGGTTGTGAACAGTTCTGCTTACTTTTAGTTCCTTTATTATTTTTATTTAGATTACATATGGGGTGTCCAAATTCCCCCATTAGGAGGACTACCACTACTAGCTTCTCCTTGATGTATTGCCCAGTTCACAGGAACTGCTGGCGGACCCTTTCAACCCTGGGAGTTAACTATGCAACACATGTTTTTCTCTCCAGAGGGAGTCTCTCTTTGAGGCTTCTTCTTTATGATGGTAATCTGAAGAGAGAATACCTGCAAAAAAAGGTGAGCAACGCTTTGAGTGCTATGGTCCACTGTCCCACTGTCCCTTCTACACAAGGGCTTCACTGGAGTTGTATATAACTCCAGCACTCATGTTAGGTATTATTTACTTTCCTAATGGCTGCTGATCTGGGATCTTTGCTGCAATGTCTACTATGTGGTATGTAGTATTGTCTGCTATGTGGTATTTAACCCCTTCTCTGGCCGTATTGGTCAGGCTCCTGGCATTCCTGATTTATCTCATTCTTCTTTTCAAGAATCAGATGGGTACTCTGAGGATGGTGTTTGTTCTGAAGGGGCTTCTTCTTCCCACTTTTATGGTGATCCCTTTGAAGCTGACCCTGAACCTTCTGCTGAGGGTCTCATTAAAGCCTAAAAAGTCAAGCACTGTTTTTCCACCTAATCCCACTCTGGGTCAGATTATCCTGGATGAGTGGAAGACTATTGATAAGCGTCAAAAAGGTTCTCTAAACTTTATCCGTTTCCTGAAGCTGCTTTGAATCAATGGGCTGCTCCTCCTCAGGTTGATTCCCCCATTTCTAGGATTTCTAAGTCCACAGTGTTGGCTGTGGCGGATGCTTCTTCTGTAAAATAAGTGACTGACAGGAAACTTGATGCTTTTCTGAAGGCTAACTTCACAGCCATAGGCGTGTCCCTGAGCGCCCACCTTGGCTTCTGCATGGGTCAATAGGGCTGTTGCAGTTTGGACTGCACAACTGACTACTGCTGTACACAAAGGTGCCCCTAAATCTAACCTGCTATCACTTTTGGCCAACATTTCTGAGGCTCAGTATAATGTTACTGATGCTCTTTTGTATGCTCTTATACTTGAAACCAAAGCATCTGCCTTTTCTGTGACTGCTAGGTGCATGCTGTGGCTGAAGATCTGGTCTGCTGACTTGATCCCTAAGAAATCACTGATTTCTCTTCCTTTGCAGGGTTCTTCTCTTTTTTGGTCCTGAATTGAAGAGACTCGTCAACGAGGCCACTGAGGGTAAGAGCACATTACTGCCTCAAGCTCCTAATCGTACTCCTCAGGTGAAAAGACATTGTCTTTTTCATCCCAAACAAGGCAAAACATTTAGGGGAAACCCAGTGTTTCCTCAGGCCCGTGTTCCACCCCCAAGCCCAAGCAGCAGTGGAGGTCAAAACACACCTCCATCAAACCCAAACCCACCAAAACTTCTTCAGCATGTCTCACTGAACCCTGGTCCATGGCCAGTGGGGGGTCGTCTGCATCACTTTTTGAGTGTTTGAACAGGTTCTGATGCAGATCAGTGGATATTACAGGTGGCTTCAGAAGGTTACAGGATTCCCTTAAAATCCCTGCTCCCTTCAGGTTCTTCCCTTCTCACTCCCCTCAGGGACAGCTATCAAGTCTCTCTTGGACAAGGGAGTTGTGGCACTGGTCCCCCAACAAGACAGAGATTTTGGCTTTTATTCCAACCTCTTTGTCGTTCCCAAGAAGGATGTCGGCACCCAATCCTGGACCTCAAGGCCTTCAACAAGTTTGTGGTCAAGACCCACTACAAGATGGAGTCCTTGCGCTCAGTCATCGCAGCAATGTGTCAGGATGCCAATCTGTACATCCCTGTGCAACCTGAAAGTCAACAGTACCTCAGATTTGCCTGAGTACTGGGTCACTTCCAGTTCACTGCTCTCCCCTTCGGGCTCACAACAGCTCCTCAGGTGTTCAATCAATTTCTAGATGCATTGATTGCTTTTCTGCACACCAAGGGCATTCAGGTAAACCCTTACATGGACGGCCTTCTCCTGAAGGCACCCTCCAAGGACCTCCTTGACCAAGTCCAAGAATGCAAGCAGATCCTCCTCCAACACGGCTGGTTTCTGAATATGGACAAGTCGGCCCCGGTGCCCTCACAGGACTTGGTGTTCCTCGGTCTATGCTGCGATACTCAGCAGAGTGTGGTCTACCTGACGGAAGACTCAATTCAACAGCTCACCTCCAAGATATCTTCAGTCCTGTCTTGGACGTCAGCTCCAGCAAGGAAGTTCTCCTCCCTGGTGGTGAAGATGATCCATGTTTGCAGAGGGAACACAGACCTCCTGGATCAGCCTGTCTCCTTTCCTTCTGAGGTCACTCAGAGCCTTCACTGGTGGTTGAATGTCTCCAGTCTGGAGAAAGGTTGGCCATTTGTGATTCCATACTGGACCACAGTGATGACGGATGCCAACCTGCACAGTTGGTGAGCAGTCACGGGTCACCTAAGTGTGCAGGGCAGCTGGTCAGAGGAGGAGACTCTTCTTACCATCAACATCTTAGAGCTCAGGGCGATTTCCCATGCTCTGACTTTTTGGACCTCACATTTGATGGGGTATCCAGTTCAAGTCCAATCCAACAACGCCACGGCTCTGGCTTACATCAACAAGCAAGGAGGCAACAGAAGTCCCGCTGCTTGGTTAGAGATCAAGGGTATTTTAACCTGGGCAGAAGATCATGTACCTGCTATCTCCTCAGTGCATATCCCAGGCATAGAAAACATACTAGCAGACTTCCTCAGTTAACACATGGTAGACCCGGGTGAGTAGGAGCTTCACCAGAAGTGATCAATGTGCTGGTACAGATGTGGGGTCTTCCCATGATAGGCCTGAAGGCTACCAAGGACAACTGGAAGGTTCAGATGTTTTCTTAAGATGGAGGGATCCCCTAGCATTTGCAGTGAATGCTCTGTCATTTCCAAGGGGATTTCATGTGGCATACATCTTCCCTCTTCTTCCTCCCCAACCCAGGGTGCTGTGGAAGATTCAGATGGATGGGACTCACACCATACTGATTGCTCCATATTGGATCAGACAGCCTCGGTTTCCAGAACTACTAGCTCTATTTGTCCAGGCACCATTATCACTGCCACGCAGATAGGATCTCCTTTGACAGGGGTACCTGTGGAAGGAGGGTGTGTGCCATCTAGCTTTTACAGCATGGCTGTTGAGGCCTCCATTGTGATGAAGAAAGGCTATTCTCCAGAGGTGATCTCCACTATGATTAAGGCTAGGAAACCAGTTTCTTCTAAAGCCTATCATATGGTTTGGTCTATCTTCCATGCTTGGTGTGTGGACAGGGATCTGTCCTCACAGGAATTTGGTCTTCTAGCTATCCTGTCTTTTTTGCAGGATGGTGTGAACAAGGGCCTTATCCTTCGTTCCATGAAGGTTTAGACCTTGGCCCTCTCTGTCTTTTTCAAGAGACGCACTGCCACCTTACCAGATGTCAAGGTCTTCTTTCAGGGTGTGTCTCATGCTTCCCCTGCTTATAAGGTTCCTGCTCCTCAGTGGGACCTTAACCTTGTTTTGGGAGTTTTGCAGCGGCCTCCTTTTGAGTCCTTGGCTACCATTCCCTTGTATATTTTGACATGGAAGATGGCTTTTCTCTTGGCAGTGGTCACTGTACACAGAGTGACTGACTTTCAGGCTTTGTCCTGCAAACCGCCTTTCCTGGTGTTTCACAAGGATAAGGCTGTTCTTCGTACCTACCAGGAATTTCTTCCTAAGGTGGTCTCTGAGTTCCACATCAATCAGGAGATTGTTGTGCCTTCCTTTTGTCCTGACCCTAAATCTGACAAGGAGAGGGATATCCACTTGTTGGATGTGGTGCACTGACTTACGTTCTATGTGCACAGCACTGAGTCTGTCCATCAGACTGATGCACTTTTTGTCACCCCTGAGGGTCCCAGGACTGGTAAGGTGGCATCCAAGGTGATTATGGCGACTTGGATCAAGTCTACCATTCGCAAGGCTTACGAACTCAAGAAGAAACCTGTTCCTTTTTGCATTACAGCACATTCCACTAGGTCTGTTGGGACCTCTTGTGCCTACAAGAACCAGTCCTCTGCTGATTAGTTGTGCAAGGCAGCCACCATCGTCTGTGCACACATTTGCCAAACACTACTGTGTTGATGTTCTGGCTTTGGCTGAAGCCAGCTTTGGCAAGAAAGTCCTGGAGGCAGTTTTGCTTGTATAGGACTTTATTTTCCTGTGCCTTATAGTTCTTTATCCTTTGAGCCCTGTTGGCTCTTGTTTGGTGTGCTGTGTTACAGTTATTCAGTGTCTGTTGACACTTTGTCTGTTTGGACTGTTCCATGTCTGGATAGTCCATGGGAGCTCTGGTATCCTTCATTTTTCCCACCCTGGAACTCAATGTTGGTACATCCCCATGGTGCCTGTAAGCTATATTGGATGAAAGAGAAAAGACAATTTTTTTTTTACTTGTTAAATCCTTTTCTCTTAGTCCATATAGCTTACAGGTCTCCCACCCAGTGAAAGGAACCATGCTTGGTTTCCTGTGGCTGGACATGGGAGTCCTATTGGGTTCATGCTCACAGGAGTTTTCCTCTTCTTCTTCTCTCTATCTATATCAGTAGGTCTTTATGTTACAAATCTAACTGGGGAGGGGAATGCTCGCTAGCCTTCTAGGAGGAGAGGGAGGTTCCGCCCCTGCAATTTCAATGAAGAATTGTTCCAACCTAATAGGAGGAGCTGTCACCTCCCCCATGGTACCTGTAAGCTATATGGACTAATAGAAAAGGATTTTTCAGATAAAACTAAAATCCTCTTTCTGTTTTTTTTCCACCATGCACATACTGAACCCCCAGCTTTTTGCCACTGGACAAGTATCCATAGAAATACACATACTAACCCCCAGCCTTGTCCCATGGTACCCATAGAATCATACATAATGATCCCCAACCTTGTTCCACTGCACTTGTAGCCATAGAACAACACATACTGACTTCCCCAGCCTTATTCCATAGTAGCCATAGAACCAGACAATCTAATCCTCCTATTACTATGGCAGCCATAGGACTATGTAACATAAGGCCCTCTAGCTGTTGCCAGACTATAACTTCCATAATTCCTGTCTGACAATGAATGATGGGAGTTGTAGTCTTGCAGAGCAGGAGGACTTCATGTAGCCCACCACTGCCATAAAACTACCACTGATCCACCAATCTTTTCCTACAGCACTGGTAGCCTCAGAACCACATGTACTGACCCCAGTCTTGCCCCACAGAAGCCATAGAACTACTCATACTGCCCCCTAGCCTTGTCCCACTGCATTTGTAACCATAGATTTATACATACTGACTCAAATTCCCCTGCAGGAATTCTCAAATGGCAAAGCTCTCTATGGAAATTTCATAGGGTGTTTGAAAAGTCTGACATTTCTATGCATGAGAATGTGCATGAAAAAATAGTAAATTTCAGGTTTACATGAAAACACCAGCATGAAAAAAAACAGCTCTTATCAACTATCCCCAGCACTGGGACTTTGGTTTGGCTATCACATCGAACTGCCAGATGGCAGAAGCTGCAAGGTTGGGTATTAGGCATGTATTGCCCTGCACTGGGTTGTTTTATTCATACATTCAGTGCCTCTAAGACCACATAGATAATGTATGGCACACAAGTCATCCTGTGATGGTTAGCAAATTTACAGATACTTACACAGTCTGGAATGTTCTCGTGTAACAGATTTTGCACAAGTGCAATCAGCAATGGCATAAGAACTTCTTTCTTTATATGATATTTCTGTAGCAAAGCTAGGGCCTGTTTTCACCATTTAGCTACAAGAGTGGGTCTACATTGTGCTGCTGTGCTTGCACCTCATTTGATAAGTAGATGAGGTTTAGGCCACCTTCTGATTCACAAATACTAATAGCAATGTGTTTTTTTTAATGTTCAAACTTGCCAGTGTTAATGAGGAGGCAATTCCTGTGGAGTTCAACTCTCTGCAATGGGTTCTGGATGTTGACCACGAACTGCTTGATTCTATGCTGAAATTAGCATCCGCTCAAAGAAACATTGTGTTAGCAAGTAAATTTTGTGTCAGAATGGTCGATACTGAGAAATATCTAGGTCAAGCCTTACACAGATCTTTAGTCTAAAGCCAGAGCACTCATTTATAAATGTATCCGGCCACCTACAAATTATTATCTTTGCCTTCTTTACTACATCTGACATTTCACCAGCATTTAAGACTGGCTTAGCATTATTTTGAAAGCAAGCAGTTGTTTGGATTACATCATGTTCACACTCTCATTGAGCTCCTTCAGCTCAGCACTCAGCAGTCAGAATAATGTTTAGATCAATGTAATCATCCTGGACAAGCTCCCTTGTAAATAACTGCTGGCATTTCAGTAAATAAAGCAAATGCATATATTTTAAGTGTGGTATATCAGTGCCATAATCACTGACAAGGTTGGCCTCTTCACACTGAATAAAGTGGGGCAAGGCATTTCTATGCCTAGCAAGAATGCCTGGAGCTTCACAGTTTAGAGCTGCTGACACAGCCCTGCATGATCAGCATCAACCCTTCTTGGCCATGCAAACCAATCTAGAGTTTTTACATGCATGTGTGGATCTTTTTTTATTATGCTGTGCATAAGCCAAAGTCCTCTAAGTGGCCTTGACTTCATGATCCAGCTGGTGTGGCTCCTGCCTCTGTCAGGTGGTATACTCTACAGCTTCAGGGACTACATAGATCTCTTAACCCACTCTAACACATGGGCATCTGCTGTTGTTTCAGATTAGCTTTTGTCCCCAGTACAAGGAGCTTGCTTGTATATTTGTTGTCATGTTGTATGAATATGCCATACCCAGGCATATCTCTGATACGGGGGTTTCTGATTTGCACATGTTTATGCATAACTCTAGTAAACCTCTTACTGGCTATTCTTTCTATGTTTGTGAGGTGCAAGTGTGCTTCTCTGCACCACGTCTTTTGGCAAAGCCTTGCTTATGACTGAATGCCTTTACCATACCTATCGAAATGTTGTCCTATGCCTTAGACTGCTAGAGTGAACCTTGCAATGCTCACTTGCATACATCACCCCTCACAGTGTCCAACCATGTTGTTTGCAGGCCATGGAATCATGGTTTTATACAAGCCATGCATTAGTATTGCATACATTGGTAGCTTAGAGAACCACACAAGAAACAAGTACTTTCAGCAGTGACTCCTGCTGAAAAGTTGTACAAAGCTAAACAAGCCAAAGTTATGGGAAAGAAGTTTAGACAAGGGAAACAAAAAATGTACAAGTATGCAACATAGTGTGACCTCCAAAAAAGGTAGATGGAAGTCCTCCCAGGGCAAACAAAAGAGTTATAGAGGCTTTGACCTCAAACTCTACTAGAGGTGGTCAGTTTTTGCCCCAAACCCGTAAGAACTTAAAAGGGCAACTAACATTGCTTTAGAACAACAAAATCTGAAAAGTCTGCTAACATAGTGTGCTCCAAAAAAAGTGGATAGAAGGCATCCCAAGGAAAACAAAACAATTATACAGATCTGGTCCCCAAACCACCTTGGATGTTGCTGAGTTGGGCTGTTGCTTCTGAGACAACAGCAACTAAACCCTTATAAGTCTGCAAACATAGTGAGTTCCACAAAGAGGCAAATAGAATCATATCAGGACAAACCAAACATTTATGCATATTTTGGCCCAAACCCTCATACTAAATCTACTGAGCATGTTCCTTTTTTCATTTTTTGGCTTACCTCTCTCCAGCACCCTTCCCTATATCCATACCTGGGAACTTTCAGTTGAGGGCTACCCGGAGAGTAGTCCTCTGTTCAGCAGGGGGTAACAAAAATGATGCTAATCGCGTCAAAAAGGGGCGGGGCTTAACTCGAGCGGGGGGGGGGATTTGACCCTTTGAGTGCCAAAGCGGTACGGAATGAATTGCAAAGCAATGCATTCCGTACCTCTCTGGCACTCAGAGGGTTAAATGCGTCACACAGAACGCTGGGGACGAAGGCACAACGGGAGAAAAAGCAGATGTGGCAGAGTTTCAATAGAAACTCTCCACATCCGGAGGAATCTGCCTCTGCCCCGGAGACCCGGTAAAGCTCTGTCAGAACCGGAGTCTCCGGGGCAAATCCGGAGAGTTCCCAGGTATGCCTATATCTGATCACTCCTCCTCCAAGGACAAACCAAGCTGGGGTTTATAGCTCTTAGAAACCCCTTTGACTTTCTTGCAAGAAAAAGGTTTAGCAACCCTGATAATGAAAAATGTAGCTACTGTTGTGAAGCTGTTGTTGGACTACAATTATAGTTATACTCAGACAAATATAAAAGAACAAAGGGCATGCTAATTCTCCAACAATGGTTGTGTCTCCAAGAATAAGTATATAGTTCTCATCCTTATTATATCACCAGCATGTTGGGCAAATATCATCAGTCTGAGCTTGCACAGGACAATAATGAATGACCACTTGGCATTACAGTGGCACAGTTAGATGGATGATGCAGCAATAAAATGGTTACTGATAAAATAAAGCTTTCATAAAAACTATCACAAACACTTTATTATAAACAAAAAATAAAATAAGCAATTTTGTGTTTCTCAGCTGCAAACAACAATTTCATCAGGAGAAAGCTTTCCAAATTAATATCCTATTGTGCTATTTAAACACATTATGTTCTACTGTTGTTCTTATAGGCTCTTCTTCAGCAGTTGTTGGACTACAGCTCCAATCATCATCAGATGTCAATCAGCAACAGCTGGCGTACTGCAGGTTCCTCTACTCTTATCTATGGACTTTGTATACAGAATTACCCAAAACTAATTCTATACATAATGATAATATATATATAAAAGGTATGTACATTGTTTATACCCCACTGTGGAAATCCTGCATTTTTTTCTAGTACTCACCACATACCTTTTCACAGCCATCTTTAACTGCTTCTTTTAAAGGAATAGTAATACTTGCAAATTACTAATTTCCATATTGTAGCTTTGTTAAAAAAAAAAAAAAACGTATTGCCCCCAGTGTCATCTCTCAAACCCTTATGGTTAGAGAGATGATAGCGCTCAAAGTTCCCCCCTCCCTCCCCCTTCCCTGACTAAATGCTGAACGCTGACTGCAGGGATATCTGGTATTACTTGCATCAGGCGGCTCTGCAGCATTGCCAAGATCACATTTATAAAAAAGAAATCTTTCACTAAAACGGTCTTCTACGTGTGCTTGCAAACCAAGCACATGTAGAAGACCGTTTCAATGAAAGAATTATTTTCTATAAATGCGATCTCGGCTCAGCTGCAGAGCCGCCGATGCACATAAGACTGTCGTACGACAGCTTCCCCTGCAGTCAGCTTTCAGTCAGGGAAGGGGGAGGGAGGGGGGAACTTTGAGTTCTATCATCTTTCAAAGCATAAGGGTTTGAGAGATGACACTGGGGGCAATAAATTTCTTTTTAAGAAAGCTACAATATGGGGATTAGTAATTTGCAAGTATTACTATCCCTTTAAAGCTAAAACCTCTCTCCTTCATTCTCTTACATGCTTTAACCCATAAATTTCCACCCATCATGTTAAATGAGATCAGTTTCACAACATAATGTCTTGGTTTTAATCTCTGCATGAGTACTGCATTTTTAAGTTTTGCTGTGTAACTCCCTACGTTAATAACAATGTGTTATCTGTTTGTGAATTTCTGGAGTTAAAAAAAAAAACAAAACACAAAAAAACAAGCAGAAACAGTTAAAGTAATAATGTGGTTTGGAAAGGGCTGCTAGCAAAGAGTGCTGTGTCAGTCCTGTAACCTGCAGGCACACACCTGGTTGTGGGTCACATTACAGGCAGATTTGTGCACTACAGGTCAGGACCTATACCTTAGTAGGCCTCTGGCTCTCTGTTTATCAAATGTGACTATAATATGTCAGACAGTATTTTTTTTTAAGTTACAGTATCTCTTTGCTTACAAAGGAGAGCTTACATGCAGTTATACATATAAATGTTATGTTACCAAAAAGTAAGATTTTTTGATAACTAAAGCACTGGTATAATATAAATTATTATTTTTTTAACATAATTGAAACCAATAACTGAAGGATAGTGAAGTTATTTGGTGGTATGGGCTAATTTGATACTTTACTAAACTAGGAGATGGTACAGATTACTTAGTGCTACTCCTGTTTATCACTAATGGACAAAGCTATTTACTCTGCAAATTGTTTTCTTTATGCTGCTTGAACCAAAGGGAAGGCAGAGGAGAAGTGAATGGGCGATTCTGGCCATTCATTTCATGTGCTCCTTACTTAATGCTATGTACATTCTCCCCTATTCGGATCTAATGACTACAGAAGCTATTGTTCAAAGTAATTGACTGAAACCCTCCTGCTGTTTACAACTACATTTCCCAGTATCCCCAGTCAGCCCTTGATATTCTAATCCAGAACAGCTGGAGTGTCTCAGATTGCTCATCCCTGTTTTAGGTACTGTGGGTAAATGCCTGTTTTTGAGATCGGAATGGTCACATTTTTAAACACAAAAATGTGTTTTTCTGTCTGATGAACTGAGATGGAAATATATATATTTTTTTACTTTAACAGCTAAAATGTACTTTATTTTTTGCTCAGTGTCACTTCCAAATTCCTATTCTGTTAACACAATGTGTGCAAGAAAAATGTCCAATACATTGCTTTTCATTAAATTGGGGGAATCTCTAGCATGGCAGCTATCAGAGCTTAGGACATATAGCAAAGTTCCATATTAACAAATAAACACACCCACAGGAATATGAGAATTGCTGGTTGAGCTGCACTTCAATATGAAAATGATCCACTGTCAAAGTAATCATTACACAATTGTAAACCTTGGGAAGGCATGTCAGATTCATGGCAATATCTGCATATTTGTGGTGGATTCTAAGGGATGTGATGGTGAAAACATTTTAGTGCATATATTGAGATGTCATCAAAGCAAATACACCCCAATATTACCAACCTGGACCATTATTGACCCTTAATACATCTTCCCTCTGTGATCTGACAGTTACTGTTAGTCTAAGGATTAAATATGTTTTAACTGTTTAAATGACCAGACTAGATGAGTCAAGTGGTTCTTATGTGCATTAAATTCTATGGCCTTTATGTATCAATGCAAACTGGAGCAGTTCGAGGACAACCCAAAAGCACATAAAAAAAGGTTTACCCTATGCACACTAATAACCCATTTCCAAGAACTATAATGGTCAGAAGAAGGTGCTCACAGGGTTAAATATTTAATCTAAAAAAAACAAAAAGAAAAAGCCCTGCAAGTTAGATTTGCAGGGCTCTTTTTCTTTTTGTTTTTTAGATCAACCCAAAAGCATCATAGGGGAGTAATTAAACTTTCCTTTGATTAGAATGGGGATTTTACCACCTTGAATGCTCTAGCATTCAAGAGGTTAAAACCCTGTTTAATTCAATTGGAATTTTAGGAATCATTATTTTTCCCTTACAGTGGTTTGCCTAATACTTGCTCTAGTTTGCATTTACACATAAGGCCCTATATTTCTATATGTAATGGCAAAATGAAAGATGTGCATTAATATCAATGCGGATTTTGTTAAACTGTGAGTTAAAAAGCACAGTACAGTTTTTCTACTGAAAAATATGTGTGTCTTATGTGTGTATGTACACAAAAGTGTGCTTGTATGTGTCTCTGTGTGTGCATGTATATCTATCTATATATATCTATATATATATATATATATATATATATATATAATGTGTGCACATGTGTTTGGGTTTGTGTGTGTGTGTGTGTATGAGCTTTTCCTGCAGATTAAAACAAGAGTTTAGCAACAATGCAAACTAGTGTCCAAAGCAGGTATTTCTTACAATGCACTCCATAGGAAAGCTTGACAAAGTAATGATAGAAACAACAACACCTGGAGGGAGATTCGCTAAGTGGTGATAAAGAGGTGACTTCCCCAGTTTATCACTCCTCCAGTTCCTATGTTATTCTAAATACCCTATTCACTAAGATCTCCAAAGTTCAAGAAATGTTAGTGCATTGGCTCCATAGAATAACATAGGATCTGGAAAAGTGATAAACTGGAGAAGTTATCTCCACTCTATCACCACTTGATCACCTCTTTGTCACCGCTTAAAGAATCTCCCTCTGGTGACCTTACTAGAAAATTGTAGTTTAATTACAAAAAAATTGTTGGAGACTTCTCTAGATTCATGGGCAATCAATACTGTTTATAATCAATAAAACTAAATTCTGGGTATGCAATAGTTAAATCCATAAATGCCGTTTAAAAGACCGATTTTCATTAGCAATGTGTGTGCAAGCATCATTTGCACAATCTTGTCAGCAGAAATGTTGTTTATGTTTATCAAGGGCATGTAGTGTCTAGGCTTGTCTGTAAAGCCTTATCATTCATGTTTTGTTTATAGAATATCACCTGCCTAATCTGCAATGTTCTAATAAAACCTATTGTATGCTAATGCATGCTAAATGCTAAAAAAAAGTGGCTTTAACTCTATTTAAAGGGATAGTAATACTTCGTTTTAACTTTATTTTATTTTGTAGGCATTAAAAAAACATGAAGAATGATACAAGTCTTATCTCTCAAACCTTTATGGTTTATGAGATATTCACAAGCAAAGTTCCCCTCCCCGCCCCTTTTTCCTAGTGTAAGCCATCTCTTCTCAGATGTGAGTCTGGTTGTATGACAGTACAGATAACAGAAGGGGACAGTTTTCTTTGTATGAAAACAATGAAAGCCCTTCCCCCCTTGACAAGTTTTTCAGCTTTTTCCGTTATCTTAAAGGGATAGTAATACTTAAAATGTAAAAAAAAAAATGTTGTAGGGTGTATCCCCCTGAGTAAAACAAGAGTACTCCCACTGCTGAGAGGTGTTTTGTTCAAAAGTTATTAATTTTCAAAGTTGAATTTTTTAGGTGCAATATCACAGTGGCCTGAAATTGTACAGTGGCGCTGTTGCTACACCATCTTATGGAGATTTATGGTCAACTGACCAGAGTTGTCCATAGGATCGTGTAGCAACAGCGCCACTGTACAATTTCAGGCCACTGTGATATTGCACCTAAAAAATTCAACTTTGAAAATTAATAACTTTTGAATGAAAGACCTCTCAGCAGTGGGAATACTCTTGTTTTACTCAGGGGGATAAACCCTACGACATATATTTTTTTACATTTTAAGTATTACTATCCCTTTAATTGAAGATTGTCCCTCACTGCAGTCTACCTGGGCATCTCCCTTCTGATCTGGTTGAACAGGGGGGGATACTTTGTTTGTGAATATCTCTTAAACCATAAAGGTTTCAGAGATAAGACTTATATCATTCTTCATGTTTTTTTAATGCCTACAAAATAAAATAAAGTTAAAATGAAGTATTACTATCCCTTTAAGCCTGTATGTCTAGAGCACAAATGTACTAAATTATAAGGACTGTTGTTGTATATGAGATGAATGTCCATAAAATATCTATAAAGTAGTGCGGTGTTCTGAACAAGAGAAAAGTCTTTGTAAAGTTTACTGATAATTTACATTATATAAGATTAAAGGTGTGACCTATTTTTTATGGACAGAGAGAGATGCTATCTATATGCAAGACTACTGGTATGTAATATTATTGCAAGTGCATTATTTAATTATACTCTGCTAGGCATACTGAATTTACTAATGATATTTGGCAATACAGTGCAGTTGGTTTCTCCAGAATTTCTTCAGTTGGTCTTTTCAAATGAGCCTCACTGAGTATCATTACGTAATCACAGCCACAGGCACATCTGCATGCAGAGTTTCTCTCTCTTGAATACCACCTATTGCTTACATAGGACAGATTTGGTTTGCATTCACATGCACATATACATCACCCATTTAAATCCAACTAAAAGCATAAATACAGCTTAATTTTCATCATTCTGAAATTCAACATCTGCATGAGAAAGTAAAAGTAAAATTCAATCAGCGAAAGGAAAATATGTTCACTGGAGATGTTAGTGGACCAGATGTTTCAGCTGCAAATAGAAAGCTTTGCAAGTAGCATCTGGAATATTTTCCATCTTGTAAAACCAGCCACTGGTAAAAGAGATTCATTCAGTTCCCCTCCAATCATACAGACTTTACTACTTAATGTCATTACAGTTCTTCCCCCTTTAAATAAAAGCATAGTGCCTTCTATTAAGATGTGCTGAACTGGGCAAGCAATTACTTCTGTAACATTATACATTATGATCTTTCCAAATAAGTATTTAAGGAAAATACATTTGAGTGTACTTGGACTTTAATATTTGATAAATGTATCTCATAAAATTAGCATTAAAAATACCTTAAAAACCCCAAAGCTAGAATAGGCATATATAATAAGCCTCTGCAAAGCAAATTAATATTGTGTCAAATAATGCCATCAATATAATTTTTAGGTTCATTTCTTTTTTTTAATTAGCATTGAAATAGACAGTAATGTGCCAAACAGAAAGATATTTTAGACAGGACTTTGGCTAAATTGTGAAAGGAGTTCCCCTTAAGTTGAATACATTTCTTCTGTAGGCCCTTTAAACCTTTAACTGCTAGAGAGGTATCCAATGCATTGAGCTGCAATGCATTGGATAATGTGATGCGATTTAATAGTCTTGGAAAAATTTATTTGTGATGATACACTAAGGAAAATGTATTAATATTTTACTAATACTATCACCTAAATAAAGTTTGTAACTATAATTTAAAGCAAAACTACCACCGCTAAACAACTTGATGTCTAATAATTCCCCATCTGGCGACTAGCTGCTTAGTAGTGCTAGTCGCCAGAATTATTACCTTATTCAATAGAATTCTCCATTCTTCTCGGGCTCACAGGCAGGACGGAGCGCAGACATCTTTCAATAGTGACGTCTGCACGCCTGTGCTGTCAGTCCCAGCCGGCTCTAGGAGGTGTTGCTAGGAGCCGTCCGGCTCCAAAAGGGACTGACAGCACAGGAGGGCAGACGTCACTATTGAAAGATGTCTGCGCTCCGTCCATCCTGTCAGCCGAGGAAGAATGGAGAATTCTATTGAATAAGGTAATAATTCCGGCGACTAGCACTACTAAGAAGCTAGTCGCCAGATGGGGAATTATTAGACATCCAGTTGTTTAGTGGTGGTAGTTCTGCTTTGAGTTTTAAAAATTACCTTATATTTATGAAACATTTGAGAGCAAATGATAAGTATTGAAAAATTAAAAAGAAATTCTTAATATAACGCATATTACCAACTTTTTGCAACATATTTATTGAGAATTGACAAGAAAGCAATCAAGCAATTTCATAATCTAAAAATGTTTGCATTTCTAAAATTGTGGTATAAGTTTTGTTGCTATGAGTGATAATGGCAAATTTTACTAAACATTTTACAAATATTTGCAAATCTTTAACATTTTCAAGGAAAAGTCATATAAACAAAAAAAAAATATTTTGCAATTTCTTTTTATAAATATGGGCAACAAGTTATTTTATTAAAAAAGAGTATTAGTAACTTTTTAGCAATGTACCTCATCATGGTACACTGAGGACATCCTTACTCCTCTCTAACCAAACACTGTATTAAATTGGTATCTTTCCAAAAAATATTGTTGGATAGGAACCCAAGGCAAGGACCCCTGGATCTGACAAATATCTCTGCATTAAAAAAACCCTGAATTTAAAAGATATTTTTTGAATTCATACTTCCTAATATTCTAATAATGTGATCCAAGTAAGGCCAAACAAGAAGAGGGGATTCCCAGAGACAAACCACCCTTAATAATGATAAATGTTTAGCACTACAGTACCTCTGGCTATGCCATGTGTAGGCAGCCTGCAACCTTCCTCCAAATGTTGTTAAACTACAACTCCCATCATCTACAACAGTCAATCATAGCCCAACATCATCTGGAAGACAGCTGCAAACTGCTAGCCATTAGTCCATACACAGGCAATTATGCAAGGGCTTTTGAATGCAGTAGTACAAAAAACTATTTATAAGTATTGCTATAACACAATTATGTTATATTTGGAAAGCCCTCTTTGAAAACCCTGGGTTTGCTGCTGCTAACAGATATAATGTAAGAACTAGAATGCATTGTACTGGGCAAAGAAACAGTTCTCACATTGTCTACTACACTGATCATGACATTAATTGTGAAACAATAGTGTAAACATTTTATCAATTTCAATTTAGAACAAACATTGAAAAGTGCATTTTTTCTACACGGAGACAGTATATAATACTGGGGTATGAGGCAAAGGTTGAACTTCATAGACTTGTGTCTTTATTCAAACTAATTTACTATGTTACTAAGTAGAATGGCATAAGGAGCAAGCTGATAAAGAGGGATTATTTGAAAAACAGTATTAAAAAGTAATCACATTAAAAGGTTAGTAATGTCTAACATTAACTAACCCTAACATTGAAGGTATTCAAAAGATAATCTTACTGTGCCAAGTTGGATCTTTCAAACCTTTATGGTTTGAGAGATATAAGCGCTTAAAATCATGTGACTTGGCGGCTTTTCAGAAGAGCTGAATGAGCGCTATCGAAAAACAGATGCTTCACTTTGCAGACCATTCAACTGAAGTATTTGTTTTTCGATAGCGCTCATTCAGCTCCGCTGAAGAGCCACCAGCTGGTCTGGGACCGGAATCTCGTGATGTCAGATACATGCTGACGTCTGGAAAAGGGGAGGGAGGCGGAACTTTAAGCGCTTATATCTCTCAGACTATAAAGGTTTGAGAGATCCAACTTGGCAGAGTAAAATTATCTTTTGAATACCTACAATATTAGGGTTAGTTAATGTTAGACATTACTAACCCATTAAATGCCCTATAACTGAGTATTTTTTTTATAAAATGAAAAGAAGGGAACACTGAATTTATTTAAAGTGGATGTTAGTTTGTACAGAAATCAGGAGATAGAATAAATGTTATGACTGGTAGCTATTAAAGGACAAAATCATGACAGCATTTGCATATTTGGCTCCTCTAGGCAAGGTACTCTAAATATCATTAACCCTTTGAGTGCCAGAGAAGTATCCAACACATTGCAACCAATGCATTAGATACCTCTCGGATGCTCAAAGAGTTAACACCTCCTATGACTACATCACCACTTGTCACATAAGCCCATCCCCAGACCCAACCTCTTTCTCCTGGCACTGAAAATGGGCTATGGGCCTAATGTTCAAAGGAAAAGTAGGATAACGAAGAGGCAATACAACTGCACCACAGGGGAGATATAACATTCCATGACTTCCAATTATTAAATAGTGATTTTAGAAAGGTCTCACAATACAATGGATACACATGACTTTTTTTATTTGTCCTATATTGTGCAGTTGGATTGCAACATAATCTCCCCAGTTTTATTTTGAACATAAGGTCCTTAGCCTATAGCACACAAACATAGAGACATTTTTAAACCCTAGGATGATAGATAAAAAAAAACTACATATTATGTCCAGCAATTAAATATATTGTATACTGGTAAATAAATAGGTCAGTTAATATATAAAATGGGTATAAAAACTGAAAAATAAACTTATTGACTTAAACCAGGATATCAGTCTCATGACAATTTGGTGTGCCATGATCACAAACTTAGACTGCCACTTACATGTTATTCCTATTTTTTTATATTTATCCTCTTTATTGCACTCTTGCCAAATCATCTACAAAATATAAGAGGCAAAAACTCCAGACTGTGTATTACAAGTGCCTTGAATAAAAAAGAATGAGTACTACTGGGGCAGAGATATTGGTTCTGAGCTGACCATGGCTACAACTTCATAGCAGCCAAGGTCAGCAAAGCCTGGGCTGCTTGGCTCACAGTTAGACACATTAAAGGGACAGTAGTAATTTAAATGTAAAAAAAATATGTTGTAGGATTTATCCCCTTAAGTAAAATAAGGGTACTCCCACTGCTGAAAGGTGTTTTATTCAAGACTTATTTCAGCACAAACTTGAATTTTTTTGGGTGTAGTATCTGAATAGCCTTAAATTTCCAGTGGCGCTGTTGCTACACCATCCTATAGACAGCTCTGGTCAGTTGACCATAAATCTCCATAGGATGGTGTAGCAACAGCGCCACTGTACAATTTCAGGCACTGTGTTACTGCATCTAAAAAATTCAAGTTTGAGCTGAAATAACTCTTGAATATAACACCTTTCAGCAGTGGAGTACCCTTGTTTTACTCAGGGAGATAAACACTACAATGATGTGATGGAGAAAACCTTCATTCAATTACTCTTTTGTCAGAATAATTTGGTAGTGTAGGTCACAGAAACCCCAGTTGTCCATTGTATGCAAAAGTAATAGCATCACCACTTTGTGAAAATTTCAGCTGTAAAAACTTTTGACCAAGACGACTGCCAATAGTAAGGGTGCATTTGTAGTGCCCAGAAAGAAAAGTCCTACAGCAGTGGTTTTCAAATTATGTTATGTAGAACCACAAGGTTCCATGCAAACACAAAAGGGGCTCTCTAGAGCAAACTTTAATAATGGTGAACATAGTTGCGGTGACAGATGGTTTATGTGTGGTTCTGTGATTACCAATGGATGTTTGGAGGAATTAAATATTTCATAAAGAGCAATTTTGGTTTCTGTTAGATTTCTCTTGTATTATGCAATATAATGTAACCCCTAAACAATAAACTACATTAAATATCATCATTAACTTAACCCCTTAGATCATAGATTGATGCAAAGCACTGAAAAGTTCTATTGCATCCATTGGATTAGAGCTTTTGAATGTTGGGTTTCCATTAAGATTTCCATCCAAAGTAAATGGTATGAGGACCCTTCCTTAAAATATATGTTTTTTTTCCAAAACTGAAAAAAAAACATCCATGGGGTTAAAGATTTTGATTGCTAAGGTTCCATAGAAATTGGAATTCAAACTAATGGGTTTTACTGAGACAAAATGTTTGAGAACTGATGCCCAGCAATATATGTTTTTTTTTTCCTCACAAAAGTTTGAGGACCACTACCTTAAAATTAGGGCATAATTACAGTTGGTGCATGAGGTGCAGATGAACTTGGCCTCAGCATCCAAGGGGTCCCCATCTGTCTGAAGATACAATAGGTTCTAGTTATGCCTATGTGAAATTATTTTTCATACTGGTACTGGGGCCCTCCAAAGACTAATTATGCCACTGCTTAAAATATTATTTTTTTCATATTAATACTTTCTTAACCCTTCAGATACTACAAAAGTCTCCAAACCAATATTTAGCAATGTGCTGGAGACCTCTCTAGTGTACAAAAGGTAGACATTTTTGATTGTTGAGGTTCCACACTGATGTCAATTCAAACTAAAAGGCTCCACCATGACAAAATGTTTGAGAACCAATGCGCCACAATATCTGTAAAATGTTATTAATCCTTTAAAATCTTTTAAGAGGGACTGTTTTTCTGTACTCTTGGTGGTAAAAGAGTTAATATATTGGACACCACAATCCTAGACTACAGTCCCTTCCAGTAATGAATACATATTTTAAGTGCTTTTATTTCCATCCTGACAGACCTGTAAATATGCAGAATAACAGAGCATCTTATGGCTTAATTCATGCTACATTCACAATAGGGCACAGCAGGTGCAAGGTTATCTTAGGGTAGCCAAACTCCTGCAGAGAGCAGGGCTGCAAGAAATTACAGATGAAGGAATGACTCTCACCACACACATTGCAAGAATGCACAGAAAAGGAGTGTGCTATTTTTTTAATATTCATAGCCCTAAACTGCGTGTTTATCTGATCATAAAACATGCATAACTGCCAAGAATAACACAGGTTCACAATTACAGGACCGCTCCTTTGCAGACTATCAAAAGAATCGGGATTATTTGAAGTACACAGCAATTTGTTTCAATCATGCGGCTGTGGGTGAAGGTAATCTGATCACTTCTCAGAGTATTGTTACTAGCTCTGCTTAATACAAACTCCCATTTAACTCCTTCTGTGCTAAGGATATCTCCAACCAATTGCAAAGAATTGTGTTTAAGACATCTTTAGCAGCCAAGGGGTTAATAGGAACCTATAAAAATAAATGATCCTTAATTTAACAAAGCTATAAACTATACAATTCTCATGTCTCTGGGTTATGAGGCAAAGGTTGAACTTGATGGTCTTGTGACTTTTTTGAGCCCAATTTAGTAAGTTACTATGTTATTTGGTTAGGTGTCTGTCATACAGAAGTATAGTATATCTATTTTGTATTTTATTCATTTGGAACCCTACTGTACTATATATAGCCTTTGAATTCCACTTTACAAACTGATCTCTGTTTAATAACTTTGCTGAAGGTTAAAAATGAACAAAACAATTCTGTGAATTTTTCTTCTGAAAAAGTATGCTTCACATGCTCACCCCAAGCCATCTTCTCTTTACTTTCCTTGGCCCTCTTCCCTCCCTTCTTCCTCTTAAAGGGATAGTAATACTTCGTTTTACCTTTATTTTATTTTGTAGGCATTAAAAAAATATGAAGAATGATATGTCTTATCTCTCAAACCTTTATGGTTTAAGAGATATTCACAAGCAAAGTTCCCCTCCCACCCCTTTTTCCTAGTGTAAGCCATCTCTTCTCAGATGGGGAATCTGGTTGTAAGACCAGACAGATAACAGAAGGGGACAATCTTCTTACAATGAAAACAAGGAAAGCCCTGCCCACCTTGACAAGCTTTTCAGGTTTTTCCCTTATCTTAATTGAAGATTGTCCCTCTCTGCAGTCTACCTGGGCACCTCCCTTCTGCTCTGGCTGAAAAGTGTTACATCAGTAAAAGGGGTGGGAGGAGGACACTTTGTCATTGAATTACTCTGGAACTACAACTCTGACAGAATTGAAATAACACTCTCCAAAGTCCAAATAATGTGATGATTAATTAGAGCTGCTTTTATTATGAAACATTACTATCCCTTTAAACTCTATACCCCTCCTTCATTTTCTCTTCCTCTTTTCCATATGCTTTTCCCCATACCCTCCTTTGGCTTGCCTCTTCTCCCTTTAATTTCCTTCTGTACTTTCCCATCCCTTACTTGGCATGCTTCTCTTGCTCATGCCTCCCTTGCTCATGCTTCCCTTGACCATATTTTTGTCATTTAATCCTGTCATTCACTCCTTCTCTCAAGTCTTCCTGTCCCATCTACCACTGTGATTTCTATTGGGTTGAGTAGTTCAAAAACATTTTTTATAGACTCTCTGAATCAACCTGTGAAACAAATTGTCGATATAGTGATTTTTGGGTCTGATTGTAGTTGGTAATTCTGTTTTGCTCTATATTTAATAAGTTTTTGTCTTGATACATTGTCTGCTGTGAAGGGGATGTATGAATCCCATTTGATTTGCTTATGTGCAAATGCATCTAGACAGAACCAGCACACTCAACTTCTCCAGGGAAAGCCTATAACACAAGAAATACTGAACACCTCCACTATAGAATGAACAAGAAAGTGGAAGAATTTAGCTCTTGTTAATACAGGGTGAAAATCAAAGCAAAGAAGGGCATCAAATCCCAAAGAAGAGTATCAAATCCATTCCCATACTGGCTGTCCCATGGAGAGAACAGTACAAAACAGCCACTCTTTGGTGTAAAACTTCTACATCTCTAAAAATTCCCTATTAGTGAGCATCATTTGATAGTTTGGTTTTGTTATGGAAATAAATTGTAGGTCATATTTATAGCTGTCTTGCTAAGTGATTGATTTGGATGAAAGTGTATGTTTCCTATTTCCTTCCTTTGGTGATCTGAAGAATATTTATTTAAGAGTAAGGAGTTCCGCTATATAATACAGAATAATAGGGTATACGTGCCTGGGGTCTGACATGTCCACTCCTCTCTCTTTTTAAAAAAAATCAACAATAACAAAAAAGTCACCTTATTTGTGGTTTTCTGCGTGACCTTTAGTAGCTACAAATCACTCTTGGTACAGGTCTTCCCAGAGGACAACCGACCTACATCCAGAAGAAAAATAATATCTGTATGAAGCACTAGAGAAATGGAGATAAGCTTCTCAGGTTTAACCCCTTGGATAATAGACAGTCTCTCATCCATTGCCTCACAATACACTGGTGACCTCTCTAGAATCCAAGAGGTTAAGGGAGCATGAAAGAGACATCAAAAATGTAATTAAATATCCATTATGATTAAAACAAAATGCCTCTAAACATGTTGCTCTTTATCTGGCTTTAGCAAGGTAATTGTAACATTGTTTTTATGTTGAAATTTCCCCATAGACTTCTTAAGGAAGTTATGAGATAAAATCCAGTCATAAAAGTATGTCCTGCTGTAGGACATGCCTTTACCTTGAAGCTAATCCACTGTACATTAAATAGTGGTTTATCTAGATAAGTGAATACCTGAACCTCAGAGGTCACTCTTGTACTAATGCATGCAATTCAAGCAAGAAAGAGGAGCTATAGGAAGAAGGCTAGTTTCACGTCAGGTTATGGGGACATACTTCTTTTAAAAGAGTCCTAGATAAGAGTTTCTCAACTAGTTCCCTTAGGGATGACTAAGACCTAGACATAAGGATTTCCTTGTCCGAACACACATGAGTTAATCAGAGATTCAGTCAGATTGACTAACTCACCTGTAATCAAGCTACAATAGACTGAACATTTTGCCTGTTAGTATCCCCTAGAGGACCCAGGTTGAGAATCCCTGCTTAGATCACTTAGTGGTCCTTCAGCCTTTACTTGAAATTGAATTTACAATAGCTGTCAGAATAAAGACAAAATAAAAGAGCTTGATCACAAATCTGTGCAGAAAAAGGAATTTTAGTGTATGGTGTATGTTTTTTTTTTTTTTACCAGTAAATGTATACTTTTTTAATATTTGAATTTTATAAACTTTACTCGATCTAGGACACAACCACTCTTTCTCTAGTACCTCCACAAAACACCAGTCTTTCTCTAGAACCTCCACAAAACACCAGGATACTCACAATGTATTCACCTACTAGTAACAGTCAGCAACATGGATAGAGGACTCAAACTGCCGCCACTCAGTTATTTCAGTTGTATCTGCTGCTCCCTAATGTAGGAATGATCTCAAAACAATCTTCCAAGAACAAACACAAAAAGCAGATAACTTGTTGAAAAAGCACAAATTCAGCAAACATTCAATAATCAAATGAGATTACTCACATTCTCTGCACTACCAGCTTTAAATTCAAAACCCCTAAAATGACTTTTAGGGACTGCAACCTGCCCTGCTTGGAAAGCACGTATCTCTGGATAACTAACTTTAATTCAGGTGGCAAAATCCTGTCAAATATGTCATCTGAATTAAAATTAGTTATCCAGAGATTCCCAAACAGGGTGGGTTACAGTCTCTGCAAGTGATTTTATTGGCTTGGAATTAAAAGTTGGTTGCGGATGAGTAATTTCAGACATTTTCCACTGCCCCATCTGGTTTTTGTGTTTGATCTAAAAAGTTACAATTCTACAGTGAGGATGTGCTAAGTCACCTTAGGATATTCCAGCAGAGTGTAAAACATGACATCCATTCTTTAAAGACTTAGTTTTCAACAAAAAAGGGCAGCATATCAAAAAAACAACATTTTGGCAAGTTTTATTTTTGCTAGGCATATGTTTGCATTGTTTTGTTTGCAGGTTTTGACTTATTTCTAAGAACTTTTGTAAGTGTGGGATTGCAGTACATAGTTGAAGAATGGTGTAACTTTATTACTTTAATGACATGGCTTGTGGAAGTGCTAGGGGTGGTAGACATATGTGTAGGCACTCTATGACTCTTTTAATCTCCAAAGACAAAATTTGAGTCATACTACTCTGCAACAGTAGTAGAAAATCTTGGCACACTCTCTAACAACACAACACTTCTATTATGTATACCCTAGAGCCCCGTCAACATTCAGGAGTACTTTGGTTGCTGCTGGTTGTGACACCTCTGAGTTGTTGATGGCGTATCTCCCAGTCAGTCATGTGGTTGTGCTTCATGTGGGAACTCAATGAGGAGGTGCCTAGGTGTGATCCTGCTTTCCCCATGCTCACATGCTTCTTACACAGATAACAGGTATCAACATGTTTTGCTTTTGGATCCTGAGTGAGGTATCTCCATAATGTGGATTTCATAGTCTGTGGGGTTCCTGAGAGACTGTTACTACTACTACTGCTACTACTACTACAACTACTATGGTTAGATGTTGCTGAAATTATACTACTAGGTGAGGCACTCATCAAAGCTAAGGCTGTGGATGCGAATAACCTGTGTTGTTGCTGGTTACTCAGCACTATTAGTGTGTGTGTGTGTGGCTGAGTGGAACATGGACTTTGAAGCAATGATGATGCTAATGACATTTCTGAAACAATTTACAGATAGACACAGTGCTCCTTTACAGTGGTGGAAGATTGAGCCTTTGTCTTTCTACTAACTTTCTAAACATGTCATTATCTCTCTCACCTTTAACTTTATTTGTATCTGAAGAAGCGGAGGATGCTGGAGGGATATATTTTTGATCTTCATTATCATCAGTCATTAGGTCATCCTCAGCATCACCAGCCTCTTCTTTCCCACTGCTTTTATATTCCTCTAGGCTTTTAGAGGTCCTAAACAATTTCTTTTTACTCTTCCCCTTGGAGGGATTTTCACAACGCTTGATACTACTTTAAGGACAGGTGTTTTTGTGCATGTTTGTCTCACTCACAGATGGAGCAGTTGGTTGAGCTGCTACAACTTCTTGCACTATGTCATCAACACTAGAATGTGACTTGTTGTCATCTTCAGTGCTTTTAGATCATTTATTGAAAGTGCTGCTGGTAGTGGAACTTTTGGTGGGACTTTGACAAACTACATCTTCCTCGGGAGGAGAGGGATTGCCATTATTTATTGCACATGCTGCAGCAAACATGGATGTAGTCGGTTTTTGGACTAACATTTATCTCACACCACCCTGCACCTATACTAATTCTTTCAACACCCCTACCCCTTGTGTGTGTTTGTTGGACGTTACTCAACTACTCTGTGTGTTTTTACTGTACAGAACACAATAAAACTGATTGTGTGTGATGTCTTGCCTTGGATCTCTACAAAATACTTTATATCATCTAGTATCAGTCTGCCTCAGTCACAGATCACATTAGGTTCCCTGTGTCTGTCACCTACCCATTTTTTTAATATTATTTATTTATTTAAAATAACTGCTCCCCCTACCCATATCAGTATCAACAAGAAACAATAAAACATACTCCCTGTTCAACTTCTTCTTTCCCGAGACTCCCCTAGGACAGAGATAATAGCCAGATCAGGAAGAAATTTGGATCACGTTGCCTGTGTCTTCCCAGTCACTCAGAATTTTGGGTTACTTTGGGTAATTCTACTTTGCTCCCTTCATCTGTATCTGAAGAAGAGGAGTATGATGAAGGGATATATTCTATATCAACATCTTCATCAATTATTAAGTCGTCCTCAGTATCGCTGGTCACTTCTTCCCACTACTTTTGTATTCCTCTAGGATTTTGAAGTCTCAAACAATTTCTTTTTACTTTTCCTGTTTGAGGGATTTTCACTGGGTTTCTCTACTTCTTTCAGGACAGGTTTTATACTTGTTTATCAGATGCAGCATCTACACCTTCTTCCATTATACCATCAACACTGGAATGCAGCTTGTTGTCATCTTCAGTGTTCGTAGATGCTTACTAATATCACTGGTGTTAGTTGTTGAACATTTTATAGGACTTTCTCAAATATCCTCCTCATGAGGACAAGAATCCTCATCACTTATTGCAAATGATGTAGAAACCATGGCTGCAGTCAGATTTTGAACTACCACTTTACTAACATGCACTGCTTACCCTCCCCTTGCCCCTAGTACATTTGCTGGACATTATTAAACAAGTGTGTATTTTAACAGTGAAGTTTTTCCTGTGTGTGATGTCTTTCCCTTTACAAACTGATTTATCTCTTATAGTATCTGTCTGCCTTAGTCACAGCTCACATCAGGGACTCTGTCTCTGTCCCCATCAGTTAAACTATTTTAATTTTTTTACTTTTTAAATATTTTAATATTTAAAATTGTATTAAGTTTTTAAAACATAACATACATATCAGCATAAACATTATACAATGAGCCAAATGTCATACAACACTTCATTGGATAATTAAAGTACAGAATTAGAAAAGGTCGTAACAGAACTATGAGATTAGGAAGGGAATCCAAGGGGAGACAGCTGAAATGTACATCAGGGATTACAAAATAGTATATGCCGGTCTAATGTTGACTAAAATATCTTCCATTTGTGGAATGGAAACTCATTTAATTATCAATGGAGTAAAGTTGAAGTATCATCCTATTATTACTAGTATCAATGAGGAAGATGTCATAAGAGACTCTATATGTATGAGTGACCTGTGAAAGTACAATATGTAGTAGAGTTGTGAATTGTTCCCTGTTGAGAGTGTATGTAAAACGTCTAACAATAGAGTATAAGAACATTAGCTATCAAAGCTGTATATCAATATGTAGGAAATATATAAATATAAGAAATGTAGATCAGAGGAAGGGTATAAGGGAAGGAAGAAAAAAAAAAGGGTCACACGCCTGATCCAGTTAGCTCATATTGTGCTTGTCGACATTTTAAATATTTTTAAACTGTTACTATCAGTGTAGGCAAAAAACAAAGAAAATAACCTGTGTGCAACTGCTTCTTCTCCTTGATTCCCCCAACACCAAGAACAGCCAGCTGGAAGGAAGTTGGATCACAGCTGACTGGGTCTTATCAGTCAATCACACAAGATTTTTGGGTACTTGGAGTAAATCTCTTTTGCTTCCTTCAAAATCCCTGAAATGAGCGTTATCTGACCCTCTAGCAAGGTTACATAAATCCTAGGTGGGGTGGCAATACCTCTAGAATAAAGCACCCTGCTAGTTAACCAATATAATTTGAAAGATAGTGCCTCTTCACTTGAGATGTTAAACAAAGGAGTAATTTATCTTAAAAGATAACTTTTTAATTATATATTAAAATATCTCCATAATGCAACCAGTTTTGTGACAATGTGTCACTTTTTCAGGAGCCAAAAAAAGTTTCCTGTAGTAGTGACACAGTCACAAAACTTGTTAGAATTACAGATTATGGTAATTAAGGAATGTCATGCAGGCACTTCCTGTCATAGCTATATATGCCCCCATTCACTGACAGTTAACACTTGTCACTGTCCACCTTACCTATCACTGAAAGGGCTAAGTGTCTGAGTGGGCAAGGTAATGTAGGCTAAAACTGAAGTAACCTGCATGACATGACATAATTAGCATAATATATTAATCTAAATATGGTAGTTTTCTAAATAAAGCTGGAAAATAAAATATATATGATTTTTAAAGCTATTTCAGAATCACAAAAGTTGATTTTAGGTGAGGTGCCCCTTTAACAAGTTGCTCTAGGGTCCTTCAGGTACAAGCAACCTTTGGCTGCCCAGCTGTTGAGGACTACAACTCTCATCAATCCCTAAAAGTCTATGTCTGGTTGGAGATGATGGGAGTTCTTGTCTCCAAGAGTGGGAAAGCCACTGATTGCTTACCCCTATTACACAAACACAACTCGTACCTATTATTTGTATAATAAATGGATACGTTATGACAGCTGACTGCTTGTCTGCATTTAGAAGAAATAACTGCACTGTGTACGGAATCCCCAAAATATTAGATTCTTCTCTCTCTGCTTATATTACAAGAAAAGGAAGGTTTAAATCTTTGAGTGCCAGAGAGATAGCCAACATATATATGTTGGCTACCTCTCTAGAGCTCAAAGGGTTAAGGAATTTTCTGTTTTTGTGTGAAGCAAAATGCTTCAGCAGAATTAGCCCAGACAATTTGTTTAATTACAATACATCCCTGGGCTTTTATATGGTTTTGTAATAGAACATGTGGTTTTATTGGCAGTTAGACACTGCAGGAGTTGGCGTACCTTCAGAGAATTCCCTACCAGCAGACATATCCTTACCCACTGTGCATCTTAGCTTTAACTCCTTCTTAACTGGAACAGTTTTACCAGTCCCAAGGCAACTTTAGACAGCAAATAAAGGGTCTTACTGTGCAGGAAGCAAAAGATAAGCAATTCTGAAGCATACAATGCATCATAACAGGGGAATACAATTCCCAAATACCTCTTGATTTAAATGTAGTTCCTCTGATGTGCTTAAAAGTCCCTTTTAGATGAATGGGAATTTTGGGGCAGATGGTTTGTTCCAGAATTGATCCTCTTTTGAATTATCTGTAAGAGCTACAGAGATTTGTTTAACTCCTTAAACACAAGATAAGTCTTCAACTCATTCATACATAATGAGGTGGAGATCTCTCTGGCATCTAACGGGTTAAACATGCTTACAGTGCTGTCACTCCAAGCATTTTTCCTGCAACAACACAGCTTAACTAGAGTGCTTTAAAATGTATTATCTCCTGTGTATGTTTTGTTTTTCTTTTCAGCCCTCTTTAGAATTCATAAAACAAGGAATTAATCACAGGCCTCCTCCCCATTAATTCTATGGAAGGAAGCAGCAGTTATTTTGCAAAGTGGTTAGGAGACTGCATATTTATAAGATATACATTTATCAGCAAATATCTCAGGAGAGCTACTGCATGAAAAGAATAGGAGGGATTAATTCATCAAACCCTTGAAATACTTGGTAAATGGTTACATTAGCCAACAATGTATATTTTAAAGTTAAGTACAGGGAGAAAGGCTACTGTTCAGAAGAGAGGGACATAAAAGGCATTAGCAGAGCTTTATCTCGTTAACCATTGCTGAGCCTTAAGATTTCTAAATAGAATAATAGATTTGTATAAAATATTTTTTATTGAATGAATAAAAAAATTAACAAAGTAATATGCATTCACATATATATGTAAAATGTGAACAGTGAAATTGCACACTGAAACACTGACATTACCTTAAACATTATGGGGGAAATCCACTATGACCTAATATAGAGGTAATAAAGAGGAGATGACTTCTCCAGTGCTATACCTTTTCCAGTTTCTATGCTATTGCATAGACTCTATAGATCATAGGAAATGGAGAAGGGATATCATTGGAGAAGTCATCTCCGATTTATCATGCCTTACTGAATAGCCCCTTATGTGTTGAAGAAGTCCTGTATTTATATATATATATATATATATATAGTCTTATGGGGGTTTGGGATGCACTCTCTGTAACAGTACATATCTTGCCTGGGTGCTCAAATCAAAAATTGCACATACAGTTTGTAGTAAATGTAAACGGCACTCGCAGGAACTTTTTGATCAAAAAGTTCCTGCGAGTGCCGTTTCTATTTACTACAAACTATATATATATATATATATATATAGTATACACCAGGGCTTAAAATTTGAAGTCCTTTGCTACTAGCCAGACCTGAAAAGTTACTCGCCACTGCAAGCCAAAACATACCCACCAGGGCTGAATTTCTACTCGCCAGGGCTAAATTGGCGAGTGGCAATTTTGAGCCCTGTTATACACACACAGGTATAGGGCATTACTTTTTTTCAACATTATTGTGACGTTTCAGTCCAGTAGGGACCTTTACTTTTGTACTGAAGGTGAGGCAAGTTAGTTGCCTTATGTGAGTGATAACTCTCTCTCTCTCTATCTCTCTCGCTCTCTCTTTCTCTCTCTCTCTCTCTCTATATATATATATATATATATATATAAATCATATTTTAAATCAATAACATGGAAGGTTGGGGTAACTACTGAGAGTTCTAAGGTGACAATAGGTCATGAAATAAATTAAAATGTGCCGTTCTCCCAGCAAAACCAACTAAAGCAAAAATGTCCCTCTTTAGTCATTTTAAATATTAGGAGATACGTTGATGTAATTGATGTCATTCAGCATTAAAAATTATGTAAGAAAACAACATAATTATGTGTAAATTTAAGAAATTGATGGTAGGAGCATGTGCAACACACATGCACACACACAAAAGCAAACACATACAGTCATACACACTAACACACACTCAAAGTCATACACGCACATACAAGCATGCGCCACACACACACACACACACTCAATGTGCACATATGCACAAATGTGCACACAAATACGCACAGACTCCAACACACACATCCATTCAAACATACACATACATGTACATGTGCACACAAACATATGCGCAAACACGCTTCTATGTAAAATAAAAAAATGCATTATTTGAAATCTGCAGGGGATTCCTATACTATATAAGGAAAAGTCAGTTCCAGGACAAGAGGGCACATACACAAAAGAGATGAAGCACTTCTGTAGCAAACTAACTGATCCATAGGGAGCAAATACAAAAACAATAATTTTTATTTCAGTGGGACCTTTAACCACCTTTCCATCATTCAAACGGTAAAAAGTTCCATTTATATAAATGGTGACTTGGGGCTTTTTGTTTATTTTTTTACCCCTGTTGTGTATTAGCTTTGCTGAAAATTTGACCACTCTGTGTTATGCATGTGGCACGTGCCCTTAACCCTATGAGTGCCAGAGTGGTACGGAACGCATTGCAGAGCAATGCGTTCCGTACCCCTCTGGCACTCAAAGGGTTAAGTTAGGCAGTAGAAAAGTAAGAAGGATTTAAGGAAACACAATTCTGATAAAACTGTAGTAGATTCATGGAAGTACCTCCCAAAAGAAGGGACTGAGGATAAACCCATTAAGAAATACAAACATTTAGGATCATTAGAAGTTAATCCTGAAAATACACGGACATGGATCAAATATGATCTAAGGATTTAAAACAGAATGGCAGACTATCCGGGGCCAAATGGTTTTCTTACCAGCTGTCATTGCCTAATTCTTTTTTTTGGTATTGTGACTGAGCATTTAGTTTTTCTGTAACTGCTGATAATTTATTCTTCACAATTCAATGAAGATCCATCTAATGAGTTAAAGGTAATTATACTGTAAATGGCACTGACGTTCATGGTAATATCATACTTTTTTAAAGTGCAAATACTGGACCTTAAAACCAAATTGGAGTAATTTTAGAGCAAACTATCTGCACCATAGAGGGCAAGGAAAATCTCAACTTATCTTACCAGTCCTTTTAACCCCTTCAATGCTAGAAAGGTCTTCAATGCATTTGGAGACCTCTCTAGCATTCGAGGAGTTAAAAGTCACGTTTAAATTAACAGGAATTTTGGGACTGTTTATTTCTCTGGTGCTTTTATGCATAAAGCCCAATGAGGGAGATTTATAGACCTGACGTTATAAAAAAAAATATGGAGTAAATGTTGCCTAAAACTGAAGATCGGCATTTAAAAAGAAGCTTAGTGAAGTTTTGGAAGCCTTAACGCCATGTAGATGTGTTTTTGAAAAACTAATGATAAAACTGGGAAACATTCTAGAGCAGCAAATTTATAAAAGAATTTCACTAACTGTAACAATTTAGCTACATAATTTTCTCCAAAATGTTAATGCAGGTATTAGGTGTTCTTAACCATTCCAGGCATTAACATCAGATTGTTAAAGCCATATTTATAATTGTTCCCTTACTCATTTATAAATAAAACCTGTTGTTATCACCAGTTTGCCATGACTTAAAGACAATTCTTAAGACTGATTTTTATAAATCTCCCCCAATGTCCTCAGTAAACTAACGCATCATTATTTTTCTTTTGTGACTACAATATTACTCATATAAGGGTCATATGTTTGTCCCAAAATTATTCCACTCTTTTTTTTTTTTTTTTTTTAACTTAGGGCCTTTAACCCTTTGTTTGCCAAAGGGGTGCTGAACACATTGCTTTTGCAATGCTTTGCACACACCTCTGGTACACAAAGGGTTAATTTGACAAGCCATCAGAAACAGATCTTCAGGACAAGATCAGTGTATAAATGTATCTTGACCCCTTAAAGTAATAAAGAGTCCTAATGCATTGCTTAGCAAGGCATATGCAAGTGGGGACCTTGCAAGCATCCGAGAGTTTAATATGATAAATCAAAAAAATAATCAATAATACTGCAAAAAAGTTTTAACAATTATAAAGTGCTGCATTGTGGAACAGAATGAAAAATGTAGAAAAAATGTTTAATTATATGTTATATGACAGACACTTGTGTTTACTTAATTAAATTACATGATTAAAAGGTTTCAAATCTACAATTCATCTATTTTTTTGATAATGTAATGTTATCATTGTGATGAATGCACTCTTAATTGTTCTATTTTGAAAGTATTATCATATATTTTCAAGTCTGTAAAACAAAATATGAAACAAGGCATTGAATTATATAATTATGGTATTTTCACTATTTCTGGTGTATATATAAGTTTAAAACAGTGATTTCAACTGTAATGTTTTCATACCCACGAACCACCAGGGGGAGCAGTACACCAGCATAAATTCCATGCAGAGTTTTGGTAGCAGAAAACCTCATAAGGAACCAGGATAAAGCTCTCAGGTTAAACCATGCAGCTGACAGAAAAGAAACTCTGATTAGATCAGTTCTAGCAGTTAGATGTGAGACTGACACAGACATTACTGCTTGTGAAAGATAATCATATCTATGTACCGTATCTATTTACAGAAGGGAAAACATTCAAAGTTTGAATAAGCTATTTATGGATATTTTCCAGTCTTTATTTTGTTAAACTATCCAGTTTCCCAGCTTTACAGCAGCTGTTAGAATAATTATCTGAATGCAAAAATGATACATTTATAGAGCCAATCAGGCACTGGCTTGTTCGATGGCCCATTAGCATTCTGGTGCTGAGGGCTCAAGAAAAAAAATCATCTGAGGCAGAAACTAAAACATCTGCCACCTTCAAAGGTTCAGTCTGTGATGTGTAGAGTACAGAAATATTTTGTCTGTATTGTATGCATTTTAGGAGTGTACAAAATGGCTGATGATAACTTTGAATTAATGTGTTTGCAAAACACTTATATTCATCAATGAAGGTTTTATAATGAAGTAAATGTAAATGTAACATCAAAGATGGCTTCCACAGGACCAGTCCACATGGATGACCAGCAAAAAACTTAAGGAATCATACTCAATAATTATTTAACACCACAAATTCTAGAGATGTCTCCAACTAATTGCTTATCTCTTCATTGGCAAAATCTCTAGCATATAAGGGGTTAACTCAGAGTAAGTCAATCTCTTAACCTCCAAATGTTGGAGACTACAATTCCCTTTATCATCAGGCAGCCCTTGGATAGCTGAGGATGGTGGGAGTCATAGTCCCCAACAACTGCAGGTCCAAAGATTGACTATGCCTGCGTTAACCATTTAACCTACCTCAGATTACATCTCTATATATCAGGAATGTCCAATGGCCATTTCTGGCCCTTGAGCATAGTCAGTAAGGAACTTCATAAAAATTCTATAAGATAATACAAAAACGACTTGTTGCAAAACATAATGTTACCTGCACTTTAACTACCTGGCAGACATTAAATGTTTATTTTGTAAATTGGTGTGTCAAAATGTAAGGTCTTAGTAATGGATGGCATTTCACATTAAACTAGCGTAAAAGCCCATGTACACGGGCCAAGGTCCGGGTGTTGTTATCCCTCTGCGTGCCAGAGGGGATGTAACGCATTGTTTGCAATGTGTTGCATACCCCTCTGTCACTCAAAGGGTTAAGAGGCTGGTCCTGCTCTGCGTCCTGCTGCCGACTCAGTCATGCACTGTATAGAATGCTCCCAGCACAGAACTCCCAACATTCTGTGCATTCAGGCAGTCTCTACTACGCATGACGGCTTCTGACAAACATCCTAGCGAATTATTATATAGGATATGAACTCTCATTTTGTTCATGCTTGGCATGGATTCAGTTACATGATATAAGACCTAAATATTTGTCCTTGAGGCTGTGATTCTAAAAACAGGATGATATGAAACTTTATTTTACTGTGCATACCACTATAGTGTGATACAGTTTTCTTGTGAAGTCTCATAGTTACAGAGCACACTGAGATAAGCATGATTATAGTATTAAAACTGGGCATCTCATCTGATGACTCTTATTGGCAGAGGATGATGAGCAGGTGTGATATTACAGAGGTTTAGCCAATCAGTGTTTAGTAATGCTGATGCATGCCCACAGCCATCTTTATAATATTAATGTTTTATTTCAAATGGAAATGTACGTGGTGTGTTATACACTACAGTTTTTGCTTTGTTTATTGTTGTCATTCTGTTTCTGGAAATTATTACATTTGTCATTTTCATAATGCTTGTGTCATAGATATAAGAAGTTATGGTGCCCAAAAAACACAGTGTGTGGGCTTGAGCATAAATAGTTAAGAACATGAGCATGGGGAACTTTATGTGTCTCTGGTGAAATTAATAACCTATTGATCGTTTGTCTTTTCATGAGCTATTAATTTTATAAACCCAGTGAAATAGCTTTCATTTTAGAAAAATGCATATTTCTGTTATGTATAATTGTATTATTAAACAACCTAATAAAATAAACAATCTGAAATTAGAAAGTGAAAACTCCACCCTCTTTATGTGAGTGAATAGTCACACTGTGTCTGATTGGCCCACACAGCGAAACCTGGACTCTGACTGGTTGATGTTCTTCTATTTCCAAATTATAAAGTGTACATTTTAAGTTAATGTCAAGTGTATTAAACAATAATTGTGGTCTGCGTGTGCATGTGTAGGATGGAAGTGGGGTTGAGTCTTCCAAATAAGAAATAAAACCAGCAGCATGCTTTTTTCCATAAGCATTATGTATTAAAGGAGAAGCCTGATCATTTTATGCTATTGAGGATTTACAGAAATAAATAAAAACTTTTTTTTATGATCGTGTCCTTGAAAGGTTTTATATTGATAACTCTTTGAGTACCTGAAAGGTACCCACACAATGTTAGCAATGCATTGGAAAACTCTCAGGCACTTAGAGGGTTTAATTAAAGTATTTGGGCTTTAGGAAGATATAAATAATTAGTATAACACTTTGGGGGAGATTCACTAAGCGGTGACAAAGAGGTGATAAAGTGGAGATGACTTCTCCAGTTTATCACTTCTCTGATTCCTATGTTATTCTATGGAGCCTATGCACTAAGATTTCTTCAGCTTTGGAGATCTTAGTGCATAGGATCTATAGAATAACATAGGAACTGGAGAAGCGATAAACTGGAGAAGTCATCTCCACTTTATCACCTCTTTATCATGGCTTAGTGAATCTCCCCCCTTGAATTCTAGAGCTGTCTCCATTGCATTGCATTGAAATGTACTGGGGATGTTTCCATCATCCAAGGAGTTAATAATATCTACCTTTATTTTAAACTTTGCCTATCACAATAAATATAATGAAAGTGGAGGAAATTGCAAGTATGATCAAATCTCTAAAGGTGAAAACAAAGTAGTCATAACAATAATAATAATACTTTTCTATAATCTTTCTTAATTTTTCCTTCACATTCATTTAATGAGCTTTTAATTATTAGGCAAAGCAAGTATTTTTCTTAGGAGACAATCAGATGTTTTTCATTATTGGATTGTATCAAAGTAAAAGACAATTTGAAAATTGTAACCTTTACAAAGCATAAAATATAATATATTTCCTAATACACTACAAAGGAAATGTTTGTTTGATGAAGGAAAAGATGACATATTTAAATAGATAGACAGACAGACAGGAAGATAAATGCACAATATTAGAGCTCTGTACTTAACTGTCTACTTAATTTAGTCTGCAGGTTTTTAACTTAATTAAGCTTGGTGTGTTGAGCTCTTTTAATTGATTCTGCTGTGTGATTGTTTCTAAGTGAAAATAAAACACATTATTTCTTTATGGGTGGTCTTAGGAAAATGAGGAAATTATTGGCTTGGTTAAATCATTAAAAAATGGGAACCAATATTTACTTTGGACCCAGTCGGGCTACATTCCTGCGTGTCTGCAAAAAAAGGGGAAAGATATTTTGTGATAATCTTCATGAGGAGTGACTTGATTTTTGTGTTTTATTTTTTTACCCCTTGATGACAAGAAGGAAGGTTAACCCACTGAGTGCCAGAGAGGTATCCACTGCACTGTGTTGCAATGAGTTGGATATCTCACATGCCCTCAAAGGGTTAATCGTTTCATCATTGAAATAGTGTACAATGCATTGATTTGCACTGCATTTCACACAGGGTTGCCTGATCATCCTATATAATAATTCGCTAGGATGTTTGTCAGAAGCCGTCATGCGTGGTATGGACTGCATGCGTTCGGGTAGTCTCTACTGCACATGATTGCATCGAGTGAGTGAGATGACGCAAGACTGCATAGTATGGAGCAGTGAGGTAGTGGCCGCTTAACATTACCCGGACATTAGCCTGTCTACACGGGCTGTTACATTAGTCTTTCAATATAAAAAAATGCCTGCTACAGGTCTGCAGTGATTATTACTGGGCTGCAATGGCTCCCATGTATGTATGTATGTATGTATGTATGCAGACTGCCTTTTCCATAAGTGTCCCCTTTTAAAAGGATGATCTGACAACCATACTTGAACACCCCTGCGTAGAAGGGTTGCCAGACCATCCCTTTAAAAGAGGACACATAGTAAAAACACCTGCTATATTGATACATGGGAATCATTGCAACCTAATAATTAACCACTGGAGCTCTGCAGCTGACATTTTTTAGGTGTGCCCTCTTGTAAAAGGATGATCTGGCAATCTTACCCCTGTGGCTTTCAATGGGTTAAATATGACCCAGTCTCCCATTTAACCCTTTGAGTGCCAAACACAATGCCAAACAATCATTCCAGGTAACTTTCACAATGAGCTGACCCTGAAATCTTGTAAATATTAAACCTTAAAGTTCCCATAATATAGACTTTCTGTGATATGTCCCTGACTGCTGTAATCGAGAGGTGCTCCAATCAGTCCTCTAGGAGCCATTAACTGTCCCTGTATGAGCACACATAAGACAAGCAGGACTTCTCCCTCTGTCTTCCTAGTACAAGTGGCACCAATTTAGAGACTAAAGAATCCATGAACTGGAACAGAACATATAATAAGGGGGAGATTCACTAAGCGGTGATAAAGAGGTGATAAGGAGGTGATAAACTGACTTTTCCAGTTTATCACTTATCCAATTTCTGTGTTAGTCTATGAAGTCTATTCACTAAGATCTCCAAAGTTGAAGAAATCTTAGCGAATTGGCTCCATAGAATAACATAGGAATTGGAGAAGTGATATCACTGGAGAAGTCATCTCCACATTATCACCACTTTATCACCGCTTAGTGAATCTCCCCCCTGGACTCTTTCACCCTGAGAATGTGCCTCAAAACTCTCAGAGTTCCCAGGTATGCCCACATTACATTGCACACCTCTCTGGCATTCAAAGGGTAAAGGTAAATTTTAAATGTGTACATTTTAAATAGCATTTTAAGAAATTATTTATAAAAAAAAATTAAACAGGGGTTGTTCTGAAGTAAACCAACTGCACCACTGGGGACAAATAAAAATTTTCAAATTCCCATGTATTTGCGTAGAACTTTTTTAAAACCCTTTTTGGGTTATAGCCTTGTTTAATATAAAAGGGATTTTTTATTTGTCATCTATGGAGCATTTGATTTACTCCAGAATAACTCCAGTTTGCTTTTATAAATATGGACCAATGTATCTTTTAAGTCTTTTCACATGAACAATTTGTCAGTAAATTTTGCATGTCAGCACAGCTTGCTGCAACTTTGGTCTGACTGTGTTTTAGCTCTGAAAAATTGCTATCATTGGTTTCAGTGGAATAGCAAAGAAACGACACTAAGGCTATGTTCAAATGGATGACTTTAGCACAAAATTAACCCTTTGAGTTCCAGAGGTGTATACAACGCAATGCATCTGCTTTTTATTAGCATCCTTAATTGAAACATACCCTTGTGAATGGTGTTGTTCACATGGGCAATTTCTGCCTCATAAAATGCAGCATTCAACAACTTGAATACAGCAACACATTGGGTACATCCAAGTTCCAACATGGCCTGCATGGTGGCCTGACAGTAGAGTTACCAGATCACCCTTTTAAAACTGGACACATAAAAAATGCCTGCTACATGGAACAATTACAAACCTGTAATAACAACTGCTGCACTGTATAAGGCATATGTGCCCAGTTTTAAAGGAATGATCTGTCAACCCTACTCAAGGGACTCACATAGGCAATTCACACAGTGAACTGTGGAGTATATTATGCATTTTGCATCCTTTAGTGACTTGCCAACCAAAGTGGGCATCAGCCAATAAGATATGGGAGGTGTCCATGTAGGTCTTAAGGTAACCACACATCCCTTTAAATCAGGGACACTTCTGAGAAAGTCATTCTGCAGGACTGCACAGGAATCAGTCCTTTTTTTATTAGTGTTCTGATTAAAAATTCTTAGTGAGCCAAGCCCCCCGTAAAAGTGAATCAAAGGGAGAATGTAGGACATTTGGGCACGGGCAGCTTGGTTTGCACTAAAATGGAGTGCAGACAAGTTGATAGTGTAAACATAGTCTACAAATACAGTGTTTGTTGTGTGTGTTTTTACCAGCTGTTCTTATGGAGTGCTAAGGATTCTGGGAGAAAAGAAAGCTAATGCTTGCTTACTAATTGCCTCTGTCATATGTAAAACACAGTAAAAATGCTGTCAAATGTATATTTTTTCCATATGCTGTCACTTCTACAAATAAGTTGCCTTAGAGAAGATAACCTAACTTGGGACACATGAAAAAGGCCTACTACATGGCTGATTTAATATCAGTGCAGCCTTGAAATATGCTTATTCCTTTATTGTCTCCAGTTAAAAGGGAGGTCTATTCAACTTATATCAGTATAATTGGGCATTATAAGATGGTGAAGGAACTTATTACAATCGTGGTGTTTCCTACCTCATTCCTTTATAACAGACATAATGCACATACCAAGGAACATTGGTAGCTCACTTTCTAGCGTAATGAAAGCCCTTAGGTTGAGTGGGTCGACATGATACAATGGGGGTTATGCACTAAAGTTTGATAAAGAGGTGACAACGCAGAGATAACTTCTCCAGTGATGTCACTTCTCCAGTTCCAATGTTATTCTATGGAGTCTTTTCACAATGACTTCTTCAACTCTGGAGATCCTAGTGCATAGGCTCTAAAGAATAACATAGGAACTGGAGAAGTGATATCACTGTAAAAGTTATCTCCATGTTATCACCTTATTATCATGCTTTAGTACATAACCCCCAATATGTCATAGAGAAGATTTGGTGCTTTGTCTGACTAGGCAGGTAATGGGACAGGAATAGACTGAAAAAGGATTGAAGGCTGGCCGTGGGAAGAACATAATGGTGATGTGGGTTCATACATACATTTTGCTGTGTTTATAATGTTCTATATTTGCCAATCCACACAAAAACACACACATCCTACTAAAATGAATCATAAACATCATGCTCGCTCTCCTATCCCAAATCAGTCCTGAAAAAAGCAACATTGTACATGATTCAACAATCTGAGTAGTACTTATATAGATAGGTTGTGTGCAACACTGTGTTCCATTGTACTAGCCACACATATCCAATGGTAAAATATGTATACATACTTTGACAAAGAGAAGAAGGACCTACAAAATATCTCATATAAGAAAATGATTTAGTGAGTCTCTGTGTTCTGCGGTGAAAACATATCCCTTTAAATCAGGGACAAATACAAAGTACACGCTACATGGTTGCACTGATTCCATCTACTCCTTTCTAATACAATTTTAATTAATTAAAAGTATATGTGATCACCTTAATGTGTATATGTGTGTCATGGCAAATATAGTAATTAGCCTTCAAAGATTATGACTGACCCTATCATTACTAGTTGTCTTCTCTGGCTAAAACTGATGCAGATTCTTGACGATAAAAGTGCAGTATAAGAATAATTTTGGGAACCAGATTTCTGACACTTTCTCTACACATCCAAAAATGTTAGTTTTGTTTTAATATTTTTCCCTTCCCTGAATTTCCCTGGGCCTAGATAATGCAGCTGTCCTTTTCTTCCTTTAAACCTTTTACTAAACTGGTGCCCAGCCCTATCCTCATGGGCAGGAATGGGCAAAAGAAAAATGTCATTTTTGGCCAAGCAGGAAATATTTTGCAAAAAGTGCTGTTTTTTTGCTTTTTTTCCACCTAGCTCATTGCATTGAAATCAATGGAAAGACATATAAAAGAGTTTCAGGTTCTCACAGTATGCCATTCTGTGTTTGTGAAAAGAACAGAAAACAGCAATTTTTTAGCTAAAGAAAGCAGGCTAATAAAGTGGAATTGAAGCTTAGTTTATGGAGTCTTGTAGGTGGGAAATCTGTTCTCTTTATTAGGGGTGTCTGGGGGACAGGAAGGAAGAAAGGAGTTTCACCCCAAATACACCACAATCTGGTGTGACTCACTGTGGCGACATAGGCAGAGCCGGCAATGGAGGGGCGCCGAAAAGGGAGAAGCTGTTTTTTTTTTAAAATATATATCTGCTGCGAGGGAGCGCTGATTTACACTACGAAGCGCTCCCTTGCAGCGTCTATGTGACACGCTGTAGAGAGACCCAGGCTCTGTAGTAATACAGAACGCTGGGAGATGACATAATCTCCCAGCGCTCTGCATTATTGAGAGCAGCTCGCAGGAGCTTCAGCTCTGTGCCGAAGGAGGCACAGAGCTCTAAGTTATGACACGCCTCTAGACTACCATGGATTAAATGTAGAGGATGAAGGGGGCATTGTGGAGATAAGGGGGCATTGTGGAGATGAAGGGAGCATTGTGGAAAGGGCATTGTGGAGATGGAGATGAAGGGAGCATTGTGGAGATGAAGGGAGCATTGTGGAAGGGGCATTGTGGAGATGAAGGGGAATTATGGAAGGGTCAATGTGGAGATGAAGGGGACATTGTGGAGATAAGGGGGCATTGTGGAAGGGTCAATGTGGAGATGAAGGGGGCATTGTGGAGATAAGGGGGCATTGTGGAAGGGGCAATGTAGAGATGAAGGGGCATTGTGGAGATAAGGGGGCATTGTGGAAGGGGCATTGTGGAGATGAGGGGGCAATGTGGAAGGGGCATTGTGGAGATAAGGGGGCAATGTGGAGATGAAGGGGCATTGTGGAGATAAGGGGGCATTGTGGAAGGGGCATTGTGAAGATGAAGGGGCATTATGGAAGGGTCAATGTGGAGATGAAGGGGGCATTGTGGAGATAAGAGGGCAATGTGGAGATGAAGGGGCATTGTGGAGATGAAGGGTCAATGTGGAGATGAAGGGAGCATTGTGGAAGGGGCAAGGTGGAAGGGGCATTGTGGAGATGAAGGCAGCATTGTGGAAGGGGCATTGTGGAGATGAAGGGAGCATTGTGGAAGGGGCATTGTGGAGATAAGGGGGTATTGTGGATGGGGGATGAAGGGGCATTGTGGAGATGAAGGGGCAATGTGGTGATGAAGGGGCAATGTGGAGATGAGGGGGCAATGTGGAAGGGGCATTGTGGAGATGAGGGTGCAATGTGGAAGGGGCATTGTGGAGATGAAGGGAGCATTGTGGAAGGGGCATTGTGGAGATGAAGGGAGCATTGTGGAAGGGGCAATGTGGAGGTGGGAAGAGTGTGGAGGTGAATATGTGGGCAGGACAGGGGATTGTGGCAAGGTCGGGGGGGATTGTGTCCGGGGGGGCATCATAATGCACCTTCGCCTGTGTATACAAAAATCCTTGAACCGGCCCTGGACATAGGCAGCCGTGTTCCAAGTTTCTTCCTGATCTGGCTGTTATCTCTGTGTCAGAGGAGTCTGGGGGTGTGAGAAGAGAGAAAAGGTGATACCCCAAAATTCTTTGTGACACATGTAGAGGTTATCCAAGTTTCTTCCCAATATGGCTATTATCTCTCTGCTAGGGGAGCCTAGGGGTGTGAGAAAGGAGCAAATATGAATTACCCCAAATACCCCAAAGGTCTGTGTGTCTGACTGGGAAGACACAGTCAGCTATGATCCAAGTGTCTTCCTGATCTAGCTGTTATTTCTGTCCTTGAGGAGTCTGAGGAAAGAAAGCAATTGAATAGGGGTGTTTTTTTTTTACAGTAATAGGGAAAGGGGTGAACAGGGGTGTTTTTTTACAGTAATAGGGAAAGGGGTGAACAGGGGTGTTTTTTTTTACAGTAATAGGGAAAGGAGAGACAAAGACAGGGACCCTGATGTGAGCTATGACTGAGGTAGACTTTTATTAGATAAGAGAGTATTTTGTAGAGATCCAAGGAAATACATCACACGCAATCAGTTGTGAATGGGTATGATATGCCACAACTGGCAGCAGCAGAAGTAATAATAACATTCCAAGGGCTCTGGGGTACACAATAGAAGTGCTGTTGATGTGTGAAAGAGTGTGCCAAGATTTTCTGCTCTTGCAGAAGAGGAGTATTACTTTGAGTCTGTTTTCTATAGGTAGAGTGGCTACACAAACCACCACCTCCTCTACCTCCACATGTCATGTGATTAAAGCAATAAAGTTACACAGTTTGACTGATATGTACAGCCATCCTACTCTTACTAAGTTCTTAGAAAGATGTTAAAATCTGCAAAAAAAAATAATGCAAAAGTACACCTATGAAATAGTAAACTTGCCAAAATGTTGGTGGTTGACATGCTGCCCTTTTCTTTTGTTGAAAACAGAGGTTTTAAAGAATTTAAGTCATTTGGTGTTCCCTGGTAGAATATCCTAAACAACAGTTATTTTTCAAGGATGGTTGTACTCATAAGCAAATTGCACTTATTCATTCTTTAGTAGCATATAAAATGTTACCTCATACCTACTGCAAAGAAATTTTAATATAAAAAAATAAGCATTCTCATTAATCATTCACAATGGATTATGGGTGTAAGGGATAGAGTGTCATGGAATTAAGAACGAGAATTGGACAAGTACTTAAAAGGTAACACAATCTTTATTAAGGAGTAAAGACAGGACAATGTAAACAGCACAATACAGGCAAGGAGAGGACTTCAGGAAGGATCAGCTGTCGTAAAGGTACAGACAGGTTCCAGTGAGCAAACAGAGGAAATCAACTCAGGTCCGCACCTGAGGACACTACAGGTCCGCACCTGTACAGACAACGTACCCAAAAAGACCAACTGCGCTATAGGAGGATACTACAGGTTCGCACCTGTACCGACAATGTACCAAAGAGACCTACTGCACCACAGGTCCGCACCTGGAAGCCGCAGAGGTACCGAGATGAAAGGAAGTCCGCCAAGCCACCAAGGGCAACCCTAGGTTTTCCACTGGAGCGTTGGTATGCTGGGTGCGCAGTGAACAAGCTGGAGATAATACATAATGCTTAGCCAGAGCCGCAGGTTTGCACCATATTGGATATCAGACAGGCCAAGGGTCATACACGGAGCAGGTAGTCAGACAGAGCCACAGGTCAACACCAGAACGGACAGTCAGACAAGCCAAAGGTCATACACAGAATGGTTAGTAAGCCAGAGCTGCAGGTTTGCACCAGATTGGATGTCAGACAGGCCAAGGGTCATACATGGAGAGGGTAGTCAGAGAGAGCCACAGGTCAACACCAGAAAGCATAGTCAGACAAACCAGATCAAACACAGAGCAACAAAAGCACAACTGAACTGGAACACCACGAACGGGCAACTGAAGTGGTGTCCAGGCAGTTGATAAACAATTTGCTCACCCCTAGAGGTGGAGCAGAACCTGCACTGCGCCTTTAAGAATCGGGTCGCGTCGTCATCAGGGAATCCCTGTGACGCGTGCCTGAATGCAGATGCAGCCGGAGCTGCCAGAGGGAGCAGCAGAGGACCGATTGCCTGAAAGGACGCCAGAGCACCCAGCGTCGCTGCGAGGAAACAGAAGCTGTCCACCTACGGAGATGGCGGTCGACTAAAGGGTAAGCGTGCTTACATCGAGAAAGTAAGGAATAATATGGCCTCTTTCTCTTATCTTGCTCCTAGTTCAGTATGCTTATTTGGTATCAGAGGAAGGCAAATACTGCACTATTATTTGAGGGTACACTGAAAAATAACAAGGATTTTTACAACTACCTACCTCGCAGTTATATATGCCGCTGTGACATGGAGCCATTCACATGGGCAGATGCATCAACTGACATGGATGTAGTATACTGCAACCTCCTAGGGACTAGCATGGATCATGGAAAGTTGCAGTACTGTGCCTATGTGGCTATTCTACAGACCATTCATATGAGTGAATTAATTAATACAGACTTTGCATCAGTCAGTACTGTATGGCTGATGTTCATGGGAGCCAGCCCACAGTGAGAGCTCAGTGCAAAGAGATGTAGGGGCTGTGTAAACTTAGCTTAGATGTGCCAAAAATTAGCCCTTACATAGCTTCCAGTTACTTATAAAGCCTTTTGCAGTCATAGTGGTGTGTGGACACTTCTGATATGTCAAATGATTTTGCACAGTCTGTTTTGTCATAACGTTGCTTGTTAAGCACTGTGTAACCAGGGGCCAGCTTATATCACTCAGTCTTTGATGTTGAATTTGCTTAATTGAGGCCGTATAATCACTGTGATTAGGTATAAGACATTTAGTCAACAAACACCACTTTATTTGAAAAGCAAATTATTATGTCTTATTTTACTTTTTTTCTTATAGTAAGATGCACAGTATAAGCAACGTGAGCATAATATACTACTTTGTAAGCTTAACTTATGTTTGATATTTTTTTCCTATAATGTCATCATAATACCAATAATTACATTGTGTATGGAATATATACAATGCATTTCAACCTATCCAGTATAATCAGCTAATGATGTGGCATTCTATATGCTACTAAAGAGTGAATAAGTGCAATTTGCTTATGAGTGAATTTATAAGGCTCTTAGATGTTTGAAAGGACTCCAGTGAATAATATTTCTGGTGGATTGTTGCATTACAGATGTACAGATATAGTATTTTTAATATATATTCCATGCCTCCATAAAGTGAAACTAACATGAAAAAGTACAAACATATGTTACATTTAGTCTTTTATGTGTTATCACTTAGATAATTTCTTAACTTGCAGCCCTCAGTGTAATGTTCCTCCTGGCTTTTCTTCCCCAGAACTGGTTCTAGGGCCTACAAAGAGTTAGCTGATGATTCATGATGGCTACTGTGATGACACAAATATATTCACAACTGAAGGAAATGGTCACTGTCAGCATCTACTCTTGCAGAAGTCTTGGGTTGTACCTGTATATTGTACATTTATAATGCTGTAACTCCTAGAGATGGGAGTAGTAGTGATTACCTATTAAATATTTAAAGACTAAGCTTTTTCATATATATTTTTTAATTATGTGCCATTTAACAAATACATGACTCAAGATTACAGGAAATCCAGACTCTAATGAATCAAATGATGATCCATTAGAAAATGTGTGGCCCATGCACAAAGCTAGTAGTATCCTACCACAGAATCTACACATAAATAAATCATAATGGTCACATCTAGGAACATGGTTGATTCAGTGCCTTAGGGTTAACCCCCTATGAAGTTGGAGCCTCCTAATTATTTGATTCTCATCCTGTATTAAGCATGGCAAACAGACTAAGCAGGGAATATCTAGGACAAGAAGGTAGTACATACAACTGAATGGCAAATCGGCAGGGTATACAGGGTTAATCATTAAGTGGACAGGACCACCAGGTACTTTCCAAGACTTTAGAATGTCCTAGTTCCTGGTATATTGAGAACATGCGCTGTTTAAAACCTTGGAATTCTCTAAACCACTTGTAAAAATTTTAATTATGTGCTTCATGTAGAAGACTGGACATGGGAGGATTGGACAGACTATGAGGTTGTGGGTGAAAGTGGATGGCAAGTGGGTTTGGTTGTAAAAAAAAACTGCATGGGGCTACCAGGAATAAGCTATGCTCAAAGAAGAGTTTTTGAGCCTTAGCCATCAAGCTAGACAGGAGCACGAGAAAGGAAAATGAAAATTCAGCAAATTCCTCTTGTAATGTAATAATGAGGTTTTTATCTTCTTCAGTCCTAGAGAGGTCTCCAACATATTGTTTGCCAATACATTGGATGCCTTTCTAGCATTCCTTGGGTTAAAAGCTCCATTTAAATCAGTTGGAATTCCCTTTGTTCCCCTATAGTTTTGTTAATTTTCTCACCTTGCGTGATGAGTAGTGATGAGCGAGCACCCCAATGCTCGGGTGTTCGGGTGCTCTGACCGAGCGCCCCCGGAGGCTCGAGTGCTCGGCCGAGCACCCGAGCCCCATTGAAGTCAATGGGAGGACTCGAGCATTACACCAGGCAACCCCTGCTCTGATGAGGGGAGGGTGCCTGGTCCATAGGAAAAGGGCAGAAAAGGATGGAAACACCACAGAAATGGTTCAGGGACAGCATAGGGAGGATGTCTGGATGCATCTTGGACTCCAACATCGCTGCTGGGAACGATCTTTCGCCCGTAGTAAGCCATTTTTACAGACTGACTATAAAACACTCAAAAAGGAAAATAAAAACGACTTTAGGCGAAAAATTGTTACCAAACAATATTTGCTGTATATTTACTTGTATATCATCTGCAAATTCTCCCAAAAATTTCCTTGATTTTCTGAAGTGAGGCCATGATTAAGAGGGAAACGTGCGCAGAGGCAAATTATCCCAAAAATTTCCTTGATTTTCTGAAGTGAGGCCATGATTAAGAGGGAAACGTGCGCAGAGGCAAATTATCCCAAAAATTTCCTTGATTTTCTGAAGTGAGGCCATGATTAAGAGGGAAACGTGCGCAGAGGCAAATTATCCCAAAAATTTCCTTGATTTTCTGAAGTGAGGCCATGATTAAGACGGAAACGTGCGCAGAGGCAAATTCTCCCAAAAATTTCCTTGATTTTATTGAACTGAGGCCATGATTAAGAGGGAAACGTGCGCTGAGCTGACCATCTAAAACATTATGGGTGAGGGTCTGCTGCAGAGCTGACCATCCTAAACATTATATGCGAAGGCCCGCTAGTGAGCTGACGCTATAAAACATTATATGCGAAGGCCCGCTAGTGAGCTGACGCTATAAAACATTATATGAGAGGGCCCGCTAGAGAGCTGACCCAATAAAACATTATATGAGAAGGCCCGCTGGTGAGCTGACCTATATAAAAATTGTCAAACAGGGCCCGCTGGTGAGCTGGCCCTATATAAAAATTATATCACAGGGCCCGCTGGTGAGCTGGCCCTATATAAAAATTATAGCACAGGGCATATGGAAGAGGAGGAGGAGGATGAGAAGATTAAGAGTCAACCATATACCCGTTTTTTGGGTGGAAGGGGTGAATGGAAATACAGAGTATTCCCATCATTGTAAATAATATATGTAAAGTGAGTTTATGTTCCCCCGGGGCTTTCCTCCAGTGGAGTGGAGAAGTCAGGGGAAATCCAGGCCTTGTTCATTTTTATAACTGTCAACCTATCAGCATTGTCGGTGGAAAGGCGGATACGCTTATCTGTTATGATGCCACCAGCAGCACTAAATACCCGCTCAGACAGAACGCTGGCGGCAGGGCAGGCCAGCACCTCCAAGGCGTAGACTGCCAGTTCATACCACGTGTCCAGCTTGGACACCCAGTAGTTGTAAGGCACAGAGGGATCATTGAGGACGCTGACACGGTCTGCTACGTACTCCTTCACCATCTTCCAAAACTTTTCCCTCCTTGTGACACTAGGCTGCGCATCAGGGTGAGGGTGCTGGCGGGGTGTCATGAAGGTGTCCCACGCCTTGGAGAGTGTTGCCCTGCCTTTGTCGGAACTGCTGTGTGCTCCCCTTTTCTCCCCTTCTCGGTTGGCCAAGGTAGCACGTACTCTGCCGCCAGCGTTGTCAGATGGAAAATTTTGGAGCAATTTTTCAACAAGAACCTTCTGGTATTGCACCATTTTGCTTGTCCTCTCCACCGGAGGAATGAGAGATGAGAAATTATCTTTGTAGCGGGGGTCCAGAAGGGTGAACACCCAGTAATCCGTGTTGTCTAAAATGCGTACAACGCGTGGGTCACGGGAAAGGCAGCCTAACATAAAGTCAGCCATGTGTGCCAGAGTACCAACAGTCAAGATTTCGCTGTCCTCACCAGGAGGATGACTCTCAATCTCCTCATCCTCTTCCTCCTCTTCTGCCCACCCACGCTGAAGAGATGGAACTAAAGTTCCATGGCTACCCTCTGTAGCGGAGGCAACCGTGTCTTCCTCCTCCTCCTCCTCCTCCTCCTCCGCCTCCTCCAATTGTCGCTGAGAAGACGAAGTGAGGGTGCTCTGGCTATCACCTTGTGTAAGCTCTTCCTCCCCCATTTCCACCTCTTCCACATGCAAAGCGTCGGTTTTAATTGTGAGCAGCGAGCGTTTCAGTAGACACAGAAGTGGGATGGTTACACTGATAATAGCGTTATCGCCGCTCACCATCTGTGTCGATTCCTCAAAATTGCGTAAAACCTCGCAGAGGTCTGACATCCATTCCCACTCCTCACTTCTGATTACAGGAAGTTGAACAGAGAGGCGACGACCGTGTAACAGCTGGTACTCCACTACTGCCCTCTGCTGCTCACAAAGCCGGGCCAACATGTGGAAGGTGGAGTTCCAGCGCGTGCTCACGTCACACAGCAGCCGGTGAGCTGGCAATTGTAAGCGCTGCTGCAGCTTCAACAGGCCGGCCGAAGCTGTAGATGACTTACGGAAATGTGCACACACGCGGCGCACCTTGGTCAAGAGATCATGCACATTGGGGTAGGTTTTTAGAAATCGCTGAACCACTAAATTAAATACATGCGCTAGGCATGGTACATGTGTGAGCTTGCCGAGCTCCAAAGCCGCCACCAAGTTACGCCCATTATCACACACAACCATGCCTGGTTGCAGGTTGAGTGGCGAGAGCCACTGCTCGGTCTGGTGACTAATCCCCTGCAACAGCTCTGAGGCCGTGTGCTGTTTGTCCCCAAGGCAGATCAGCTTCAGCACGGCCTGTTGACGCTTCCCCACTGCAGTGCTACACTGCTTCCAGCTACTGGCTGATGGGGGAGTGGCGCTGCGTGTAGAGAATTCGGAGGTGGAAACGGAGGAGGAGGAGCCAATAACGTAGGTGCTGGCGGAAACCCTGATGGAGGTAGGGCCCGCAATCCTCGGCGTGGGTAGCACCCGTGCCATCCCAGGGTCCGAGTCGCTCCCAGCCTCCACGACATTCACCCAGTGTGCCGTCAGGGAAATGTAGCGTCCCTGGCCACAAGCACTTGTCCATGTGTCAGTCGTTAAGTGGACCTTCCCAGTAACTGCGTTGGTCAGGGCACGGGTGATGTTACGGGACACATGGTGGTGTAATGCGGGGATGGCACACCGGGAAAAGTAGTGGCGGCTGGGGACCGCGTACCGAGGGACAGCTGCTGCCATCAGGCTGCGGAAGGACTCAGTGTCCACAAGCCTAAATGGCAGCATTTCGATGGCCAGTAATTTGGAAAGGTGTGAGGTTAGTGCTATGGCCTGTGGGTGGGTGGCTGGGTATTTTCGCTTGCGCTCAAATGCCTGGGGTAACGAAATTTGGACGCTGTGCTGGGACAGGGAAGTGGATGTGGTCGCTGATGGTGCTTCAGATGGTACAGGTGCAGGGCGGGAGGTATGCGGGCCTGCGCCTTCGACAGGCGATTGGCCGGCAACGAAAACAGGGGAAGAGGAGGCAGTGGTGTGGCCTGCAGACACAGATGGGCGATCCAGGCGTTCCTCCCACTTACTACGGTGCTTGGATGCCATGTGTCGGATCATGCTGGTGGTGGTGAGGTTTCTAGTGTTCATGCCTCGGCTCATTCTGGTGTGGCACAGGTTGCAAACTACAATTCTTTTGTCGTCCGCACTTTCCTTAAAAAAACGCCATACCGCGGAACACCTACCCCTTGGCAAGGTAGATTTACGCAAGGGGGTGCTCCGTGGAACATTTGCGGGCCGGTTTGGTGCGGTCCGCCTTCTTTCTGTAGCCACACCACTGCCTCTTCCAGCCTGTTGCGGTGCTGCAGATGGCTCACCCTCAGGACTGCTGTCATCGCTCGGCTCTACACCTTCCCAGGTGGGGTCAGTCACCTCATCATCCACCAAGTCCCCCTCCACTTCCTCACTCTGATCATCCTCCTCATGTCTTGATCCCACCACATACTCAGTCATTGACAACTGTATATCATCCTCCTCATCAAGGTCTTGAGACAGTAATAGTGGTTGATTTAATGGCAACTGTGTCTCATCATCATCATCATCCACTACTTCCTTTGACCTTAAATGCCGTTCACATCTGTCATCTTCTTGTGATTGGGTACCCTCTAGAGGTTGTGAATCAGGGCACAAGATGTCATGTTCCTCTGCAAGCGTGCTTGGAGAGAGGGTCAAATGAAGGATTGGTGATGAGACGAGCTCCTCACTATATCCCAGTGTGGGATCACTTCTTTGACCAGACCCTCTATGGTGGGAGGAAGGATGATCAGAGTGAGGATTATGTTGACCAGACTCTTGGCTACTGAGAGTGGACTTGGTGGAAGACAGGGTGGTGCTTAACCGACTGGAAGCAGTATCAGCTGACATCCAACCGACCACCTGTTCGCAGTGGTCGGACCTCGAGAGTGATGTCCTGCGACGCCCTGTAAAATGAGACATGAAGCTAGGTATGGTGGATGTCTTTCTTTCTTGTGCTCTGGCACCAGGCACAGTTTCTCCGTGTCCTGACCCGCGCCCTGAACTATCAGGATCACGTCCACTTCCCCGTCCCTTTTTACCCGCCTTCTTCATCTTACACGGAATATGTGACTTTAATATTTGAGTTTGAAAACTTAACAGTATTTCTTCCTATTCTGCAACTGTGCAGAGTACACAGAATAGGCTGCTAAACTGCGGTGACGCACACTGAATGGAATATGTGACTTTGATATTTTAGTTTGAAGACTTAACAGTATTTCTTCCTATTCTGCAACTCTGCACAGTACACAGAATGTGCTGCTAAACTGCGGCGACGCACACTGAATGGAATATGTGACTTTGAAATTTTAGTTTGAAGACTTAACAGTATTTCTTCCTATTCTGCAACTCTGCACAGTACACAGAATGTGCTGCTAAACTGCGGCGAAGCACACTGAATGGAATATGTGACTTTGATATTTTACAGTTTGAAGACTTAACAGTATTTCTTCCTATTCTGCAACTCTGCACAGTCCACAGAATGTGCTGCTAAACTGCGGCGAAGCACACTGAATGGAATATGTGACTTTGATATTTTAGTTTGAAGACTTAACAGTATTTCTTCCTATTCTGCAACTCTGCACAGTACACAGAATGTGCTGCTAAACTGCGGCGACGCACACTGAATGGAATATGTGACTTTGATATTTTAGTTTGAAGACTTAATAGAATGTGCTCTAATCTGCAACTTTGCACACTAAACAGAATGTGCTCTAATCTGCAACTTTGCACACTAAACAGAATGTGCTCTAATCTGCAACTTTGCACACTAAACAGAATGTGCTCTAATCTGCAACTTTGCACACTAAACAGAATGTGCTCTAATCTGCAACTTTGCACACTAAACAGAATGTGCTCTAATCTGCAACTTTGCACACTAAACAGAATATATAAAATTTTTTTTTTTTTGTTTTTTTCCCCCCACACAAAATAACCTGCTGCCCCCACACACAGTAGTCCTAAAAAGGACTTTTGGTTCTTTTTTTTTCACAATTTTGCTTTTTTTCTCCCTACACTGACTTTCCCTTCCTATCCTCATCTCTCCCTGGCTAAGACTGAGCCGAACTCGCTGGTCAGGTGCTATACAGCACCCGACCACGGGTTCTGGCCAGCCAATCAGTGTAATGCCAGCAGCCAACATGGCTGCTGGCATTACACCGATGTCAGAGCCTCCCTGCACGTTTATTGGCTGCGCAGCAGCCGCAAAACGTGCGGGGAGGAGACCCGAACATGGCGGGCGAGCACATGCGGTACTCGTACGAGTACCGCCATGTGCCGAGCAGAGCGATGCTCGAGCCGATCCGAGCATCGGCCGAGCATGCTCGCTCAACACTAGTGATGAGTAAGACCTTATGCCTACAGATGGGCGAAAAGTCTGATTTCTTACAATGTTCCGGTTTCCCACATATGCTTTCTATGGTAACAAAAATTCATGCTCTACTGCTATACAAATTAAAACTTCCTGCTTATCTGTGAGCTGTAGCTAAGGCAAAAAGAAGCAGAGAGTTACAGCAGGTTGCTGCTGTTGCGTAGTGCACTGTGTGTGAAAAATAAGAAAGAGGAGTTATGCAGGTGATGGGGAGGAATCCAATAACAGCAGCAGTAGTCTAACTAGTTGTATTGGTCAATAGTAGGGCCCTCCAGATAGTGCCACTATCACCCCTCCCACATCCCCTCTAGATCCCACTAGCAGCAGAAGGTGCTGATACCAATCCTGCCATATCTCATTTGACTGACATATGACTGTGATTCCAGAGCACAGCAGCAACAGATAGTGCTGTCACTCCTCCTAACACATCCCTGTAATTGAGACTCCAGAGCCTTCCAGTAGCAGATAGTGCTGCCACCCCCACAACTACCACATCCACTGTCACATGGAGTCTTCAGAGCCCTGCAGCAACAGACAGTGCAGCCATTACCCTCACCAGATCCCATTTTGAGAAGCCACTAGCAGTTAGTGCTGCTTCCACCAGCAACAGCACATCACCTGTTACACTGAGCCTACTAGTAGCACCAGATATTGTTTCACTTACCAACACCCCAGCCAACAGATATCCTCAGAACCCTGTGCTGATATTCTGAAAGGGGAAAACATTTTTTCCCCAAGGAAGCTGTGTGGAGCAGTAGCAACATAGTATTGTTGATTGCCTTTAAAGGGATAGTAATGGTTCATAATAAAAGCAGCTCTAATTAATCATCATAGTATTTGGACTTTGGAGAGTGTTATTTCAGTTCTGTCAGAGTTATAGTTTAAAGGGATAGTAATACTTAAAATGTAAAAAAAAATATGTTGTAGGGTTTATCCCCCTGAGTAAAACAAGGGCACTCCCACTGCTGAAAGGTGTTTCATTCAAAAGTTATTAATTTTCAAAGTTGAATTTTTTAGGTGCAATATCACAGTGGCCTGAAATTGTACAGTGGCGCTGTTGCTACACGATCCTATGGACATCTCTGGTCAGTTGACCATAAATCTCCATAGGATGGTGTAGCAACAGCGCCACTGTACAATTTCAGGCCACTGTGATATTGCACCTAAAAAATTCAACTTTGAAAATTAATAACTTTTGAATGAAACACCTTTCATCAGTGGGAGTACACTTGTTTTACTCAGGGGGATAAACTCTACAACATATTTTTTTTTACATTTTAAGTATTACTATCCCTTTAAGAGTAATTCAATGACAAAGTGTCCCCCTCCCGTCCCTTTTACTGATGTAACACTGCTCAGCCAGAGCAGAAGGGGGGTGCCCAGGTAGATTGCAGAGAGGGACAATCTTCAATTAAGATAAGGGAAAAACCTGAAAAGCTTGTCAAGGGGGGCAGAGATTTCATAGTTTTCATAGGAATAAGAGTGTCCCCTTCTGTTATCTGTCTGGTCTATGGACTGCATTCCACATCTGAGAAGAGATTGCTTGCACTAGATAAAAAGGGCAGGAGGGGGAAACTTTGCTTGTGAATATCTCTTAAACCATAAAGGTTTGAGAAATAAGACATATCATTCTTCATGTTTTTTTAATGCCTACAAAATAAAATAAAGTTAAAACTAAGTATTACTATCCCTTTAAGCCTGCTACTGCTGTGTCTGTGAGTGTGATGCCAGGTTCACCAACTACATCTGTTTCACACTTACCACCCCTTGGAAGAATTTGGAGTTGGTGAGGCTACTGATGAGGATAATGGTGCCAACATTAACAATGATGATATGATGAAAGCTTTCCCTGCTTATACACCCCAGGTATGGGTAAGAAAGGTAGTGGAATGGGTCTCATTACCACCTACATGATGTGATTGGTCATGATACTGTTGTAGTTTCTGAAGCATCATGAAATGTTAGAGCAAGACCGGAATATTGTGTCCACCAGACTGTGGTGGTGGTAGTGAAAGAATCCTCAGTGGTATAGGAGAGGTTGACATTTCACTTTGTACTGCTAGTTTTGATGATGAGGCAGCAACAGCAGCAGCCGTACAACAAGGCACTTCAGGTGCATTTGAGGAGAAGGTGTGTAAATCCTTCTTTACCTCTCACATTAAGGTCATTGGTATGAAAACACCCCCAACTGCAAGGTTGTGAATAGGGGAAAAGAGGGTACAAAGACTGTGTTATACCAATAACCTGTGAATTACTAGCTCAAACTAGCAATATCAATATCATTGAAATAGTTACATATGTGTGTGGCCAGGAGAGCAGCAATAACTATATATTTTTGGCTATATATACAAAGTAAACCAAACAAAAGTGCACATCAAATCCTGACCTTTATAAATAAGTGACCTGTTACTTACTTTAGATAATAAACCATGAGGGTTGGTTACATGAAGTGGGGGGCAGCTTGGCACATCCACCCTAATAACTCACATATACAATAATCACCCTGAGATTCATATGGGACACATTTGTACTGTACTGTACCCCCTGTCTGCCCCCACCTCCAAGAGTGATGTGGCCCAATGAATTCCACAAAAACATATGAGGGAATCTACAGATGTCCAAATCTGACAATATGCCTCAACACATTACATATTACATATTATGTGGCACAATGACCACACATGGCACTGTAGTGGAGGTCAATAGAATGCAGAGGATAGGGAGGCATATACAGACTAACCACCCTGCAGACTATAAGAAGCTTGTCAATTGGTTTTAATGAGTGCTAATAAATGTCCCATTGAAAGTGTCAGTCACCCATCTACACATCACTACCACCAGTTGCTTACTGTTTACTGGGTTGGACAAGGGACACAGTGACTGATACCATCTGATTTCTTGGGTTAACATGCTTAATTAGAGAATGTTTGCCAAGGTGTGGGATCTCAGTCCTTCACTCTCTTCACAACCTGTTCACACACACTGTGCAGATTTTAGTTATTGATAATAAGTGCACAGTTTCTCCTTGTCTCCAGAGAAAAAAAATCAAACACCCTTGATTTAAGGGGAGGTGAAGGAGGAGCAGGAGTATTGTGATTCGAAACTGTATCCTCCTTGATGAACCTAAAGTGCTGGTGTATTTTTTGTTCTTCAACAGTACCAGGGTTAGCATGAAGGAAACAACATCACTTGTCCCATGCCACTCATGGTGCTGTATCTATCACCACTATCCATGAAGATGAGGATTCCAGTCCCAATAACACTACTGCCACCATTTGTACTACCCATAAGCATGGTGGATATTAATACATCAGTCTAAGCATCATTTTATGCTCTGACAACCCAGCAGCAGGAACTAAGTTACCAAATGCCATAATGTAATTGGGGAGTGGCATTTAATATTCCTGGTGGTATTTTATCAGGATCTAATAGGCCTGCAAACAATTTTAACCCTTTGTATGCCAGAGGTGTATCCAACGTATTGCAGCACAATGCAATAGATACCTCTCTGGCACCCAAAGGGTTAAAAGCTTCCCTTGCCACAAGCATATAAACAATTTTTTTCAAAGCTCAGCTTGCTGTAAGCCTGCAAGCAATTATTTAAGAAATTCTTAGCTTTAGGCCTTCTAACTATTGTGTAAGCCTGTTCTAATTTTTTAAATAATTTTTTTTAAAACAGTTTTTTTAACAAGCCACACCAAGCCAATCACATGCAAAAAAGTATATACTAAGCAGATACAAATAATCATGATATTAATGCGTACATGAGGGAAAGTTACAATGGGAAAAAAAGACATGATCAGCCTGGCATAGCCCAAAACTTTTACCCTTTTTTTTTTAAACTCCTGCCCCACCTCAGCCCACCCGTCTCCCCCCTTCCCCCAACTCCACACCATTTCCCATCTCGCTCTCTCCCACCTGCCCGCCCCACCGCCAAACACCCCCATACTCTCTGGAAGCACAGCTGTCCATACCAACCCTATCTATAATGTGTCAATGCTATGGTTACAATGCGGACATATGCTCACCCAGGGAGTCCCCGGAAACCAACCTAATCCAAACCATGTGGTACTCTTGAATTCCAACAATTCCAAATTTTATCAAACTTCTGAGGAGTGCCCCTGTGCAATTGGACCCTTTTGTAATGAGGTAGAGTTTGTGTCACCAGTTCAACCCAAAGTTTGCAAGAAGGAGCCCTGTCCACCATCTAATTCATAGCTACAGTTTTTCTGGCTATAACAAGGAGCTCTCTGAGAGGTGTCCTCACAGAACACTCCTGTATCTCATCAGGGAAGATCGACATAACACAGAATTTAGGTTTGTGAGGGATCAGTCTCTCCAGCACCCTCTCCACAGTTTGAATAACTTTCTCCCAAAACTCATGCACCAGGGGGCAAGCCCATATCATGTGTAGAAATGTACCCTCCTCCCTGTCGCACCTATGACAAAATTTGCTCTTGGTGCTAGCCATCGAATGCAGTCTCACTGGGGTATAATAAATACGATGTTGCACCTTAAGCTGTATCAGTTGATGTCTTGTGGAGATTGCTACCTGAGACGGGGCCCTACATGTCTCATCCCATTCCCAATCCTCAAGTGGTCCAACGTCAGTTTCCCATCTAGTTCACATGTTCCAACCCGCATTCCACTGCCCAGTTATATATAAAGGATAATGGTTTTGGTCTGTGTGTAACAGTCAAAAGATAAAGCAATGGAAATGGAGCCAGCTAAGGTTCACGAGCTCCCCACAGGTCTCTAAGAGGTCTCAGTCTCAGGTAGGAGTAGAACATCGCATTCGGTATCTGAAATTCAGAGTGAACCTGCTGAAAAGTTTTAAGTATATTGTTCTGATACAGATGTCCCAAATTTGTGATCCCCCTACCAGCCCACACTGGACCAAAATTCAAAGACTACAGTTGTTTTAAGCCCGCATTGCCCCATAAAGGGGTTTCAGGATGTATTGTCGTAAAGCTCACTGCCTTTTGCAGTTCTTGCCAAGCATCAAATAATTCCGTTGACAACAGGGTTGGCATCTTGCTCACTAGTGGTCCAGCCAAGAGTACATAGCTTAGTTCTAATCCTGGCCAAAGCAGTTCCCCCTCCTACTGGACAAAAGAGTGAGACGTATGGGGGACAATATATGCCACTCCGTACTGACACTGTGCTGCCAGATAATATAGTCTGAAATCTGGTAGGGCAATCCCACCCATCTCCTTCCTCCTCGTTAGGCTTTGTAGTCTAATCCTGGAACGACGCCCCCCCCCACAAAGGAACCATCATACAATCCCATTGATCTGCTTGAAATATTTTTGGGGATACTAATTGGGGTGTTTTGAAAGACATAAAGGAACTTGGGAAGGAAGATAATTTTGATTAAGTTGGAACAGCATATTCAATTAAGTGGAAGGTTCATCCAGGCAGCTACTTTATCTATAAAAGCATTAATAAGAGGTATTAACTTAACTTTTATAAAGGAATGAGGAGATGCCCCAATCTTAACTCCCAGATAATGACACATGTCCACCCATTTCATTGGTGTTCTTGCCACAGGCTTGTCCAGGCAACAGGGAGGACTTCTCCCAATTAATTTTTAACCCGGAATAAGTCTCAAAGGTGTCAATCAGGCAGAGTACTGTGGAGAGAGACTCACTGGAATCTACCAAGAACAAAAGAAGGCCGTTCACATAAAATGCTATCTTTTCTTCCCTGGCACCAATTTTCAAGCCCAAAATATCCCTCCTCTGTCTTATCAACAAGGCCAGTGGCTCCATGGCCAAAGCAAACAGGCCAGGTAAGAGAGGATATCCTTGTCTCGTGCCCCTTTGTAGTGTGAAATCCTCAGATCCCAAACCCCCAGTGGACATTCTGGCCTTAGGGGAAATATAGAACAGTCTAATCCACTTTATAAATGTGGGGCCAAACCCAAATCTACGAAGCACTCCACACAGGTAGTTCCATTCCACTGAGTCGAATGCTTTCGAAGTGTCTAGAGACACCACTACTCTATTACCAGAGTTATCATGTGTAAGTTGTAGATGTATATAAAGTCTCCTCAAGTTATGTGAAGTGGATCTCCCTGGGATAAATCACGGTTGGTTCCTGTGTATTAAAGCCATAATTATCAGATTAAGTCGGGTCGAAAGAGAATCTTAGCCAGGATTTTAATATCAGTTGTGAGCAGTGAGATGGGGCAATAGGATTCACAGAGTCTCAGACATTTACCCAGCTTGGACAGGACTACAACCATGGCCTCTGTAAGAGATGCCGGAAGAGCCCCCCTATCCAGAGCATCATAAAAGGTGATGAGCAGATGGGGCCCCAGGATGTCGATAAAAGAGCGATACCACTCCAGCAGAGGGCCATCCCTACCCAGAGATCTACCCGTCTGCAAAGTCTTAACAGCTTCAACCACCTCTCTCAGTGTGGTCGGTTAATCCAACATACGTCTGCAATCCTCAGACAGGATGGGAAGATCACATTCTTCCAAATATTCATCTATCTGGTCCTCCGTACTCATTTTAGATTCGTATAACTGCTTATAATAGGAGGCAAACTAGGAGTAAACAGCATCAGGATCTGATACCAATGAGCCCAGCACATCAAATACAGCTGGTATAACAGAAGGGGTCCTGTTTCCCCTGACCAACTAGGCCATTAATCTGCCCACTTTATCCCCATTTTCAAAGATGTTGTGATGTTGGAAAAAGAAATGACTAGTGTTAAGCTCAGCAATCATACGGGAAAGATTAGAGGACACAACAGCAAATTTAGCATAGGAATCTGAATCACCCCGTGTGGCAAACCCCCACTGCCTCCTACTCCAACCTCTCAACCTCCTGTTTCCTATTTTTCCATTATTTTGCAATATCCACTATAAAGGAGCCCCTTGCCACCACTTTGGTCGCATCCCTTACCACCCCTGGGGAAGCTGAGTTTGCATTCATGCCATCCTAATAGCCCTAACCAATGAAGAGACAAATGCATAGTCCAATCTGGACAGTGTTTTGTGAGTAGCAGAGTGACAAGAGTAGCCTCTGTCACCAGGGTGTAACAGTCTCCAAGAGTCTATCAGGGTCATTTCATAATTTTTTAAATTATTTACGTACTCAATAAACCAGCTGTAAATAAAAACATGCTTTAAAATGACTGATGTAGTGGCTAACTCTTCTGTAAAGCATTGCAATTTGAGCATCAGAAGATGTACTCATAATGCTAGGATTTTGATTGCAGCTTTAGTAGTCAGCAATTGTAGCAACAACACTTTAATGTGGCTTCTCCTCATCTCTAGGTTTAGTAGTACTACTGATTGTGAAACTTTTTTATAACATTTACAAACTGCCTCTTCATGAGGATCATTATCATCACTTACTGCACAAGCTTCAGGAACCATGGATGCTAGATAGGTCCACAGATCATTGGGAGTATTGTTTATTGGCAGTGCACCACCACTAATTATAGATATTGCTACACTAGTCCATGGATTTAATAAAACCCTTTTTTTCTTTGCATTTCAGTGGATGTACAAGAGAATGGTCACTTCAGTGCAATCCAGCATGCTCAAGGCACCATTGTTAAGACATAAATGCAAGAAAATACAGCTCTCCAGTTCTATACCATGTGCAGGAAAAAGAAAAACATAATAGTTTCATCTGCTCCTTGTAGTACATGGTGCATGGGATTGCTACTAGTTGGAATGTCTACACTGCTCTCCCCTTGTGTAAACAGTGGAAAGGGGAATACTTTTGATTGTAAATGAATTAATAAATATGAGTTAAGCATGTGTATTGCACAAAAAAGCCCCTTGTGCCTTATCAGAATGCAATATTACATATTCTTCCTAATAGGATACATAGGTTTAGAAAATAATTGTGCTATGTTCCACAAAGTTGGACAGACACTAATTTTATCCGTGTCATTTACATAAAAATATGAATACTCACAGACAACCAGTGCTCCCAGTGTCAGAAAGTGTCCTAGCCCCTACTCTGCTTATTACAAGGGGAATAGATTGCTTCCTAGGAATACTCAGAGCCAGATTTCCCAAAAAGGCAGAATAGGCAAGTGCCTCGAGCTCTAAATTTTGAAGGGTGCCTAAGCTGTGCTGGTCACACCCACATTCTAAATAGTGGGTGTGGTAAAATCAATCTAAATGTCTCAGCACCAGTTTTACTTACTTCTACAGACTATTAATTAATACCTAGAATGCCTAGAATGCAAGCAACATCTTCAAAACAATTATTTGGCATCTCTATCAACCAAGGGGTTAAAACTCATTTTGTTCATGCTTGTTATAGGCCAAGGGTATTTTCTGTGCCAGGACAGTGGATGGGACTGAGTGAAGGGTAATGTGAGGAATGGGGTGTGGCCAAGGGAGCAGCTAAGGACATCTAGAGTGCCTTGCTTAGGTGCGCCTGGTATGTACCTATGTCTTTGGGAATTCCTAAGTAGTATATAAATCAGCATTTCGTGGTTCTAAAAGTTAACATTGAAGGGGCATGGCCTGTACATCTTAGTAGATGGACGCTTAGATCCTGAGCTCTCTCTCAGGCTATGGTGAAGTAGCTTTATATCTGCATTTCTTATTTTTTTACCTCATACCGCTATCATAACGTCTGTAACAGTACAAGGACCATGACCAGAAATAAACAATAGAGGAACAACCAAGCCATGAAAAGGTTTTTTTCCTACGAAGCAGACGCCAAGCAAGGAACGTAAAAATAGGTGGATAAGATGAACAGCGCACTTGACCTGGGAAAGAGATCCCAATAGAGGTATTAGAGACCCCATCCACAGAACTGGACATTAGAAATATGCTGCTGGACATGAAGGCATTCCTGAGAGAGGAACTGGTAGATATTCGGAACAATATTAAGCATTCAGGGGTAGAGTTGTCGCCTTGCAGGAGGATGCAGAAGGCTGGCAAGCTTATCAGATAGCCACAGGCAGTAAGCTCAACTATCTACATCAACAAAATATGGAACTCCAACTTCAGGCCGATGATTTGGAGAACAGAAACAGTGCAATCTGAGATTTAGAGGCATAACTGAGACTGTCAGCAGTGACATACTAAATGGCTTCCTGCAAAGGCTATTCTGCTTTTTACTAAAAGCTCCTGATGATAGACAGATTTGCCTGGATAGAGCTCATATTGTCCTCAAAAGTAAGGCCTCTCCATAAGAAGCTCTTCGAGATGTCATAGTGTGGTTCCACCACTACATTGATAAGAAGGCCATATACAGAGCAACGAGAAATATCCCATCTATCGACTTTGAAGGCCACACTATCCATGTCGGTGGAGAGCGAAACGGCCTATCACATCTGCACTTAACTGCCAGAACATAAATTTTCACTGGGGCTTCTCTCTCATTCTCACTGGTTTTTGTAGATGGCTCCTCACACATTCTCTGCTACAAAGGCAATTCCAAAGCCTTCTCCTCAGCATTGAACACCCAGTCATTGGAAGACATGGAAACCTCTGCCCAGAAGACAGAATATTTCACTTGCACACTGAGACCAGCTTCCAGAAACCAATGGAAACCTTTCCCTAGTGAAGTCTGTCTGTCTCCCCTGGCATATCAGGAGATTCCTTCCCGACCCACCAGGGAACTGCTGGGTGACAAGCTACTCTCCTGGAAACTACTCATTTTATTTCTCCTAAAGGAGAGAAGGTCCTTCATAGTACTGAATTTATGAGACTCCACTGGTTCCAAGATGAACTTTGTAATATGTATTATGAGATGTGTGCTTGGGATTTTTTCTTTTTTGCTTTTTTCTCCCCCATGGCATTGAATGTTATTTAACTGAGTCTGTTACAGAAATAGTTCTACTGTTATAGCCTCCTGGGAGCATCTAGCATTAGCCGGCCATCTTTTGTATCTGCAATACTCATGAGGGGGTGTGGGACTGAGGTCTCCTCTTGTATTTTGGGATGCCTTTCTGGTGTTTTAAATCATCCACTGGGCACTCAATATTAATCCTTACACTACCAGAGTGCTCCTGGGTAGTATGAACCCATCTTTCTCTATCACTAGCTATAAATTAGATCAGACCCCATAGGTTTGCTACTGATTTTTGTTTTGAGGATAACTATAGCAAAACTATGCAGTTGAGTTGTTGCAGGGACCTGGGAGGAGTTTTATGGTCCTTGGTCTTCCCATTGTTTGATCTGTGAGTTGGCTTGTTTGTAGGGTGGACATGGGACCCTTGCCTTGCCTTTTATGCATGTACAGATGGGTGAGTCCTGGGAATCATGGTGCTATCGCTGCAACGGCTGCTTTGTTTATATATATTTTTTTGATTATTAATATATCAGATTGTACTACAATATCCAGGGCTCTTAAGGTTTCCACAGAGTATTGTCCACCCATGCAATGAATATTGCACTATTTTTGGGTTCTTACTATTCCTGCTCTTTGAACATCTCCTTTTTCTGCTGACCACTTTACATATGGGATCGGAACACTGGGCTTGTAATTCTTTATTACTTATACGTCTACAAGCCCTTCAAATGTTTTTTATGCTGGATACAATAAACAGATTGATGTTTTTATTAAGATACATTGTGTCAGTTTCTGCTGGTTGCAACCTGTGCTTTGCTGCTTTGGATTATTAAGGAATATGAAAGGAGATCCTGGTTTGCATGCATAAAAGATACTACAGAACATGTAGAGTACTGTGTTTTGATTCTGTAAATTGGAAGATTTCTTGGGTCTCTGTTTTTAACCCTGGTGGATTATGAAACTGGTGACGTTTATTCTCTTTTTTTCTTGTGACTACCTTTCTATCTTCAGACCTTTTACTTTTCCTTTTTACTCCCCCCCAGGGGTAAGGACCTTTCCTGTTATGGCTTAAGAGGGGGCCTGCTAGGGATTTGAGCAGATTCCATTTCATATATTTAATATCATCCATAAGACTAAACCACCTCCCCAAAACCAACCTTTAATGTTCTCTCATAAAATGTCAAATTTTGGAAATCTCCCCATAAATGTACACTGGCACTGAGGGACATTGTGATGCACCAGGAAACCCATTTCACACAGACTGCTCCACATTGGCTTGCCAATCATTGGTATCCCAGGTCTTTTCTTAGCTCTACTAACCGGAAAAAAATTGGGTGGCTAGACTGAAAAGCAGGGGTTTCCCGTTTGTGTTCAGTGTTATGCTACAAGATGGAGAGGGCAGATATCTTTTCCTTAAATGGTATATAGATGACCAGATGTACACATTTGTGAACATTTATACTCCAAATATGCAACATGCATTTTTTTTGCTTCAACATTAGATACTTTTTCTGAATTTCGTGACGGGGTACTGATACTTAGGGGCAACATAAACATCCTCCTTTGCCCTCCTATAGATTGTTTCTGAGATACCTCTTCTTACTCAAATTTAACACAATCCTACATTCTCATCAGCTCATAGATTCTTGGGGTCTACATAGCATGGATACCTTTGCCTTGTCTACAAATCCTAGTGCTAGAGTAAAAGTTTATGTGTATCTCTCAGACTCCTTTAATATTTCTAATGTCATTCAGCAAAGGTGCCCTTTGTCCCCCCATCTGCTTTTTTTCCTGGTCATTGAATCCCTGGCCCAACATATCAGAGCTAGCCATTGGCCATCGGGCATAGGACTCAATGGCACCAATCACAAACTGTCTGTTTGCAGATAACATTTTATTAACCATCACACCACACCACATCTATGCCGGTGATAATTTTGGAATTTGAATGCTTTACCAATTTGGCAGACATTAAAGTACATTTAGAGAAATTTGAAGGTTTGATCCTGAATATCCCCCATTGTACCATTTATTCTCTGAAATTGCAATCTCCATTTAAATGGTCTCATTCCTCTATAAAATATCTAGGCATTCAGCTCACAGCTTCTTCAAATGCTGGAGACCAATATATTTGTCTTGGATTGGAAGAAGGAATATAGTCAAAATGTCAGTGCTGCCAAGATTTGTATATCTATTTCAAACACTTCCTATCCACATTCCATCTACATTCTTTTACTAACATATCATGACTGTTCAATAGGGGGAAGAAAACTCCGCAGAGTGCATACCTCTGTGCTAAACAAATGAGCCTTAGCGGGAGGCTTAGGAAAATACTACCAGACAGCTATCCTCTCATCTATTCTAGATTGGTGCAGCAATAATAGACACAAATTGTGGGTACAATTAGAGGGCAACTTTATTCATGGACTTGATGACATAGTTTAACCTCTCAAAGCACCTATAAGATAAGCGTATCCTATCACACTGTATTCTGTCCAATGTCTTTCACACCTGGGACAGTCATACGCAGCATCATGCTTTGGCATATACTTCATTATGCTCCTGTATCTTTTACTCGAGAACCACACCATTGACTCTACCTCAACCCTCTTTCCCTGTATACTCAAACTACTCTACACTCTTTTTTCACTTTGAAAACTGAACATACCCTTCCACAAAATAAGGTATGGCACTGTTTTTGCATTAAACATTTTCTGGCACAGCCATAATTTTGTACAGTTGTTGCAAATCCCTCTGACTCAATTAGAGACTCTTGTACTCAAACATTCCCTCTCCCATATATTTTTTGGTAGAATATATAACATTATTAACTACTCTACTGTGGAAGACAAATGCTAAAGCTTGGGAATGGGAGATGGGCTCTCTCTTGGATACCGGCGATTGGTTAAGCATATGGCGTAGCTTTGCCTCGTCTTCCATCTTTACACAAGTTCTAGAAATTAACTACAAATTTGTCTGTAGATGATATTACATGCCTGATAGAATAAATAAGATGTTTCACAATTCCAGATGAGATGTGGATGACATAGGGGGACCGATTTACACATATGGTGTACATGCTCCTTCTTGCACTATGCCATCAATGCTGGAATGTGAATCATCATCTTCAGTGATTTTAGATGGTTTTTAGATGGTTTATTAATAGTACTGGTGCTGGTGGAACTTTTTGTGGGACTTTGACAAACTGGTTCATCCTCAGGATGAAAGGAATCACCATTATTTATTATGAACATTGTAGCAATGATGGCTGCAGTAAGTTTTTGGACTACAATTAAACTTGCACATCCCTGCACTGCTCATAATCCCTTTACCCTACTCCTACCCTTTGTGTGTTTCTAGGACATTAGTCAACTACTGTGTGTGTGTTTTTACTGTACAGTATACAATAGAACTGATTGTGTGTAATGTCTTGCCTTGGATCTCTACAAAATACTCTGTCATCTAGTATCAGTCTTTCTCAGCCACAGATCACATCAGGGTCCCTGACCCTATCAACTTTTTTTATAATGTATTTAATTCAGTTAACTGCCCCCCATCTCTCTATCACTGTCAATATAAAAAAACAACAAAAAAACACAATTCCTGTTGAACTGCTTCTTTCCCCAGACTCCTCTAGGACAGAGATAACAGCCAGATCAGGAAGAAACGTGGATCACCTCTTCCTGTGTGTTCCCAGTCAGTTACAGCAATTTTGGGTTATTTGGGGTAATTCTTCTTTGATCCCTTCTCATTCCTCCATACTCCTCTGACAGAGATAACAGCCAGATAAAAAAGGAAGCTGAATCTCAGCTGCCTGTAAAACACATTTGCTCCCTTCTCACACTCCCAGACTCTTATCACAGAGATTACAGCCAGATCAGGAAGAAATTTGGAACATAGCTGCCTGTGTCTTTCCAATCAGTCACAATGAATGTTGGGGTATTTGGCTGTCCAACCCCTTTCTCTGTTCCTGTCCCCCAGTCTTCCCTAATACAGAGAACAGGTTTCCTGTCTACAAGACTCCCTAAACTAAACTTTAACTCCACTTTATTAGCTTGCCTTTTGCAGCTCAAAAATGTGCTGCTTTCTCCTCCCACAAACACAGAATGGCATGCTGTGATAGCTTGACACCCTTTTATATGCCCGTGGGAGAAAGAAAAAAGAAAATTGCCATGTGTTGAGGTACAAGGGGCTAGGCTCAAAAAGAGCCATTTTCACTCTTTTTAGTCTAGCTCTTTGTACCTCAACACATTGTAATTTTCTTTTTTTCTGTGTTGAGGTAAACATTTTTCCCATCCTTATGGGGAGGCAGAACTCTGTTCCCCCTTGAGAGAACTGCAGTGGAGGGATGCCATCTCCAATACCATTTACAGCAGAAAAAAATACAAATTGTTGTATCTTTGGTACAGGACACTTGAAGTTCATCATTCTTATTGTACCTCTATGTCAGACATGTGTTGGAGATGCCAATAGCTGCAGCACACCTACTGATTAACACAGGAAAGTAAACAAAAAGGAATAAAGTAGAACTGGAGAGAATAGATTAAATAAATATTACAAGTACAAAATAATTTTTAATCTCAGCAGGTTTCTGTCTACCTGTATGTACCCTGCAAACCTTGTCATCTGCATGCCAACATGAACATATTACTTCTATCTGTTCTAACCATTCCACTATTAATACAGATTTCCTCTTATCCGTGAAACCATGCCCCGCACCTGCACCATAACACCATGGACTTCTGCATACATGTGCACTTCCCTCTGAATGCTGGTGGAGAGTATTAAAAATAAGCTCACTCAGCACCCTCTCACTATATGCTCACCGAAAACAAATCACTAAATTTTTATGCACTCTATTACTTGCCTTGGCAAATGACATAGAAACCAACCCTGGCCCTCAAATAGCAATAAATGGCAACCTCACCTTTAAAAAGGGTCTGTCTTTTGTGCACTGCAACATACGCAGTATGCTGCCCAAAATGGATGAACTAAAAGCATGGTGTTACGCATACAAACCTAAAATGCTTATTCTTACTGAATTCTGGTTATCCCCAAAAACACCTGATACTGGTGTTGCCATAGATGGATACTCATGCTTTAGAAAAGACTGTGCAAAGTGAGAAGGAGGGGTAATCATATACATACAGGAATCAGTAAACTTTACACTTCTAAATGACTCTCATAACTCTGATTCATATAAATACATTGCTGGCAACATTTGTCTTCCATACTGAAAACAAATCATAATTGCTGGCATCTACAGACTGCCAAATACCCCAACACATTCCCTGTCAGATATTGATCAACTCCTAAAGGAGATTGCCACTCAAAACAAGAAAAGCGAGCTGATGGTTCTTGGAGACTTTAATATTAATTGGCTAGACTCCAGGAATGAAAAATTTTGTTCATTGTTAAAACATTGAATTTATCACTGCTAATATCCTCCCCTACTTGAATAAATCTTAAAACATCCAACCATACTCTGCTAGACTGGACCCTTTCATCCTGTAGAAGCAGAATCCAATATTCAGGTGTACTAGCAAACGTGCTTAGCGATCACTCTATAGTTTACTGTGTGCGCAAAATAAAACCAGTCAAGTCAAGTTCCAAAGTCATACTCACAAGATCAATTAGAAAATGCAATCTTCAGTCCTTCCTAAATGATTTAAGAAATTGCTCATGGCATAGAATACATCTAATACCAGACCTAGACTCAGCGATTGAATTTTTTAACTCGGAATTCTTCCAGGTCTATAATACCCACGCCCCACTAAGGAAAGTCAGGGTTAGGGGGCACATCTACCTTGGGTGTCAGCTGATTTGATTCAGTTATACAGTCTCAGAGATGCCTTATGGACAAAATTTAAATAAACCGTCTCCGCTTATGATCATACTGCATACAGACAATAAAGGAATACATGTAAAAAACAAACAAAATTAACAAAAGCACAATATTTTACTGACAACTTAGACAGTAACATTTCAAAGCCAGACAACTTTTGGAAGGTTATTAAAAACCTCTACAACCCTCCTAATCATTCTCACCAATCAACTATAACCGTAGACAAAGAAACAATACAGTGCCCCATAGCCATAGCCAATGCATTTAACAGCTACTTTGTTGGATGTGCCACCACCCTGAATACACAAAACAAAGATAACTTGGAAGTTCATCCATCTATAGAACACTCACTGGCACCTGTTGTCCAGTCCATTTATGAAAATGAATTCAATTTCATGCTAGTAAATGAAAGCGAAATATATGATCACCTCCTCAACTAAAAAATTAAATCCAAATCTAGCCCTGACAAACTAACAGCAATGCTATTAAAGCTCAGTGCTCAGGTCATGGCCAAACCTATTGCATCTTTAATTAATGCCTCTTTAGCAACAGGGTATATGCCCAAATCCTGGAAGGTGGCTAGAGTTGTACCTATCCACAAAAGTGGGGATAAAAATGTACTATCAAACTACAGACCAATATCTCTACTCCCCACTTTATCCAAAATCCTAGAGAAATATGTACACGTGCAACTAAATAAATATTACCAACAGACCAGCTTTTTCACCCCACTTTATCCGGCTTTCGACCAAATCACTCAACAGTCACAGCCCTCCTAAAAGTAACCAACGATATCCGATGGGCATGGAAAATGGTGACCTCACAGGAGCCATTTTCCTAGATTTTGCCAAGGCCTTTGACACAGTAGACCATAATATTCTTATAACCAAACTCCAAAGTTCAGGACTGGGTAATAATTCTTTAAACTGGTTCCGATCCTATTTATCAGACAGAATGCAGTATGTGTCAGTTGCCGTCAATGACTCCCTTCCACTCAAAGTAACAAGTGGAGTTCCTCAAGGCCCAAAGTCTTCAAATCATCTTCAGTACACATGTATGCAGACAACACCATACTCTATGCTAAAAACTCAAAGATATCACACCTTGAAGCCATATTACAACATGATTTCAGCAAGGTTAAAAGATGGATAGCAAGGAACAAACTGTTCTTAAACACAGACAAAAGTGTCACAATGATATTTGGCAGAAAGCACAAACTGCGTAATCTCGGCAATACCCACCTATCCATTGTAACGGAGTCTAATCGTAAATTGACCCCAGTGGACTCCTACAAATATCTTGGTATGTGGCTTGACCCCAACCTCACTTTTGGTCATCATATTGACAAATTAACCTCAAGTTTTATCCAAAAATCAGTTCTTTTTTAGACACAAATCATGTTTAAGTCCCCTGGTTAGAAAACATATTGTGAAACAGATGTTGATGCATGTCATAAACTATGATGATGTAGTTTATGCGCCAGAAATCCATAATTGTAAACTTGACACCCTGTATAATTTAATATGCCGCTTTAGCCTCCAATGTAATCATACTACTCATCACTGTGATATGCTAAAAGAACTAAATTGGTTAACACTCAAATCTAGACGTACCCTTCACCTTCCTTGTTTAGTACACAACCACTTCTCTGGAAAACTACCAGACTACCTGAGCAGTATGGTCACTCCTGCTCTCCATACTAACTATAACCTCCACTCCACTGCTAACAACTCGCTACGTGTACCACAACACAATAAAGAAGCAGGAAGATCTGCCTTCTCCTTCAGAGCTTCAAAGGCCTGGAACAATCTGCCTGAAATAAGCAAATCTGCTCCCAGTCTAAAATCCTTAAAAATAAATGCTTCTTTATATTTAAAAACCGAGTGTAACTGTATATAATTTTAATATTCCATATGTATGTATATTCATATGTGTGTGTATATATATATATATATATATATATATATATATATATATATATATATATATAACATGTAATACATAAAAATAAATTTTGTGTAAATATGTAACCCTTTACTGAAATCTATCCAGGACATACTTGAAAACGAGAGAAATCTCAATGTATTCTTCCTGGTAAAACATTTTCTAAATAAATACGAAAAGGGAATCTATATTCATATTTCAGCGCTTCTTTGTGTATAAAATAAATATGTGCCCTGTGTTTAGCATATATAATAATATTTCTAAATAAATAAAATAAGTGAGATATTAGTTTTCACAAATTGGCCAAGTTGCGGGTAAGCTTGCCAACCCCGCCAAGGTTTCTCACTGTACGGCAAGTCCTACTCTATACATCTGTAATGCCCTATCTAAAAGTTAAAATAAAACTTAAAATTCCCTGAGGAGATGTTATTATAAACGCGTTGGAGGAGGAGCGAGGGACCCTTTAAATGTGCTCTCTTTATTGCTTCTGGGTCCCAGTGTGGTGCAATTAAAAACAGAAGACATACATTCTAATAAAAAGATGTACATATGGACTTACCCAATACAAAAAGACCTCAATGGATCTACACTGTGAGAATATGAGTGAGCTGTGGATCCAACAGCTCACTCTATAATAATGTGACCTTTATATCAGCCCCCACAGGTCATATGAGGAATAGCTGATACCAAACTAGGAGCATTTAAGCTAGAGAAGGCCCAAGGTCTGCTCTTAAAGGCAAAGTGTGAAAAAAAGTTTAGTTGCAGTGATACTCATTGTGCAAAGATAATTGTGCTATATATAAATAATTAAGTTGGATAGGTGAGGAGGCTGCTTGAAGGAGTAATGGAGACATACAAGTCAAAAGACAAAAGAAAACTCCCAGCGCCAACTCACCATAACCAATACATACAATAAATACATTTAAATATTTAAATGTGAATATAAAGTGCATACACAGATAGCAGCCAGGAATAAGGGCTCTCCAGACCCCCAAACCTCAGGCCAAAACCCAAAGTATAAACAAACAGACAACAACAATCCGGCGCTCCTCACCTATCCAACTTAATTATTTATATATAGCACAATTATCTTTGCACAATGAGTATCACTGCAACTAAACTTTTTTTCACACTTTGCCTTTAAGAGCAGGCCTTAGGCCTTCTCTAGCTTAAATGCTCCTAGTTTGGTATCAGCTATTCCTCGCATGACCTGTGGGGGCTGATATAAAGGTCACATTATTATAGAGTGAGCTGTTGGATCCACAGCTCACTCATATTCTCACATATTCTTTTTAAATACAGAGGTTGTTGTATGTTGAATCCACACTGACATATGCCAAGGCACAATTATTTTTCAAGAATGGCTGTGCCAGAATTGTACAAGCAGATAGAGTCTGTTGTGGGCAAAGGGTAGCCTGCTAAAATTGTTTCAAGGCTTGTGTTGCTGTTGGACTCGGTCTAACAACTTTTACTTTCAAAGATGGATTTCAGCAATCGGCAGAAGTAGTGTTGCATTGGGAATGCTCATTCACATAAAAAGAATAGGTGATAAAATGTAAAGTTCTTGCAAGGGCAAACCTATTTATATATGCACAAGAATTTGCACAGTAAAAGCAATAAATTATGTTTATTTCACTGAATCTCCCCATGAAAAAACAAATGGGACTTTTTGCTAGGGATGGGCAAAAATGTTCTTCCAAAATTACTAACCCCTAGCCCCAATGGAGTTACATACACTGACCTTCCAGCCTTGTCTCATGGTAACCATAGAACCACATATACTGATCACCCAGCCATGCCCTGCTGCCAAGATGCCATCATGATGGGCAATATGAGACTCTTCAGCTGCTGCCACACTAAAGGCAGGTATGGAATGGTGGGAGTTGTAATCTGACAGCAGCTTCAGGACCTTGTGATGAGCACCACAGCAGTGATCCCCATTCTGATAGAAGTCATAGAACAACACATACTAAACCCCACAGCCTTGTTACACAATAGCCATAAAACATGCATACTAACCCTCCCAGCCCTGTTCCACAATAGTCACAGACCCACACATATTAACCTCCCCAGCTTTGTCCCACAGTGGCCACAGACCCACACATTCTGACATCCAGCCTTGTCTCATGGTAACCATAGATCAACAAATACTAGCCCCCCAGACTTATCCCACAGTAGGAATTCAATCTCACATTCTACTAACCTACAGGCTTGTCCTGTGGATATCAGTGTCCTGGAACATCACATCCTGAGTCGACCTCCAGCCTTGTCCTACTGTATTGGCATAGCCAGAAACTTGAATGCTGAGTCTGAACCCCAATGGGACATAATTCCCAAGGAAAATATATAGGGGTTAAAAAAACAGAGAATATTTTGAGCGGAAAAAAATACTACTTTTTCCCATCTATATAAAAAAAAAATATTAACTTCAACCAAAGTAGTGGAATAAGTTGATGAGGAGATTTAATCCTGCATTTCCTGTAAAGATGGATGCTCCAACTAAGGTGAAAACTTGGATAGATGACAGTTCCTCTTTAAAACGTGTTCCCTTTATCTAATAGTAGTTTATCAAAGCTTCTAGTTGCAATATGTACAGCATCACAGTCATATCTTTTCAGAGAGCCACAATCCTGGAGGGTTTTGCTTAAAATATGTCCTTATAACTTTAAATGTCAGTTTCTGATGCCTACTGATTATTGTGTAAAGCATTCTAGACACAAGCTTACTTTATTAAATGGGAAATTAGGCCTTCTAAACTTTTGCTTTATAACAAGGATTTATTGGAGGAAGTGAGGGATATAAGAGAACTGAAGATATAAGATGGAAAACTTGATTCCACCAATATACAATAGCATAATTTTATACAAACTTATACCCATAAAAAACTGACGTTTTCTAAGGCTGTGTTTAAAGGTAAATACTATAATAGCATGTTTCATGGTAGTTGCATTTTTAACTGAATCGAAACCTGTTTTTATTGAGACATAAACTATACATTGCCTAACAATAACACACTAGGTGATAATAATAAATGCAACTAAAAAGGGTGAATATAAACTGTTACTTTCAAACATTGCTTTGCCAGAAAACAATAAAAGGAAGGATCTTTAGACCAAAACCAGCTCTATTTGTTTCAATACCTGGGCACGACAGGGAATTTCAAGGTAGTTAAAGATGTTGTGTGATGATAGAATGCACATGTGGTCGACTGTAAACTTAACAAATAGTTTTGTTTTTATAGTCTCACTGATAGTTTTCCCATTTTAAGCATGCTTTGGCATGCACATTGTGATATGGAAATGTAATTACTGCTGATTAATGAAAGAAGTTTTAAGCTTGTTCAGATTAGAGGTAGTCTGTTTTTGGACCTTGAGCTGTTGGAGACTACAACTTCCATCATCCTCAACCGTCTAATGGGAGTCGTAGAACAGAACAGCTCAAGGTAAACAGTTTGCGACCCCTAATGCACAAAATATAACAAGAAGAAACACAAAGAGCACTTATGAGAGTAGCACCTACGATAGGAAACAGCCTGCTGAGTAAAACAGGTATTTAGAGGATCAGAGAGGTATCCTTTAACTTCCAGTATATCAAGAGATCAAGAGACTCCAGATAAATGCAATAGTATACACATTTCAAATCCTAATAGAGATACAGAGTCCTCCTATTCATTAAATATAGAAGACAAAACATCAAACCCCTCTAAGGGTCTCGTTTGGCAGATAGGACACTTCCCATACATATAAATATTCCCTCTCCGGATGGATAATGTATAATAGCATCAAAACAGACCCCAATTCCTCCAGAGATCTTCAAAAGCAGATGCTCAATAAGCTCAAATTTATTACAAATCATGAATAACCTTAAACATTTCATAAGGATTTGCTTCACTTCTTACCCCTTTGTTACCACAACCTAAAGAGGAGAATGATGTTGAATTTGATGATGATGGTAATGATAATGATGAACTCTGTGTGGGACATCTGTGAAGAGGGGAAAGAAGGGATAGTACCTTGGTACATTGGCTCTGATTAAGCACTTCTAACATAACCACCCTGAGGTTCATGTAAAACCATCCTCCTAGAAAAACACAGGTGCTGCCATTGTGTTTCTTATATGTCTCCAGCAATGAAGGTTTTAAACAAAATCCCACACTATACCAGTCCAGATAACCCCACTAGCCCAGAATGACAATGACATTCTCAGAGTGTTCCCAGTCCCTGGACCAGACATTGCCATTACTATCAGCAGACAACAATCATGCAGATGTAAAACCATGGCAATATATCTGCACATAATGCATATAGTGTGATGCAAAGACCACACATGGGAATGTGGTGAAGACTAATAGGAGATAGGCCATAAGGGAACATCAATGGTCTGTCCACACTGTAGAATATGTACAACTCATTGAAAGGAGGCGCAATTGTTTTCATCAATTGAACAGATCTGACCCATGGAAAATGTCAGTCACCCACCATCCCCACTACCAGTTAATCATTATGTCAGTTCAGTTTCCAATCCCACCACCAACATTTTTCAAGAATGACATTGCCATAGTTCTCAGAGTATTAATGATTTTTCAAGGATTATGTTGCCATAGGCTTATTGATAATACTTATCAAGTTTTATCTTGCTGTGGTAGGTTGTGCTAACATTTTTTAAAGGTTTTATCATTAATTATTAATAGTTTTGCAAAGGCTAACCTTGAAAAGTGTGAATTCCACAAATCACAAGTAACATTCTTAGGCTATATCATTTCCACCGCTGGGTTTGCCATGGACTCTCAAAAATTGTCTGCCGTTGTGGATTGGCCGCGTCCTAAGGGACTCAAAGTGCTCCAAAGGTTTCTAGGGTTTTATGAATTACTACCGTAAATTCATTAAAAAATTTTCTACTATTGTCAATCCCCTGACTGACATGACGCGTAAGGGGGTGAACCCTTCCGAATGGTCATAACTAGCTATTATGGCTTTTGAAAACCTCAAGGCAGCCATCACTGCAGGGCCCATATTGGCGCATCCCAATCCCTCCCTGTCCTTTACCTTGGAGGTGGATGCTTCGAAGGTCGGTGTGGGTGCCCTGCTATCACAGTGCACTTCCCCGGGGGCAAGACGCCACGTCCGTGTGGGTTCTTCTCTGGAAAGTTGTCCAAAGCAGAGATGCTTTATCAGATTGGAGACAGATAATTACTGGCTATAGTCATGGCCTTGAAAGAATGGAGGCATTTGCTTGAAGGCTCTAAGGTTCCTATTGATCTTAACTGACCACAAGAACCTCATCTACCTCTCTCAGGCCAAATGTTTCTCTCCCAGACAGGCCAGATGGGCACTGTTTCTGTCTCGCTTCAATTTTGTGGTTTCATATCTTCCTGGCTCTAAGAATGTAAGGGCAGATGTGTTGGCTCGCCAATTCTGTAGCTTATCCCGAGAGGAGGTTTCCCCTTCTCAGATCATTCTGGCTGATCGGATCCTCGCTACTATTTGTACCTGCATCACATCCCCTCTGGGAGAAGAGATTCTGACAGTCCAAGATTCTGCTCCTATGGAGAAGCCTGAGGGCCGTTGCTTTGCTCCTTCACACTTATGTATTAAACTGTTGGAAACGTATCATGCTTCGAAAGTAGCAGGTCACATTGGTCGAGACCAACTAATATGGTCCGTGTCACAAGTCTTTTGGTGGCCTAGCTTCCGGGCAGATTGTACCGCTTTCATGGCTGCATGTACGACTTGTGCCTAAACTAAGTCTCCTAGACATTTGCCAGTGGGTTTGCTTCAGCCAGTTGCCAATGGCGAATGTCCTTGGTCACACCTATCTATTGATTTTATGGTCAAACTTCCGAGGTCCATGGGCTATACAGTTATTCTAATGATTGTGGATAAGCTTTCTAAGATGGCTCATTTTGTACCACTCAAGGGCTTACCATCTACACAAGAGTTGGCAGTGATATTTGCTAAGGAGGTCTTCTGATTACATGGTATCCCTCAAGTCATTGTAACCGATAGAGGTAGCCAATTTGTGTCTCGCTTCTGGAGGTGTTTCTACTCTCAAATGGAAATTCATCTGGCATTCTCCTCTGCGTACCACCCGCAGTCCAACGGTGCAGCAGAGAGGTCTTATCAAGCCTTGGAACAGTTTCTCCGCTGCTATATCTCTGACCATCACGATAACAGAGCTAACCTGTTACTTTGGGTGGAGTTTGCCTGAAATAGTGGTGTTAACTCTTCCACTAAGAGTTCCCCGTTCTTGGTCAATTATGGTTTCCAACCCTTGGCTCTCCCCGAGACCTTCCAAGCACAAGAAATTATGGCTCTGGATGTGCATTTAAGGGCTCTCTGTTCCTTGTGGGTTTAGGTACAGCATACCCTATGTGATTCTGTGCAGTGACAGAAAAGGCAGGCTGACTGTGGGCGACTGCTGGTACTTACCTTCCAAGTAGGAGACAGAGTGTGGTTGTCTTCCCGCAACTTGCACCTCCAGTTCCCTTGCAACAAATTGGCTCCTTTGTGTGTGTTGCGCAAAATTAACCTGGTGGCTTATGCATTGGAACTTCCTGCCAACATGCGCATTCACAATGTATTTCATGTCTCCCTGCTAAAGCCCTTGGTCTGCAACCAGTATACTTCTACTCCTGTCTATCCTCCCCCTGTGAGAGTTGCAGATCATGAGGAATATGAGGTCCAAACCATTCTGGACTCCCATGTGAGTAGAGGGTGCTTACAATATTTTATTCATTGGAAGGGCTATGGTGCTGAGGAGCACTCCTGGATACCTGCCAGTGATGTCCACGCTCCATTACTGGTACGCAGGTTTCATGCTCGATTCCCTGACAAACCCGGCCGGCTCCGCGGAGGGGTTTTTTTGAGAGATAGGTACTGTTACAGCTTACCTTAATTTCAGCATCATCTATAGGAGCGAGGCTTCAAGCATGCAGCATGTGTTTTCTTCCTGTAGTCTCCTCCTACCTACTTCCTCCTACCTTCTTCCTCCCTCTGAGCTGCTCCTCCTATCTACTTCCTGTGGAGGGGTTTAAAAGGCAGACTAAGTCCTGACTCAGTAGCCCTTGCATTGTTGTGCTTAGCAGTTCTCTTACCTTGGGCTCTGTGTATGACCTGGCTAGTCTTCCATCCAACCTGGTGCTGTCTCCAGTATTTGTGTGTTTCCCGTGTATGACCCAGACTGTCTGACTACTCTGCCTGTATTGTTCCTGCCCTGTGTACCGAACTGGATTGGCTGACGTTCCTGCTCTGTGTAACGACTCGGATTGGCTCACGTTCCTGCTCTGTGTACCGACCAGGCCTGGCTGATGTTCCTGCTATGTGTACCGACTCGGATTGGCTGACATTCCTGCTCTGTGTACCGACCCAGTCTGGCTGTCGCTCCTGTTCTGGGTGCCAACCCAGGCCTGCTTACTGTTCCATCCGGTATCCGGTTAAAGGCCTGTCATCGATCTCTCTGTTTACGGACAGATCCGTTGTTGCCTCCGTTACTGCTCCGGCAACCTTGTACTGTTACCCGACCAGTATTGTGCCTCGTTATTCATCCGGTGCTCATAGCACCATTCGGTAGCACCAAGGTACGCTTGACCTATACTACCCTCGCTGAAGATGGGTTATCTTGGGCGCCTCAGGCATTATCCATTCTGGCAGTCAACTCTGGCAGGTCTGAGCGTTCATTAACCACTTGTGGATCGCTGCGTGGGCATGTTGGGTACAGTTGTTACAGTTCCTGATTGGCGTTATTCCTTGCTTCTGTGGCAGTCCTCCGTTGGCAGCTCCGGTAGTCTACCGCTTGTCCAGGGCCTCTGTTGCTTTCATTGCCTTAGTCGCCATTGTGTAACTCTCTGCGCAGAGAGTGTACTAAGGGCCATTGCACTATTAGGGCCTATCTGTCCTCCCGGCCTAATAGTAACCACAAGTATCTTTCTAAGTTTGGATTTACACGAACTGTGCCTGACCTTTGTCAGTATTGTATTGTGTATTGAATATACTGGACCTGAGTGGGTACTTGTAACTGTACCCTGACCTGTGTCAGTAGAGTTCTGTCTTCTTACCTACTGGACCCGTGTGGGTTATTCTGTACAGTGATTCTTTAATAAAATTGCATTTTAACCTAAACCCGTCGGTACATCTCCTACTTTGTAATTTATCCTAGTCTTAGGTAATATGTATATATCTTATTTTAACTATAAATATTTACATATATATACGTATGGGAAAGGATGTCAATATAAGTGTGCTATGTGCATAAGGTTACCACTTATCCATTAACAGCCATACATAAACACATATACATTAATACAACATATATATATATGTCTACATATATCCATCAATGGCTTGTTTGCCTTCTCCCTATGATAACTCCTGTTTAGACTTATCCAGATAGTAAATACATAATTGCATTTATCATACTACATTAAAATAAGTACCACCTGGCTTATTCCAATTAACACTTATTTCCCTGTCTATACTACCTAGACTATGGGGTTCTGCATGAAAGAGTCAGCTTCATTCAAAATAAACAGACATTTATTAGAGTACAACAGACAGGATATCCCAGAATCCAAAGAGTTTGTTAGTTTTCCTTATAAGGCTCAATTATTACAACCAGACATAGACAATACAAATAACATTCCTAACTAAAACAATACAATAACATAACCACCCCCAAATATTTACAATACTTATTTACATGTGCACCTACTAATGAACATAGCTACCTGATATTTGAGGTTCCTGCAATACTGTTTCAGGTATGCCCCTGGCTGCAGCTGTCTCTCTGATCATCTCCTCTCTCCTCCTTGTCCTCCTCCTACTTACCTAGCAGTGGGTCTCCCTTGATATATTGTTCCCCTGTCAATCTGCTACCATGCTGAGGCTCCTGATTGGCTGTGGTAATATCACTCCAGGCTGATGGGATTTGTGCCTTGATCTCACTGGGTGACTTGGAGCAATAGTACAATAAACCAGTCAATCTCCCCTTGGCAATATTCATGGACAGTTGAAACAATACATCAGACTCCATACTCATCAGGAATACAGGGTGTGTGAGTGTTATTTATCATATTATATAGAGGGTGATCTTTATCTCCCACCTGGACAACAGAATACTGCCAGCTTCCATCTAACCAAACAGGATTTGGTGTCCAGGTGCTGTGATAACTTGTTTTGGGCCACAGCTCCCATGCCCCATGGCCCCAGGACATCTCACTGACTGTGTCTATTTATTATTAACCCTCTACATACGTCCACCCACTCACACTGTATATTTCTATGGCCCATTATATTATGTGGGCATAGTCTAGCTATATAAATAAAAATCAAGATAATTCATAAGCAATTGCCCGTAAGGTAACAAGATCAAGATCCTGTATTCCTGTTCCTGACCCAGTTCCTGCTCCTGTTCTGTTCCTGATTCCTGTAGAGACTACCAGTGGCTGCGGCTTAGTCTCTAGCATTGTGGTCAAGCTTAGCAGCCTATTATTTCTGATAACTGTATTCGCTGGCTTGTAACTCTCTGCTTTTTTCTTTGTATATATTTGCCTACTGCCTACTGTATATATTTGCCTACCACTATAATTAATAAATTGCATTTAACTATACCGTACCGATTCTTGAACTTCTTTGGGAACCGTGATACTATTCTATGGAGCCAATGCACTAAGATGTATCCAACTTTGGAAATCATAGTACATATGCTCTACAGAATAACACGGGAACTGGAGAAGTCATCTCTGCATTATCACCTCTTTAGTACACCTCAATGCATAACCCCCTATGTGTATTTGACCCCCATGGGACATCTTTTTTCCTGTACTGCTACAGTTCTTTTTAAGTATAACGTCCTCAATATGTTTGAAAACTGCATCTTATGCTGACAGTATAAATTAATGCCAAAACAGATTTGGAATGTACAAGGAGGGAGATGGTTAAATGGAAAAAATCCAGTACAAATTAAGTAAGTTGGATGAGTGGAGGCACTGTTGGATGTAGGATTAAGATTCTGCACTGAACCATGTGATGATATTTCTTCTGCATACTGTGGGGCAGGGAATGAAGTCTTAATGACAGCAGAGTGTGTATCAGTATGTACAAAAGCAATCCTACATCCTAAGGCCGTATGTCCAAAAAAAAGTGGAAGCAATCTGGGGCAAACCATTTGCACTATAGGGGAGAATTGAATATTTCCATTTATTTAACATCCACTGTTTGAACATGAAAAGCTGAAACATATTTGATTATTTTAAGGTTGAGATCTAAGTTTTGAGATGGAGAAAGAGGGAGTACCACCCATGTCCCTTTAAAAATCATATGAATATTTTTAAGCTAGCAAGATGTCATTCTCCAATTATAATCTACAGCAGTGTTTCTCATCCTGTAGTTCTATCACTCCTGGAAGGCACTTGAGACACAGGCATACATACTTAAGCAATATAATGCAAGCTGTGAAAGCGGTTGTGCTTGCATAATGTGGCCGAAGAATGTCCTGCATATCGGTACTGTGGATTTGTCTTCTTGAGAGTGATTGTGAGCCTGTGTGATTGTTAAATGGAACCGTTTTCTGTCATATTTACCTCTTCCAAAAAAGAGTTAATATTTTATTTAAATAAATGAAGAGACAAAATGGCACCATAGGTAGGGATGGATGAAAAAATTCACAAAAAAGTGAGAAAAACAGCACTTTTCACCTTCTGAGGTTATTTTTTTGTCCCATGGTAGCCACAGAATCACAAATATTTGACCCAACCCCGAACCTTGTCCCATGGTAGCCAGAGAACCACATATACTAATCAACCAGCTTTGTCTCATGGCTTGATAACCACCGAGATGGGCAACATGAGGCTTACCAACTGCTACTTAACTAAAATTCCATTGGTCTGGTGGGGAATGATGGGAGTTGTAGTCTGGCGGAATGTGGACATCCTCATATTGCCCATCACTGCTGTGATCCCTAGTCCCATAGAAGCCATAGAACCACACATACTAACCCCACTTGCCTTGTCCCTTAGTACCATGCATACTAACCCTCCGAATCATTTGTTTTTCCCCCATGTCTAACCATAAGAACCTAAAATCCTATTTATTTAAAAAAAAAAAAAATAGAAAAATGCCTATCAGTGGTTGTTTGGGGTGAGAGAGAGCATACCTGTGTGCCAAAGGGTTGTTCTTTCAATAGCATAGTTTTCCCAAATATCAATTCTTATTTTTTTCCACTATTATTTTCAAACAATCATTTAAAAATCATTTGAGTTTTGGAGTACTTATTACACGTTTTTAAGACTGCAGGGAATACTTTTTACTGAAAAGGCAGATAAACCCTGGTCTACAGCACAGTTAAAAACAAACACAGTAAATAGACAATCTCTGTGTGTGAAGGGAACATATAAACATAGAATATGATTTTAGGTAAGGAGCATATCTAATAACCATGAGCATATCTAAAACCAATATGTAACTGTATATAACTTTTAGTATGCATGTTTATGTGTGTGCATATGTAATGTTTCTCTGTGTATATATGTGTAACCTTTTACTGGAAACTATCTAGGACATACTTGAAAAAGAGAGAAATCTCAATATATTCTTCCTAGCGCAAAATTTGTTAAATAAATAAACCAATTGGCCCATCCAGTCTTCCCATTTCACATTTTAAAAGTTCAGACTTAGTTTTTATTTTAGTCACATATATTCCCCAATAGTTTTACACTTTTCATCTCAGTCACTTATGCTATGTGGCTATTCCAAATATCTCTCACTCTGTCTGTAAAGTAGCTTTCCTTACTTTCTTCTTCTTTTTCCATCCTCCAATTTCACACCATTTTCTTGTTCTAGTATTCCCCTCTCAACTTGATATGCATACATACATATATATATATATATATATATATATATATATATATACAGTTTATGAAGAGATGGCACTCTCAGGAAAGTTTCGGCCATTAACTATATAGCCTTTATCTTGATAAAGGCTATAGTTAATGTCCGAAACATCAAAATAAACATTGTTTGAACAGTCTTCAACTACTTTCCTGAGAGTGCCGTCTCTTCTTAAACTGTATGCATTATATATATATATATGTATATATATATATAATATCTATCTCCAAAGTCTGTGCACACTTGGACGCCAAACCCTAGCAACATTGATTGAAAAGTTCACATAAAGAATTGCACTCACAGGTCTTTTCATGTAGAAGAAAGGTGCTGGTTTATCCCATCAATGTTTCAGCCACAACTTGGACCCATCTTTACAAAGGCCCAAGTTGTGGGCTACACTTTGATGGAATAAACCAGCATCTTTCTTCACTGTGAAAAGACCTATGAGTGCAATTCTTTTTGTGTGCTATCTGGACTGAAAGTAAACATGTAAACATGCAATCTCAAAAAATGTTAATTTATGGTCTAATCATTTTGAATTATGTGTCTGTAGCATTGATTACCTAGCAGGAAAATGTCCTACAATATATATTTTTAGAATAAGGATTTATTGCACACCAGAAGGGTATGCAAATCTTTGTAAAGCAATGTATTGCTCACCTCCATGGAACCTTATATGAAAGGCAACCTCCTTTTTGTCATTGCATATTTTTGCATAATCTATAAAGTCAAATTACCTATACTTTCTATTACTTCTTTTTCATCTTTATGATTTTTGGGATTTTTTTTTTTTTTTTACAATGTTATATCTGTCAAGGAGCTACAGGAAATTGTTTTCAGAAAGCTTTCTATGTGGGACTCTGAAAGCAGAGATGGTTAAACATTGTAAAAAAGACAGTGAAACAATGTTAAAAAAAACTGCCACTGCAGATCATTCAGAGTTGCAGAATAAATGCAATATATATATATATATATATGCCTTCATATTCCTTGACTGAAAGCTCTCTTGAAATGGAGATCCAGGGAGCAAAATAATAAACTTATGGATATGAAAGTGCATATATAGAAAAAAAGTGAGGGATGAAAAACACAATGAAAAGTACCTGCAATTTACATATAGTGTATTTTCAGAATATGTAATTCAAAAAGGAGGTTGATTGTCTCTTTAAAAGATTAAGTAAATCACAATGCTTAATAAAACAAGTACTTGGTACTCAACCTATACCTCAAAGTCTATCACTTCATCTGCAAAGCTCCATTTCCTCTCTTTATTTGTGTCTCTTCTCTCTGTAAACTCTGTTCTCTGTGAACTTTGCCTTGTTATTTCAGCTGTGATGCTTATTTGAGAAGAAAATGGACTGTATTTTTTTCATTGTTGTTCCTCTTTTTTGCCTGAAAGCTGCAGCATCTCACTGCTTTTATTTTCACCTCAGTCAAATTCTGTCCATAATTTAATCCAATCAGTTGAAGACTAGGTTTTGACTCCCTAGGCAGACCAAGGTCTTCCCCAATACCAAGACTATGAAAGCCAAAATGCCCTTTCATGCATATTACTGCAGGCAACTCAGTGGGGTTCAACCATTCACCAGGGTCTTGCTGAAATAAATCTATCAATCATGATAAATGACAGATTGTAAATTTTGTGAAGTAAGAAACAGAATAAAAAAAGCCATACGTGTATTCCCAGAAAGTGAGAGATCTACTAGATAAACATGTAAGGATGAAAAGATTCCTTCAAATAAGCAAGGAACCTTTTGTTTCTGACCTTATTAGAAATAATCCACACAACGTTCCATCTTATCCTAGATAATGCCAAAATTCCAGGTAATGAAATTACTGAAGTAGTCCAAGCAAATCCAGAAGATTTTGAGGGTGATGTACTAAGTAGGGATGGGCAAAATGTTTGCCTCTAAAGTGAAACAAGAGAAATATGTCAATTTTGGACGAGCAGCAAATTTTTTTGTGATGTGCTGGTTTTCAGCTTTTTTTCAACTAGCTTATTGAAATCAATGGGAAGACATGTAGCTGTGATCAAAGTTCCTTCCTGATCTGACTATTATTATCTCTGTGTTAGAGGAGTCTGGGAGTGTGAGAAGGGAGAAACAAAGAGGTTTACCTAAAATACCTCAGCTTTTTGTGTGACAGATTGGAAAGACACAGGCAGCCATGATCCAAGTTCCTTCCTTATCTGGCTGTTATATCTATGTTAGGGGACTCTGGGGGTGTGAGAAGGGAGCACAGGAAATTACCCCCAAATTTTGTGTGACTGACTGGGAACACCCAGGCAGAGGTGATCCAAGTTTCTTCATGATTTAGCTGGGGTCTGGGGAAAGAAACAGTTGGACAGGGAGTGTATTTTGTTTTTGATGACAGTGATAGGGACAGGGAGATCAATTAATTAAAATAATAATAAAATTAAAAACCATGGATAGGTTGACAGAGTCAGGAACCCTGATGTGACTGAGGCAGACTGATACCAGACAAGATAGAGTATTTTGTAGAGAGACAAGGCAACATATCATACAAATCAGTTCTATTGTATACCTTACAGTAAAAACACACATGGAGCAGTTGAGTAATGTCCAGCAAATGACAAGGGGTAGGGGGAAGGAGAAAGGATAAGGAGCAGAGCAGGGACATGTGAGTAAAGTGGTAGCCCAAAAACTGACTGCAGCCATGGTTGGTGAAACATGTGCAATAAATGATGGTGATCCCTCTCCTCCTGAGGAGTATGCAATTTGTCAAAGTCTTACCAAAATTGTCACCAGTGCCATTACTATTAAAACATTTTTTAAGAAAGCTAAAGAAGACGATGACGTGTGACAGCTCAACCAACATCATCTGACAGTGAGATAAACAAGCACAAAAACACCTGTCCGGGTAGTAGCGAATGTTGTGAATATCCATCAAAGGGGAAAAGTAAAAAGAAATTGTTTGAGACCTTTAAATGCCTAGAAAACTATAAAAGTAAGGGGAAGAAGTGATGAGCAATGCTTTAGATTACCTAATTACTGATGATGATGATGAAGATCTAGAATAGATCCCTCCAGCATTTTACTCTTCTTCAGATATAGATGAAGTTGAGAGTGAGAGATGATGACATGGCCAGTAGGTTAGCTTAAAGGCAAACGCTCAGTCTTCCACCACTGAAAAGGAGCACTATGCCTGTCTATAAACTGTTTGAGAAGACATCTGGAAAGTTTGATCCTGGTCAAGCAAAGATGCCCAGAAATTGACAGTCATCCTGTTAGTCTTCATCTGCAACATCACTGCTTCCAGGTCCAAGCCCCACTCAGCCACACACATACACTAGAAGCAGCAGAAGTACTCCTAAACATTCCAAAGGCTCTGGGGTACACAACAGAAGTGCCGTTGATGTGTCAGAGAGTATGCCAAGATTTTCTGCTCCTGCTGCAGAATAGTATGACCCTGAGTTTGTTTTTGAAGATGACAATAGTCATAGAGTGCCCACACATTCAGCAACTACCCCCACCACCTCCACAAGTGACTGCGTTAAAGCAATAAACTTATACAGTTCTTCCACTATGTACTGTCACCTCATACTTACTAAGTTCTTATAAGTCAAAACCTCCACAAAAATAATGCAAAAAGCACTCCTGTTGAATAGCAAAATTGCCAAAATGTTGTTGGTTGATATGTTGCCCTTTTCTTTAAAACAGAGGCTTTAAAGAATTGATTTCATGTGTTGCACTCGGTATAAATCAAGCCACTGTTACTTTTCAAGGATGGTTCTGCCAGTGTTACTTAAGCAGGAATTTAGTGCTGTGGGCAAAGGACAAGGGCACTCAGCCTACTAACAATTTTTTCATGGCATATGTTACTGTAGGACTCGCAACTTTTACTTACAGTTATTTCTTTCTCCACTTCAGCTCTCAGAAGAAGTCTTATTGTGGCAACTAATGGCAAAATTTGTTTGGTAAATTTACTTGCAGTGACAAAAAAGGTGAACATTTTATTTATTATCAATGGATGGGAAAAGCAGGAAATTGTTGTTTTTCTGTAAAGGCAAATTTTCTGACTTTTTTTCCCATTCCTATTATTAAGGAGAACTACAGTAAAATCAGAAGTAAATCAACAGCATTATAGGGGACAAATACAAATTCCTAAAATTTCTATTGATTTAAATGAGGGGTAACACTTAATGAAAAAATATATGTTGAAGGGTTGATCCTATTGAGTAATACAAGGTTTCAACTGCTGAGACATGATTTATGTAAATGTTATTGCCACTTAAACATGCATTTTTAGGGTAAAGTTCTCCATAACATGACATTTTACAATGGCACCGTTGATACTTCATCATATGAAAATTTATGGTCAACTGAACAGAACTGTCTATAGGATAGTATAAGAACACAATCACCTCAAATTTCCATGACATGGTAATACTGTACACCCCCCTCAAAAACAATGCACCTTGGTAAAACCTGAAATATATATTTTTTCAGTATAAAATAGTAGTATTCCTTTAACCCCTTTCATGGTAAGAAGTCTCCAGCTCATTCAGTTCTTCTTTGTTCATCAGACTTGATATATTGCACATTGGACTTAATAATAAAATGCAGTTCTTGATGTGACTTAGTCTTTCCACAAACACAGTTCAATTATGTCGCCCTCCAACCTGATATTATAAACATTCTAAATTTCCCCAATGTTATAAATATATACTGTACATATACAATATATATATATATATATATATATATATATATATATATCAATATATAAAATTATATTCACAACACACTAGCAAAAGAAGCATGACATTTCCAGTGTGAGAAGGGTAAGGGGAACTGAGTGATATTTAATTGTTCACAGGTCATCACAGAACCATGCATAGATTGTTTAACACTACACTGTCTGCCAATCTATCTTTATTGCACCGGTACCCACAGAACCACCCTACACCATCTTCCAGCTCAGTCTTCTTCCACTGGGAGCCACAGAACCACACTACTTAGTCTTCCAGCCCAGTTTGTTCAGCTGGGAATCATAGAGCAACATTATACTGTCTGTCAGCCCAGCTTCATTTATTAAAGGGATAGTAATACTTTGTTTTATCTTTATTTTATTTTGTAGGCATTAAAAAAACATGAAGAATGATATAAGTCTTATCTCTCAAACCTTTATGGTTTGAGAAATATTCACAAGCAAAGTTTTCCCTTCCTGCCCCTTTTACCTAGTGTAAGCAATCTCTTCTCAGATGTGGAATTCAGTCCATAGAACAGACAGATAACAGAAGGGGACAATCTTCTTCCTATGAGAACAATGAAAGCCCTTCCCCCTTGACAAATTTTTCTGTTTTTTTCCCTTTATCTTAATTGAAGATTGTCCCTCTCTGCAGTCGACCTGGGCACCTCCCCTCTGATCTGGCTGAACAGTGTTACATAAATAAAACGGGCGGGAGGGGGATACTTTGTCATTGAATTACTCTTGAACTACAACTCTGACAGAATTGAAATAACACTCTCCAAGATCCAAATACTATGATGATTAATTAGAGCTGCTTTTATTATGAAACATTACTATCCCTTTAAGATGGCAGTGCTGTCCATGTTTTCCTTCCTAACATATTGAGAGTGCATTGTGGAGGAACATGTGGGGAGGATCCTGGTTGAATAGAGAGATGAATATCTACACCTATTTTCTTTTCACTGTTATGTTCCGGACAGAGCTCTATTTGAATGCATTTCCAGGGAGCTTTATGTGTAAAACTGTGACAGCCAAGCTGCGTGGGACTGTGGAAACACATAGTTGCAGCATTGTCAAAAAATACAAAAATGTAGTGTGAAGAAGATATAATTGTCTTCTACCATACCCCCATTTTCACTTGAAAAACACCAGTGTAATCCCTTGGGATGCAGAAAATTACCCAACACATTGTAAGGCAATGAGTAGGACACTTCTCTAGCATCCAAAAGGTTAATCTACTTTCTTTAGCCTCTATTTAGAATTTGTGGACTTGAGTGCCCCCCCCCACACACACACACACTGCTCTTGGGATGAATTGGGATGACTCTCACTGATAATTTGCTTTTGAGACCTCACTAGAACCCCAAGGGATAAACTAAAAAGATGCAAGTGGAGGATTTGGCAAATAATAACAGTTAAAATTATCCTATATTATAATTCGCTAAGGAAGTTTGTCAGAAGCCGTCATGCGCAGTAGAGATGGCTGCAAGAGCTGCAGTCATGCGCAGTACTGACTGCCCGTGCCATGGCTGATACGGAGCGGGGAGCTCCGAATTCAGACTGTAGTCCTCTCTGTGCACCTTCAGGACTACTGTCTGAATTCAGAGCTCCTCACTCCGTATCAGCCACAGCACGGGTAGTCAGTACTGAGCATGACTACAGCTCTGCCAGTGTTGGCCAGTGTACACAGGCTTTAAAACTAGTAAGGTGAATAAAAGAATAGCTTACATTTAGATGTAAACTGCCTTGCTTAGGGTACACAGATCACACAAACTCACTCTCCTCCAGATCAATACATTCCCAAATAATATGGTCAGTATGAAAAAGGGAATGCATTAAAACCACTAAAGGCCAGTCATTAGGCTCTACTGAGTTTGACACATTTCTGAGCTGTAGTGCTCTTTCATCAGGAATCCAAATAACAAACAAAGAAAAAACAAAGGGATATTTAAGTTTAAAAATGTATATTCTCTTCCTCTATCAATCTAGTACCAATCTGCAAAATGTTATATATACAGATACCAGAGTTTAACATGTTTCAACCCTATAAGGAAAAGAGGGCTCACAACTCTTGCAAAACAATGCATTGCACATCCCATCACTATAGGGTTAAAATAGACAAGAAAGCTACAATTAGGGAAATTATAAGAATATAAATGATCACTTTAAAAAAATGTAGGATTCCTCTCTGGTATTGCAAAGGTTAAAATAAAAACTGTCAACGCATCAGCTTTGTGATGTATTATTTCTTTGTTTCAGCCCTGAAAAATGTCAGCTTCATATTATTTATCTTCAGAGATTACGTTTACCTTGCCTATAGAAGGAATTTCTGCTGTGACATTAGCGGAGAAGGGTAATAGGCATACGGAACACCAGCGGCTGATCAATTAAGAAAGAATCCTAGCACCAATAGTAATAGCCAAGGTAAATAGGCCTGCAGATGCTTTGAATACCAGACACATGCAATTAAAGTAACCTCTGCACAAAACACAGTCTGCCACCTAGACCAGGTATTTAAATGTAAATTTAACATCTGTGATTTTCTAACATTTCTCGTAACAAACTAGAATAGGTGGGAGGTTTGGAAACCCTGGCTTCTCTCCATCACCTTTAATCATTTCAGTAATCAAGCAGTAATGTGCCTGATCCAATTGCAAACACCCAACCCATTTTCCTTTGCCCACCTATGTAGAACAGTCATTTTGTAAAAAAAATATATATATATATATATATTCTGGCTCCTAAAATTAGGAAAATGAAATAAATCAATCTGTTGAGGTTAAAGATAGAGTAAAAATTAACCATGTACACAACACTGTACAGAAATATTATGTCAAAGAGGGGGGGACCTAAATTAGACAAAAAAAACCCCAAAACAAAAAAATAAAAAAATAAAAAAATACAGTGATGGCCACTCCATAAGCAGCAGCGATTGCCTTGTTGCTCTTGCAAAATTGAAAATACAAAGTTGTTGTATCATAAACACTTGATGCAGGCACTCACAGGACTTGTGAAAACAGAAAGGGACCAAAACATTGACTATTTTTGACCTTTTTTTGCGAATAAAAATTTGCTTCATAAATCCCATGGGTGCTGCCCTTCCTTTTCCTTCTACATGCCTACTCAGTATTGGTATTGTACACCTGGGCAATTATACAACAAGAGAGAGAATGCTTCCACTCCCCCACACTCTTTGTTGCCTTTTGTTGCCACTGTGTATCAACAAATTTGGTAATTTCATATACCAATCTTGTCTTTGGTCTTCTTCTTGGGTGTTTAGTAGGGATGGGTGAAAATTTCCTCCTCAAACTGAATTTGGCCAAAAATGGCACTTTTCGCTTGGCGAAAAATTTCCAGCGAAAAATGCAGATTTTTCACCTTTTCCCACTTTTTTTACCTAGCTTATTCCATTGAAATCAATGGGAACATGGAAGTTACACACAACACATAACAAATATTATATAGTTTCCCAAAGGCATAGTATAAAAGGGGCATGAGGCTGCCTGTGTTGGTGGGGTGTGGGGAAAGAATCAGTTGAACAGGGGATGATTTTTGGGGGATTGTTTATTGGGATTGGAGGAAGTTAAAATAAAATTAAAAAATTCCATAAGACATAGTATAAAAGGGGTCTGAGGAGGGTGCCTGTGTGGGTGGGTGGAGTCTGGGGAATGAATCAGTTGAACAGGGAATTTGTTTTGGGGGGTTTCTTCACTGGTATTGGAGGGAAGTTAAAAAAAAAGCATTTGTATTTAAAGTGATATGACAGGAACCCCCTGACATAAGCTGCCACTGGTGTGGACGGATACTTGACTTGATAGAGTATTTTGTAGAGGATGATTTGTTGTTAGAGGCCTTTGTAGGACTTATTAGAGACCCAAGCCCTGAAGAAACATTGATTTCTAGGACTTAAGCTTTTTTGGCACAAGCCCTAAGGAAACATTGACTTGTAGGACTTAGGCTTGTTAGAAACAAACCCCCCAAAAATTGTTTTTTTTTTGTTTTTTTTTGTAGAACTATGGGTTTTTTTATTATTTATTTTTTATGTATTTATTTTTTCAAAGCACAAGCCCTGAAAAAAAAAATAAAAATGCCCTACTGGCCTAGTGCCAGCAGGTCATGTTGGCCAGTGGCCACTGGCCATTGTCAAATGTCCTCCTGAGTCCGTAATTCTTCTCTACCTGCACATCCTCCAAAATCATGGGTGTGTTGTTATTAGAATATAAATGTTTCAGTTGAGAGCAGGAACTGTGCCTCTCATCAGCAACTGCAATATGCACAGTGTATGTGTTAAATAAGATCTGGGGGCACAACTTTATCCAAACACCATTACACCCGAAGCCAATTATGGATGCTGTCACTATGCCACTCGTCCAGACCCTGCTAAGGACACATGATAAATTGCTGATAGTTTAATAGTAATTCTGAACCCTCCCTGGTACCATCTTAGCATATTCTGTGGGATGGAATCACCTCAGATGCCACTTGATGCCCTGCTTGTGATTCTCCTCCACCACACTGCCATGTATGGTCAGTGAACCACACAGTGTGCAAGGAGGGGACATAAACTGCCACATCCTAACATCTACAGAGTGGCTATCATTTGGCGGGGGAGGTAACGATGAATGACATGGATTGGCAGAAGATGTAGTTACCCTAGAAGGTAATGGTGAGCTAGTTGTTTCACTCATCATGGAACTTCCAGTCTCTGCCTGCGTTGATCTATTCTTCCTCCTTTTTGATCTCTGTCTTGCCTCTTGTTTACTTTCTGGAGTCAGGGGCTACAGCATCAGTGATGTTTGACTTTAACATGTTTGACGTAAATGTCATGGTGTCTGTGTTTCATGTGTGATATCAGGTTGCTTGTGCCAAGGTGTGTTCCCTCTTTCCTCTTCTCACTGACTTGTCACAAATTGTGCTGGTGGTGGTGGTGGTATTAATTGTATTCCTGTTCTCCCCCAACAACAGTTCTGGCCTCTTAGTCTTCAGGATCCTTTTCCACTTAGACACTTTATTGAAGGAAAGGGGACGACTCCCAGGGTCAGAAGAATGGCGTGGGCTCCCTTGACTGCTAGTCTGGACACTGTCAAATGTTTCCCCTACCACTCCGGATGCTTCCCCATTACTGCTACTACTACTAATACCAACCACATCAAGTTCAGCTGCAGAGTCTTCCTCCTCAGTCTCACAGTCACTAGTAATATGAGGATATTGTTGTTGATTACCCCGTCCTACACTCCTAATGCTAACAAGATGTCGGACCTTAGTAGTAGAAATACTAGCACTGGCAGGACTGCTTGGGGATAGCAAGTGTAACTTAGGGTCCTTTGCTGTCACGCTTGGTATCATTTTCTCCTTCCCCCCTCCTAAGTACTACAAGATACACTAGCAGAAGGTTCAGTACTGGTGGCAGCAGGGGCAGCACGTCTGGCAGCAGGTACAGCAATGGTGGTTGCAGGTACAGCACTAGTGGCAGCAGGGGCAGCACATCTGTCAGCAGGTACAGCAATGATGGCTGCAGGTACAGAAATGGTGACTGCATGTACAGCACTGGTAGCAGCACATATGGCAGCAGGGGAAATACATCTGGAGGCAGGTACAGCATTGGTTTTTTCAAGTATAGAAATGGTGGCACTGGCAGCAGGGACAGCACGTCTTGCAACAGGCACAGGCAGCTGACCTGTCCTGCTCTCACTAATACTACCATTTTTTCCCTCCCTTCCCATGCCCTTTTATCCCTCCCTTCCCATGCCCTTTTCTCTCTCTCCCTTCCCATTTCCTTTTCTTCCTCCCTTCCCATTAAATTCCCCAAGATCCCTTGGGGTGATTTAGGGGGACTGGATAGCATTGGTTCAGTACTTCTAGTCACTTCCTCCTCCTCCTCAGACTCAGACTCAGTGGATACATAATAAGGGCCCTTCCAGTTCCTCCTTTTGCTGCTCATAGTGATAGCAGTCACTATGAGCCTCTCCTACCTCAATTTTCACAATAATTCCCAGCAGAATAGCACAGCATGTCTACCTCGCTCTGTAGCTGCTTCTATTGTGTCTGACTTCCGCAAATACGTCACGTTTTAAAGAAAAAACAACATAAATCAATGGACGGAAACTATCTAGCCACTAAAATATTGGCTGGGAATTTTGGTCAATGGGCAAAAAATGTGGACATTTTATCTCACTGTTTGAAAAGCGTTTGAACATTTCTTGCGAAAAAGCGGACAATAATGTGGTTTTCACAGAATTTCTTGCGGGAACATGGCAACAACTTATGCCCATCCCTAGTGTTTAGTATCCATTATATTTACACACATTATTATTATTACTAGTATTATTATTATTATTATTATGCTGTGGACAGCACATACAGACTACAGGCACACTGGTCTATCTTGTGTATGTCATCATGGGCAAACTGAGGCATAGTGCCTTATATGTAAATGCAGAGTGTAGCTTCTGTATATTAGTGCAAACCAAGTGTACAAAAGGAGGCAAATAATCATTCACAAAATACCCACTGATTTAAATAAGGCTTTTAATGCCTTGGAAACTAGAGAGATATCTATTGCATTACCTGGAGTAAAAGCCTAATTTTCATCATTGGGAATTTTCATTTGTTCCCTGTGTTGCAGTTGGATTGCCCCTGAATTGCTCCACACTGCATTTATACACAAGGCCCATTGTTTACAGTTGCCCAAAAGCCCTATTTCTCTCTTTTGCCACATCAGATCAGAGGAAAAGACTGAAGAGAGATGTACTGATACTATTATGTGCAAAAATAGATACAAACACTCACAATACATTTTCTGCTGTTAAACCCTATGAGCAACACAGCAGTAATCAGTGCATTTCTTAACAATACAGTGGGCAACCCTCTGGCAATCAGAAGGTTGATCCAAAAGAAGAGTGGTGTAGGAGTATATCTTTCAAAGGAGGTTAGAGTATCATATAATCAGTTTATCTAGGCATGCAATAGGCGTGGTGTTCAGAGTTTGCTCACATTTGTGTACATGCACCTGTATGCTCTAAAGCGATGATGTAGTTATACCTGCCCTGAAGTGCAGGAGTATGATTTGTATGACAAAAAGCAAGTACAGAAAATGAGCCATGATGGGTGAGTTATACATTCCCTCAGAGAGACTGATGGAATATGAAGAGGCTGTCCATAGGATGGTGTAGCAACAGCACCACTGTATAATTTCAGGCCATTGTGATATTGCACCTAAAAAATTCAACTTTGAGCTGTAAAAATTTTAGAATAAAACACCTTTTCAGCAGTGGGAGTACCCTTGTTTTACTCAGGGGGATAAACCCTACCTTTTTTTACTATCCCTTTAACAATACATTGAGGCAGATTTAATTTCACTTTCTTTTAAAAATGGAGCTCTTAAATTTTTTTTTTTTTTAAACCTATGAGTGCCAGAGGGGTGCATAACGCATTACAAAGTATTAGTCCAAATGTATAACTGCAAACATATGAACACGTTGCTTATTGACCTGAAGAATGGAGTTGATCACTCAAAAGTTTGTCGAAGTATGGATCTGTCATCTTGAGATGAGTTTATTTTATATAGAATGAATAACTTCATGTATGCTGTACTTCTCATTTGTTTCTAATATAAATCGTTTTTGAGAAATGAAACTTTTTTTTGTTTGTGGCATAGTGTGGCATGTTATGATAATTAGTTTCACACACTGTTCTATGAATGAGTCTAGGCAAAGTTCACACATTGGGGACTTTGTAATATGACAGTGGATCTTCCCAAAAGTTAATTCTGGAGAAAATCTACTTCATGGGGGATGAATACAAATATCCATTACTTTGAATGGGGATTTCAACTCTCTAAATGCTCTTTCCTACCCTGTTGTCCCTCTTTTTAGGAAATCAGACTGTATGGTGTGTGTGTGTGTATATATATGTGTATCACATTTTTCCAGAGCAATGCAATTCACATTGATGTTTGTGTATACTTCAGTATATGTGTTTATACATTAATCTGTGTAAGTAAAATACTTTGGTCTTGCTCTAATACATTCACTCAGTAACACAAAGAGGTGTCAACAAGTCAAGAAATAACCTAAACAGTCTCAGTAATGCCCCACCCACCAACCACGCCCCAGAAACAACCCCTAAAACAAAAGTGTCCATCTTTGTCCATTTAAAATGTTGGGGGGCATGATACAGGCAGATTTAGATTTAGATTAAAAGGTGTCACCAAACACCAAACTACTCATATTTTTGCATTTTAACAGCTCCTAATACCCCACCCCACACACTTACTTTAATATGACCAGAATGTCCCCTATTGTTTGCTCCTTGGTTAAAGTTGGTTAAAGTTATAACGTATTCACCATTTCCATGCTCACACAGCACATGGCAATCTCACCCCTTTAAGGGTCAGAGACATTGCCTTGCAATTAGTTGTGGAACCCTCAAATGGTTAAGTAGCTTTTGCACTCTGCCTGCTTCAGTTTGACTAAACTGCCAGCAACTGTCATGTCTGCCTCCGTGGACTTAATATTCAGGAGTGATTTACAGTGTTTCCTCTTGAATGAAGGCACAAAGACAAAACCCCTAAGGGCCATTAGTATTTTCTGGCCATAGTAAAGTAAATGAGGTGTTGTTATTTGGAGGTTGTTAGTTCTCATCTAATTGTTAATCAAAAGCTCACACAATAACATAAATTCTAGAGAAAAATAAACCATTTTCTGCTGAAAATGTTGATATTCATATATTTTTTTTTTAATCCAGAAATGCAGAAAAAAATCCATGATTGTCATCTCTGACAACATTACAAATAAGACATGACGTTCCTGCACGGAGCAACACAGCAAGCATTCCTCAGCCTGCTCTGAAGCAGACTTCTTTTCATTTTACCAGCCACATAACCCCCCTACGAGTTGTGATATTCAGGGCCTGTTAGGCCTTAGCTAATTAGAAAAAAGGGGCTCTTCCACTCCTTTTTCCCTCCTTTCATTCTTTAGCACCTTTTTTTTCTGAACATTTAGTCTCTGGAGGGCTAGTCAGGCACTTGGCTGAGCTGTTTTCAAAACATGCCTTTGAATACCTCTCCCTAATTCACGCCTTTTGTTTTTTAGCTTTTGTGCTTGCCAGTTTGACCATATAACATTATACATCTGGTGTATAGATTGTTGGGGGCTTTTTTCTCCCAGGGACACTATGCATTGCCTATAGGACCCTCCTGGGCTTCAATTTGAGTGATCGTGTAACATAAAGAAGGCTAAAGTGAGATGGGGAGGTGTGAGAAAAGAAGGGGGGGGTAGAGGAGAGAAATGAAACATAAAAAACGGGTTCTGAAAAGAATTCTTTCGCTCTGTTCTTTTCTTCTCTGTACATTTGCCGGACCCTACATCAGATACAGAGAAGTCCTGTGTGGGAAAATGAAGCGGCCACAGAATAGATAACTCATTTGAATTCTGAGGACTCATTTGTAAATAAAACAAAAGATAGAAGATGGGAGGGGATAGCAGAAGAGAAGAGTGTATCCAGAGATCTTATTTGTTTACATCTCAGATGTTCCACTTGATCTGTACCTAGCTACAAAATGGGTTGGTAGTCTCTGGCCCTCCAGCTGTTGTTGGACTACACTTCTGAGGATGATGGGAGTTGTAGTTCAACAACAGTTGGAGGTAGAAGGTTGCCAATACCTGGCTTTGTGGGAGTTGCTAGTTCCCAAAAGACGCATTATTAGTACTCTGTGTAGCCCAATTGCATCATTACTGGTAGGGAAATTAACACCATTGAATACCACATGCTTCAACAAGATCTGTAGCTTTAAGCATGCAAGCAAGGGCTTTGTCCCTCTCAGCCAGTACCGAGCAATGCCCCTGTCTGACTTACCGTGACTTCTACAACACACAAAATAACATTGCAGACACATTTATATCCTCTTAAGGTCCCATGACGGTCCTGGACCATCATGCAATTCTGGTCTTCCCATGTGGCTGCACACCGTTTGGGGAGCCCGAAATCCAATTCTGAAAAAAAAAAATGCTCCCTGGTCCTTAAGTGACCTTACTGTGTGTGCGACAAGTCCTTAAGGGAATATACTCCCCAACATTTAAAAAAAATCTAGAGAAACTTTCCCCCTGGACAGTCATATTACAGAGTGTCTCAAGTGGTCCATAGTACCATGCAGCACCAACCACAAAACTCCTATGGCAGATTTAACCCTTTGAGTACCAGAGGGGTATGCAATGCATTGCAAAGGAATGCGTTGCATACCCCTCTGTCACTCAAAGGAATAAAACTGCACTTGTATAACAGAATAGATATTACCTACACCTAAATATTACATAAAACAATATAAATAAGTCATATTAACATGTGGGGAAACCCATAATCTATTAACCTGGGGCTGAAATGTGATTTTAAAATAATGGACAAAAACAGGGACAGTGGGATCCAAATACAGGGAGCCAAAACTAGGCACTGTCACTGGAAATCAGGGAAGGTTAGCAGATATGCATTTATCCAAAGAAATAAGGTGAATTGGACTCCTCTGGGGACCTCTCTAGCATTCAAAGGCTTTTTAAATCAGTGGGTATTTGTCTCCAATGTCATACCTGGGAACTTTCAAATTGAGCCGACCCTGACATCTTTGAAATATTAACCCTTAAAGTTCTCCAAAACATAGATTTTGGGAGATATGCTAATGCTTGTTCTAACCCAGAGGTTTCTAGTCAGTCTCACAAGGAACCCTCAGGAGGAAAAGCAAGACTTCTCCCTCTACCATTATGGAATAAATGACACAGACTTAAAGACTAAAGAAACAGTCACTTGGTGCAGGTCATATAGTATGAAACATAGGATTCACTCCACCTGCGTGTGCTAAGGGTGTCTTGACACAAACCCCACCCCCCAAAAAAATTGAGAACCACTGACATAGAGACTGCTAACTGTATAATTACAGTTATGGCTCCCCATAGTAAGTGATCAGAACAGAAAATTTTAGTTTTAAATAAACAAACTTAAATAAATACAATAGATAATAAGCTGTAATATCATTAGAATTAAATGTTATCGTCAATGGGAGAACCCTTGTTTTATTTAGCAGGAAAAATATGAAAAATGTTTCCTGTTCCTTTAAATGATTTAACTGAAAAGAGGACTGTCCAGTAAGAGGATGACAAACCTCAGCTTCAACTCAAAGAGACCTAAATAACCACGTGTCAGAGTTTGCTTGCTTTCTGCCTCTGAGTTGTGTATTTAAACCTTGTGTATGGGACCACCCTTTATCTTTAAAGATGTAGTCAGGCATTTAACAAATGCAAATGTGCACTTTCCCTGAGCCCTTGCTGTGTGACTACTTATATGTTTCATGATTGTAATCTTGAAAAGCCTTTTTGACTTCTTTCACTTTTTGACATTCTTTCACCCATACTCTTCCATGATGCTACAGTCAGTTGCAAGAAATGAAGCTCACAATGCTAAGTATTTTATATTAAGTTATAACTAAGGGTGCTATCAGCACAGCAGACAGAACATGTTAATAGAGAACATTTCTATATTCTGGTAACCCTTTAAGTGCCAGAGGAGTACGCAACACATTGCTTTGAAAAATTAAGTAATACTGTGGAAAGCCCACTGTAATAAAAGGGGTAAATACAAATTGATTTATGTGGTACATTTAACCCATGTCATGCTAGAGAAGCAATGCATCTGAGACCTCTCTAGCATTCATAGGGCTAGAACCCTTATTTAAATCAAAGGGAACTATGGGAACTTGCATTTATCCCCTGTGGTACACTTGATTTGAATTGTTCCACTTTTAAGCATTAGGCTTTAAGGCTTCAACTGAATTCCCCCCGATGCCAAGAAAAAACAGCATACAGTATTTTTTAAAGCACTGTAAGCTATTCAATTACCTGGGCTTTGAAAAAGTACTGGTTAAAAAGAAAGATGTTCTGTGATAAATGTGTGGTCATTGAAAAAACAAAAACCTCTTAAATATGCAATTCAATTCCATGCATAAGGCAATTAGATCCGTTAAGGGGCCTACTTTATTGTGTGACCATCTGAACACAGTATTTTGGGTGCAGAGTCCGTTAACAGATCTCCAAAGTGCTGATGAAGGAATTGAAATTTAAAAAAATCAGAAAAAAATCCTGTCACCAGTGGATGTATTGATATTGGGCCCTAAGCCCCATATCAATACATCCAAAGTACTGGAAAATATGTGAAAGTTAGACGAATTAACCATATGAGTGCCAGTTGGGTATGCTTACCCCACTTGCACTCATTGGGTTAATCCAACTAAGTCTTCTTTCTTCTTTGATATAAAATAAGATAAAATGTCAATGGAAGTTTAAAAAAACAAATGCCCCCAAGATATGCCATAGTTAACCCTTTGATTGCCGGCGGGGTAACCCTCCTGTGATCAAAGGGTTAAATGCAGTGTGGCATATTCTTTACAAATAAAATATATTTGGGGTTATTCACTAAGGTGTGATAAAGAGGAGATATAGTGGAGATGACTTCTCCTGTGATATCGCTTCTCCATTTCCCATGTTATTTAATGGAGCCTATGCACTAAGCTATCCAAAATTGGAGACATCTTAGTGCATAGGCTCCATAAAATAACATAGGAATTGGAGAAGTGATATCACTGGAGAAGTCACCTCTTTATCATGCCTTAGTGAATCTCTCCCATCCAGTCCCTGTACAAGAATAAGTAAAATCTTCTTATCCATAATAACAAAGGCATTTCCATGTTTAAATAAAATTCCACCTCTGTTTTTGGTGGTGGCAGTGTACTGGCATAGAACCCTCTCTGTACATAATGGGTCATTGTCCGAGTCCCACTGAGGTAATTATGAACACAGAACAGCTTTTTATATGGCCAGTCTTTGTCCAAAATGGATGCCAGCCTACCATTGGCTGGGATGTGTGCTTACGCACCTCCCAGCCAATAAGCTTCTAGGGAGGGGATGATGAAACTTCTATTGACATTTTATTTTAAAAGAAAGAAGAACAGAAGATTAGAGAGAACAGAAGAAGGAAGATTGAAGGAGAAGATCGACACTGGATGACCTGTAAGTGTTACACGGATCTGGGTGTTAGGCTAGTGTTAGGGGTAGTGTAGGGTTAGTGTTTTGGGAGGGTGACAAAATTTAATCAAGGCCTATGTGCTACTTTATATTGTGGTCTTAAGCAAAATGCTGGGAATCTGCCACTTCATAAAATGGTAACATCTTAACTAATTTTCAGATATGTATGAGTATTTTAACAAATACTTCTTTCTTAAAGTGTTAGCAATGTCTAAAAAAGTTTGTTTTGCATTTAGAAGAGCATAAAGGGATAGTAACACTTCGTTTTAACTTTATTTTATTTTGTAGGCATTAAAAAAACATGAAGAATGATATAAGTCTTATCTCTCAAACCTTTATGGTTTATGAGATATGCACAAGCAAAGTTCCCCTCCCCGCCCCTTTTACCTAGTGTAAGCCATCTCTTCTCAGATGTGAGTCTGGTTGTATGACAGTACAGATAACAGAAGGGGACAATTTTCTTTGTATGAAAACAATGAAAGCCCTTCCCCTGTTGACAAGTTTTTCAGCTTTTTCCATTATCTTAATTGAAGATTGTCCTTCTCTGCAGTCTACCTGGGCATCTCCCTTCTGATCTGGTTGAACAGGGGGGGATACTTTGTTTGTGAATATCTCTTAAACCATAAAGGTTTCAGAGATAAGACTTATATCATTCTTCATGTTTTTTTAATGCCTACAAAATAAAATAAAGTTAAAATGAAGTATTACTATCCCTTTAAAAAGCTGATCTAAATGCAAAAAAACATATCTTTCAAACCGCTAAGGTTTAACAGATATGTGCGTTTAAAGTTTGAGTTCTCCTACTGACAGCTGTAAAGCTGTCAGCAGGAGATCCGTGTCGGTCGACACGGAGGCGCTTGAGAAGTGCCAAGATCTCTTAACTTACACAGAATCCCTTCATTGGAATGGTCTAAAACGTGTGCCTAGTGTTCAGTGTTCAAAATGTGTGGTGTTTATATAAGTGTATAACATCAATGCCTGTTTAAACTTTGGTATTTCTGTTTATAAATTAGTCTATGTAAATAAAATACTTTGGTCTTGCTCTAAATCATTTATTAAGATTTATCAACAGGTCATGAAATAACCTTAAAATTCTCGATAATGCCACACCCACCAGGTACGCCACCAGCAACACCACCTAAAACAAAAGTGTCCCTCTTTGGCCATTTGAAATGTTGGAAGGTATGACATTATTAATCATAATCATTTTTATTATTTTTAACAACTTTTGTCATCATTTGCGGAGATAAAAAAATGTAATGTCATTTTTATACATTGTGGTCACTACTCAGAACACTAGTACATCTTTGAATGAAAGCCTATGTGTCAGGCTCTGATACTTAGAGGCTTCTATTACAGACTTGTGCCAAAATCTCTTCCAGCTGCCATAATGTCACAGTAATGCTACAGTCAGCAACAACAATAAGGAGGAGAGGCAGCAGCACATGTTACTCTATTGTTAACACTTTAATGTGAACAAGCTCCAAATTCCTCCATAGCATACACAGGAAAATGGAGTAATTGTATGCAAATTTACTTTGTACCTTTTTAGTATTAAGGTAAATGCCTATGCCACTTCTATTTCCACATACCCCCCTTATTCACTGCAAGAAAAAACACCAAAATAACCATAAATGAAATAACTCACACACACACTAAATAAAAGAGGTCACAGCTTTTATTAAAAGGGATTTGAACTATTTAAGGGACCCCAGGTAGACCCTCCCAAACCCCCGCATGCGACTTCTCTGCTGCATGTCACTGAGGGATGGGCATGAGGATTTTTCAGGTATGAGGCTGCCCCATACCTATGAGTCCCCCAGCAGTGGCTTCCTCACAATGCAACAAAGGAGATGAATAGGGTAAGGGTAACCCTTTAACTCGGTGCATACTGGTAATAGTCAGTCCTAAGATAACTAACCGCCAAACCAGACTCCCTGCACCAGAAACAACAATTGGCTAGCTGAACCAGCTGGGCCTGAGATTGAAACATGAAGGTCATAGGTGGAGTCTAACTACCCCGAGAAGGACAATTCCTGAGCATGACTTCTTCTGTAGCAGATGCTACACCTGCTGCATATCTAAGCTAGAAGAGAAAGAAGAAAGAAGTGGGAGAAAAAGCCCTAACTCTTCCTATTTCCCTCACCTGTCCAAACACTACCAGCTACCATCCCTTCCCTCTTTCATGCCATCTCCTATTGTTCTCCCCTTTGTGGGCTTACCCTCCCCCAAGCAGAGGAAGGCTGGGTATGGCCCCTTATGTTGACTTCAGGCCATGAAACAAGAAGCATAGGAAAGTAATGCCCCTAAACACCCATGCAAGGAGGAGAATAATGTTCAGTGTATAAAATATAACCATATTCCCCTATATGTGGTAGTCACAGAATCCCACATACACTGTTTAACACCTCTACCTTGATCCACTGTTTTCTGGTAGTCACAGAACCACACGTACACTGGATGATACCTCAGCCTTGTTCCACGGTCTGCTATTACCAACATTTGTTCTTGGGAAGCACTTATACTTACTTCTTCAGGGAACTTTTGGGTTCTACGTAACACTGTTTTAGAGCCACTGATTTACATGATAAATATCCTTTCAATGTACACCATAATTATACAATTTGCTCCAATGTATTCAAAGAGCATAAAAGGGTAGGGAACCCACTCATCCAGGGCTGCAAATAGGAAAGGATATAAGCTGATCCCTACATGAACAGAGGTGAGCTAATCAAACTGGATAATTCACTGGAAAATTCACCTCTGCTCAAGGAATGGTAGCAATAACCCTGCAGATGCTAGTGAGGTCTCTGTAACAATGCACTGGGTATCATTCTGGTATTCAAGGGGTTGAAAACCCTATTTCAATCTGTGGGAATTTGTTTTTGCCCTGTTTAAATTCCTGAACGTAGCCCTAGATATTGTATTTTTATGTATGTGATCAGGACAAGTAATTTAAATGGTACTTTGGATTACACTTTTAAAATGGAAAAGAATATGTTTTTGGTTGTTTAATCCGCTGAGAATTGCATGATTGCCGTAAAGAATTATTTAAGCCAAAGAAAAAGGATATAAAGATGTACAATACACACTCTACTTATAACTCAGTATAACTGGCCAAAAATCCTCCCAGAAAACAAACAGCAGAGTCCTTAGAAATGAGAAAATGGAAAAAATATTGCTTTCAATAGAAATGGCATTCAACAGTTTCTCACTGTGCTAAAGGGCATGATAAGAATAGAAAAATCTAATCCTCACTTGAGTTTCTTAAAAAAAAAATCTGCATCAGTCTAATATTGTGACCATTTCTCTGCTGGCTCAAATCCATGGTTACCACTTAAAGGGCAACTGTTACGTGGATGGCACCCTAATGCCAGATCTGTTGCCCTGGGAGTAGACCTGCTGGTAAAGCTGGAGCTGCATTCTGAGCCCCGTACAGGATTCTGAAAAGAGATCACTAAAAAGCTCCCTCACTGGTCAAATGAGGGAGACTAAACTGTGAGATTTTAAGTGTTATAGTTCAGTATCATTGGTGAGAATGGGCAAAGAATAAATTTGATGTCATGTTTTCTATTCTTGAGAATATAAATCCTATAAAATGTCATACTTTTCTCTAGCTCTCCAAAATGTCCTATAATACCTTTACTGTTTTCCTCCTTTGTCTGAGACTCAGCCTCAGTAAAGTGTAGATTAGTGTAGTTCTTTGGCTACCAGTGCACTAGTACAAGGCTGCGGGGTGATGTCAATATGTGAAGTTCTATGGCTACCAGTAAAGTGGAACAATAATTGGGAGAGGGCGCTCAGTATGTGTAGTTCCATGGCAACCACTGTAGAGGGGCCAGTAAGTGTAGTTCTATGGCTCCCAGTGCTGCTGAACAAGGCTTGGGGGGGTCAATGCTTGTAGTTCTATGGCTACCAGTGTAGTGGGTCAAGTCTAGGGAGTCAGTATGTTTAGTTCTATGGCTGCCAGTGCAGTAGGACAATGCTGTGGGGCAGTATGTGAAGTTCTATGGCTACCAGTGCACTAGGGCAAGGCAGGGGGGATTCAATATGTGTAGTTTTATCAGTGCAGTGGAACAGGATTTGGGCATCAATATCTGTGGTTACCATCAGACAATGCTGGAAGTGATTATTTGTAGTTCCATTCTTAACAATGTAGTGATGCAAGAATATGGAATCAATATTTGTGGTTCTGTGGCTACCCATGCAGTTGGAGAAGGTTGGGGAGGTCAGTATGTGTGGGTGGTTCTGTGGTAATGTTGGGCAATGTGAGGCCCTCCAGTCCTGTTTGACTCTGGACTGCTCCTCCCCTCAACGTGTAGGAAGTAGACATATGGAAAAGAACAAAAAGGGGACGCACAATTGTGCCTGTTATCCCAATATCAACAGAGCATAAGATAGTGAATAGTTATACTCACAAGATAAGTAGTTGTTTGGGGGCTTATACTCATGAACAACCAAACACACTTGCAGAGATATTAACCTGTCTCTGCTCAGGTGGAGTACAAAGGAGTGCTGCAGTCTTCAGTCTGAAAATGTATTATATCGATATAACAAAAGTATTAAAAAATGCAAATATATAAAAATAATTCCAATCTTAAAAACAATAAAATGGCACTGAAAGTGTTAACCCCATGAATCCCAGATCAGCACAAAGTAATGCAATGCACAGGATTAAAAGCCCCATTTAAATCTCTCCCCTATAGTGCAGCTGGTTTATTCCAGAACAACTCCAGTTCTTCTTAGTCCATCAGTCTCCTCATCTCTTTGAGGGGAAAAGGACCATATGGAAATTTATTGTGAAAGTTTTTCTTCTTGCAATGAAGCTGTTAGGCTTTGCATGAAGACTGTTATCATCTGGTTCTTTTGACACTGCTTCAGCTTTTCAGTAACTAAGACAAGCCTGAAGGATTACATTGTCAAGCTCAGCCTGTCATCTTCAAATGAAAAAAGGAGCTGTATTTTGTAACATCTTCACAAGGCCTTGAGGACTCCGGCCAAAGACAACCTTGGGCCCACATTGATCAGGGGCGTCTTGCTTTCTAATATGAGAGAGAGAAAGGAGCTGCGAGGCTAATCGCTGTGTGCAAGTAAGAATTTATCTAAAGAGGATTCAATGAGGAACCCCCCAGAGACAGCCAAACGGATGGCTGCACACTTTGACAGTGTTAAAGGTTCTTTCTCTTAATCAGCTGACAGGAGGCCAAAGATCCCTTGAAGGAGCTGACTTAAGCAAATAGCATTTAGAGATCTACAGGTAGTTGGAGTGGTCAAAGTATATAGTAAAGTAAGCAGACTCAGTCACCCTGAAAGCTGGCAGTTTTTCCTAAGACAGGATTGAAAGACCGCACTTTTTTCCATTTATACCAGGGTTACTGGTGCATTATTTTTGTGCATCTCTGAGGTATAATGCACTGCCTGGCCTTCTGCTATTGCACAGTGTGGGGCCAAATAACCAGATTACGAAGCTTGGGATAATATGAAAGGTTCATTCACTCTGACAAAAAGCCCTTGTGTAAGTTCTTCCTACCTTAACCCCTGCAATTTATCGATGGAACCTCTGTCAAAGTAGCATAATTTTCAAGGGCTGCATTGAAGAAAAAGCCAGACAATGAGGCTGATGTACTAGGGAAATCTGGAGTAATTATGTAACAAACCACAGAGAATACAACAGAATTGTTCCTCACTCCAATTGATTTAAATGGGCTACAACCCACTGAATGCTAGAGAGGTCTGCAATGCATTGCTTCCCATATGGCTAAGTTGGTGTAAATCAGAATTACTCCAATTATCTTACTCAATTAGTTTAATGATATCGTTTGTCTTAATTTAACAAGTAATGAATGGGTTAAATGTGTGTATGTGTATGTATGCATGTACATGCATACATGTGCACTTGTGTTTCTGTGTGTGTGTGTATGTATGCATGCATGTATGTGTGTGGAAATACATGTGTGTCTGTGTATATATATCCTATATAATAATTTGCTAAAATTTGTGTAACAACGAAGTCATGTGCAGTAGAGACTGCCCGCTCTGCGGCTGATATGGAGCTGGGAGCTCCTTCAGAGCATCCAGCTCTCTATCAGCCGCAGAGCAGACAGTCTCTACTGTGCATGACTGCCCTGCGACCGGCTGGCAGTGGCACTGTGGCCCATGTAACGGGCTCTTCAACTAGTATCCTATATAATAATTAGCTAAATCGTGTGTAACGCCGTGACATGCACAGTAGACACTGCTGTGCGTGCTGCAGTCATGCGCAGTAGAGACGCTCCGAAGGAGCCTCAAGCTCTGTATCAGCCATGGGCGGGCAGTCTCTACTGCGTGTGACTGCCCCGCGACTGGGTGGCAGTGGCACTGTGGCCCGTGTAACAGGCTGTTCAACTAGTGTATATATATATATATATATATATATATATATATATATATATATATATTTATATATATAAAGATATATGAGTGTGTGTGTGTGTGTGTGTGTATGTAATGTGTATGTGTGTTTATGTATGTAACCGTGTGTGTATGTGAGTGTGCATGTATATGTAAATTAATGCATGTGTGTTAGGGTGACCACATTCTACCACCCAGAGAAACTGCAGAGATGAGAGCAGCAGAGTACTTGCCCTTGGCTCTAATGCAGCTATGCAGGAGGGGTCACTGTACATTAATGGACATTAGTGAGCAACTTGCTCTTTCTCTGGCACACTACCGAGCTCTAAACACTAGAGGGAGAACTGCCCATTGACTGCTTTGACAGAAAGTGATGTCTGTGGTGCACTACAAGATAATGTATATATTACCCAAAGCCTCTGACTAGAATTACACTACAAGAAAATTGTACTGCAGCTCTTGTTTTGTGTCAGGATCAAGGTTTAGTTCTCTCTCTAATGCTTAGAGTTCTGTCTGGAATCCATTTTCTTGCAGCCCAGCAGAGGCATCATTTTCTGGGCAGTTCTCCTTCTAGTGTTTAGAACTCTGTGCTCTGGAATCTTTATTCTGGGAAACTGTATTGTCTGAGAAGGGGGCTGCCCGGCACAAGGGACATGCATTAAAAATCCAGGAATGTCCTCGGCAATCTGACACATGAGAGACGTAACACATGTGTTAGGTTTTCCACCTTTTACTCTTACCTGAACAAAACAGAGGCATGATGCTTTGTACTAAATGTAGCTCAATACACCACATTTTTGATGGTCATTTTCTTTTATAATTCTTCCCAATGGGATGTTTAATGTATGACCTGCAGGCCTGTTTTAAGCAAGTGATGCATTGGTGGCCTCTCTAACATTCAAAGGGTTAAAATATCCTTTTAAATCAGAAGGGAGCTGCACAACAAGCCAATCAGAATTTAGTACTCTGTTGATAGATGTGCGCCCTAACCAATGGCAGTACTAGAGTGTGAAATTGAACCTGTTCGGGTTTCAGTACCCAGGCAGTGTTGACAAAGATAGAAAGGGGAACCCAAAACCAGACTGCCTTTATCAAAACCAAACAGGTGGCAACCCTAATGTGTGTGTATCTGTGTATGTGTGTGTTTATCTGTGTATGTTTATCAGTATATTTGTGTGTTTTTTTGCATCTGTGTGAGTGTGTGTGTGTGTGTGGGCGCATTGTTTAATGTGAGTGTATATATATCTCCATTGTGGTTATTTTTTATATCGCCTATGATAAGGCACTATTGGTGCCTTATATGTTTGTATGAATATCTGTGTGTGTGTGTGCCTGTGTGGATCTGTGTGTATGTGTATGTGTGGATCTGTGTGTGTGTTTGCATATGTGTATCTGTGTGTGGTGTGCAAGTGTGTGTATATCAGGCAATATATTCACAATGAAAAATGAACAGTTCTGGGACAAACTGTCTACACCATAGAGAACAAATACAAATTCCAAATGATTCAAACTGGGTCTTGAACCCCTTAAATGTTTGAAAGGTGTCAAGTGCATTGCATTGTAATGCATTGGAGCTCACTTTGACATTCAAAGAGTGAAAAGCTCCATTTGAATCCATGAAAGTTTTGAGAATTTAGATTTGTTCCCTAAGGTGCAGTTGTTTTGCTCCAGAATAGCTCCACATTCTTTTATCATATGCCCCACACTGTGCAGGCCCTAGGGAATGCCCAGGTCTTTAAAAGAGAATGTACAGAAAACAGTCCTCTCATCTGCACATATTTCATAATGAAATGGAGTTGCATGGGGAAGAACTGTCACAATGTCAGAAACAAGTAAAAGTACCAGAAAAGAGGCAGCTTTGAAAAAAAGATTGGATTGCTCACAGGTAAATAAAGGACGTTACATTTTTTTAAGAAAATCTCCTACATGTGGTCTTTAAAATTTGTCATTGAAGGCTCTTTTGCTGCAAGGAAGAAAATATTCATACTCGTAACATTACAGTCCCAAGCACCTTGCTTGCTATCTTCTCACTTTGGCCTGCAGCCCAATCTGAATGTATGATCTCTAGCACTACAGTTAAACAGCTGAATCTATCTGAAGTGTCTTTAGTGTTCTCTATACCTGTGACAGATTGATTTCCAGGATGTTTTTTGTATTTTTTTACAGGAAGCCATCCTGCTGCCCCCTAGTGCTGGAAACACAATTGTTATTTTGATCCCTCATTCAGGGAAAGCATTCATTGATAATTTGATTTTATTATGCATATTGTTCATATTACACCTTTATGAGCCAACTCTGGAGAAGAAAGATATTTAAAATGTGTATCATATGTATGTGTTTCAGTTCTAGTGGTATACTCATCAAATTGTTTGTCAATGTACTGGGCACCCCCTCTGGCTTTAAAAATACTAACACCTAAAACTGAAATGGAACGATCTACTATTAAATATCACATACTTACTTATTTTATATTAGATCCCTAAAATATAACTATAAATGTGTATTTTTAATATATGTACACAGAGAGAGAGAGATAAGATAAAATATATACATATGTAGAATGTAATAAAATCTGCAAACAAGCAATTAGGCTAGGTAAAATTGAAAATGAGAGAAATATTACAAAAGAGAGTAAGAAAAATCCTAATCAATTCTACAAGTATAATATATAAATTAAAAACAAAAAGATTAAGGTTGATTTTGGTCCTCTTAAGGCTGAGACAGGTAAATTGATTAGTAAGGATAATTCTATTCTTTTCTTCTGTATATACAAAAGGCTATGGGCAAAGAGACAAAAACACAGAATTTGCTGCTTTACCCTCCAATGAAATTGCCCAACCCATAATTGTGATATGTAAGAAGAACTAAATTGACTAGCACTCAAATCTAGAAGTACCCTACGCCTCTGTTGCCTGCTTTATAACCACTTCTATAGTTAGCTATCTGACTACCTGAGCAGAATGCTCACTCCAGCTCTCCATACTAACTATAGCCTCCGCTTCACTGCTAATAACTCAATGAGTATACCACACTATGAGAAAGAAGCTCCAAAAGTCTGGAATACCTGCCCGAAAACATCAGATCTTCTGCCACTCTAAGGGCTCGATCTAAATGTTGGCGTCGCCAGAAAAAACTGGAGACGCTGGTTTTAACGTCAATTGAGCAATGCAAATGTTCTACTAGAAACAAGAGACGCCAGTTCTGAAACAGACATCGCCCGTCGCCAGAACAGCAAGATCTCACCCATAGAGGATAATATACAAACGACGCCAAAAGCTATTCAAATGTTGGAGTTAGGGCTAACTCGCGTTAAATTGCAACATTTCTCTCCAGAAATCTAACGCCTATTTTTTTTGGAGTACAGCACACAAGTAAGAGTAGAAAACCCACGTCTCCAGTTCTGAACAGCATTCTCTGTGCTTTTCCCTACCCAGCCACTAGGGGAACACAGAGAAGGCTTTCAGCACCATGGACAGCTTTGAATGCCATAGGGATGTGCACTGCTCACCCCTGTGGCATTCAAAGGGTTAAAATCAATAAAACTAGTACACTAAGCACTACACAATGCCCCCTTCCACATCCCCCCCTTAGTATGTCACATATATTGCATATATGGGACATACTAACCCCATCCACATCCACCTCATATAGATGAGGGGAGCGCTGCACTCACAGTGCAGCCTGCTCCCTCAGTTGTATGTTAACCCTTTGAGTGCCAGAGTGGTACTCAACGCATTGCTTTGCAATGCGTTGCGTACCACTCTGGCACTCAAAGGGTTAACTTAGATCTCAACCATTAATGATGCCCTACTTACTGTGTCCCTTTGCTTTTAGTACTTTTGCTCCACTCTCAGTTTGAAGAAGAGTGGAGCAAAAGTACTAATAGCAATGGGACACAGGAGGTAGGGGGTTAACAATGAATGAGATCTAAGTTAAACTGTCTAATAATACTATTTTAATTAAAAAAAAGTTTAAAACACACACAAACACACACATATATATATATATATATATATATAGGCAAGGTATGTAGTCCATACGTTGCCTATTAACCCTTTGGGTACCAGAGGGGTAGGAAACATGCTAAGCAATGCTTTCCTACCTCTCTGGTACTCAAAGGGTTAATTGTGGAATAAAAGACAGATTTGTCCACTACATGGAAGTCCATGAGGTGGATTATTTTTTATTTTATTTATTTTTTTTTTTTTTTATAGCGCACACAGATTACGCAGCGCTTTACACTCATATTGGTCATGGATGTGGATGGGGTTAGAATGTCCCATATATGCAATATATGTGACATACTAAGGGGGGGGATGTGGAAGGGGGCATTGTGTAGTGCTTAGTGTACTAGTTTTATTGATTTTAACCCTTTGAATGCCACAGGGGTGAGCAGTGCACATCCCTATGGCATTCAAAGCTGTCCATGGTGCTGAAAGCCTTCTCTGTGTTCCCCTAGTGGCTGGGTAGGGAAGCACAGAGAGAGCTATTCAGAACTGGAGACGTGGGTTTTGGATTTTCTGACTGAACTTGATACTTTGCAGTGCTGTGATTGGCTGTGGTGCTAGGTAACATTTTTATCGTGTGTTTTTAGGTAAGATTTTCTATGCGACGCAGGTTTAAGGTTAACGTGTATTTTGTTGGTTATCGCTCCTTAGGCTTTCTGGGTAAGGAAGATTTGAATCTCACGTTACCTGGTCTTGCTTAAGGAGCGAAGGCAGTTTTTTTCTTCACGTTGGTTTTAACGCCAACATTTGGATCGAGCCCTAAGATCCTTAAAAATTACTGTTTCTTTATAGATAAAAAATATGTAACTGTTTATACATTTTTAGTGTGTATGTATGTGTGTGTGTGTATATATATATATATATATATATATATATATACACAAATTAATATAGGAAAAATGGTGCCACTGTGGGCAAAGACTTAGCGTGGTTTCCAAATGGACGTCTCTCCCATCTTTTTCTATCCGTAAGATGTAATATATCGCCACAGGCAGAGCTACAATATTTTTTTCAAGTTGGCGTCTCTCCCGTCTTTATTTTCTGGCAATCAGAAGCAATATCGACCATATGAAGGTAACGTTGTTGCGGACTGAGTCTCTCAGAATGTCTGTACAGTCCTTTTGGTAGCTTTACCTCCTGTCTATATTAGGAAGATTGATCTCAGCTGTCTAAACAGCTGAGTCTCTGCCCGCGGTAGAACTCCATAGACCGCATTACTGGTAATATAAGCTATACAGCTACATAGTCACTCAGAAGCTCTAAAAGGAGAGACATTGTTATTGTTAACTGTTATTACAGTTACATTGCTCAAACATACCTGCCCGCTTACATTCTCAGAAAGTCTATTATATAGACTATTTTCCACATATATTTCAATGAATTCACTTTAATAATATAGCACTATATATTTTTTACTTACAGGGTTCTTTTATATATTATGTCAGTTTATTTTATATTTGCCTAAGTAATTATTATTTTTATATGTGCATTAATAAAATATAATATTATCCAGTAGATCTGGCACTCTCACTTTATTTATTTATATCTATAGCTAAATATATATCTATATATGTAAAAAATATAAGAAGGGTTACTATCTGCCAGTATTCAGATAGAATAAACAATATTATTAGTAGGAACCAGCATGTTTTATGAAGAATTTATGAAGTACAGTCTACTCAGCTATCACCTGCTCCGGTCCATTTAAAACATTATCTGTGGGATTCTCTCAATGCTCTGTATGCATAAAGTGGCATGGCAGTGGAATGTATCCTGCTGCTGCTTTTGACTGGCATGGGTAGCACTGCTGCTGGTGGAGGTGGCAGTACTGTAGAAGACCTGCTGCATGTTTTTCACAGATGGAAATCATACCCAGTGATCTGTGACTGTCATATAGTCTGTAGTTTGTCCATATATCTGTGGCCAGGTGAATTTTATACTTTTACAGTCGTTTGCCAACTACATCAAGCACAGCTGTTCTAGAGAAAGAAAACTGAGGCTTAGAATCTACCAGCAGATTTGTTTCAAACAAAGGAATCCCCAGTAACAAGATAGAACTTCATACAGAAGGGGTATGACATGCCCTGGGGGGCATGCATCATCTGACCAGGCAGAAAGTTTGTTAATGAATGTGCTGTGCTACAAGAAATCACAAGTTCCCTGCAAAACACCATTTTGTAGTGAACAGTATAAAAGTGAGGAGAGTCTCACCTACCAGTTTTAGATATATTGATATACACACATCTCTTTGTATATGTATTGAATGTATTTGGACATTTTTTGTTTGTGGATAATATTATCTCTGTGCTTCTCTTTTTTGAAACCCTAGGGAGTCTTTCAAAGGCTGATGGGTGCTCCAGACATGAATACCTTACTCTTAGTGCCTAGAAAACATAGCTACAGCTTACTGACATAGCCCAGAATGGTAAAATGTATGGTATTTTTGTGCAGTGGAAATTTGCCTTTGTATTTTTGGTCTGGGCTCAGCTGTCCTTGTTGGTGGAGTCATACAATGGGTATTTCCCTTTTGAAAAGACAGTAGAGAGATAAATGGTGGTACTACCAAAAGAACAAGCAAATCATGTGGCATATCTAATGAGTGAAGGGCAAGGAACAAGACGTGGGTTATGCACTAAGGGGTAATAAAGAGGTGATAACGTAGAACTAACTTGTCTAATGATATCACTTATGCAGTCCCTATGTTATTCTATGGAGCCAATGCACTTATATTTTTTCAACTTTGATTATCATAGTGCCTAGGCTCTATAAAATAACTTAGGAACTGGATAAGTGATATTACGGTAGAAGACTTCACCATGTTATCACCTCCTTATCACGCTTTAGTGTATAACCCCCGACATGTCTCATACACACAGACACACACATGCAGAAGTTGATGGGAGTCAACAGAACTTTTTATTCAGTAAGGAGATAAAGGGGATAGAAAATTATACATACCATCAATAAGCTGTTAAATAATTTATTAGGCCCTTTAAGTGCCACAATGGTGATGCTCAGTACATCTCTTTGTACCCACTTGGCACTCAATAAATGAATCCCCTCCAAGACAGCAAGGTAATGGTGATGAAGGGTCAGATGAAGAGCCAGCTGGCAGTAAAGTCATGTGACCTAGGCCAAGAGAGGAAAAAGAGGAAGGCATCCTCTATGACTTTGTATCGGCTAGAAAAAAGTTGATGGCTGCATGCTTATACTCAGACCAGTCTATATTTATATGAAATGTTCAATAATGTGAAACCTTTTTCAATATATGATCTAAATAAATGCAATCTGCCAATATTCACAGAGGGAAAATACATTATGCTCTTCATTCCGAACAAGAGCTCTAAGGTGACAAAGGAATGTTTTGAAAGTCAACACCATTAGATATACCAAAAAATGTCTTGTTTTGTTATTCAAAAATATGCTATATAAAGTATTTTATTCTATACATCTTGCTAAGTATTTACTGTAACTGTTGTTTAAAGAAACATTCATAACAGCACAATCAGAAGTTAGTCTATTTACCTTACTATGATTAGAAAAATCCTAATTGCCTTTATTATTTTTTCCTGTGTCTTTGTTCAAGAGATAACATCTGCAGCCAGTCCTTGATGTCATGACTATGGGGGTAGACATGACAGTTGCTAGCAGGGCCTTAGACCCTACTACCCACTGCATATGGCAATTGTACCCTTTTAAAAGCCAGAAGGGTATGAAATACATTGATTCAACAAAGCTTTGAACAGCCCTCTGGTCCTTAAAGGGTTACGTAAGTGCATGCACTCTCCCTGCTTCAGTATGAAAAAACTGCTAGCAACTGTCATGTCTGATTCCATTGACATGACTTGCAGGACTGATTGAAGATATTATCTCTTGAACATAGGCAAAAGTCATAGGAGGCATTAGGATTTTCTGGCCAAAGTAAGTAAGTCTATGGCTATTATTAGAGGGTGTTATAACTCCTTTAAGTATGTCTTTCAATACAATTAATTAAGTAATGTCTCAATTTATCCATCACTACAACACTCTTTATTTACATGGGGAAAGACCAATATCATTTTAAGTGGTAGCAAAAAGAAAAATAGAGATAATCATACTTCACTGGATGCTAGACACAGATATTTAAATTATTAATCCACAGTGCACTGAATAACTCCATAGCATCAATGTATTAATCACCCACATTTAGTTATTGTCAAAGTTTCAGACAGGCACAGCCTGATTTTGCAGATTTGCTTCAATGTGAATCCATGATTCACTTTAAAAAGAATTAATTTATGTTTGCCCATTTTGGTACAAGAGAACTGAGATTTGTACATACTTGTGTAGCTGCATGTTTCCTAGATCAAATGAATGGTCAACTTCTGGCTGAGGAAGAGGAATGAACGACATAATTCTGTTCATTATTGTTACCAAACAAACCATTTCACAAAACACATTTTGTGATACAGGTATTTCAGTTTGTATTTCTATTTCTATTTCTATTTGAACAAATCAGATAGCAGAAACATCATCTGATATAAAATAAAGTAGATTTGCATACCCTCAACATCAATCAAAAACAATTTCCTGTCTGTGTCACATCTAGTCTGAATAAGATAAGGTAGGAAGAGTTCTTCACTAAGTTACTGCTTTATAATTTAAGACTGCTAGAGAGCTCTTTTTCGCCCCTCTTCTATCACTCTATCTCTATTCTTTCTATCTCCTCCATTCCTTCTCTCTCCTGCTTTCTCTCTCTCTCTTTTTTCCTCTACCTCAGTTATACAATAACAAAATTCACTTGCAGTCCTCCAAATTAATCCATAAAAAGAATCACTGGCATTTTGGCCATCTCTGCTTGAGATAATGGGAAACTATATAATTCAACAATAGAGGGGCTCAGTCTGCTTACTACTGATCTAGCATACAAAGTATAGTTCATCTACGCTGGCATTGCCACAATTCCATTAAACCACTGTGTTATTTTCTTTTGTAGTTTTTTCATTACAAAAGACCATGTTTGTTTTAACATCAGCTATAAATCATAGGCCAGCTTTTACTAATGAGTGAATTGCCCTTTTATATGTGATGTTACCATTTTTCTTTGTGTTTGTTTATAACTCTCCCATTCACAAACATGTTTTTCCATTGGGCTGGGTGTTTTTTTTAACATATCACTCTTTACATGACACAAATTTCACCAATTTCAGAGATAGAAATGCAAAATTCAAGAGACAAAAATGGTTTCATTACATTTAATAGTACTCAGTCTTAGAACATTTTCACTGAGGGTGTTATACTAACTGAAAGTAATGCATTTATGGAGAAAACAAACTTGTGACCAAATAAAGTAAATTAGAGAACCTGTGGGAGAATCAGGATGGGACAGCCATCTTCAATAATGGTTAAGCATGGCTGCCTGGGCTGGTTCCCTGTAATCTGTGAGGAATGTAGGCCTTTCTTCCATTGGTTGTTCAGCACCCAACCCTCTATTATCCTATTGGTTACTGTCCATGTGTTCTTATTGGTTGTTCTGACTGATCTCCCCATTCATCTCATTGATTACTGTATACTTATCCTAATTGTACACTTGATTTGGATGCCAAATTTAAACGTTTATCATGTTTTCTTTTTAGATAACTTTGTTCTGCTCTGTATACGTTCTTTGACTTTCACAAAAAAAAAACAATTATCCTTGTAGAATGACCTTAGCTAAGTCTTGGATTTTTTTTGGGTGGGTTTGGACTATTTGCAAAAGAACCTCAAGACCACCACTAATCAAAAATAATACCATTTGAGAGCACTCCCTGTATTACCTATACATTACCATGCCCAATAATCACATCAAATGCTAGGGGTCCAAAAAAGCCAAATCAAATAAAAAAATATATGTTTTTATTTGACCTCCAGACCACCAAAATCAGAAGAGCTCCAGCCAGTTGTGTAAAGGAGGAAACAGCAGTGAAGGTTCAGGAACCGATGAACCAAAAGGGTCCTATTTGTTAGAGAGACCTCAAATTATTTGCAAAGTAAGTGAAAGAGAATTAATAGTAGTAGTAGTGGAGAGGACAAATCTCCTGTTTTTTGGTTCTCTAAAACAAATTTGGTTGAGGTATTGATGTTGGAGGTCCAGCTTTGTCCTCAATGCCCTGGTCCTCCTGAATCTTCTTTCAAAGCAGAATAATACATTAAAAAACCCAATCACCCCATAACCACCATTGCCACCACTTTAACTATAACCCCCACTTACTCCTACTCTGTAGGAGTAGGTGAAAGGTCCCGTTGTGTTCCCTCAAAAAAATCTGTGAAAAACACCTGGTTGTATGCTTTTTCATGGGAAAAACCACTTTAAATAAAGCAATTAAAATCTTCCCTGTTTTTGTCCACTGGCAAAACTTTCTAGATTTTTTTCAATGGCTAGAACGTTTTCAACCCATTAATCACATGTTTTTCCACCTTTTTCTCTATAAAAACTTGCCGTTTTCAAGGAAGTGGAATGCAATACAAGCAGCTACACAGAGAGAGAGAGAGAGAGAGAGAGAGAGAGAGGTGCTAGGCTGTTGTGCTATGAGTTGTTTTGCAAAATTGAGGCAGTAGATGCTCATAGTGATAATAATAAAAGGAGGAGCTGGAAGGACTGTTATATGTGAGGAGGATGAGGAAGTGAGCACTACCAACATGAAAGGGTCTGGATGGCCAGTCCCCCACATCTCTGGAAATTTGTCTCACGGGTGATATATCCCTTTTGATCTTTCATTTTATTTATGTCTAAAAAATAAATTGAAAAATAAATGACAGAAAATCCCCATCTTCTCCAATCTCCTCTGCCATCTTCACCACCACCGCCACTGCCATTAGGAAGACAAAAGACAAACAAACCACATAGCTGTTTCTGCTCGGGTCATTGCCCTACCCAGAGTGAGGGAAATATGAAAAGAGATTGATATCTAGATAGATTTGAGCACACATGTTCATGTAAATGATTGGTCACTTAACTTCACCATCTAGTAGGTATCTTTAGATAAGTTAATATATATTTCTTGATATTGTGTCTACATAAATGATTGTATTTTTTTTTTAGAATTTTAATAAAATTATTTTTTTCTGCTTACGCATTGGGTATGTTGTGTTATTGAGAGGGTATTTCTGTGATGTTGGATTCCCAGTGGCTAATAGCGTTGGTGCTTCACAATTTATGATTTATGAACAGAGATTGACTTTTATATGTCCACTCTCTGTTCAAGTTGTTTCCCACACTCCCATTGGCTGGGATGTGAGGTTACATAGGGCACCTCCCCGAGAACCAGCATCTGGTTGGAGGGGTCAGGAATGCATGTTTTGAAAAAGTACAATTCTCATAAACTGCTAGGGCTGGATTTGAAAACGAATCCCTAGTAGTCTGTGGTAGCCGTGGTTGATGTCAAGTGTGACTGAAATGTGAGACTCAAAGTTGCACAGTTCTGTTTCTCTAGAGGGATCAGCCAGAGAGACCTGGAGGTCACTATTCTCACTTCGGTTTGGCATTCCTGATATGCCAGGACTAGCAGTACAATCCTAGTTTCTTTGATAGGCCAACTCCAAGAGAAGCATGTCATAGTTGCTTTTTAATCATTTTAGTTCCAGAGCAGTGCACAGCGTATTACTCTGCAATGTATTGTGTACCCCTCTGTCATTCAAAGGATTAGACTGTTGGATGCTACAGAGGTCTCCACTGCATTGCAAAGCAATGTGTTGGAGACATCTCTAGCATCAAAATGAGATAAAGGCTTTCCCGGAAAATATGTATTTCAAACCTAGTTAATATAGACATGTACAATCCTTAGCAATAGCATGATACCTCATCTCACATTCTGTTTAATATTCCTACTGTAACAGCTCCCTGTTGTTACCATTATGGTGCCATTCCCTTATTTTATCCCTTGGGCAGAGGATTTCTGATTTCTTAACATAGGGCAACATATGTTCTGCAGCTCCAGTGCCTCATGTCAGTCATGGTCACTGCCAAGAATACTTGATGTGCCCTTCTCCTTACATCTCCATTGGTGTCTCAGCACTGAAAGATAAAGTGACAGAGATGTGTATTAGACTGTTCAATGGTGTTTATTCCTGGATTTTGTAATATGAAAGAGAAAGCTTTGGCAAGCATATAAAAGCCTGCAGTATCAACAACTCCAGAATGTTTGCAAATATATTTTATAGTAGTGCTGTGTGCTGTGAATACCACTGAGCAACAAAGTGCATTACGATAACATAATTTAAATAAACACTAATACCACCTGTGCTAAACTCCTACATGAACTTAATCTCAAACTAAAATCCTAATGGTCACTAGAAGCATTATTCAGGGGTGAGATTGCAACGTTTGGCCATGTGGGACAATACACTAATTTAAATTGTGAGTCCTGTTCATCACTATTGTAGCTTGATATCAGTTGTAAGTTCTGTGGTATCATAAGTGTTACACAAATGGTATCACATAACATGATTGAAATGGAGATAAACAAATGATACCATAGAGTTTACAATTAAAATGGAGTCATAAAGTGATACCAAAGATTTAATAATTAAAATAGAACTACAATACATGTGTAGCTCCATTTCAATTGTAAGCTCTGTGGTATTATTAGTGTAGCACTAATAATACCACAGACCTTATATTGAGCTGCTACTGATGAACAGAGCTCACAATGTAATTATTGCTACAATGTTGAAACCACAGAGTATACAACTGAAAAAAAAAACTACACTACTGAAACCACAGAACATACAGTTGAAATGGCGTGATACTAGTGTTACCACAGAGATTACAACTGAAAAAGAACTGCAATAGTACACCACAGAATACAAAAAAAAAGGCACAGAACGTGTGCCTCTAAGAGTGATCTCTATGGACTGTAGTGCTAAAAGGTTCCCAGTCATGCAAAATCCCTTTTCAGATGTCTACTCACTAGAACTATAGGTTTCACCAGCTTCTGAGTTTGATTGCACATAAATTATAGTAATTGGGTGCAGTATACAACTGATGTTTAACCAGGAAGAATATACACATACATACACTACCAGTCAAAAGTTTTAGAGCACCCCCTTTTTTCCAGTTTTAGAGCACCCCCATTTTTCCAGTTTTTATTGAAATTTACACAGTTTAATGTCTCAGTGTACTCTGAAAATAAAGCATAGAACAAATAAACAATTGGACATTAAAAAGAAATCATGGAGGCTTGGACTGTCGAGCAGATGGCTGCATGATGCCTTAGATCTGTGACTCCTGAACAGAATATAACGCTTTTTCGGAAGACCCCTCAGTTGCAGACACCCAGCTTCTATGGCTGGACAATCTTAAAATGCGAGGGATTATTTATATGGTGAGGCATAAGCACGCTAAATGGGATTTCGGTCTCAGTTCCTTCTTCCAGCCACGGCCTGACAAACAGCATACCAAGGTCGACAAAATGGCCGATATTGGCGCCTTAGCTCCAATATCCATGTCGCGCTCAGAGTCTTCTGCTGATACCCGTGACCCCAGAGACAGCAGGGGAGACGATTCTCTACTTACCCCGACTACAAAACAAGACCTTCTCAACTTATTGCAAGATCTGAAAGCCTTTCTCCGAGAGGAACTCAAAGAGGTCAAAGCTGATGTCTGTTATTTGGGGGAAAGAGTCACCACCATCAAGGAGGAGATGGATGGTTAGCACTACTTTAGACACAATGTCTTAAATAAACTTGACTATTTGCACCATCAGAATATGGAGCTGTTAGTGAAATTAGACGATGCAGAGAATAGAAACCAATGCAACTATTTAAGGTTGCGAGGAATTCCTAAAGCGGTTTCCCCAGAACACCTACTGGAATACCTACATGGTTTCTTTTCCTCCATATTGCCTACGGATGGCCTAGGGATTTACCCTTGGACAGAGTCCATCGCCTGACCAAGTCTAAGCTTTCATCGCCTGGGGCCCTAGAGATATGATAGTGAGGTTCCAGAGATACCCAGATAGAGAGGCAGTGTATCAAGCCACCCGTGGGTATTCTACCATTGCTTTCCTTGATGCTACAATAGCTGTGTTTGGAGACATCTCACCCCTCACCTCGGCTTGGAGAAGGGAGCTGAGGCCTCTTACCACCTCTATACCACAGCAAGGCCTACAATACAGATGGGGATTCCCAATGTGATTACTAATTTCCCGCGATGGAGTCCTACATGTTCTGAAGCATAAGGGGAATGTAAAGGTCTTTGCAGAGGAGCTACAAATTCCACTGGCTAACTCACATCCTGGACAAGGATCTCTTCTGGAGTACATGCAATGGAAACCATCACCGCCCGCGTGGGGTCAGTGGCATCCTGTACCTTGAAAAAGGAGGAACTGAGCGTCTCCCGCAACGGAACAGGATTCATCTTCACTTACTCGTCTGGAACAGGGCTGAACTGTCGGCGGTGAAGATCATGCCTTGCTTCTTTCAAGTCTTCGTGAACTATGTAGTTGGGACCTAATTGGTGCTGTGTATCCTGTTTAGAAACTTGTGTTCTGGGCCACTTGGCCTTTGTTTTGCTGTAACAATTGCTGGGCGGTACAGCCCGGGGGAATGTTTTATTCCTGGAGGGGGCGATTGGGCGGCTGGTTCCACTTCTTGGAGTGGGTCCCGCAGGGGTTAACTTGCCCTCTCGCCAGACATGGGGGTCTGTGGGGTTCTTCTGATTTTGTTTGTGGACAGGAGGGAAAGGCTGTTGGGGGAGTCTGGGCTGGGGTGGAGTTTTGGTCCATACTGGATCGAGACGCTGTTGCAGTCGGGGTTCTGGTAAAGGGATTATATGGGCAATGGGGGCGGGGTGGGAGACTGTTGCTCTTTCTTTTAATGTTAATGTTTTTGCTCACATAATGCCTGATTATTATTTCATGTTGCCTTGGTTCGTTGTACGTAGATAGGCCTCCACATTCTATTTCTGCATGATGCTAGTTTACTGCTGGACCTAATAAAAATGTATGTTGTTAATTGACACTCGCCACTTTCCTCGGTGCCCCTTTCTCCAATTTAATCCATGCTGACTTATAGATAGGTGTAGTTGGCCAAAGGAGTTGGGGGAGACTCGTACCCAAAGGTGAGTACTCATTTTGGCCCATGAGCCTGCTTGATAGAGTGGCATGGCATAGAGGTTGCAGAAGGGGGTGACGCAATGAACACAGCTCTTTTGCACTGGCTTCTGGTGGGGGCGCACATGAATGCTCCGCTTTGAGCGCCTGTGCTCTGCCTTGCTCACGTTCAATAGCTGGTCATGAGTTAATTCACTTGTCCACCTTTTGCTATGTTGACTGCCTTCTCCTGGGCACCTGTACAGGGATTAGGGTAGTACAGGGGGGGGGGGGGCTGCTGCTTTAATTGGGAATGGCCCCATTAATCAAAAACATGCTGGACTGCCCAATATTTGGCAGTATGTCGTTTGGTTGGTGAGGTGCCTATTGACTTGCCATTTGTTGCTCGGTTGTGACCCCTGCAGTGGGATGGGAACAGCGGATGCATCCAGATTGGCATTCTCAGCTGGAGGGCTCCAAGTAGGAGTTGGTCTCGGTACTAATCCAGTTTCCTAAGCCTTTGTTCCCCTGGTTAGTAATCTTTGACTGTAATGGATGGGACCCTCTCTCCCGTGTGTTTATCCCTGTGCTGCTCTGCCCTCCCCTTCGGGAACCCCTGAGCCGGAATTTATTGGGATCCCTATAGGCTTTTATGTACAGCACTGACTAACACCTGAGGCTAACCTATTTTTCCTCCCACCCATTATTCTTGTTCTCTTTTTTTATAATGGGAGAGTTTTGCCTTTTATTGAATTAATGAGGGTTCAGGAGCCCACAGTTCATTGCCAAATGTTCCACCTTACATGTCTGTGCACCAAGGGGAATTATGACCCCTTCAGAATCTGTCCTTTGCTATTCTTGCTCTGCTTTCTGAGCCTACATTCTCTACTATATATATATCATCTCGGGTTGGGAGTGGTGCGCCTCTTTGCCCCCACTCTAGTAGAGTATTAGCCTTGTTTCTTTTTTCTTCAAATTCTTCTGTCTCTTTTTGCTATCTCTTGGTCTATCTTCCCCTCTCTGCTCCCTGACCATTCCCCTCCCATTGGATCATGTGCTCTGGATTGTGTACCTTCTTTTTTTTTTAAATATATTTTTTTATCAGATTGTGTACCTTCTTGCTTTGTTGTTGCTCGCCTTACCCTTGGAGTCCTACTGGGTGTGTGACGCTTGGCTTGCCTTTATTTTTCCTTCTATATTCTGATGGCTCTTACCTTCTCCACCTCTATGCTCCATATTCTCTCGATGAATGTTAAGGTCTAGGTACCCCACAGAAGTGTGCCATGGCTCTAGGGGAATTCCAACGGCTATGTAGTGATGTGGTTTTTCTTTAAAAGATGCACTTCTCAGCGCTTAAGGAACAAAAACTTACCAATAGACATTTCTGAGTTCTTCTTCTAAACGGAATGGGGTAGGTATTTTATTTCATAAAGACTATCCTTCTCTTCTGTGCAGGTGCGTAAGGACAAAGAGGGGCGATCCTTATTTGTAAAAGGCTTGATTGATAGACAGATGTATACTTTCACGGTCATCTATGCCCCACCGGACTCCCAATCTGCGTTCTTTCGGCATACTTTTGACTCCCTGGAAACATTTCGTGAAGGTATTCTAATTGTGGGTGGGGATTTCAACATTCATTTGGATCCTTCTCTTGGCTGTTCAGCTGGCAAATCATCCTATCCCTATTCCTCAATCAGACAGTTCCCCTCATTACTCTACTCCTCCCCTTTTGTGGACTCTTGGAGGCTTCTCCATCCCGACTAAGGGACTACTCCTTTTTTTTATACCCTCATGATTCCTATTCTAGGATCGATTATGTTTTCCTTGACCACTCTCATCTTCTCCACTCCTCTATTGGCTCGATGACGTGGTCAGACCACACCCAGATGTCCTTTGTATTGCTTTGACAACCTGGCTGTGTGGCACCTAGGATCTGGTGTCTGGATGAGTCTTTACAGACTCAGGTCTACATTAAGGCTTCCATAAGCAAGAAGATACAAGAATATATTGGAGATAACCACTACTCTATGGTCTCTCCCCTGATGCGCTGGGAAGCCCACAAATGCATTATTTGGGGTGAACAGATTAAGCTAGTTTCTGGTAAAAAGAAGGAACATACTAAACAGTTGATGAACTTTTGAAGGACATACGGAACTTGGAGCTTCAGCACAAGCTTTCCAGATCGGTCGCTGCTCTCCCGAATCTCACTATTCTCAGATGACAGCTGGCTAGCATTCTTCATGCTAGGGTAGATAAACTGTTTTTGAGGGCGAAACATGCTTATTTTGAACAGGGCAATAAACCTGGTCACTTGCTTGCACGACAACTGAAACAACAAACACCCTCTACTTATATCCTGATGATTCGAGCTCCCTCTGGACTCCTTTGTCACTCTGACAGTGACATCTTGGCTTCTTTTTGCACTTTTTATGAATCCCTATATGACTTACATAATACTGATGAAACTACTCCTGACCATATGGAGCAGATGAAGGACTATCTGAATTCCTCATCATTGCTGCATATTGATGAAGACGACAGACTTGCGCTTGACGCACCCATATTGGTGGATGAAATTATGAGTGCCATTGGAGCTCTTCCTTCTGGTAAAAGTCCGTACCCTGAAGGCTTCTCGCAAGGCTACTACAAAGCTTTTCGGCATTTACTCACTCCCATTTTAGCTGACTCTTTTAACTCCCTCCCAACCCACATCACATCCCACCCAGATACTCTGTCAGCTCCCATCACAGTCCTGCCCAAACCGGGGAAGGATAAGTTGTCCTGCATGAGTTACTGTCCCATCTCGCTCCTCAATGTAAAGTTATACATGAAAATTCTCGTGGTAAGATTGAAAAAAAAAAAACTACACAAACTAGTTCATCTAGACCAGACTGGCTTCATCCCCTGCGACAAGATAGGGACAACACCAGGAGCTTTTAAGCTTTCTTCATGCCTCCTCCACTTCGTGTTCCCCTACTGTTTTTCTGTCGACGGATGCCGAGAAGGCATTTGACAGGGTTAACTGGTCCTTTTTAGAACAAACCCTGCGAGAGTTTGGCTTTGGTCAACTATTTATCAGGAATGTAATGGCTCTTAATTCCTGCCCCTCAGCCAAAATTAAAACCAACGGCTTTCTCACTTCGCCTTTCGATATTTCAAATGGGACTTGGCAGGGCTGCCCCCTTTTGCTGCTGCTTTTCATTCTCACTATGGAATCTTTGGACCAACGGATCTGGTTGCATTAAGATATTTGAGGGATCGGTCAACAGGAATTTAAACTCTCGATGTTTGCAGACATCTTAACATCTTAGCATCCTAGGTCCTCCATGCCAGCTTTGATGTTGGAATTCCAAACCTTCTCTTCCTTTTCCGACTTTAAAATTACCAAATCAAAGGCGATGCCTGTTGCCATTACTCCGGATATACTCTAGTCCTTTCAATCGTCCTTCCCATTTAAATGGACTATAAACTCCATCAACTATCTGGGCATACGGCGACTCCATCTCTTTATGGTATTTATGCGGTGAATTTCCCACCATTGTTATCATCCATCAAGAGGGAGCTCAAAAAATGGGATCCACTTTACTTGTCCTGGATAGGCCGCATAGGGGTACTGAAAATGAATATCCTTCCGCATCTTCTTTATTACTTCCAATCCCTCCCTATCCATTTGCCTTCGGGATTTTTCTCTGATCATCTCCACAGTACTAACTCATTTCTTTGGCATTTTCATAGGCTGCAAATTAAGCATGAGATGCTAAGACACCCGAAACTCAAAGGGGGCTTAGTTGTCCCTGATCTAAAATTATATCATACTGCTTGAAGACTGTTTGCGACTCCAGATTGGCTCTGGAATGAGGATTCCAAGAGCTGGGTGCAAATTGAGAGGTCTTTTCCATGTACCTGAGATGTTGTGGCAGAAGTCTTTCTTCAACCCCTGGATAGACACGTGTCACACAAAACCCACCCTATAATCTAGAACGTATTGTCAATTTGGACATGGTGGATGCATACACACAATCTGCGATCAACACCTTCTCCATTCTCAAGAGTGTTTTACTCACTCCGTTCTGGCTCCTTTCCCCTCTGGTCAGGCTCTTCCACTGTTCTCTACTGGGATTTTTATAATACCTCCATTATCCGTGATTTCCACTTCTTCCAAAATACGCTTGGTTTATCCCCGAGTGAGATTTGGTGTGTCCTCCCGAATTAAGCATTTCTCCTTCCACTCCAAAACAAGAGACATCACATCTCGACAATTATTGCCTTTTGAACTCCTTTGCACTGAGAATTCCCCGATCAGGGGATTTCTTGGTCGGATCTACTCTATTCTTCTGAACCTTCTGTCAGTTTCTCGCCCTGCCTACACACAGGCTTGGGAGTGTGAATTGGGATTCCCTATTCCTCCTGACCAATGGGACAGTATCTGGAAATCATATGCATCTTCCTCCATATCCCTCGCATTTTAGAAGTCAATTATATATTTCTATATCGATGGTACTTTATGCCCTTGATGTTGCATAAGATGACAGTTCTGTGTGTTGGAGGTGCCTAAAGGAGAGTGGTACCTACCTCCACATTTGGTGGTTTTGCCCCTTCCTAACAACTTATTGGGATAGGTGCATATCCACTATCAATGATTTCCTCTTGATCAACCTTAATCTGGATCCAGTTCCGATCCTCTTTTTCTCAGAAATTCCATCTCTGGCCATGCTCATAATGTCAACCGCAAAAGCTCTGATTGCTGTTCATTGGAGGGATACATGCCCCCGTTCTATGAGTGAATGGCATTCCAAAGTTGAGGAGTTATTTTTATACCACAGACTGTCCCTACTCTGTAAGGGTCTTGACCCTGCTTCACACTCTCCTCTGATATCTCGCTGGGACTCTCTTAAAATTGGTGAAGCAGTACTGGCGTCGTCTGACTGATTTAGAGAAATCCTGAACCATATTCACGTCCAGAGTATATGGTCCTCTTCCTCACATTCATCCCTCCCCTTCCTTCCCCCTATCTTTCCCTTCCTCGTCTTTCCCGCTGCAGACTATACCTGCTCTCCTCTCTTTCCATCTCTTCTCTTTGCTTCCTACTCTTTTCTGTCTACTCTACATCTCTATTCATCTTCTTTTCTTCTTGCTCTCACACATATGTTCATCTCTTTGTTGTACCCATTGTTTTCTCATTGTAAAATTCTGAGGCACTTGCAGTATCTGACAAATGTGAACTTTCTATGATATTGTTCATACCAACAGCCTAGGTTTGATTACTTATACTGTATCTTGAGATTGTTTCTTATATGCTTTCTTGTGGTGCCTGTTCTGATATTGCTCATGTCTCAATAAAAATTGAATGATTTAAAAAAAATACTAGGCATGTACCAGAGGATGTTGCATGGCACTGCAAAATGCTGTGGTAGGAGTATTAGTTCAAGGTGCCATTCACTCTGTGCAAGTTGCTGACTCTGGATCCAGTGAACGAGCCCCATTCCTCCTCCATGTTTGACAGCTGATGTCACACACTGAGGAACCATCCATTTCGCCTACTCAGCGGCTTACAAAAATCCTGAGTGATGAACCAAAGATCTCAATTTAAATTCATCAGTCCATAAGACCTTCTTCCAGTTTTCAGTAGTCCACTGGTGGTGCTTCATGGCCCAGGCAAGCCTCTTTTTCTTATTATGTCATCTTAGCAATGGCTTTCTTACTGCCATTCAAACATTCAGACCTGCAGCTCAAAGTCTTCGCTTCACAATTGAAACTGACACTTGCTTACTCGATCGGTGTTGAGCTGTGCTTGAAGCTGTTGTGCTATGAGCTGCCTGTCATGCAAACTGTTAACTCTCAGAAACTTGTCATCTGATTCTGTTGTGGCTTTGGGTCTGCCAGACTTCTTCCTGTCAGTGTTTCCTCCAGTTTCCAAGTGCCTTTTGATGGTGTAGGAAACTGAACTCACTGACATCTTGTCTTTCTTTGCAATTTCTCTAAAGGAAAGACCTACACTTTTAAGGGTTATAATGGTCTGTCTGTCTTCCTTTATTAATTGCCTTTTTATGCCATTTTGAGAGCAATATACTACTTCCTTCAGTACAATACTGTTATATTGCTTAAGAGGGTGTAGTAACACGGTCTGTTCCAACACTGCTTTTATACGAACAGAGGGCTTGTAATTAATCACCAAAAGTTGGGACACCTGTAGGCACTGTGAGCATGAAATTTCAAGAATTAATTTACTTACATTGCTGCAGAACAACTGTGAGTTGTTAACCCATTTCTTCTTCCCTGAAAAGGCCTTTTTGTATAGCTTGAATTGTACATTATTTTTCAGTTTTTGTTAACCTAAACTTATTTTTTCACCTCTGGCAGTTTCTGCTTACCTTTGTACTATTTTAGGTTATTCACTGGACTTGAACTGCGTAAATTTCAATTAAAACTGGAAAAAAAAAAACTTTTGATAGCGTATACACATAAACAAGCACAAAAATTATATACAGTTAGATTCTGCTTTTAGATACAAAGAAGCATATATTTTTATGGATTTTAGACTGGGTAAAGATCAGATTTTTTGGGGGTAGGTTATTCCAGGGTTTTGAACCTCTGAAGGACTAGTCAGATTGACAGGCTTCTTTCTTGTAGTGTGGGATACACAGCGAGTGGAGTTAACAGTGGAATGGATGTTATATTTATTATGGCGAGGTGGATTGAGCATACTTCTCTCGTAGTCTAATATGAGCTAGACAAGACAGGTGAAGGGTACATTTAGATTACAGTGTTATCCACTTTATTTAATTAAATATATCACAATTAAATTGGGAATGACATAATACATTATACAATGTTGGTTTACCAAGATGGATTTGTGGCTCAGAAGCATACACTACATACCTATATTCTATGATTGGTATTAGAATCTGTTGAACAAAAGGTTTTCTTACAAGTGAACTTAGACAGGATTTGTTTATAGACAGAATGCCTATTTTAGGATAACGTTTGGATATTTGTAGGAGTGAACCCGGCCAAGTTATTATTAGACAAGGATTAAAGGGATATTGAGGAGTTTAAGTAGTTTGCCCTTTGTACCAAATACATAGTGACCATTTTGTCAGTATTTAAGGACAATTTGGTTTTAGATATCCATCTTTCAACTTCAGAGAAATCATTCTGTAATACTGTCTCAAGTTGTGATGCCTGGATCAGCATACATGTGCACAGAAGATGCTTTGCAAACCATGATGGGCAAATAATTTATAAATATGGGAAACAGAAAAGAGCCAAAAATGAAGCTTTCAGGAAACCCACTTGTTACTTGTATGTGGTGAGGGGCTCCTGCTGCACAATTAGCCCTTGGGTATTTTGGTATATGTATTCTTTCTGGCTCTGAGTGGAGGGATATACTGTAGTGTCCACTATGGGGAACTCATTCAGTTCTTCTCTTGGTCTCAAACAGTCGATTGCTATATCGGTCATTCCACATGGAGTTCAGACAATATTAGTCTCATTAAATCTTTTATTACTGTCCATTGGGTGCTTCTAATATCAATAAATATTTTTAAACTTTAACTTATGTTGTAGATTTATATGTAAGCACTGGGATACATTATTTTTTTCTTTTGGATTTCACTACACAATATTTCACTGAAGTTGGAGTGTTGTACTGTATCCCACAGCTGCTATTAAGATTTTTGATAATTACTATAAATCCTTTTTTGTGTATTCTAGTTTTCATTTTACATATTTTCTTCTGTCTGATAAATAGGATCAGAACCAGTTTAGAGAATGACTACCAAATCCTCAAATTTTTAGCTTACTTTTCCTAATATTACAGTCTACTGTATAAAAGGCTTTTGTAAAATCAAGCTAAATAGCTCCAGTGAGTTCACCATTTTCCATGCCAGTCTGAATATCATTGCATACTTTTAGGAGGGCCATAACTATTGACTGATTTGGATGAAAGCCCGATTGTAGCATAATGAAAAATATAGACATTTGGTAAGAATTATAGGGTTGCTCGTGTACACAGTTTCCAGGACTTTGGTAACATTGCTTGCAGTTGTTCAGGCTTAGATTGCCATTTCATTTTTAGGTTAAAGAGGTGGTCTTATATTTTACTAAATGATACTGGCGTGAAACTGAATTTAGTAGTGCTGTTGGACCTTGGGCAGGGTGACAGAAACTGTTAGATACCCATTTTTACTTCCACATTACTTTTGTTTTGTGTAATCAGGTAGGGATGGGTGAAAGATTTTACCTCAAGAACAAAAGAGTAGAAAAATAGCACTTTTCACTGAGTGGCAACTTTTCTAGGAAACATGCAGTTTTTCTGCCATTCCCCCCCCCCCAACTCATTACATTGTCATCAATGGGAAGACTTAATTTCTCCCCACCTCATGGCAAGTTTCCCTTCTTTTGCCATAGGCATAGTATAAAATGACTGTCACATTCCTACAGCTTGACATTCTGTGTTTGTGAGAGGAAGAGAAAGCAAAACATTTTTGTGCTATAGAATATTGGCTATAAAGTGGAGTTGTAGCATGGATTAGGGGATATTTTAGGCAGGACATTTGTTCTCTGTAGTAGGGGAGTCTGTAGGCACACTAGGGGAAAGGAAAGGAGAAAGGAGGTTGACCCCAAACACCCTATAATTTTGTGTGACTGACTGGAAAGACATAGGCAGTTATGATTCAAGCTCTTTCCTGATCTGGCTGTTATTCTCTCTGTTCTGGGGGAGTCTGGGGTGTGAGAAGGGAGCAAAGGCAGGTTACACCAAATATCCCAACATTCTGTGCGACTAACTGGAAAGACACTGCAGCTGTGATTCATGTTCCTTCCTGAGCTGGCTGTTATTAGCTCTGTGTTAGATGTGTCTGGGAGTGAGAGTGAGAAGGGAGCAAAGGAGGTTTACCCTAAATCCCCCAACATTTTTTGTGATTAGAAAGACACAGGCATCTGTGTTCCAAGTTCTGATCTGGATGTTATTATCCGTGTGCTGGGGGAGTCTAGGCAAATGCGTAATCAAACAGGATTTTAATAATTAGCTTTTTTTATGATAGGGATAGGGGACAAACAGTTTACAAAATATATATAATGTATAAAAATGATAGGTGACAGGGACCCAGTCGTGAGCTGTGTGACTGAGGCAGACTGATGCTAGAAGAGATTGAGTATTGTGTAGTAGGCCAAGGCAAGACATCACACTTCATCACTTCTATTGTGTAGTTTACAGTAAAGACATATACATACACACACAGTAGTTGACTAATGTCCAGCAAACACACAAGGGGGAGAGGGAAATTAGTAAGAGCAGTGCAGGGACATGTGAGTAAAGTTGTAGTCCAAAGACTGACTGCATCCATGTTTGCTGCAGCTTGTGCAATAAATGATGGGGATCCCTCTCCTCCAGAGGAGGACGTAATTTTTCAAGGTCCCACTAAAAGTTCCTCCACCACCACTGTCAACAATACCACCACCACCACCTGTGCCAGTACTATTAAAACAAAATCTAAAACACTGAATATGATCAGTGGCATTCTATTGTTGATGGCGTAATGGAAGATGGTTTAGCAGCTCAAACAACTGCTGCATCTGACAGTGAGACAAACAAACACAAAAACACCTATATTCAAAGTAGTAGTGAATATTGTGAAAGTAAAAGTAAAAATAAATTGTTTGAGACTTCTAAAAACTTAGAGGAATATAAAGGTAGTGGGCCAGAAATGGCAGGTGATACTGAGGATGATCTAATGATGAATAAATTATTATGATGATGTAGAGCTAGAATATATCCCTCCAGCATCCCCTTTACGTCAGATACAGATGAAGTTGAGAGTGGGAAAGATTATGGAATGGCTCAAAAGTTAGCTAAAGGCAGAGGCTCAACCTGAAAAGGAGCACTGTGTCTGTGTATACATTTTTTGAGAAACCACTTGGAAAGTCTAACCCGGAACAAGCAAAGATGCAAAAAAAAAAAAAAAACACAGTAATCCTGTCAGTCATCATCAGCATCATCACCACTTCCAAATCAAAGCCCCACTCAGCCACACACACACACTAGTGTTTAGTAACCCTCAGTAATAAATAATACAAGTTATCAACATCAAAATCTCTAGCTATGATGAGTACCTCTGCTGCTGTTGGACGTGCAGTACCTGTGACACCTAGTAGTAGCACAATTGTAGTGACATCTAGCCCTTGTAGTATTAGCAGCTTCTCGGGAACCCAACAGTCTATGAAGTCTACAGTATGGAGACACTTCACTCATGATTAAAAAGCTAAGCATATTGGTCGGCTTTGATGTTACTCTTCAAGTTGTCATTAAAATATTGGCTAGTTTTGTTTGCTTTGTGTAGCTATTCTGCACTTATCTGTAAGCTATGTGAACGTAAGTGGAGCTCATTTGTCCATAAGGCATCTCTAAAACTGTTTGACTCAAGTAGGTCAGCAGAGACCTAGTGTAGATGGGTACCTCTTACCCTGACCTTCCTTAGCAGCTCATGAGTATTATAGACCTGCAAGAACTCAGTTATACTAGTATGCTTACAACTGAAATAGTAATACATAGCTTACAGCTGAAATTGATGTATAATACTAGTGTATCTCCATTTCAATTGTAAGTTATGCAGTAGATTAGCACCATTTCAGTTGTAAGCCCTGTGATATTACAAGTATAGTACAATTTCAGTTGTAAACCCTATGTTATCACAAGTGTAACTATTTTTCAGTTGTAAGCGCTGTGGTATCACTAGTGTGGCACTATTTCAACTGTAAGCCTCTAGCATCAAGAAGTAGACCAGTTGGTCGAGATTGGCATCCTGGAATCCAGAAATATGGAATCATGTCCACTTCCCTGGAGACGATGTATAATAAAAATAAAGATACATTTTTCTGAAAAAATCCACACTTCATTCATTGTGGACATTAGGATTGTCTGACCAAATTAAGGTAAATTTGAATTTATAATTAGGAGGTATTAGTGTTTCTTTAAAGGGACAGCAATGCTTAATATTGTAAAAATAATATATAATGCAAGGTTTACCCTACTAAGTAAAACATTGAATAATTGCAGCTGAAATTTGCATTTTCTGTGTGCAGTGCCTACTTGGCCTGAAATTTGACAGTGGCACTGTTGATATATGATGTAATGGAAGTCTGGTCAACATAGGCTGCTGTAGCAACAGTGTCACCATAAATTTTCAGGCCTTGGAAGTAATGCTTCCCAAAAATGTAAATATAAACCTGCAAATAATTTTGGATAAAACATTTCTGAGCAAGTGTTACTATCCCTTTAAACTTTATGGATGTTCATCTCTTCATGATCAGAGAGGTGTGCAATACATTGTGAAGCGAGGTATTGTGCATCCCTCTAGCCCTCAAAGGGTTAAAGGGATAGTAATACTTTATTATTACTATCCCCCATATTGTAGATATTACCAAAATAATTTAATAGCCCCCAGATTCATCTCTCAAACAATTATGGTTTGAGAGATAACCGAAGGCAAAGTTCCCCACTCCCTCCCCCTTCCCTGAAGTCAGCATTGTACTGACTGCATGGGAAGCCTGTCGTAGGACAGGCTTGAGGCTCTGCAGCAAAGCCGAGATTGCGTTAGTGAAAAATAATTATTTCACTGAAACGGTCTTCTACATGTGCTTGGTTTGCAAGCGAGAGCCGCAAGCCTGTCGTACCACAGACTTCCCCTGCAGTCAGTACAACGCTGACTTCAGGGAAGTGGGAGGGAGGGGGGTACTTTGCCTTCGGCTGTCTCTCAAACAATAAAGGTTTGAGAGATGAACCTGCGGGCTATTAAATTATTTTGCAAATATCTACAATATGGGGGATAGTAATAATAAAGTATTACTATCCCTTTAAAGAGAACACCGGCAAATTGTGTTGAAGACCTCTCTAACATCCAACCAGTAAAGAAACTAAAAAAATGTACTTATCATCATTTTGTCTGCGGCTCATTCTACAGACGGTAATTGTAATTGTGTCATGAGAATAATAATTTTGCAGATCCACATATGGTTTAGTTATGACACATTGTTTATACTGGTAGATTAACCATTTTTCACACTGTGTGGACACATTATTACATGATTAATCTCCACAAGAAAAAAGAAAACCATAGTGTGAGAATTTATCTTTATATCTGTAGTATAACAATCCATCTACTCGCCTTTCAGATTTCAATATCTATTATCTGTCTGTCTATTGAGTGTATTTACTGGAGAGTGATATTTTTCTTGTGTGACAAATATCACATCACTTTATCTTACGTCATGATTCTGATTCATTCGGAGCAAGATTTAACCCCTATGATGCTACAATGAAACCCATAGGAGACATCTGTAGCATCTTAGGAGTTAACAAACTGTGGAGAGCAACATTTCTGACATGCCACTTTCTTCCTCATACATTCTGTTAATTAATAAAATTAAGAAATTATTATAAATACACTTCTATGGGGTTACTCAATTGATTTTAGTCTGCTTTTCAGGCTAGGTACTCAGTGCATTGCTTTGCACCCAAGAGGTTAGTTATATTTTATGAGACTTATTATATCTGTGGAACGTCCATGAATGTGCAAATTTCTCAGAGCTTTTTATTCTAATTCCAGTTTAGTAAATCTCTATTAAATGCTCTAAGGATAGTACGATAAAAAATAAGGGTTATTTTTATTATACAGGCAAAATGATAAGCTTTATTAGCCAGTTGTTTATGGTCTGTGCAAGGACCTTCCTCTGGGCCTCATCAGTGAGCAGCTGATTTCTTTAGGCACTTGTGAGCAAGGGGCCCCACATCTGAATCCCACTGTTACTCTTATAGTGGTCAAATATGCTTAACTTTGTAGGACTGGCATCCTACCTAGGGTTCAATCTCTTTTAGCTCACAAGTGTTATACACAATGAAGAAATATCCTGAAGCATATCACACTGAGCCTGCACAGATTACAGTCCAGCCATGAAATGGCAATCATTTCCTCTCTGAAAGAGCGGAGCAGCCAACCACAGAGGTAGAATGTGGCCTTCTTGTCTCTTGTCAGTGAAGTGCAGCTGAGCTCTCTAGGCACTTGTCAGAAAGGAGTACACATCTGGAGACATCAGCTGCACCTGACTAACGAGTTACAAGAAGGCCAAAATGTACATCTGGGGTTGGCTGAATCACTCTTTGGGCTTCGTTCAATTGGGTCCATTAAAAATGCGGTAGGGCACAGCTAACTACCGGGCAACAAAAAAAACAAATGTCTAAGTCAATATTCAGTCTTCCACAATGGACATTAGGCCACAGAAAAAGACTTTTTGCCAAATGTTCATTTTATATGTTAAGTTCCCAAAACGCAAGCTAAATAGTGTGGATATTGGGAACATCAAAGAAAAAAAAAGCTAATGAACGGTGCCTGATATGCTGTCAAGCATCGATTGTTAGCTGAGTCACCCTCCCAAACACTAACCCCACACTACCCCTAACAAGAAAGTGCAACAATACTACCCCTAACACTTGCCTAAAACCCAGAGCTGTGTAATACTTACCTGTCATCCACTGTCTGTCTTCTTCTTTAGTCTCCCTTCTTCTGTTCTCTCTAATCTTTCTTTTTACCTTCCATGTCATCTTTCTTATAAAACAGAATTAAAGTTCAATGCAAATAATGTTCATAAAAAATCCCCCAAGATATACCAGAGTTAACCCTTTGAGTACCGGAGGGTACCCCTCTAGCATTCAAAGGGTTATAAGCAGTGTGGCATATCTTTTACAAATAATATTCATCCATTCCATTGTTAAAATAAGTAGTTTATTTTGTCCAATAAATTAATATGCTTCCAAAGTTTGAAGCAAATTCCACTGCCACCTCCTCCGCTGGAGGATTTCGTCATCCCCTCTAGAAGATGATTGGCCGGGAGGTGTGTAAGCACACATCCCAGCTAAATGGAGGCTGTAATCCATTTTTAACAGATATTGGCCATGTAAACGGGAAGTCTGTGCCACTAGACATTGCTGCCACCACCAGTGGAGCCAGCAGAGGTGGCAGCAGTTGAATTTTCTTTAAGCTTAGGAAGCACATTTATTTATTGGACAAAACAAATGACTTCTTTATTTTAACAACGGAATGGATAAATTTTATTTGTAAAAGATATGCCACACAGCATTTAACCCTTTGAGGAGTGGAAGGTTAACTCTGGCATATCTTGGAGAGTTTTTTATGAACTTTACTTGCACTGATGGTTAATTCTATTTAACAGGAAAGAAGACAAAGAAGATGAGATCAAAGAAGATTAGAGAGATCCGAAGAGAGAAGTTTGAAGAAGAAGACAGTAGCTGACAATAGCTGTTTTTTTAACTTAGATTAACCCTGTGAGTGTCAGTGGGGTAAGCATACCCTTCTGGCACTCATAGGGTTAATTTTACTAACTTTCACAAATTTTTTCAGAACTTTTGATGTATTGATATGGGGCTTAGGACCCAATTGAATCAAACCCTTTCAGAGAGGTATTGCCTGCATTTCATGGCTATCTATAGATACAGATATAGATGTATGGTTTGGAGTTTCCTTGAGTAACCCCAAAGAAAGCCCTAATTAAATATTATAATGTTATATTGTTATTAATATGAAACATTTTTAACATCATTAAAAGTCAGTTTCAAAATTTCTACAATCTCTCTAAAAAAAAGTGAAGTTTGGATGGAAGAACTGAGTATCATTCTGCTCTCTAAAGTGGGTGTGTTCCTTTCTTGCATCAGCAAAGATTCTTTTTTCAGACAACAGTAGTAATGTGAGTTTTAAAGTAAATAATGACTAAAAGATTCTGGTATTAGATTGTATGGATATATATTATACAATGCAAATTTTCTGGAAAAAAGTGCCGGTATTGTATAGTTTAAAGTATTCTATATTTGGAGAAAAAAAATATAGCATCATGGGCATCCAGGGGAGGGCAAGAGGTGACACTTGCCCTTCCTCCTCCACATTTCCCCCTGGATAAACATAGGGACTGAGTGGGCTGGCCTGGTGGGCATATAAAAGCTTTGCTCCCCTACAGGAGCCCTTGTATAGGATAACTAATGTAAAAGCCCGTGTACACGGGCCAAGGTCCAGGTGATGTTAACCCTTTGCTTTGCAATGTGTTGTGTACCTCTCTGGCACTCAAAGGGTTAAAAGGCTGGTCCTGCTCTACATTCTGCTGCCGACACAGTCATGCACTGTAGAGACTGCCCAAAAGCACAGAATGCTTCCAGCACAGGACTCCCAGCATTCTGTGTGTTCGGGCAGTCTCTAATGCGCATGACGGCTTCTGACAAACATCCTAGCAAATTTATAGGATAATGTATTTATAAATTTTTGGTGTTGACCCCACAAAAATCACTGTGTACATCATATAAGTACTTACTAGCAAATGCTGAATGGCATTACTTGTGTGATTCAAAGCTCCTCCTTCATTTGTGTTGCACGTTAGTGGAACCTCTGCAACTCAATGATGGTGAATCTCCCCCCATCCCTTGGATACTCCTGTCAAAATGACCACCTCTGTGGATCTGGATGCAGTGATTGTGACACGAGAGGTGGGTGGGGGTGAAGCCCTGACACAATTCTCTGGTGTGCAGGAATATATATATATATATATATCTCGAGCGCCTTGCATATAACCGGCTAACTAAATTCCTCTGCTCCCATTCCCTGCTAGATCCCTTGCAATCCGGATTCCGCCCTCATCACTCCACTGAGACTGCCCTCACTAAAGTGGCCAATGACTTGCTCTCAGCCAAGTCAAAAGGCCACTATTCCCTACTCATTCTTTTGGACCTGTCAGCCGCCTTTGACACAGTCGATCACCCACTCCTCCTCCAAGCCCTCCACTCCCTAGGTCTCTGCGACACTGCACTCTCCTGGTTTTCATCTTATCTCTGCAACCGCTCCTTCAGTGTTTCCTACTCCGGCTCCACTTCCCCACCCCTCCCACTGTCTGTTGGTGTGCCTCAAGGATCAGTACTGGGACCCTTGCTCTTCTCAATCTACACTGCTTCCCTTGGAAAACTAATAAACTCCTTTGGGTTTCACCATCATCTCTATGCTGATGACACCCAAATATATCTTTCCTCCCCAGACCTCTCCCCTTCCCTCCTGTCCCGAGTGTCTGACTGTCTGTCTGCTGTGTCTTCCTGGATGTCCTCCCATCAACTCAAACTTAACCTTGGCAAAACTGAACTAATTCTCTTCCCTCCATCTACAACCAGCCTTATCCCAAATATTACCCTCACCGTTAACAACACCTCCATCACACCAACCCCTACAGCACGCTGCCTGGGGGTCAAATTTGACTCTGCCCTATCCTTCATTCCTCACATCCAGTCAATCTCCAACTCATGCCGCCTCCACCTCCGCAACATCTCTAGAATCCGACCCTTTCTCACAGAAGACACTACCAAAATTCTAATCCAAACACTCATCATGTCCCGTCTTGACTACTGTAACTCCTTACTAATTGGCCTGCCTCTCACCCGACTAACCCCGCTACAGTCCATATTGAACTCTGCTGCAAGACTAATCTACCTCACTCATCGCTTCTCTAACACCACACCCCTCTGTCAGTCCCTACACTGGCTCCCGTTAGCATACAGAGTAAAATTCAAAACTCTGGTGCTAACTTATAGAGCCCTCACTAACACTGCACCCCCCTATATTTCATCTCTCATTTCCAAATATACTCCCGCCCTCCATCTTCGCTCTGCACATGACCTTCTGCTCTCCACAGCTCTTATCACATCCTCCCACTCCCGCCTACAGGACTTCTCCCGTGCTGCACCTGAGCTGTGGAATTCCCTCCCCCGCCCCATCAGACTCTCCCCCAGCCTTCAAATCTTCAGACGCTCCCTGAAGACTCACCTCTTCAGGGAGGCCTATCAACTGCCTCCATAAACATCATCACCAAGATTCACCCCTTGCACGGACTACTGCACTCAACGGCACTTCTCACTCCCACCCACTGACTGGCAGTTCATGTGGCAGGAGGCACTTAAACGCAATAGCACTTACTCCTTCTGTATCAAACCTACCTTCCTCTAGACTGTAAGCTCTCACGAGCAGGGCCCTCTGATCCTCCTGTTCTCCACATCTGATTGTACTATTTAATACCTCTGTATGTCTATTCCCAATTGTACAGCGCTGCGGAATTAGTTGGCGCTATATAAATAAAGAATAATAATATATATATATATATATATATATATATATATATATATTTTTTTTTTTTTATTATTATTATTTTATTTTTTTTTTCTCACTGTTTCCAGACATACACACATTTTTTTCAGTGTGTATGGTGTATGTCTATGTATGTGTGTGTGCGCACATGTTTCTATATTTATACGTGTGTGTGCGCACCTGTATTAATGTGCAAAAATAAAAAGTGTATGTATATTAGAAGTGGAGGACATCATCCCTCCAATATTCAGCAAAGGATGATGGTAGTCCAACAAAGCTGTGCCCCATCCCCGATATATAATGACACATATAAACTTGTAAAAATCTATATAAATAGATATGTGTTATTATTAAATTAATAGTAACATTTTATTTTGACTTTACATATTTTGCAAATGCATTTATTTTTATTTTAGTTAGAAAATGTATTATCAGTTAAATTACATTGAGATTTCTCTCGTTTTCATGTATATGTGTATGTATGTATGTTTATAGTGCATGTTTATAGTTAAGTAGCAGGGAGAAAAATGAATAAAACACCTTGCAGGTCTGGAGAACACTCCAGCCTGCCAGGGTGTTATAAATTAGAGTATGTCAGTATTACAATGTATATTAATAGTCACACCTCTTTTTAATGAGTTTGGCATTGGCAGCTGAGAGGAAATACAAGTCATCATGCCTCTGCTCATGCACACCCCGACAAAGGAATCCGTAATAAATCTTCCTAGAACAGCACTCACCATAAATATGTATCACATAAGGCATCTGTTTTACATTCTGCATATAAATCAGCATAGCGCTGAATAGCAATGAATCAGCCTCTCAATGCCTGATTTGATAACAAATCGACTTGGATCTTAGCAGAGAGAATTTACAGCCCTCAGCCCTAAGACAGATAGTCAATACTTAAGATGACTGCCAACTTAACTTTTCCTCTGCTTGTAAGTTTATACATTCAGGGGCTTAACCCTTTGAGTGCCAATGAGTTCTTTATTGCAGACCCATATAAAGGGCTTGTTAGAATGAATGATCTCAGTCAATTAAGTGCCAGGGGGGTGCACAACACATTGCTCTGCAATGCATTGCATATGCCTCTGGCATTCAAAGGGTCCATAAAGCCACTTATCGTGGGAGTGGGCAATTTGCTGCCCTCCATTGTTTTGTACAGCAATGTTAAAAGTTGTCCAAAAGCTGGAGAGTCTAAATTTTCTGCCACTGACATTGTTTAATCAGAGTAGGGCTGCCATTTTAAAGGAGACCCTTATGAAAAATATATTCTATAACAATGCACTGGTTAAAATGTATCCAAGCATAAGCAGCCCCTTATAGAATGACTACTTATGGGATCCGTATTGACTGGGCAAAGCTGAGTGGAGTTGGTGTCATTACTACAACAGAGAAATAAGTATTAGTTAATGTGTAATTCCCCTTCTAAAGCAATTACAGTATCATAATCTTTATTATTATTATTATTGTTTATTTATCAACTTATTCCACAGTGCTGTGCAATAGGGAATAACCATTCAGAGGTATAAACCGGTAGAGACAGAACACTGGAAAAAATATGAGGTCCTAGTGAGAGTTTACTGTGTAGAGAGAGGTAAGAAGACATAGAAGGTGTAACGTGCTTTAGCTGCAAGTGGCTACTGTCATGAGCTGCAGGTCAGTGGCTGGAAGATCAAAGTGCAATGGTATAGACATGCAGTAGGTCTGTTCAGGTGAAAAAGGCTCTGTGTGAGCAAAGATGTCATGATCTCATTATTGACAATAATTATTATTTACAAATGTACTGAAATATTGATTTGAAAAGACATTCACTACTATAGAAAATACTTAATGGTGCTGAATATGGCAGTCACTAATAAACACATCAGTGCTTAATCAGGGATACCTTTAAATCTTGAACTGTTTGTGGCCCTTGAGGCCCTTTGCAAGTTGAAGCCTCTGTCTGAAGGTAAACCATATAAGGACTTATGGGCAAATGGAAAGAGAAAGCATTCTGGAGCAAGCCAGGGGAGAAATATGGGTTCCTAAATCTCCCATTGATATATCTCTTTGAGTGCCAGAGGGGTACGCAACACAAAGGGTTAAATGGGTCTTTCAACCCTTTGATGCAATGTGTTGGAGAACTCGTTAGCATTCTAAGAGTTAAGATTCAATTTAAATAAATTAGAAGTTTTATTTGACACTGTGGTGCAGTAGTTTCATTTTTTGTGCATTAATCCCTATTGATTTGGCAAGTGCTTACTAATATCATATAGGTTACCCACTTCTCCTTATATATGATTTAAATGACATACCATTAGGTCGGAGATAATCAATTGCTGGATCTCCAGCTGTCGGGGAATTTAACTCTCATCATCCTCAACCAGTCATCTCATGATTGGGGATGATGGAATTTGTAATTCCCTAAAGATGACTAACCTTGCTTTAGTGAAATACCTTCAGTGGATGCAGGGCTGAATTTCCCAATAGGTAGAGTATGTAACTACCTAGAGCTCATTGTTTTGAGGGGTGCTTCAGCTGTGCTGTCCGCTTCCACATTCAAAAGTGTGGGCATGGCCAGTGCAATCTCCCTGCACTAGTTCTATATTACTTTACAGCATATAATTTAACCCATTGGATGCAAGCGAAATCTATAACGCATTGTGAAGCAATGCATTTGAGATCTCTCTAGCAATCTATTAATGCTTTTTTTCATTCTTACTTGTTATAGGCCAACAATATTTTCTGTGCCAAGAAACAGTGGATAGGACTAGGGGTGAAGTCATGAGAGTGGGGTGTGTGGCTATGGGCATTGCTAAGAGTAACTTGCCTAGGAGCACACAGGATTTAAACTCTGCACTGAGTGCGAGGGATTAATCATATTTTGAAAAATGAAATTGAAATAAAATATCTATTATAAGCAGTAATATAGGTATCACTCCCACTGGTGGGAGTATCCTTGCTTTGATCAACAGGAAAACTATCCTAGATAATAATTCGCTAGGATGTTTGTCACGATGCAGTCATATGCAGTAGAGACTGGCCGAGTTCGGGCACTCTCTACTAGACATGATTGCATCTTGTGAGTGAGGCGACACAAGACTGCATCACGTGGAGCAGTGAGGTAGCGGCCTCTTAACCCTGCGTACCCCTCTGGCACTCAAAGGGTTAACATTACCCGGACCTTGGCCTGTGTACGCGAGATTTTACACTAGTTACATATATTAACACAAAATCCATTTACTGCTCCTTTAAGCTTTACCACCACGTGGTTAACATGAGCCGGCATGAGAAACTCTCCGTTCATACAGAATGTTATCTGTTTCGTTCACTTGGTAATGAGCCAAACTATACATTAAATTCTTTATGTTATGGAATTTTAGACCCATTTTGCGTGGTCATTTTATGATTATTTGGGAAAAAGTTTATTCCTCTTATTCCATGATTCCTGTTCTTTTTAGTCTCTTTCTCATGGTTTTTTTTTCTTCCTCTTTATAAATTTGTGCCTCGGGGAGAAGTCAGCCATCTGCTGACCTGTTAAATGTTTCTCATTTGATGCCTGGATTTTGTCCAAGATGTCTATCATTAACCCTTTGAATTCTTAGAAGATGAACAGCAAGAAGGCGTTCTGTGTGTTCTGTAGTGTGTCTGAAATATATTTGAGTAGCTAGCTTGTTCCCAGCAGCTTGACACATGCTTTGCTTTATATCTGGGGTGTGCAACATCGTTTTTTTTACTATAACTCCCATTATGGCCAGCTGACAACAATGTGTGTTGTATCCAGTAACAACTGGAAAAACAAACGTTGTTCACTATATATATATATATATATATATATATATATATATATATATAAATAATACAATACAAATACAGCTATATTGGATTAAAAAAAACCTATATTGTACTAGCCAAATTTGATAAATTAAGCTATATATTTTGATGGCACTGTGTGGTACTATGTGTAACATAGTAACATAGTAAATTGGGTTGAATAAAGACACAAGTCCATCAAATTCAACCTTCTCCTCATACCCCAGTAATTGTATAGCTTCCCTGCTACCAAATAAGTTAGTCTTTATCAGACCTTCCTGATCTGCCTACTAATATACAGTATAACTCTGTATGTTCCCTTTGGAAAGAAATGTATCTAATCTTCTCTTAAATGTATCCATTGTATATATCATAACCACCTCCTTGGGCAAAGAATTCCACAATTTAACAGACCTTACTGTAAAAACCCTTTCCTCTGCTGAAGTCTAAACCTCCTTTCCTCTAATCTCAAGGGGTGTCCCCTGGTCATCTGATCAGGCCTTGGAAAAATGTGGTATTATTATTATTTATATTTGTTTGTTTTTGGACAGAAGATGTAGAAGGACCAGAGCATTTAATATACTGCTGGACCTCCAACATTGATACGTGTTATGGCTGGGGGGACTTAATATTAACAACATTGATATGTGTTATGGCTGGGGGGACTTAATATTAACAACATTGATATGTGTTATGGCTGAGAGGAACTTAATATTAACAACATCGATACGTGTTATGGCTGGGGGGACTTAATATTAACAACATCGATGAACACATTTTGTCTTGCAAGGAAATCTTCACAGAGTAAAAAACAAAAACCTAATAATTCAGATAAAACATTTTTTTTTGCTGTGCACAAGTCTAATGGACACCCAGATGTTAACTTCTGTTGTCTATCACTTGATGTTGCTACACATCCCTCATTCCTTTATTCAGCTAAGCTTGTGCTTTATGAAGCTTTCTGCTGTCCTGATTTGTGATTCACTGCAGCACCTCTGTCAGTGCATTGGATATCATCAGAGGGATAAACTTTCTTTGAGGGTTACAGTTATACTAAGGGAACAGAGCTTGAGCAAAGACCTTTGGAGTTTGGTGTCTGACCTGCTTCTTTAAAGTTCAGTGCAGAGGTGTAACTAGAAGCCACCGGGCCCTGGTGCAAGAATTGCCATGGGCCCCCCCCAACCACATTGGCCCCAGACCCCCTCAACCACATTGGCCACCTCCACATTTCCCCCCGATCTCCAAATTGCCCCTTCATCTCCACATTGCCCCCATCTCCACAATGCCCCCATATCTCCAAATTGCCCCTTCCACAATGCCCCCTTCAACTCCACAATGTCCCCTTCATCTCCACAGTGCCCCTTCCACAATGCCCCTTCATCTCCACATTGCCCCTTCCATCTCCACAATGCCCCCCAATCTCTAAATTGCCCCTTCCACAATGCCCCATTCATCTCCACAATGTCCCCTTCATCTCCACATTGCCCCTTCCTCTCCACATTGCCCCTTCAACAATGCCCCCTTCATCTCCACATTTCCCCTTCCACAATGCCCCCTTCATCTCCACAATGCCCCTACCTCCAGTCCCTGGTGGTCTAGCGGCGTGCCGTGACAGATCTGTGCCTCCTTCGGCACAGATCTCTACAACTGAAACTCCCGCGCCGCTCTAGTAATGCAGAGGCTGGGAGATGATGTCATCTCCCAACTCTCTGTAGAACTAGAACCAGCGGCCATAGTGGGAGTTGCTGCGGACGAGGGGGTTGCGGGGGGCGGCCGAGCCCCTGGAGTGACGGGCCCGGTCGCAGGTACAACCCCTGCGACCCCTAATGTTATGCCACTGGTTCAGTGATAATAACTTCCTGAAGTCAGTTTTATAGGCCCTACTACAAGTGAAAGTTAAACTTGTGTGACAGGAATCCAGGACATACCACTCTTGGTTACATGTAAGTGCTTTACAAGTCACAAGTGTATTGACCCCTTAGGTGCTAGAGAGATATCCAACGCATTGTGAAGCTTGTTAGGGTTTAACCCTTTGAGTGTCAGAGGGGTACGCAATGCATTATTCACAATGTGTTTTGTACCCCGCTGGCACTCAAAGGGTTAACATTAAAGAGTGACAACGCTTCAGCTGGAGTTATGGTTCTCACAGCTCTAAAGGTTAATTTATAACAATGGTTCCTGTTCTTCACATTCAGCTAATGTAATCAATACAATGCCAGATCTGAACTGGACAAGCTCTCACTGGGTAGAATGTATGAATCCAGTGAAGTTAGCCTCTAATGCCATTGTCTTCACTTCAGGGTGTTTATTCCGCTGTAATGTATACTGGCAGACACACTGTCATTTCATTAAGGCTATTATGACAGCAAGCACATTACACTTGCCTTTAAGCCATATCTGGGAACCTTCTTCTCCCAAGTCCCTGGACAAACACCATAGAGCTGAGGATGGGAGTGTTTAAATTATGTATTTCATACCATATTAAATGTGGGACTTAACTGGGTGGACGTAGCTGGTGGCCCAAAGGAGGTAGGAAGTTGAATGAAATGGGGAGGCACTGAGCTGAATGGACTGGAAAGGGGGAGAGGTTATAGCTGAGCTCACCAAGCTGGAGAATCAGAATCGGCCCCTGTAGACCCAGTAATTTAGTCAGAAAATGGGAGTCTCAAGGGTAGATCCAGAGAGTTCCCAGGTATGTCTATAGCATGCTCATGATCATGTAGTAAAGTCGCACCATTTCCTTTCTGCTTTGTTTAGTACATACCATTAAACAGACAAAAGGAAGGAAAGGCAGACCTGAGAGAGAACAGAGAGCAAGGTAAAGAGGCAAAGGAAGAAGATAGGAGAGCAGGTGAAAGGAAGGAAAGGTAGATCTGAGAGGGAACTGAGAGTCAAATGAAGAGGTGAAAGCAAGATAATAAGAGAGCAGGTGAAAGGAAGAAAATGTGGATTTGAGAGTCAGGTAAGAGGCAAAACAAAAGAATAGGATAGCAGCCGAAAGCAAGAAGAGGAAAAGATCAGAGACCAAGTTAAGTGAAGGGGAAAGTGAGCGGAGACTGAGAAGACAAGAGATATAATTTACCAGACAAGGTGCTATGGCGAACAGATCGAGGAAGTGAAAGTAGCTCAGATAGGGAAATAGAAGTGTACCAGAACTGAGGGTGGTCAGGATAGCTAGGGTCCTGAGGGTGGTCAGGATAGCTAGGGTCAGCCAGGAGATACATGGAGTAGCCAAATCAAGAAGCAGGAGCTGAATTCAGGAGGTGAGACAAGTCAGGATCCAGGAAACAATCAAGCTGGATATAAAATCAGAAGCAGGAATGTTATTGAAGAAGGGAAGCCAAGCCAATAACCAGGAGACCATCAAAAGAGGTGCAAAATCAGAAAGACAAAAGGGAGGTTGAGTAACAATCTAGAGTCAGGATACACTGGATAACGGTACATTTGTAACACACAACTAGCGCTTAGAACAGGCAAAGGTTCCAGGGAAAAAAACAGGTTTAAAAAGCTAAACCATCCATTGAACAATGGAGGCTTTCCAAACTTGACCAATCTGTAGTGAACATAGAATGTGACTCATTTTATGTGAATGGAATTGCCTTTCCAACATCAACAGAAGCACTCATCATAGATAGGGCTGTGGATGTTGACAATGACCTGTGTTGCTACTTGATCAACAGTAGTGTGCGTGTGACTGGGTGGGGGTTGGATCAGGTTAGACATATCATCATCATCACCCTTTCTCTACTTCATGTTTATTAGAAGAAGGGAAGGACAGTAGAGGGATTTATTGTAGATAAGCATTCCAAGAATAGAGATGGGCACTCGCAAAATCAGGACGTCACAGGAAATTTCTTATTTAATACACCATATGAATAACAATACAATGTTTTGGGGGGGAGGTCCCTTCCTTTGTCAGGTATAGACTTCCCATCTCAGTTCTTGGAATGCTGTGATACAGTGTGTGACTACGTACAAAATTATAAGGAATGTAACAGATGTGATTATATCCATATATATATTGTAGCTTAACATCATCATCAATAATTAGGTCATCATCAACAACATCTGCTTCCTTCTCAATGCTTTCATAGTCTTGTAGGCTTTTTCTCTTTTTTTTTTTTACTTTCTTTTTACTTTTTCATTTGAGGGAATTTACAGAACATTCACTACTATTTTTTGGTTGAATGTTACAGTCATCATCAGATGCAGCATCTATTGTAACAACACTAGAATGTGACTCATTGCTGTTTGCAATGTTCTTAAAAGGCTTACTACTACTACAATTGTTAGGACGAGGAGGAGTGTCATCGTTTATTGTACAAGCTGCGACAACCATGGCCACAGTCAGGTTTTGGATTACCACTTTACTAACCCGTCCATGCACTCCTTCTGCTCCTTTGCCAGTATCTCTGCCCCAGCACATTTGCTGTACATAATGAAAGAAATGTTGATTTTTGCTTGAAAGTACACAACAGAACAGTTTTCATGTTGAGTGATACCTTTCCAGTATGACATATGTCTCTGTCTGTAGTATCTGTCTCTGTCAGTATCAGCTGAATGTTCCTACCCGTCTCTGTCGCCTATCTGGCAAAAGTTGTTATTTTTGTTTTCATTTACTTATTTGTTTATTTTTATAAAACTGTCCCTGTCTGTAACTTTCTACAAAGAAATCACACACACAATCCCTACATCCACAACCTACTCCTTCTACCCCTCTATGCTTGTCTATCTGCCTGTAAACATAGCTAGTGTCAAAATTTCAGCAGCAGGTTTCTTTGGATCCTAACATGTCTGCTTGCTGTGGCAAATTTTTACAGTGCATTTCAAGATGGGCATAGACCTGTTAGGTTCAGAATCTGCAGCAAAAAAAAAGAGCATTTTTGACAAGAATTTGTATTTTTACTACTCAAAAAAGCTGATTCTGTTTGATTCCATTGGTTAGAATGGAGTCTAAGGCACCCTCACATGGGCAACAACAAAGCAACAATATTGCATTGGTTATTTCACCCACTGTGAAAGATCTGATGCTGTGCTATAGCTCCTTTCATGCAGGAGTGTGATTGCATCAGTATACTGCGATGTACATCTCAACTTCCAGTAAAGAGATATCCTATGTGCGCACCAGCCAGTAATATCTGCTGACGGTCATGTGTACAGAATTCAGACACATTGCTCCTGCATCCAGATCTGTGGTGGAATGCAGGAGTAGGTTTTTGAAACAACACCAATGACAGAACTGTTTCAGGGGAATGCAACAGTTTTGTCACTTGTGTGAAAGAGCCCTACTATTTACTGAAATCTTTTAACCCTTTGCGCACCAGGTGGATGTGCAATGCATTATAAAGCAATACATTATACAACTCTCTTACACTAAAAGAGTTAACTGCCATGGCATCTTCATTTATCTATATATTAGACACCAGTAGAACATTTTATGACTGAATGCTCTGGCTTTGTTGACTCTAGTTAATGGGGAGTATTGTCATATTTAGAGTTGTGGCAATAACATGCATCCTCTTTAGCCAATGGCGCCTACACTTAAAATAACTCTAGGACTGTAATAACATATCCATTCAATTGAGCTGTTATGAAGATCCTAATTGTTTGCTTTCCAAAAGGCAAAGTTCCATCAAGAAGGATACTTCATGAAACACAGGAATCACAGCAGACAAAATGTAATACTACTCTTCAAGACTTAGGAAAATTAATAGAAAATTGTTAATTGATTGAGCCAACTTCCCTCCCTTTTCGCCATCTTTCCGGATATCCTGTCTAGCTGCATGAACAAAAACTGGAAATGATTCAGTCAACAGAGGATCTGCTCACATTAAGTTGTTGGTGATTGTGACCTGTGCAAGGGAAGTGGCTTATTGAGATAGATATCAGGGACCCTGGGGACAGCTGTCTGCAGTGTACTTTTATTTACTTTCTGCCAAATCATTGTATTGGTGAACAGTACTTTAAACTGAATATGCAATCAGCAAACTGTGAGATCTCAAATCTAATTTATTTGTTCATGTTAAAAATATGACTTAATTTAGTTTTGTTTCTCCTGAATATGAGTTATATTTTTGCTGTAACCTGTTGCCAATATATGAGTCATTACATTTTATATTTGGCATATATACAGACAGCAGTTTTTGTGCATTCTTAAAGAAGAATGTACACCTCCTAATAATACCTCACCCCATTTAACTTATTTGTGCTTGAAAAGTGAATGGGCCTACCTAACCCTTTAAAGACCAAGAGAGGTATGCAATACATTACATACCTCTCTGGTCCTTAAAGGGTTAAGATTTCCAAGTGCACTGAGCAACGTTTAATATCCTGTGGTCTTGTTAGCAACTGTCATGTCTACCTCCTTGCACGAGAATTGGGAAATATTTATCTATCAGCTGGTTTTATAGATACCTTAAAAGAAAACAAAAATTAGAGTATCTGTACTTGGAAATTGAATTTACATTGATAAATTGGGCCCATGGTGTGTTGCACATGCACACAGACAGACATTATATAAGTAAATACAACACAAGCATAGGAAACATAATAGATGATAGGTATAAAGGCAGAGTGGAGCAATTCTCAGACAAACAGAAAGCACAGTGGGGGTCAAGCAAAAATCCCTATTGTTTTAAAGGAGGCTTTTAACCCTCTGAGTGCCAGAGGCTATGTAATGCATTGCTTGACAATACGTTGCATACTCCTCTAGTGCTCAGTGAGTTAAACACGCTAGTATTCACGGTGTTAAAACACATTTAAATCAATGAAGATTTTTTTACTTTTCCTCATAACTGCAGTTGGTTTTCTGTAGAATTGCTCTACTTTTCCTTATACATAAGGCCCATTGATCCATATTTCTCAAGGCAAAAGTTGAATAAACAATTACACCATACGTATCAATGAGATAGTCCCATTGATTTCAATGACAGTTTCTCTTTCTTGCATAAGATGGTCCTCGTGTTATGCTCCTCTATTATGTCTTGATATGCAAGCTTAGGTAGACAACCAGTGGATTTCCAGCTGTTTGGATGTTACTTTCCAGATGGGTCCCAACTCCTATCATCCTTATTCAAAATCTAAAAGTTGTAGTCCAATAGCAAAGCCACAGGTTGGTTACCCAGCCCTGTCTAAAAGCAATACTAACTGCCATAATTAAGCGTAATAGGCCTTATGTATAATGGCAATGTGTGGCAACTCTGAATCAAACTGTCTACATCAGAGGGGATAAATAAACTCCCAAAATTGGTGATTTCAATTCCTTGAATGCCACAGAGGTGAAACAATGTGAGAGAACTCTCTTCCATTCAAAGAGTTAAAATCCCCATTTAAATCAAAGGCATTTTTTAAAATTTTCTCTCAGCTGTGCAGTCAGCTTGTCCCAGAATTGTTCTACTTTGTTTTTCTACATTAACCCTTTGATTGCCAGAGGGGTACGTAACACATTGCAAAGCAATGCCTTGCATACCCCTCTAGCACTCAAAGGGTTAATTAAGCCCAATGCATATACCATGTGCTGTGTTTTTGGACATTCAGTAGCTGTCTAAGTCTCTTAACTGTTTAAGGACCAGAAAGCTGTGCACGGATTACAAAGCAATGTGTTGAGCACCCCTCCAGTCCTTAAGTATTAAAAGTTAACCTTGGCTGCTAGAGATGTTGCCAATGCTTTATTTCACAAAGCATGGAGTGATCTATAGCATCTAAAGTGTTAAAGAGGCTCTGCACAGAACTTTCTCTTCCATACCCATGTTTAACCCTTCGATTTGACAGTAAGTGGTTCTCTTTGGGAAGACTGAGGAAGACCATCAAATACCATACTCATCTGTCATCATTTCAGACTTTTTCTGTTGACATCCAATAATCATTAGAAAGTTTTGTTTCATCACATCCTTTCCATTTCCTTCTACTTAAAGCACAGTGTCCTTTCTATTGTCATCTCTTCAGGAAAGCAGACTATAGAGCTGTCATTTTGGTTTTACACGTGGAACAGGGTTTTCTGCTTGTCATCTCATTATAAAAAGGACTTTCCAGAACAGACTACATTCTGCAATATACAATTAACCAAACTAAAAAAAAAAACTATATAGCAAAATGTTTTTATTTTTTATTGGCCAATTGATAGTGGTAAGAGGAACACATACTTTTTAAAGAAACTATACATATATGTAAGAAAAATAAGTGGATTTTAACTTAATAGAAAGACTTACTTAGATAAGTGATTGCAGTCATTCAGATATATATATATATATATATATATATATATATTCATAAGACAGTAATGACGTGGAGCGCCTGCACATCGCACCTTACTGTAATTGAAAATCCTAGTATTTTAGGGCACCCTGTATGTATACCTTATGTGGCACTATGTCAGAATGGCTGTAAATGTAATCTTATTGTAAAGATGAGATCAATAGTTTGTGCAAGGAGATATTCATAATCAGACATCCTAACAGGAGTGCTACTGTCCTCTCCTCCGTGTATATGAGGGAATATTACTGGATAATGGGAGGCTATCCCCTCTGTGTATACTGTATTTGCAACAATAAATTTATATACAAAATCATGAATTAAACCCTACCTAAAAAAGGTCTAAGACTGTTACTGAGGCATCAGATAATTTTATCAAAGCAATATTTTTTGACATTCTGACCTTGCTTCCATAGTGGGGCGCCTATTCATCGCACAGCATAACAAAAGAAAGGTATATGAACTGGGGGACTCCTATGCATGAAACAAAGTCCAGCGCATTAATATGGGATAGTGAAGGGGGTGTTGGCTCTCTCGAGACATCTTACAGAGTTTGGAAAGGTATGCTCGTGCCCAAACAAATGAACATTTACCAGGAGCGCGCTGCATTTCCAGCTTGTGGCGAGAGCAAGCTCCACCAGAGAAAAAGAAAGATGGCTGCTGAAATTCGCAGAGGGAGCTAATAAAGAGTTTAAAAAATTAGGTAAGGGTGGTGCTTACAGAAAAATGGAGGGAATGCATCTATTGCAAATTTTACAATATACAATAATCAGGTAAGTTAAAATGAAGTATTACAAGTAAGTAAAATGAATTATTACAGAATTTCCTAATTGACAACTGACACCTGCTGGATGTAAGACAAAATTGAGTCAAAGTCTTACAATATGAACTTAAACTAGCTGCATTTACTTAACTACTTGGATACTAGAGATGTCTACAGTGCATCAGAGACATTTCTAGTGCACAAGGGGTTAACAAATATCATCTTCATATTTATTACATTTTAAATTAAATAGACTATGTCTAGCTCAAAACTTAAATACACTTTTTAGATCAGGGTTGTCCAAGTTCATTGCTCAAGGGCCACCAACAGGCCAGGATGTAAGGATTTCTCTAATTAAACACAAGTGAATCAGTCACAATGAATGAGACACTGATTAGTTCATCTGTGCTTAATCAGGGAAATCCTTACATCCTGGCCTATTGGTGGCCCTTGAGGACTGTACTTGGACAGCCCTGTTTTAGATCAGATTACAGAAATGGAGTTCATAATTTAAAAACTATGAAGGTCACCAATGATTTTACTTTTATTTTACACCTCTGTAAAAATTCAAATATTAAAAAAATATTGCTTGGAATTTGAAAGGGGCTTTTTCTGTTTCATTGTTGAGACACTGAAGAAAAGTAGTTTGTCCAATCCCAGAAAAGTAGAAACTATGGGGGCCATGTGTGAAACTGGAGCAATAAAGAAAGTGTCTCTAAAATTGACTCAAAGTGACATGATATGTATAAACATTAGTAATATTTTTGCAAAGTACTTCCTCCAATCAGTTGACTTTTTGAAAATTGGAGTAGAAATGGTCATCTCCAAATAAGTATTGTGTCATAATGCATGCATAAAAAAATTAATTGCGCTAATGCCAGTTTTAGTGATTAAATCTTAACTTCGGGTATAACCTGTTCTTAATGGAAGTATATAGTGATAGTTATGTATGAGAAAAATTATTCTCATTAGTGAATTTTTTGCCGATTTTCTCAGAATATTCTCAGATGGACATATACTTGACTAAAGGTTTGCAATTCTGGACCAAGCCAACTGTATCAAAGAGGAAAAAGTAAGGTCCAATTGATTTAATAGGGACTATTAACCCCCTTGAATGTTAAAGTATGATTAACAGTTTGCTGCAAAAGAAAAATATGCTAAAAATGATCAATTCTCACATTTCACAGTAATTCCCTGAAAATTGCAGGTTTTCTGCTTTTTACCTTGCATAAAATATCTATAATAACAATGTAATTTCCGCATGTGAAGAGTTTCCCCCATGTATTCCCACAGTGCTAAATCACTGGCATAAAAGGGGGTGTCAGGTTTACTGCATGTTGTCAGTTTGTGCTTGGGAGAGAGGGACAGAGAAAAAAACTGTACTTTTATTAACTAGGGTAGAGGCAGACAGACAAATGGGAGGAGCTGGAATTGATTGATTGATTGATTGATTGAAGGAGTATTGTGGTATTAGCTAGTTGTTCTCAGGAAGACTGCATGTGGGTGTGATTTGTAGAAGCGACTAGGGGTGGGAGAAAAGTGAAAAATATTTTGTGCATGACTTTTTGAGAAAAACAGAAGATTTTTCGCTTTTTTCCCAAAAGGTTTCTCTTTTTCTGCAATGCAAAATGTTCCTCCTTTTTGCCTATTCCAGCAAATTTTTTGCCTATTCCAACACATTATTATCCTATTCTAACACATTTTTCACATAGTCTAACGCATTTTTCGCCTATTCAACACATTTTTTTCCTATTCTAACACATTTTTCTCCTATTCTAACACATTTTTTAAATTCCAACACATTTTCTCCTATTACAACATATTTTTTTCCTATGTTTAATATGGTGCAACATTTCCCAGCACAATATTATTTCTTCTGAGGACTGTAGTGGAGAAATAAGTAGCTGGAAGTCAAAGTTGTGAGTCCAACAGCAACATATACCTTGAAAAATGTGTTAACATGCAGAGTGCCTTTGTCCTTTGCCCACATCTCTTACTTCCTCCTTAAGTGACACTGGCACGTATTCATGATGATGTCAAGTGATTAAAAAAAAGAAAGTACAATCTACAATGTGGCAGATGTGTATGGTATGTGGTGTATAGTATGGTGGTGGGGGACTGGTGTGGTGTGATTGGTGGGACCTTGACAAACTGCATTCACCCTGGGAGGAGAGGGATCATCATCATTTATTGCACATGCTGCAGCAAAGATTGCTGCAGTCAGTTTTTGCACTAACACTTTACTCCCATGCCCCTGCACTTCCTCCACCTTTTCCCCTTTCACTTGTGCATTTGCTAGATATTACTCAACTACTGTGCGTGTTTTTACTCTCTGCAGTACACAGCTGATGAAATTTGATGTCTTGCCTTGGCCCTCAACAAAATTCTCAATGTCGTCTACTGTCTATCAAGTCTGCCTCAGTCACAGAGCTCCCAGTCAGCTGTCTAATATATTTGTTTAATTATTTATGTTTTTTATTTTTATTTATTTTCTTTTTTTAAGTTATCCACCACATCTTATCAGTTAGTCCCAAAAATAAATATATATATACAAAAAAAAACAAAATCAACAACTTCTTTCCTCAGACTTCCCCAGCACAGAGACAATAAAAGTAAAATCAGCAAGCAATTTGGACCCCAGTTGCCTGTGTCTTGGCAGTCATTCACACCAAATTTGGGGTATTTTGGGTCAACCTCCTTCCTCCCTTTTTCTCCCCATGGTGCCCCCAGACTCCCCTACCACAGAGAACAAATGTCCTACCTAAATGACTCCCTTAAACTAATCTTCAGTTCCCCTTTATTTGCCTATCTTCTGTAGCTCAAAAACATGCTGCTCTCTCCTCTCACAAACACAGAAAACAGCACTTTTCGCAGGACATTTTTCGCCAAGCGGAAGTTGCCATTTTTCGACGATTTTAGTTAGAGGCAAACATTTTCGCCCATACCTAGAAGGGACACTGACAGTTACAGTTTAAAAAGAAAAAAAATACTTTTGACTGATGGGAGACAGACAGGAAGGAGATAGTGCTTGAGCAGAAACAGAATTGCAATGATATATACTAGAGATAGATAAATACATCATACATGATTTACAGATAGGCAACAAAGGACATTACTCTATACCCAGACAAGAAACATATAAGAATGTTTTGGTGCTGCTATGCTGTTTTCTGTACAACTAATTGTATACTAAGTATATGTTGAAGCTAACAGCCCAGTCATGGACTTTACAGTAAAGTCAACACTACTATCATTATGTCCACGAAATGTGGTATTGGTAAATGGAGGGTAGTAAGAGAGTGGTATTAAAGTTGATGGTGTGTCTCCCAATAAGACCTATTGTTGTGCTTCAGATAGAATCTCAATGAGGATGGGCCAAGGTGTCATCCTGCTGTCCCCCTGCTCACATACTTCTTACAAAGGCAACAGATAGTACTATGTTTAGATTTTTGATTGAGAGCAAAACAGCTTCATACTGTGAAGAAGGACATTTGATCTCTTATTCTTTATATATTCTTGACCCCTTTCACTGTCTATACCATCTATCAGATGTGAGCCTGAATTCCCTTCGATCCCCTACTCTTTTTTTGTTATTTATTGTAATTTTATTTTGCCTAAATATGAATAATATGTGGCCATTGAAATGTTACATTCCTATGTATATTTCTACATATATGTGTAGAATTAATATATGTATTGGTAATATTTACAGTTTATGCATTATAGTTAATTCAGCCATGTTACCCCAGAGATTACCTACATAGGGTTTTTGTTTTCTTTAGGATGACTCTTGGAGAGTCTAGGGGAAGGCCAAATTGTTGCCCTATTTGTAAAGAAACCTCTTTGTTTAGCAGTCCTTAGTTTTCTATTGTTGCAACAGCATGTCAGATAAATGTAAGATCTGTTAGGCAGAGTGAGAAAGAAGGGTTTCCCCAATTATACAATGCAGAATGGTTGTGAAATATGATACTACTACCTATGCCAGAAGATGGCTTGTTTTGATACCCTCTTATCTGTGCTGCCATTACTTGTTGGCAGCAGCTTTAAAAACATTCAAAGAAAATTGGCATGACAGTAGTTGACTTTCATGGGATTCTGCTTATGGAAATTGTTCTTCACTACATTTAGTAAAATTGTTCTTCACTACATTTAGTACTGGCAAGGTCTTCTTCATTTATACCTAACTTGCACATAAAATGCTGTGACCATTTTTACTCATATCTGTGTCTCGGTGTCTTTGTGTAACAACATGTTGGATACCTCTCATGCACTCAAAGGGATAAGGGAATTTGTGGGGTATAAATGTCCTCAAGGTTGGAGGAATAATAAAGGATTATGCAATCATGGGGATTTCTACAATGTGTAATGGATCCCTATTGTGCAGTTGGTTTGATCCAGGATTCTTTTGAAAATAAGTTTAAGTATCATAACAAACACCTTCTCCTAAACCTATTCCAGATAAATCCTGTCCTTATATGCCATTCCTTAATAATCTTAAAGAAAACATGAATTATTTATCTCATTCGCTTGAATTTTCAGGTCAACTGAGTCCTGAAAGGCCACCCAAAAAGCTAAGACCTTCATTAGAATCATACATTTCCAACCCAGTGATAATCACTTTGCTTTTTTCCAAGATGAAATGAAAGAAACAGATTTAAGTAGAATTAAGGGAATTTCTATCTCACTCCACAGGAACTTGGCTGATATCATAGAGTTATATGGCTTCATATGTGTGGCCCTTTTCAAAATTTGGACTCTAAACACTTGATGATTTGCCCAAGGACTTCTTGTGAGACTGTGTAGGTGAAAGGACAAAGGACTATTTAATAAGACCACACAATTTGAAATTTATGTAGCCAAATGTCTTACCACTCCCTATATCTGAAGGCGGAAGGGAAAGGTGGATAAACAATATAGAAGAAAAATATAGAAAAAAACACCTCTGAAAAAAAAAGAAAAAAAAAAACACATTAAGGAAACAATGAAGAAATGAGTAAACCCAAAAGGGATCTAACTCTTCAAACATACAAATGATCTTATGTTAACAGTTGGGATTAAACATCTGTCTCATTGTTATTTGATCATAACAGATGCAGCGTGCTAACATTTCCTGCTAGCACTGTTTGTTATTATTGTTTGTGCAGCACATTGAGTTGTATTCAGCTTAAGGGATACATTTTTTATTATCCTTCTGTGCAGATGAACTGATTTTGTGATGTGCTAAGTGCAGTAGCTAAGTCTCTTGGATTTTGGAAACACAAAAACGTTGTGACGTCACATTTAATTTGAAGGGACACCAGTCTCTTTGAAAATATCACAGTGGTTGCACTAAACAGTTTATCATGCATATGTAAAATAATCCCACTTAGTTTCTTGCCCTATACTCTTAATGGAAGTGATTCTCAAACAGTGTTCTATGAAAGCCAGTGTTCACTGAAAAAATACAAGCAGTACCAAGGAATTATATTTTTTTTAATAGAACATGACTGGGATGGCAGTCAATAAGGCTGATTTACTTAGAAACTGAGTAATTCTGGAGCAATCCAACTGCACCATGGGGACCAAATGCAAACCATCATTGTTCAGTAAGGAACTTTTAACCCCTTGAATACTAGAGAGGGCTTCAGTGCATTGTGTGTCCTCTGTAACATTCAATGGGTTAAAAACCCAATTTAAATGTGTGACTTTTGTTCTCTGTGGTGCAGTTGATTTGCTCCAGAATCGTTCATTTTTATTAAATCAGTCATAGTTAATGAGTGGTTCTGTGATTATAATGGATGTGTGGAAGATTATGGAAATGGTTACCTGAAATCATTAGCCTAATAAATATGATTTAACCCCTTAAGGACTGGCCGCATGCACACTTGGCTGGCACTTAAGGATCATTTTTGTACCCAAACGGCGTGCAGCTGTGCGAGGAGCCCTGAAATACATGACGTGCCAGGACTGTCATAGATCCTTATTGCACTTTTTACCCATGATAGTCCTGGCACATCATGGGTCCTTAAGGGGTTAATGCTAGATTTAGTAAAAACAAATATTCCAATTCATGTAATAGTGATACCACATTAAACTTTTGGTTGCTGAAGATGTATCCCATCTATTGTGAAGCAATGACTAGGAGAGCTTTAGACCCCAAACGGTTAAGGAGTGAAGGGGTTCTTCTGAGATTTTGTGTGAAAATAATTTCCATCAACGCTAAAGGATTGATTTGTTTAATATTATGATCACTAACCTTGAAAGCAGACTCTCTTTTTGTTCACCCTTTGAGTCCCAGACAAGTGGGAAAAGTATTAACCCTTCCCTGGTACTCAGAGGGTTAAAAATCAGGGAGTTTTCTTTTTAACTATCCTATAGGTTAGAAGGTCAGAATTTATTATGTATTCAAAAGTAGCAGAGTAATGTTTTGATTATTTATTTAGGGTATTGTTGTTTAACCCCTGGGAAATTATAAAGGTGTATAATGCATTTTGAAGCATCAATCATTCAGTGGGTTAAAAAGCCTGTGGCAAAATCCCTTAGATACTCATTTCAGGGCTGAACTGTTCCAGCACAATTAAAACCCAGCTCATGTCCCTGGACTGCTGCCCTGGAAGCCTTATACTTTTGCCTGTTGCAATATTACACTTTCTTTCCCCCTGTGACTAGGCATATTGCTGTGCATTTGTGTGTATTTTATGTCAGTAGAATTGTATCTGCTTTATTGTGCTGTTTAGCTCAGAGTTTCTCAATTTTTTCAGTACCCCTGTAGTTTAATCCTTCATTTCTTTTAATGTAAAAAAATAATGAAAACCTATCATAGTAGTAGAAAAAGACAAACCCTGATATTAGGGAAATTTTTCTGACTGAGAACAACCCTGTGGCACACAGTCATGCTATCTCACACCCATATACAACCTGTGATGGAACAAACCATGCACTTAACTCTGCGCTCTGCTGTAGGTTACTTACCACCCAAAAAAGATAAAGTGGATCAGGTTGGAGGAAGGTGCAAAACAATTGTATTGGAACACTACTGTGAATAAACCTGAGGGAACTAACTGCATTCAACAGAGGTTTGTTTCTGGCTGACAGATCTTTTAGTGCCAGCAGGGTGTCCATCTCTTTGTGAAGCAATGTGTTGGACACCCCTCTGGCAATCAAAGGCTTAATTGGACAGTAGTAACTTTGATTTAGCCTCATTACTCTAGGTGTGCTGGTTGGATTTGTAGTTGCGGAGATGTGAGCTTCTTGCACTATGCAGCAAAACTCAGGGCTTTTTATAACCATGGACCTGTCATCTTGATTCAAGTTTGCATATTTCAAAACTTAATTAAAATCTGTCTATGTGTCATGTTAGCCAAAAGACCAGCAAATGTACAGTCCAGGAGATAGTCACACATGCTACCTTATGCTAATGTATGCTAATTCTGGTGTCTGTGCTGTACCAGTGACATTTCATTTGCCTGATAAGCTTTTCAATGGCATATGATATGCTAATTAAGCCTTTCTGTGATATTTAATATGCTAATGAAGGCTGTTAGTGGCTTTTCCTATGCTAATGAGGTTATGTGCTGCACTAGGAGACTTTCACTTTTGACAGAAACTGTAATTATTTCATAAACTATATATTTGCTAGAATTTTGGTTAACATGATACAAAGGCAGTTTTAAATTAAGTTGTCAAATATTAAAGGGATAGTAATGTTTCATAATAAAAGCAGCTCTTATTAATCATCATAGTATTTGGGCCTTGGAGAGTGTTATTTCAATTCTGTCAGAGTTGTAGTTCAAGATTAATTAAATGATAAAGCATCCTCCTCCTGCCCCTTTTACTGATGTCACTGCTCAACTCAGAGCAGCAGGGAGTGTCCAGGTAGATTACAGAGAGGGACAATCTTCAATTAAGATAAGGGGAAAAGCTGAAAAACCTGTCAAGGGGGGCAGAGTTTTCATTGTTCTCACAGTAAGAAGATTGTCACTTCTTGTGAGATGTCTGGTCTATGGACTGGATTCCGCATCTGAGGATTGGGGGCTAACACTAGGTAAAAGGGGAAGGAGGGGGACACTTTATTATTCAATTTCTCTTGAACTACAACTCTGACAGTATTGAAATAACACTCTCTATGGCTCAATTGCAATGAAGATTAATTGGAGCTGCTGTTTTTTGTGAAACATTACTATCACTTTAAACAAACAACAACAGGGGATTGGCTAGCTGCAACAGCAAGACAAAGTAATCTTATTAATTACTTGACGTAATCACATTTCAGTATACAATAGAATAAAAGAGGATAACAACAATAACAGAATAATAATATGGTTAGCAAGAAGTGTATTTGGTAGTAACAGTGTGCTCTTTCCAGAGGGGCAGTGACTATCCTAAGTATTCCACCACCCCCAAGTCAATTAGCTATTTGTTTTTACACACAGACCAAGTGAGCTTACAAGTCCAATGGAAACAGAAAAATAGCCCTCTCTACCCACACTTACCGGAACTTTTAAAAGACCCAACAATTCAATAACCAGATAACATGGTGTCACAAGCTAGAAAGAAACCTCATGCTACAGTAAGATGCTAGTGAGTGACGCTGGGGAGTTAAGCCAGTACTGCTGGTACTCAGCATCTAGTTAAAGGGATAGTAATTCTTCTAATAAAGTGTAGGTCTGAGTCTTCTTTAATCTATTTTGAGCATGTAGCACTATATTTCAATACAAGTTCAAGCACAATTAAATCCTAAAGGATCCCCCTCCTGCACCCTTCCTCTGCATCTTTCTGCCTCTCATGCTGGTCTGGTCAATCTTCAGTAAGCATAAGGACCATACCAGGGAACTCTCAGGGTTTGACCCTGAGACTCAAGGTTTTGGCCCAAATCTCAGGGTCTCAGGGTGAAGAGCCAAAATCTCAGGGTGAGAGAGTTCAGTGCTACCTGTTATATTTTCTGCTCCAGTTAAATGCTGCTTTAGTCTCTAAATTGGAGCCAGTTGTACCAGAAAGGCAGAGAGAGAAGTCCTGCTTGTTTTGTGTGTGTCCTTGCAGTGATATCTGTAAGTTGAGTATTAATGGCTCCTTGAATGCTGATTGGAGCGACTCTCGATTACAGGGCTATATCGCGGATAATCTATTTTATGGGAGATTTAAGGGTTAATATTTACACAATCTCAGGGTCAGCTCATTTTGAAAGTTCCCAGGTATGATATGGACGAAGGAGGGCAGGGTTTTCCTTATACTTACTGAGTGAAGATTGTTGCTCACTGTGATCGTCCGGTCCCACAACCAGATTCCAGATCTGATGGTAGGCAGCCAAAAGGGGTGGGAGGGGGATCCTTTTGTACTTAATAACACTTAAACTACAAAACTGTAAGTATTGAAATATAGCGCTATTGGCTAAAAAAGAATAAAGAAGATTCGGACATGCACTTTGTTAGAAGTATTACTATCCCTTTAAAGATACTGGCCATGAAGGCAGATGTCTGATCCAAGTGAAGCCAGGGCCAGGATCAGGATGAGTATCAAGGCACTTAGTAGAGAGTAGCAAAGGGTCTACAAGATCTGGAGATCAGAGGCATGGCCCCAGGTATATGGAGAATAGCCGAGAGACCAGACTAACAGTTCCCAAAGTAGGGCAGGGAAATAGGATTCTTACTCTCCCAAGTGGCAGAAGTTACAAAGGCAGAGGGTCAGGGGAGGTGGACGAGTTAGATGTTCGGTACTGGATACTGCCAAATACTGGGTAGCTGGTTGCTGGAGATCTGCAGGGCACCAGCTACTGAAAACTGTTAGATCCTGGGCTGCAGGCAAAGCTAATAAGACTGTGATGTCTCTGGATTCTGAAGAGCTCATTCTGCTGGTCAGCGCAGATGATCGATGCATTGCCCTGCAACAAGAAGCAGGGGATTCCCAGATTCCTGGGAAACATTGGGGTAAAACCGAGTACCTGGTAACTGTAGTATGAACTCCCAAACTGCTGGGTTGTAGAGGTGTAGCTGAGTCTTCTGGTCAGTGCTGATGATCAGATAATTTCTCTTCTGACTCCCTGCTTGCTGGGTAAAGTTGGAGAACCAAGAACTGTATGGTTGCAGAAGCAGAAAATCCTCAATCTGCTGGACAGAAAGAGAAGTACTGAGATAGCCCTGGAAGCTGAATATGAAGTAACTCAGACTGTTGGTCAGTACTGAAGATAGATGAACTGCCCGGATGCAAGGAACCAAAAAACTCCCGGACTGCAATAACTAGAGAAAGGTGAAAGCTGAGAAGATGGAACAATTTCTAAACAGCAGAAGCAGTAAGCTGAGAGTGCATATACTTGCACTGTAAGGATCTCTGACAGGCAACAATGTAGCCACCTTAGCAATCACTTAAAAAACCTTAGTGACCAGTGGATGTATTGATATGGGGCCTATGCATTCTAGAGTGTTGCATACCCCACTGACATTCTTACATTATTTACTAAAGGTTTTAGGAACTAAAAACACAGTGAAAGTTTGGCCAAAATTCAGGTTCTTTGGCCAATGGTTGTTTGGTTTCTGTAGGCATGGCAATTGAATACCAATGGTAACACAGTGTGTGTACCAGTTGGTAGTCATTTTTGCCCTATTGACAGTTTTAATGGGGCATATTGGAAATTGATGTCACTTTACTCCATATTCCTGCACATTCTACAGGGAAGAAGGTCAGTGATTGCTGACATTAAATTTTAAAGATGGCAAAGTATGTGCCCTCGTATGAATCATAGCAATCATAGTCTCTACTGCTTCTCCCATTTTGCAACCACATGGGTTGGAGGATGGTGCCAAAGGAGGTCTGCTGGTGAATTTGTACATTGCCCTTATTTTCTTTGATACTTTATTATTATTTTCCTTAATTTATCGAACATCATCAAAGTCATTTGTACAAAAAGGTTTAACAGATTTTTACAAAAAAGGTTGTGAACGTTCATTTATGGTAGTGAGTGTCTTGATCACAAGAGCTTTTAATCTATATACAGAGGGGACAATTATGTGGAAAGAGAACCAATACTAAGGGTAAATTAAAAAATTGCTTTCATTTTTCTTGGTCGACTTTTACTCCCCTGAAGGCTAGAGAATCCTGATTTTCAATGCACTCTCTCTAGTATTCCAGGACAGAAATTTGAAAATGAAAACTTGAACCCAAAAACAATTTTGTTTAAGAAATGAAAATGAAGATATTGTGGAAAAAAAATAAAAACATGGTTCTAGTAATGCATGCTGGATCTCCAAAATATAACTAGCCATATAGTAGAGAGTTAGAAAATGAAGGATTCTGGGAGTAGGCTTTTATGAAAAGATGAATTATTGAATGCTAGGAAACAAAAGAAGGATCCAACATTGTGTACTACTGAATTCTATAGTTGGGGCTCAACTCACAATGTGTTGTAAATGTGAGTGTTAGATACCTATTAGAATGGACTGCAGACAAAGTAGATTTGTTGAATCAAAATGAAATCTAATAGAATATTTAGAAATAAGGGAAGTGTGGATGCCTATTCCTCTATAGCTGCTCATAGACAGAAATTACACCCACACTTGATCTTAATGATTGTACAGCGTCTATCTGTTGCAGATCCTGTCCTACATTCAGACGTGTTTCATCCCTCTTACAGTCTTAATTGTGCAGGTCCATCCTATACTTTTTCTCACACCTCCTGCAAGAGCTAAATGTTCCTGTGGCAGCCTCATTCTTATTGGCTTTGCAGCTGAGTATTTTGTTGATTAAGCCAATAGGAATCATCAGATGCTTCTTGTCACGGTTTGTTATGACTCTCAGACACAAGTTTTAGGTAAAAAATACAACTTTATTGAAATGATTAAAATTATCACTTAGAATGGCAATTACATACATATATACCAAGAGTGAATGGCAAAGACAATATACAGACTCTACCGGTCCTGTCAATATACTGGACAGGACAGTCTGGGACAATAGAATAATAGGCTCTACCGGCCTTGCCAATACCGGGTAAGGCAACCTGCAGATGGATTAGCGTCAAGGTTCTACCGGCCTTACCTAAATACCAGGCAAGGCAGCCCCAATAATACACGGTGTAGGCTCTACCGGCCTTGCCAATACCGGGTAAGGCAACCTCAGATGGAATGCGGTGCAAGGTTCTACCGGCCTTACCAATACCGGGCAAGGCAGCCCAGAAAATAGCGGAGTAGGCTATACCGGCCTTGCCAATACCGGGTAAGGCAACCTCAGATGGAATGCGGTGCAAGGTTCTACCGGCCTTACCAATACTGAGCAAGGCAGCCCAGAAAACAGCAGAGTAGGCTATACCGGCCTTGCCAATACCGGGTAAGGCAATCTCAAGAGGAATGCGGAGCAAGGTTCTACCGGCCTTACCAATACCGGGCAAGGCAGCCCAGTGGTACCAATAGCTGTCGGATGATAATGACAGTAGTGACTAAGACCTTAAAGGGATAGTAACACTTCGTTTTAACTTTATTTTATTTTGTAGGCATTAAAAAAACATGAAGAATGATATAAGTCTTATCTCTCAAACCTTTATGGTTTATGAGATATTCACAAGCAAAGTTCCCCTCCCCGCCCCTTTTTCCTAGTGTAAGCCATCTCTTCTCAGATGTGGATCAGGTTGTATGACAGTACAGATAACAGAAGGGGACAATTTTCTTTGTATGAAAACAATGAAAGCCCTTCCCCCCTTGAAAAGTTTTTCAGCTTTTTCCATTATCTTAATTGAAGATTGTCCCTCTCTGCAGTCTACCTGGGCATCTCCCTTCTTATCTGGTTGAACAGGGGGGGGATACTTTGTTTGTGAATATCTCTTAAACCATAAAGGTTTCAGAGATAAGACTTATATCATTCTTCATGTTTTTTTAATGCCTACAAAATAAAATAAAGTTAAAATGAAGTATTACTATCCCTTTAAGAGCAAACCAGTGTCCGCACACTGGGACCAACAACTGAATCATGTAGCCGCAAGGCTTTGGAGCAAACCAGTGTCCGCACACTGGGACCAACAACTGAATTGTGTAGCCACAAGGCTTTGCAGCAAACCAGTGTCCGCACACTGGGACCAACAACTGAATCGTGTAGCCGCAAGGCTTTAGAGCAAACCAGTGTCCGCACACTGGACCAACAAGTGAATCATATAGCCGCAAGGCTTTGGAGCCAACCAGCGTCCACACGCTGGGACCAACAACTGAATCGTATAGCCGCAAGGCTTTAGAGCAAACCAGTGTCCGCACACTGGACCTACAAGTGAATCGTACAGCCGATAGGCTTTGGAGCAAACCAGTGTCCGCACACTGGGACCAACAAGGAATCATATAGCCGCAAGGCTTTGGAGCAAACCAGCGTCCGCACACTGGGACCAACAACTGAATCGTGTAGCCACAAGGCTTTGGAGCAAACCAGCGTCCGCACGCTGGGACCAACAACTGAATCGTGTAGCCGCAAGGCTGTGGAGCAAACCAGTGTCCGCACACTGGACCAACAACTGAATCATATAGCCGCTAGGCTTTGGAGCAAACCAGTGTCCGCACACTGGACCAACAAGTGAATCGTATAGCCGCAAGGCTTTGGAGCAAACCAGCGTCCGCACGCTGGGACCAACAACTGAATCGTGTAGCCGTAAGGCTTTGGAGCAAACCAGCGCCCACTCGCTGGGACCAACAACTAATTAGTGTAGCCGCAAGGCCTTGGAGCAAGTCAGCGTCAGTATGCTGGGACTGACAAGCAATGCCGCTGACGCGACCAAGCAGAAGGTCGCCAGGATCACAGGAGACAAGCCAGGAGATGACAGGAACCAGCAGCACGATCAGTCAGGTCAGGAAACAGCAATGAAGATAGTCAGCAGGAACTGCAACCCCAGAGGACTAGGCCGGAACCAGGACTGGAACAACTCAGCATACAGGAGGTACTGGAACAGCTGCAATCAGGAACTCAGGAACACAGGAAAAGAGGCCCAACTATCACTGGACATAGTGATAGCGAAAAAGGTCAGAAACAACACGAATCCAGGTTTAAATAGGCAATATGAGGCGGGCTAAAGGCAGGCAGCCAATGGAAGCCCCCTACTGGTGATAGACAAGGAAATGCAGCAATCACGGGCACCGTGATACTTCTCCAGAACTCCCAACATCCTCTTTAGGAAGACGTCCTGGGGGACCTATAAACTGATTACTGTAGATTTATAACACTACCAGATGTGGGAGTAACAATTATTTAGTAAATAAAACACATTTTATAATATATATATATATATATATATATATATATATATATTATTTATTTGTTATTTATTTATTTTGTATTTTACCATAATATTAGTTGCCTTTTAAGATAATCTTAGCTTAAACTAGCCATCATTGTTCTTCTAATAAACAATATAAATTATGTGTTTTATCTAGAGCACATGGTCGTATTTTCTATAGATCTAATGTCTAAAGGTTTCTAGGTTATTCTAGTCTTTCTATAGAATAAGGAAAAATAAATCCTGTTTTATTTTATTATAATCTCATATTTACTGGAACCAAATATAGGAGTGCAGAGGAAATCATTTTCTCTTGCAGCCAACTGAGACATTGCCCTAAAGCTAACTAGCATCTGTAGTAAGCATGTCTGCTTTGCACCAGATAATCAAAAGCAAATATGGCACATTGTGGAGAATATATAAGTTTTGCGTTGGTGCTGAAATTACTGCATTTTCTCACCTGTTTTTCCCTGTAAAAAATAGGTATGCTCACTGATAAATCTGGTACTATTTTATATCTTAGTTTAAAATAAGCATGCAACTTTGATAAAATGCTCACTTTGGCCTCAATCCTATTACCTTAGATGCCAAAAAAAAACACCTGACAACATTTCTTCCAGCACGGTAAGCAATACAATTATGTGTGCTATGAAGAAATACCGGTTAAAAAACCCACCTCGGGCGATAAAGTTGCAGGCATTTTTGCGCATTGACACACAACAAAATGCCAAAATATGCCATTCAATTCCATGCGTTAGACACTAAGATACATTAAGTGACCCACTTTAACATGTGAAAATCTGCACCCAGTTTTTCTGGGCACAAAAGTCCCTTAACGCATCTCAAAAGTGCCGATGCAGGAATTGAACATGACAAAAGTTAAAAAAAAAACACCAGTCACCAGTGGATGTATTGGATTCCAGGTTACAATTGGCTGGGATGTGTGCTTACGCACCTTCCACTCATTCAGCTTCGAGGGGGAATGACGAAACCCGCTAGAAGCTGATTGGCTGGTATGTGCATAAGCACACATCCCTGCCAATTATAGGCTGGAATAGAAAGCCAGTCTATGTTCAAAATATCCTCATTCCAACTTGGGCAATGGACTGGAAGGTATGTAGGGGGACCTCTGTTTCTGTGCATCCCTGCCTCCAGCAGCAGAGCCAGTGGAGACAGCGGCAGCAGGGACATTGTTAAACCTTGGAAGGGCTTATATTTATTGACATAAACAATGGCTTAAACTTTTTTAACAGGAATGGCAGCATATTCTTCTTTACAGCTATGCCAGACTGCATTTAAACCTTTCAATGCCGAAGGGTTAAAATCTTGCATTTACATTTTTCACTTTTTGAACTATAGACTGGACAGAAGAAAGAAGACAGACAATTGAAAAACAAGACAGGTAGTGGATGACAGGTAAGTGTATCACAGATCTGTGTCTTAGGTAGTCTTGTTGCAGTTTACTGTTATGGGTAGTATAGAGTTAGTGTTTGGAAGGGAGACTGTGTGAGGTATGGGTCAGTGCTTGACAGTGCTCTTTTCTTTTGATGTTCCCATTATTCATGTTATTTAGCGTGCATTTTGGGCCTTTCTGTGGCATTACATCCGTGGTGATTTCAGTTGGTAGGGCAATTGGATACAGACTGATATATTTGTTGTAGCCAGCCGGTAGGCAATTTTGCCCTACCGCCTCTCACAAAACCCAGAATTTTCAGTTATGGTGGGGGATGGCGCTTGTGACTAGACAATCATTAGAAGGGCGTGGGAATCAGGAAGGCCCCGAATTCCCACAAACACTGAGTGTTTAGAACTCTGTGACTTGTTGGGGCATGGTGGCTAGCGACATGTTGAATGATGTTTTTTCTTCCTGAAGTAATTCCCATGGAAATGGAGCAGTGTTCCTGCTTTCCACAGAAAACGTATCAAGGAGTAAAAAACTTGCACAGCACAGCTGAAGAAGGTTAACCCCATTCATTTTAATTGACGAATCCTTCTTGCACTGTGTTCCAGCTCCATCTTTCTCCTTTTCCATGCTTTGCTCCCAACATTCTCAATCTCCATACATTATTACCTTAAACATGTCATCATGCACAAACCAGTGCATATAAGAGATCCTTCTGAGAGATGGAATTAACCTAATTCTGTGTCAGGTGATTCCACACGTTCCTACAGGTGCCAATTTTCTTGTAGAACAACAGTGGTGACACTTTCTGTTACAGCAGTCAGTCAGTGTGCAGTTCTCCTGCTAGTGCTTACTACTTTCTGCCCCTGTAAGATCTCTTGTAATCAGGGAGCCATGATGAGGAAATTGTCGGGTATGCACAGAGCCTGATCCAGACAAAAAACATACGAAGATAAACCATCTATAAAGCCCTATGTTTTTACACAAAATAGTGTCTTTGTTTTCAATGGCCTGCTGGAACACAAGTTCTAGGCTTGGTCCACTAAACTATATGAGAAATTAAATTAGCTTTATTTTCTCCAAGACAAATATGACAATCTATAATCTCTACTGTTTAAACTAGCATATTAAGTTATTTCATACACAAAGGTGACAAATGTTTTTTATTGTCAATATTAGCGACTACGCTGTAATCACTATACATTGAAGCATGTGTAAAGTCAGGTGGAGCAATTCTGGGACAAACCAAGAATACCAAATGGGAAAATTAAATTTCCAAAATTCAAAGGGTTAAAGACCCCATTTATTTAAATGGCCTTTTTATTTACCCTACTAATGTATTAATGTCCGGGTGATGTTAACCCTTTTAGTGTCACAGGGGTAAGCAACGCATTGCTTTGCAATGCATTGCGTACCCCTCTGGCATTCAAAGGGTTCAGAGGCCGGTCCTGCTCTGCGTCCTGCCACCGACGCAGTCATGCACTGTAGAGATTGCCTGAAAGCACAGAATGCTCCCAGCACAGAACTCCCAGCATTCTGTGCATTCGGGCAGTCTCTACTGCACATGACGGCTTCTGACAAACATCCTAGCGAATTATTATATAGGATAGTTCAGTTGGTTTGCTCTAGAACTGTTTCTGTTTTTCTTTCTACATATATTTCCATGTAAGACCCTTACATGTAGCCATGTATAAATTCTAGTTTTCCAATTTGTGATTGCTATTAAGTTTTAACCCATTTAATGCTAAATAAGTCTCCAACACATGATAAATAATTTGCTTTGTATGATATCATTGGTTTGCTCTAGAATTGGTCCTCTTTATCTTTTCTGCATAAAGCTCTATGTAAGTCACTGACTTGGACATCACTAGGAAAATATGGGCATGTGTCTTATCTCTCAAGTAATGTCTAGTTCAGAAAGCAGCCAGACATATGTAGGTAGGAAAAATATTTTAAGTACCATTTTCTGCTACATTTCTCTGGGCTCTTTGCTACTGGCATCTCGGCCCATGAAGGGTATATAAATATCAATTTTTCACAGTGATGAAATTGAGACAGCTCACTCAAATTCCCTGAAGCAGCATTTCTTGGACATACATACAGTATATGACACTAAACAAGCACAAGAATTTCAGAGAGGAGAAGGGAAAATGAATTTAATAAAACAGGTTTGGAGGATAGAGCTGTACAGTTTCAATTTCTTGTCTTACTTTCTTTAGACTTTATGAAAGCACTTAACCTCTTGGATGCTGCAAATGTTTCTAATGCATTGCAAAGCACTACTTTAGCGGTATGTCTAGCAGTTATAAAAGTGAGCACACAATTCTTTGACCATCTAAAATAGAGGCTATGGCAGTAACTAGGGGTGAGCAAAATGATTTTTTACATTTGAGTTTTATACAAAACAAGCAGCAAGACCCAAACACACTTTGTGAAACAGTGTTTCATTATTATTATGTTTATGTTTTTAGACAATCAGAAATCTTGAAATACTATCATGTGATTGTTATTGAAACATAAAAAAATGGTTCACCTTCAGGTGTCTAGGAAGGATTTTTTTTCCCAACTGAGGCTAAATTGTACATTATTTAAATGGGGTTTTATTGCCTTTCCCTGGATCAACAAGGGTGATATGGCAAAGGCTAAACTTGAAAGATGCATATATTTTTTTGGCCTTATTAATTATGTCACAGTGTTACTATGGGAACAGAACACAATCCTGTCATGGATGTCATTTGATCAAGATAGGAGAAAATCTTCAGACATGTCTGCTAGATGGTTTAGACCCATTTTTAGTGTCTCCTCCAACTCTCTCTAGCTGACACTTCTCACTATTCTGCACAATGGTTTTATGTTATCCACTGTTCTTCCCTGTGTGGACCACTTTAATCTCTTGTGCACTTGGACCAACTCTTCTCTTTGGCTTGCCCCTCTTTCCTTTCTGGCCCAGTGTCACCACCTCCCATTAGTCCCTGTTTTATCCTCTCCTTGGTTATCTCTCTCCTACCTATGACCCCCACTCACTCCCTGTCAGATCACAGGCCTTGTTAGGTAATGAGTCAGTCTCATAATCTGAAAGTCTGGAGTTTGATCCTCACATGGGCAGGATTGAACAGCGCTGTGGCACTATATAAACTTTAATAATAATAATAATAATAATAATAATAATAATAATAATACATAAAGAAAGTGGAGCACATATTGGGCAGGACAACTGCTTACAAATGCCCTAGATTTAAAGGGGGCTTATAAGGCCTTGAATATTACAGTGATTAAAAGCCTCTATTAAATAAATGGGAATGTGTAGATTTTTTGTATCGTATGGTGTGGTTGGTTTGCCCCAAAATTGATCCAGGATGTTTGTGCATATCGCCTTAAGTTGCTGTTTTTTTCTGGAACCAAAAGTACTTCCTGAATCTGAATCGTTAGCTCTGATTTGATTAACAGAAACTGTAATCTTTATCCACATTTTGCAACTTATGTAGTCTTTAACTTACAGTAGAATTCCATGCGGTTCTATAGAATTTCAGCAAGGATTTTATCTTGTGTGTTATTTCATTTAATTGACAGGGGGAAACTAATTCTGTAAGCAGACTTACTGTACTATCAGAGGAAGGATGAAGGATGAACGATCTAGGTAAGTAATTCAGTTAGACAAAGCAATAATCCCTATAAGCATAGTTTGTTTTTAACCCTTTGGCTTCCAGAGGGTTATGCAATGCATTGCTTTGCAATGCACTCTGTACCCATCTGTCACTCAAAGGGTTAATGAATAGGTGACTTGTCCACATGTACACTCCAACATGTCTTGTATATTTTTATTGCAATTTATGTGTTTATAAAAAATGTAAAAAAAAAAAAAACAGGAACAATCACAAAAAAAAGATAAATAGAAACATTTGGCCACTGAATGGTTTAAAAGTTGGATTTTAAAATTGAAAAAGTAAAATATCAGTAAATCCACATTTTACTTTACATGAATGATTATTCAAGAAAGGTCTCCAAGTGCCTGATAACTATATCCCACCTCTTCAACCACTTACAGCTCTTTAGCACCAAATATATTGCTTATAGAGGTAGTTATGTAACAAAACCTAATTTTTAAATAAATTATTTAATATGGTAGTTATAATAAATGCTATGCACAGGGATGATATTTAAATAATTAGTATAATTTGCATGGAGCAGAACAAGGTTGTGTTGTATTTTGTTCTGATTTAAAGGGATAGGGATTTACTTAATATGTAAAAAAAGGATATATATAAAAAGAGTAGGCTGATAGTAAGTTACTTAATGTGTAAAAATAAAATAAAAAAATAAGTATATATAATAAGCCTCATTGCATAATTTATGGTACCTCACACACAGAACATAATTTATGTCTCCTAAGAAAACAAACACACATTGAACAGAAAGTCTCATTACATAATTTATGTCTCATTAGGAGACACAACTCCCATTGGGTGATTCAATGGTGATGTTACTGCTCCCATTGGGTGATTCAATGGGGGCATGATTATCATACAGGGAGTTGGCCCGCCCCCTCCAGCCCATGCACCACTATCCAACTGATAAAAAAATATATAGCTGCCACTCGCTCCTGAAGTGGGGATATCAATAACTTCTCCTGGTCCACACACTCTCACTCAGGATCATGACCCCACAAACACACTGTTTCACTTCCCACAGATAATTGTAACCCTCCATGCCTCTGTTTCAGTACAAGGATGTAATGTTTCCATAAAATACAAACTCAGGAATAAACTTAATAGCAACTCTTTTATTTAACTCTTTTCATCTCTTCAGTCAACCTCACTAACTGTCTGTTTTCAACTGTCACTCCTCCACTTCCTGCTTCCTGATCCCCCCCCCTTTCTCCTTAAAGGGAGAGAGATGCTTTGCTGTATGTTACAGAGGGCAAGCCTCAAACATCACTTTCTATTTGTTCCCTCAGCATATTGTTACGTTGCTTCAACTGAAGAGCCACCTTGTGTTATATTGCTATGTTACCTCAGCTTAAGTAAGGAGGAGTTACTGCTCCCATTGGGTGATTCAATGGAGGAGTGATTTAAATCATTCAGGGAGTTGGCCTGCCCCCACTATCCAGCCCGTCCACCACTATCCAAGTGACTGAAAAAACAACATGGCTGCCACTCACTCCTACACCACAGACTCGCACACAAGCCACACACACACACACAGTCCCCAGGAGTCCCTCCACCAACCTGAGACACGCAATGAGCTGGTCCAACACAGGGAGGGTGGGATCGGCTCCAGTGTACCTTCATTTCTGGTATCCGCAACACAACAATGCTTTTGGCTCCTGGTGCACAATGTGCTTCTGCTGCACGAAGCCCAGTTGCTTCATGTAGCTCGGAGGCAGGCAGGCCCAGTACCAAATCCTTCATGTTCCCCTTCATGAAGCACAACACTCCGCCCCGCAACAGCCTGGTCATGCGGCCCTTCATGGAGCTCTCTACAAGTAGCAGATGGATGCGGCTATTACCCGTGGCTGAGGGGCTGAAGACAGACCATGCTGGGGCCACTCTGTAGTACGCACTCTTACACACAAGCTTCTTCACTGCCGATCTCTGCCCGCTGTCACACACCTGCGCTGTGTAAGTACCCTGGCACAAAAAATATACATGCCGCACTATAGCTGCTCCAACCACACACACCATCCCTGCTCCAACCACACACACACCATCCCTCCTCAGTTCCTGCTCTCAGTGCCTGGGCTGCATCCCTAATAACGCTGTTGGCCAAGGCCTGGGGCAGGAGGTGTCTTCCTGGCCAGGGAGCTGGGCTGGCGGTTGTCTGGCAGCCTCTGAGTGTGTATGTACAGAGATGGACACAGAATGGAAGAGGTGGCTGGAGTTGAAAGGGTGCTGGGGATAATGGGGCAATTAGTCCAGCAACAACTGGAGAACCAAAGCCTGAAAGCCATCACATGCACCTCCAATGCCTTCCATTTCAGGGACTGTGGACTCCATGACTCTCGCCACATACTGGGACAGCTGGTTAACCCTTTCAGTGCCAGAGGATTAAGCAACACAATGAACAATGCCTTGCCTACCCCTCTGGCATTTACAGGACCGTAATAATATCTGTATGTGTGTGTGTGTGTGTGTACGCATGTATGTCCATGTGTATGTATGATCAATGTCTGTATATGTCAGTGAATCTGTGTGTGTCTATGTATGGGTGTGTGCGCATGTATGTACATGTGTATGTATGATCAATGTCTGTATATGTCAGTGTATGTGTGTGTGTCTATGGAGCCGGCCTGCTGGTTGTCTGGCAGCCTCTGAGTGTGCATGTATAGAGACAGACACAGAATGAAAGAGGTGGCTGGAGCTGAAAGGGTGCTGAGGATAATGGGGCCATTAGTCCAGCAACAACTGGAGCATCACAGCCTGAAAGTCATCACATGCACCTCCAATGCCTTCCACTTCAGGGACTGTGGACTCCATAACTCTCGCTACATACTGGGACAACTGGTTAACCGTTTCAGTGCCAGAGGTTTAAGCAACATAATGAGCAATGCCTTGCCTACCCCTCTGGCACTTACAGGACTGTAATAATATCTGTATGTGTGTGTGTGTGTGTGTACGCATGTATGTCTGTGTGTGTATGTATGATCAATGTCTGTATATGTCACTGTATCTGTGTGTGTCTATATATGTGTCCGATATGATTCTTTCTGCTCCACACAGTACACACAAAAAAAACATCATCAGCCAATACAGCTAAATGAAATGTACAAAACAAACAAACACAAAAAATTCTTACAAAATACCTTCAACATGCCAACTACAACATTTCAAACAAAAAATGCTACATAACGCATACCCTACTACAATAACAGGCAACACTGTCACATATTGCTAGTAGGGTGACAGTAAGTTACTTAATATGTAAAAAAAAAAAAAAAAAAAAAAAATATATATATATATATATATATATATATATATATATATATATATTAGGGTTTATCCCCCGAGTAAAGATTACTCCCACTGCCGAAAGTTGTTTTATTCAAAAGTTATAACAGCTCAAACTTGAATATTTTAGGTACAGTATCAGAATAGCCTAAACTTGCACAGTGGCGCTGTTGCTACACCATCCTATGGACAGATCTGATCAGTAGACCTTAAATCTCCATAGGATGGTGTAGCAACAGCGCCACTGTACAATTTCAGGCCACTGTGATATTGCACCTAAAAAATTTAGGTTTGAGCTGTAATAACTTTTGAATAAAACACCCTTCAGCAGTGGGAGTACCCTTATTTTACTCAGGGGGATAAACCCTACAATATATATTTTTTACATTTTAAGTATTACTACCCCTTTAATTGGGGATTGTTTATGTCCTATCATTCCTTGTTGCACTCCCTATTTTGATCACTTTTTTGTATAAGTGTATTATGGTGTTGTAGTTCTGTGAGTTCCTTTTCCTTGGATGCTTGAGCCATCTCCATTGTATTGCTTTGAAATTATTTGGAAATGTCTCTGTCATCCAAAGGGGTTAATAGAAGATCATTTGAGGTCTTTGGCTTCTTATGAAATAATAGAAACCATTCTCATCAAGGAAAGGAATCATTATGTGCGGATGGTAATTTACTTTATACGACCTTCAATTGATTATTTTATGCCTGCTACACAAATATCACAGGAGCTATTGATTGTAAAACCTACGAAATAGATCTCTAATAGCTTTTACCTAGGAAAAATAATTATGCTAGCTTTGTGGTCAAACACACACATAAAATAAGGTAGAGGGTATTAATGTGTTGTAATATTACCCATCTGTCTGAGACATATACAGAAAACATTTTGCAACCACAGTGCATGCCTGAGATCCATGAGGACCTAATATGTGACCAACAATTACAGCCTGTTACAGAGGAAAATTAATTACAGTTAGTAAAACCTAAGATGGAGAAGCCATAATTGTGCTTGTCTCATAAAGTCAAACAAAACTAACTTGGATTTCCATGCAAATATAGCACTTGATGTCTTACTAGAATACAGATCTGTAAGAGCAGGATATTGAATATTGGAGTATGCAGCCATTTCCAGGTATAGAAGAGAATTTCTTATGAAGTACTAATAATAACCCTTCACTTGCCTTAACTGTTTGAGTGTCACTCGGTCAGATTGGTCCCACACATTTTTCAAATGTGTTGGTACCCCTCTGGAACTCAGAGGGTTAATCTCGGCAGAAAATTCTGATTGCTACTTTAAAGGAGCAATAAACTTTTTTTTCTGAAAACCTATATGTTATAAAGCTTCTCCTGCTGAGTAAAACAAGGTCACTCTAACTGCTGTCAGTTGTTTCATTCAAATTATATAACTGTTCAAATAATCAGGAAGTGAATTTACTGTGTGTTTACTTCCTGATTGTTCTACTGAAAGTTACAGGCAGTTTCTATCACATTTTATAGAGAACTATAAGTCACTGACTTTCCTCTCTATTAGAATGTAACAGAATAACAAATTGGAATTTGACCACTGGAGGGCACTGCTAATGTAAAAAAACAGGTTTAAAAAGTAATAACTCTGGAAATATGCATCTCTCAGCAGTGGGAGTACCCATATTTTACTCAACAGGAAACATCCTACAATATATATTTTTTTCATTTAAAAAAAGTACTGCTCCTTTAAATCAATTAAATATGCATTGGTCTCCCAAAATAAATAATTAGTATTTAATACCATAATCATAGCGGCAGGCATGATTCTTTCTTGCAGGACTCCAGGACCCCAAAATGCTCCCACTGAAGTTTGCGTTGGAAGTTACCAGTGAAAGGGGATTGGAGTCCTGGAGCTCAGAAACAATTAAACATCTCTGTCTCTGTGGAGATGATATTCATTTCTAATTAAAGATTAATTTTGATGATCTAATCCTCTCAGAATGAATTCAAAGTGGTTTATAGGTTTATCGTTACAGATTGAATGCCAAAGAGGTGTGTAAAACATTGCATCTCAATGCATTGCTCATCTCTCTAGAATGCAAATGGTTGTTTGGGTGGTTATTATAAGGAAGTGTTACTGTCCCTTTAAGAAGGGACTCCCATGTGAACATGAATATGAATCAGTTTAGAGAAATGTCTGTCTTTGAAAGATTCAGTCACCCTGTAAGTGAGGCATTTTTTTTGTTTTCTTTATCAAATAATTTCTAAGAAATATATTTTATAGGCTTTCAATAGCAGGATTTTCTCTACTATTTTTTTCTGGTCTGTTTGTGAAAGTCAGCACCCGCCTTTATAAAGTTCTCAGGAATTATTCTAGTGCTGTATAAACAAATAGTAACTAAATGTTGCTTAGCAAATACTTTATACAACACAAATAAACTCTGGATTTGTCTATGAACTTAAAGCCCTCAATATAGTGCTTTATTAGATTTGTTTTTTATATGTAGTTGTTGAAAACTTGCAAATATATATTTTGTTCATGTAAATTTTAATGGGAAACTGCAACCTTTAAATGAAAATGGGAACTTATGCTTCTAAAATCTTATACTTGTTGTCAGCAACTGCAAAAAAAGATTTAACAGATTTTTTTTTATATGAAGAGCTTCATGTTCTTGTCCTTTTAATGATTATACTAAGTATTCAATTTTTTTAAGTATAATTGTTGGAAATTAACAAAAATGTAAAACTAAACTTATGTTTCTAAAGCAACCTGTGCTTCTGTTCCATATAATCTTTATTTGTGTATGTTTGTAATACGTTACCAGAGCCAATGCAGTTAATATACTAAGATAAGTGCATGCCCTTTTTGTGGTTTAGAAAATAACCAGGCCAGTTGCTCTCTTCAAAGGTGCAAACCGCAGTCCTCGTTTATTTATGAGTTAATGCTGTTCAGCCTTGTTGGGTAGAAGGGGGAATGTGTATCCACCAAGTCTCTTGCTGGAAGTCTTTCTCTTAGCCACCTGAGCTTATTCTGTGTGGGTTCCATACCATGGAAGTCATGTCTCAAGGCCACCCATACTGAACATACTTGTAAACTTGAGGTAACAGCAAATCTTGTAATGTGACCTGTGCCATGAGATTTGAGTTGCAGGTGGTTGTGAAATACACATGATCAGACTCAGACATCCAGGCTTCCATCAATTATGTATGTCCAGGGTCTTTTTGGTTCTTTGTCAGAAAGTGAACTGCTGGCCCTAAAGGAATAAAGTACATTTTTGAAGGGCCCATATGATCGCCAGAGCAGTTACATTCAGCTGGGTTCTGGGACTTTGAAATAAACGGTACAAGTAAGTCTAGCATGACATGTGACAGGACAACCCCTAACCCATATGGCGAAACTTCACAAATGACCAGCTTATGGAGTTCATAGTAGACCAATACTTTTGACCAAAGGATGAGATCTTTGGTCTCTTGAAAAGCTTGCTGAAAGGTCTCCACCCATTTCCACAACATTTGTGTTTTCAGCAAGCGGTGGAGGGGGTATAGCACATGAGCCAAGTTGGGCAAGAATTGCTGATAGCAGTTTAATAAATCAAGGTAGGAATATATCTGTGTCACATCTCTTGGCGTCAGTGCCTGTAACAGAACTTGAAGTTTGTTGGCTGACGTGTAATCCGTGCCATCAATCACATGGAGGCAAAAAGCTGAGGCAGTCTTAAAGAACTCTCATTTTTCTAGATTAAAATTTCAGGCCATATTATTTTAGTAATTGTAGTACCAGCCGAATATTCATCTTATGTTCCTCCTCCATGGTGCCCATGATCAATATATCATCAAGGAGACATCAAGTGTGCAGGATAACAGTTAGGATGGTGTCCATCGTTCTTTGCCATACAGTGGCGGCAGAAGTCACCACAAAGACTATGTAATTGTATTGGTATAGACCTTTATGTGTATTTATCTTTAGCAAATGTTGACTCTCTGGGCTCATATCCTGCTGTAAATATGCTTGCCTACCACCTGCTAAGGGTGTGAACAGCTGACTGTTTAGCACCATTCGGAAGTTGACACACAATCAGATGTCTTCTGACTTCTTGACTACAGGTGCCACTTGCAATGTCCAGTCTCTTTGGGACACTTTGGAGATGATCCCCTGTGCCCCCAAATGCTGAAGTTCAGTTTCTACTTTTGCCTGAATGGTAAAAGGTACAGACTGGATCTTGCAACACTTGAGAACCTCTCCTGGTTGAAGCTGCAGGTGTACTAGGTTGCCTTTTACTTTCCCCAATTCTGGAGAAAACACTTCCATAAGCTGGTGGCTCATCTCTGCTATCCATCTCTCTGTATCCTTGTACTTGGTGGTGGTGGTGGTGACCGTGTACTGGGACTAGAGCAACTTCAGGCATTCCCATGAGTCGGATCCATATCCAGCCAAATAAGGGAGGACCCCTGTTTGAGACTATTGCATCATGGCTCTGTAGTTTTGATAATTGTATGTTACTGTCACCATCTCCCTGTGGTTTCTGTGACGTTTGGATCTTTGGCCTCATTGTGGGCTTAGAGTTGGGATGCTTCCTTATCTGCCATCTCCATCGCTATAGGAATGTCTAGGAATGTCTATGGCTGACTTATCTGTGAGATCTTTTTCAGATATAAGGAGCTTCTGTACATATTTGTTGGAGAAGCCACAAAGAAAGGAATTCCTCAAGGCTTGTGGCAAATGCATTTAAAATTGCCATTATCTGCATAGCTCTACAACATACACCTGTATGGATTTCACAGATAGTGGCTTGTGAGAACAGAAACTAAAGCTTTGTGCTATCTCAAGAGGCTGTGGTTGATAATAACATGTCAAGATGACCACTAGTTCTTTGAGTTGTTTATCTCAAGGTTTTGCTGGGGTCAATAAATCTTTAAGGAGAGCGTATGGTTTCCCGCAACAGTTAAAAACCTGCAGCCTGCTTGGCCTCTGGAATATCATAAATATGAAGACTAAGACTCCTCCTTCTCTTTGAATTCTTGTAGAGTCCCAATTAGGGACAAGATTCAGTCAATCGACTTGTGTGCTTGGGTAGTACTGTGAAACTGTGGGTCTGGACTAACAAATCACTCCTTCCATCTGTACAGCAATGGTAGTGTGGCACCCTAGGAGAGGGATGTGAAACAGGCACAGCCAGGAGCTGGCAAACAGTAAAGCACATGAATATAAGATCCCATAAGGAAGAAACAAAATTCACAAATCACTGAGCAGGGATCCTCGTCACCACTGCTGTGTAGTATATAACCTAACCAGGCTAGTTGATATTTTTGAACGTGCAAACCGCAGCTCTCATTTATTTAGGGTTTAACTCTGTCCTGCCTTGTGGGAAGTGGGAATGTGTATCAGCCAAGTCTCTACCTGGAGGTCTTTCTCTCTCAGAGCAAACTGGGCTCCAGTTTAGCAAATCAATGCCTCAGTGGATGACATACTTCCATGTGCCCCACAGGGACTCCCTGGAAACTGATCAGACCACCAGTGATGGCTCTGAGAACCTGGGAGTTGTTTTGACTACCAGTTGATGCTACACTTTTTCTGTTCAGAAATGTTATCTTATATGTGATGGTTTATAAACACTGCATAAGTTGCAGATATTTTGATCATCTCTACTAATAAATATATATTTTACATTAAAGATTTCAGCTAGTCAGTGGCATAACAATAGGGGTCACAGGGGTCTCACCTGTGACCAGGCCCGTCATTCCAGGAGCCCGGCTGCCCCCTGCGAACCCATCACCACTTGCCAGCAGCCCGTGCCCGCAGTAGCTCAGCTGATCTCCCGGCGCTCTAGTAATACAGAGCGCTTGGAGATTACATCATCTCCCTGTGCTCTGCATTACTGAGAGCCATGCAGGAGTGGGTGATGGAGGTAGGAGATGGACATGGGGCAATGTGAAGATGGGGGGGTGCCGGACCCATGGCAATTTCTGCACCAGGGCCCGGTGGCTTCTAGTTACACCACTGCAACTAGTATTCAAATACATATGATATTATGACTATGTTAAGCCCTTATATGTTGGAAGAATAGGACATCTGTCTAGCCTGCCAGGGGGCCAGTTCTATGGTTTGTGGGGGAGTTAAATTGTATGGTTGGGCTTTTTTGGGGGCTTTTTTTACATTTTTTACATATTAGGCATTTCCCTTGATAACATTGTCCAGCACTCATACTCTTTAATGCTTCTTCTCAGGTGCTTCCCTGGCCCAGTGGATATCTTCACTAATGAAGGAACACGCACAGATCTTAGTTATTAAGCAATGTATATTGCTACCTGATACCAAATAATGTTTGAATTTTTACACAAAACCTTTATTAGGTAAACATAGAACCACACATGCACTAACATCCCACCCTTGTTCTACTGTTCACTGATAGTCATAGAGCCACGTATTCACTGTTTCACACCCTTGCCTTGTTTCACTGTCACCTTGTATTCACAGAACCACACATTCCAGCCTTGTTCTACTGCAGCACTGACTGCTCTTTACTCCATATGCTATCTTATTACATTGCATCTGTTTTAGATTGTATTACTATTTCTGCTTTCACAGTCCCTGACTGAAAGCTCATTAGATAGCAGGTACCGTAATTGTGGCTCTAATGCAAGTCAGTGCAGCTGGATAATGCTGGTCTTTCAACAAAAAAGGGATCTGACACAAGATTTTAGCAGCAGCAACTGCCAGGGCCCCTCATATTGCCATGGACCTTAGGCAGTAGCCTAGGTTGTCTTAATGGATGATCTGGCCCTGGGCTTATGTGCTCCATTTACATAAGTGGGAATGTTTATTTGTTCCATATGGTACAGTTTATTGCTCGAATTACTGCAGTTCATCCTTATATTAGCTTACTGCTTCTCTCCCATAAACTAGCTCAGTATAAAATTCAATCTGTACATAAGCACAATTTTCTTCTGAAAGCAAAAATCCAAATTTGTATTTTTTATTCCAAAGTGTTAATCATAGCTCTCTTTTTAGCCACTGAGTTTATGTTTCAAATATTTTTATGTATACATGTCAGTCTATTTCCTCACTAAAATTCTCAGCCTAGTCTTGATAGGAATCCAAAGTGGTAATTCCTATCAGTGGGAAAATGACTTGGGAGGAACAGTTGATGCTGGAATCTATGGCTGCCAAGAACTGCTTGTAATTAAAAATACGGATATTATGAACTCCTGGGATCTACAATGAGAAATATGATATGCAGTTAACTGGAGTGAAGGGAAAATATTGATACAACTTGCATTGAAATGTATCTCATGAAGAACTCTTTGTGCTGTGCTAATATTAATTTGAAAATGACATTTGTCCTGAACAATATTGATAATGATAAAATGCACATTCCCAAGTCAAAAAGGAATATTTAATGTTTCATTTAAAAGAAAAATACAACTTATATTAACTCCTTGGATGCTAAACAAGTCTCTACAACCCAACACAAAGGCTGATGTACTAAGAAGTGGCGCACGTCTGAAACAAACTAACTGAACTGTAGGAAAAATATAAACATTGCCCAAATTCGTATTAATATAAATGTAGCTTTTAGTTATCTAGCACTCAAAGGGTTAACCACTAGACTCCTACAGAAGTGTTCAAAGCATTGCTCTGAAAAACTTTGGATACTTCTCTAACATTCAATGAGTTAATAGTCCCATTTTAAACTAGTGAGAATTTGTATTTGTTGCCCATGATGCTTTAGATTTGCTACCTAACTATACTGCTTTAGTGCACATTTTGAAGACATCTTTCTTTTTTTTATATTTATTTATTGGGGAAACAAGCATAAGTCAAAATATAAGTTGCCAACTGACATAATATAAGGACATACAGATTTCAAAATCCATAAACAAAGTTGACAGGAGTATATGATACATTGAAAATGACAGATCAACTCATCTCCCCATTTTCAAATTAGTTACATAAGAAAAACTAACCAGCCAGGGCCATGTAAACCGGGAAAACTAAAACTGCCAACAAAAAACCCCTGGGTGCTCTGCAGCAGCGAGCAGACCCCCCCCCAACCCTCCCCCAGAGAGCAGGACGACCCCATGACTCGAAACAGGTTTTCACTGGCTCAAGGACTTGGACAGTAGCTCCTGGCATCCAGGGGCAAACAACTGTGAACATCAACCACTCATCATGGAGCTCATCGGACAACCAGGGGTGGCATTGAATCAGAGTAGTCCACCAATGCCCCCCACACATGATAGAACATGTCAGGGGCCCCCTATGTGCATAGGTCAGTTTATAGAAGGGGGTGTTGCGAACAACCAGCCCAAACCAGGCTGCAGTTTGAGGGTGCAGACATCATTCGTAGCAATGAACAACACAATTATGTGCTTAGTTTTCCTACAAAATATGTTTCACAAAATCAGAAAAATGTCTATTGAAACAGGTGCTTTCTGTTCCATTTGTCATTTTGACCTGTTAGATAACAAGAAAAAGCGATCATGTTATGTCAAGAAAAAAAAGGATATTGTCTCCTTTTTTCCTCTTCTCTGTCTCTCCCAATTTACTGCTTTCTGGGGAGATTTACAAATAGAATTCCATTGTAAATCAGGCGAAGAATGAATTCTCAAGTCCTAAATCTGCATAATGTCAATTTATTAAGCTATCTATAACAAAAAGTTTCTCCATTAGCTTTTGAGTGCTGGAGAGGTATGCAGTGCATTGAGAAGCTCAAGGGGTTAATTCCAGCTGCACTAATGATAAAGCCACAGGGCAATCTATGGGCATTGTAGGGTGTACCTTCCCTTTATAACTTGTTTAAAGCAATGTGATAAATAAAGCGCAGAGGAAATGGTGTAACCTTACACAATTTTTCTGAGCATGGTATGGGCAGATATAAGGTGTTTCCTAGCATTACAGTCTTAACAGCAACAGAGTGTGTGCCTATATGCTCTACACTGATCATACACTCTAGTGCAGTGGTTCTCAAACCTAACCTTAGTGACCAATAACAGGCTATGTATTTAGGATTTCCCAGTAAGTATATGAGAGTTAATTAAACTGCCTGAGCCTCTGATTAACTTATGTGTACTCATGTAGGAAAATCCAAAAAACATAGCCCAATTACAGTCCCTGAGAGATTTGAAAACCACTGCTGTAGTGCATACACTGAATGCACCCTCTGGAGCTGGTTAACACCAGTGTATCTGTACTAGTGGATTTGCACATTCACTCCTCTATACCCCCATCTATCTCTTCCATTTTCCCACTCTCAATTGGTTTGTAGAGACTTGTGAGGAGATGCACAATAATGTGATAAAGAGGTGATGAAATAAAGATGATTTCTCCAGTGTGATAAACTCACCAAGTCCTATGCTATCCTATGGAGCAAATACAGTAAGATTTCGCCAGTGCTACAGATCTTAGAGTATTGGATCTATAGAATAATATTGGTCATGGAGAGTTTATAACATTGAATAAGTCATATCCCCACTGGAGGGGGGTTTAAGCACTAAGTTGTGATAAAGACGACATAACTTATGTATGATAAACTCTCCTATTGAGGGATCTTAGTGCTTAGTTCCATAGAATAACATAGGACCTGGGAGAAGATGCAGTAAAGGGAGATGTTATGGCATTGTATATCTGGCAATGTGTGGCAAGCACATCACCTTGACAATATTCACATATCGCCATATGCACTAAGGATTAGGGACACAAGTGTGAAGGGGGATAATTTAGTCATCAGCATATCATCATTTTGTACTGCTGTTGATGTGTAAGGGATACCCTCCCCACCACATCACCTGCAGCTTGGCAACCCTGGAGTTTGAGCATATTCTCTCTGTTCCACCAGTTTCCCATTGGTGAATCAATGGAGTGGATCTGCTTAGACTTCAGCAATACAAACAAAATCACACCCTAACCCTTTCAGTGCCATAAAATGTGCATTGCATTCCTCTGTGTTAGTGAAGCGGACAGGGCCAGACTTATGACAGAGAGTACAAAAAACATCAAACTCATGTGTATGGGAATCTTCACACTTAGGACTAAACATTTAATTTCAGTTTACATGGCTAAAAGTCAAGTCAAAAGTCAAGATGTCAACAACAATGCCATTTTCAGAATGTTTATTGTCCATTTAATAATGTGTACACTGTACTTTTCTCTCATAGTGGAATCAATAAATGTACAGTATCCCAGATAAAAAATGGTGGAATGATTTTATAAAATGTATTTTAGATCATTAAACATGATTCCCACGTATCCCCAAATAAACATATTCACAGCCCCAATCGGGTTATATATTATAGAATGTGCCTGTTAAATGGTAATAATTCTGATTGTCACACAAGGAAGTAAATACATAGTAAACCTCACATCCAGACTATAAACGGTACAGACACTAGGCAAGGCATCCACAGGTGGACCACCCAATGCTAGTGTGAATCAGTAACATAAAACCGTATCACAGACTAATGTATCTCACATGTCCAACTACAAATCCCCAAGGAACCTATCATATAAATGAATTTAAATCAAAGAATGAAAACCCTGAAATATAAGAAATTATTAAACATTGAAATCTAAAATGTACAGAAAACTAGTTATTAGAAATTTAGATGTCACTATTCTATATTCAATATCAACATCTGTGAAACAAGGCATCCATGTAAATGATATACTGTGTGAACCTGCACACCAAAACCACTGAAAAGGTTAAGATGCTCATGAATAATATATAATTACAAAGACAATGCATGAAACTAAAATGCACATGTGTTTAAATATATGTTAAAAAAAAATAATAATAATAAAAAAAATATATATATATTTAAATTAAGTTCACAAGATGAAATAGAACAGCAAATAATGTCCTAAATAACTGAATTCCAAAACAATAAATTCTCTATTAATAATATAGTATAGAGTGCTAATAAGTCCTTGTGTTATCCCCTTGAGAGCCAGGGGGGTAAGCAATACAATGAATGCATTGCTTACCTTTCTGGCACACAAACAGCTAATCCCCGATAGTTATCGTAAGGGATAATGACTACCATCCATTTGATGAAATCCAATGCAAAACCAGATACTATAAACTGGATCCAGTAAAACAAAAAGCAAAAAAAAAAGAAATCTACACAAAAAAAGCATATAAATATAGAGTACACAATTAAAAGAGGAACAGCTTTATGGCCCAGGTGCCTGGTATCAAATGAAGTGTGTAATTTTCCACTGATAAATTAAATATATATATATATATGTATATGTATAAAACATATACAGTGAAAGCCAGCTTGGATACAATTTATCTCTCATCTTCTTAATCCGATACTGCCATTTAAAGTGGACCTGTCCCCTTGAATTCTTTTTATATTTTTGAAAATTTCATTCAGTTTCATTCATGGCACAGTTTTTAATGAAATATTCAAATAAGCAGGTGAAAAGTCCACTTATGGTTTCTGGTATGTGTTTAAGCAACTTTGTGTCCTTTGTTCCTTCTTGGTTCTGGCTTTCCCACCACTCATTCAAACTTCGGAACACTCCTATAGCCCAGTTTGTTTGCTATAACCAGCCATGCTTCTCTCTAGTCAAGTAATGATCATCTAACACATTTTTATTCTCTATTACTTTATCAGTATTCCATTCCCTAGCTCTTCATACTTCACTTGTCCAAACAAATTGGGTTACAGGAGTGTTCCAAAGTTCGAATAAGTGGCAAGAAAGGCTAACCAAGACAGAACAAAGGAAGATCTGCTCTCATCTTGATTAGGAGTCTTGGAGCCTTTTGTCATTATAAACATATAAGAGTACAACTTACGATTCCCGCCTATTGTATCTTATTTCACTAAGAGCTAAATGTGTAGTGGACACATTGTTAAATGGTCACTAGAGATGATAATAATAATAAAAAAATACAGATTGTTGAAGATGCCATTATTGTTGCCAATTTGACTTTTGACTTGACCTTGGATTGGAGATGCTGGGACAGAAGAGGCAGCTATTGACATTTAGTTCATGTGGTGAACAGTCACCTTACCGTATAATGAATATGGCAATGGCTATTAAACTGCACTTCCATATGCAAATGAGTACTTGTTAAATTAGTTAGAACAAAATTATAAACCTGCCAAAGACATGGAGGATTCATGGCAATGTCAGTAGATTGTGATGAATTGGTGGTGATTTATAGGGATATGATGTTGTAGACACCTTAGAGCATACTATCGATGAGGCATTGACATAAATTCACCACCATATCACCATCCAGCCCCTTATCAACCTTTAGTTCATTTCCACTCTACAGAGTTTTTCACACTTGAGAATCGATCACCGTTTTAAACACAGTTTATAGCATCTCCCCATTGGAATGTTGTCCTCCAAATCAGTCTGTAAAATTAACTGCAAATGTTTTGCTCATATCTTGTTTCTAGTATCCACACTGTTAAAGGAACTCTGCACAATTCTACACAAGACATTGATCCCTATATTATTTTGTGTCTTTATTTCACAATCAGCACCTTTCTTATCTTTTCTATTTCTTGCTATGAATATGTTATTGGATATAAAATAATGTTACCCACGTATTTAATTTCTGAAGTAGCTGAGGCTGATATATTATAAAATAAAATAAAAATCCCCCAAATCCCCAATGCGTTAAAGGTGTATTTTAAACCCTTTATTGCTACAAAGGTCTTCAATGCATTGTTCTGCAATGCATTGAAGGCCTCTCTAGATTTCATGAAGTTAAAACCCCATTTACATCTATGGTCATTATTACTTGCTCCCACCTCTTTTAATTAGTACATGAGCTGCACCAAAGTTATTATTAGTTTGGAATTTTCTTTTTCCAGTTTTTGAAACTGATGTCATACAAAAATAAAATTGCAGTCAATTTCTATTCAGTTTTCCCAGTTTCTTTAATTTTTAAACAATCTAATCCTTATTGAGAAAAGAAATAAAAGTAGAAAACACAGAACTATATAAATAATACTTTATTTCCCTAAAAAACTGTCAGTTATTTGCCATGATATAAGTGTTGAGATTTACAAAGCAGATCTATTTATTCACCACCATGGACTTGCTTTGTTTATAGGTATAACTACAGAGACATTTGCAATTATTGAAAAAAAACCAAAGTAAGAACAAGTAATGATTGCCTCTCAGGGGGTTTCCCTTCATATAGCCATGAGTCATGTGATAAGTACCTGCTTTACATCGTCAGTGGATCCTCTACTTGGTGAACATCCTCTGACCTCTCAGCAGCAAGTGTACAGTGTTGGAGACCACATGAAATCACTGTTCTTAAAATTGAAACAGGCAGCCTGGTATTACTTTGCTTGGGGTTCTATAAATATCAAATAATGAGAGATTATCTATACATAAGAGAAAGCTACACTATGTTAAAAACAGCTTGAGAGCAGTCCATGGGAATACATGTGCAAAAAAAAGAGGTTTGTGACAGTGAGCCACAAACTTAGAGGCTGCTGCCAGTCCCCTGTCATCTCAGGGATCAGTTTTCTGATCTGCATGGTTCAACCCCAGGCTGTTTACCTACTCTGGTCCCATAGCAGCAGACTTAGCACAACAGTAAACTTGCCCTTTAAAAATAGAAATGAGCAAAAAGATTTTGTAGGTTCAACATTCATCTGAATTTTGCTGTTTAAAATGATCAGTGTGGACTTCAGAAACAAGGTAAGATTGAACACATTTTGGAAATATCTTTACTTTTTTTGTTAAATATTTTTTAATTTAGTTATGGAAAACACAGAGACGCTTCCTCCTGAACGTCACACACAATTTTTGCCCTTTTTGCCCCCACTGAACTGCTGAAGGTTTGTTCATTTTAATTGTTCATTACTGATACAGTCACCTATACAGTTTACCCCTTAGGACAGTGTTTCTCAGTGTTAGCCCCCAGGACACACCAGCAATGTATATTTTCAAGATCTCCCTGTTTGCTTGTTAACAGGTGAGTAATCAGTAGCTCGATTATTGGAATTGTTCAACCTGTGCTTAATCAGGGATTTCCTTGAAAAATTAACTGTTGCTGTGTCCCAAAGACTGGAGCTGAGAATCCCTGTTACTACTGGAATACAAGATGAACAGCTTTGATAATTTTGCATGTTTAGGCAATGTAATACTGAAATATCATTGTTATGTCGGTCCAGGAGAAAACTGCGGTTGCAATAACTGGTAAAGCAGCCAATATCACATTTTCTAATAGACAAAACACACATAATTCCTTTTAACCATTTTAGAGCCAGAGGGGTTTTCAATGCAATGTATTGCATATCCCCTCTGGCACTCAAAGAGTTATTAAAATGTGGGTGGGGACAAAAATCCTTACACCTATGCTGACTTTCTCAGGATCACACACACGTGCTAGATATTAATATTCAAAGAAAAGTGTCCAATTGGATATAATGCTTTATAGCCAATAAAAGTTAAAAGCAAAACATCTGCAGACAGCCAGTGTAAATCCCATGGATAAATGTGAGGGTTAGTTATGTGTAAGTTCTCATGAGTTTTAACACAAGTGTTAAACATATTTGCAGATGTAGCAAAACCCTTAACAAAAAGTATGTTCATATCAAGTGCTGTGTTGCCCTTTGCAAACAATACAGTTCAAAATCTACATTCTCTTCTCTTTTGTGAGCTACTCTTTTTTTTTTTAGCTGCAACTAAAGCAGGCTGGAGTCATTGCTATCTGCAGACCATGATTTCTGACCTCTGGTTTTGTGATTAACTATGTGAAAATGCCATTCTGTAATTCTGATACCCAATTTTTTTCATGGATCTGGAATGAAAATCCTCAAGCCACTGCTGAGTGTTATGGACTTAGCACATTATCAAAGATGTGAATGTGTAAGAATTCATAGGAGTGCGACTGACTCCAAATCAGTGATCAGTCACAGACTATCAGAGTGCGTGATCCATCAATCTTTGTTATGTGTTAATGTGGCCGTTACGGACAGGACTTCCACTCAAGTATCAAGTCTATGGGCACTGCGGCCAGAATGGCCACGTTAGCACGTAACACAGTTTGATGAATCACCCTCTGTGAAAGATGACAGTTCCACACCACAGGCCTCAGCCTAGCAGGGTATAACTGTATAGCAGAAGTGACACTGGATTCTACACAAAAGTAAGATGATATAGCCTGAGGCAAGGTGACTGAACCAGATGTAGCAAGAAAAATACATAAATGCATTAAATATATAAATACAATTAAAATCAAAAATCATAAAATAAATAAAAACATACATACATTAAGAAAATCATTCCTATTGAGTTTGTTTCTATGCATATGTGAATGTATTGCTTTGGTGTATATGCATCTTTGGGCTGGATTCAATTAACTGTGAAAAATATTATCCCTTTTGTTTTAGGAATGTCTGTTATAATATTGGAGTAAATTAAGGGCTAAACTGGAGCATCAATCCCTAATTACAGAAAATAAATACATATAAACATCATGGAGGCTGATATCATAATGAAATGGAGCATTTTTGAACAAACCATTTGAACTAAAGGAGACAAATGAAAAAGAAAATTCTCTCTGGATTGAAAAGGGTTTTTAACCCTTTGAGTGCCAGAGAAGTATTCAATGCTAAACTCGTTAGCATTAAAGGAGTTAACACCACATTTAAATGAATGGAACTTTTTATTTGTTGAAAACAAAAAAACACAATGCTACTAGAGCTCTGCCTACTAAGCGTACTGAATCCCATATATTATATATATATGGATGAGAAGAGCACAGCATAAAAAAGAGTGCTTATTGAATCATTGCACACATAGTATAAATATTGGCAAAACAGGACTTACATACAATCACAACAGTCCACTCCTAGGAGTGGTCAACTCCCACATCACTGCACTCCTTATGCATTTCATGCCACTACACTAAGCACTTTATCAGAGGCTTAACATTAGGTGTGTGTTAACATCAGGTAACCCTTTGAGTGCCAGAGGGGTACGCAACGCATTGGCACCACCTCTGGCACTCAGATGGTTAAATGCACTGTGGAAGTGTCTGAACCCACCTGGGCACCCAAAATCAAATGCACACATGGGTCTGGACTCACCTACCACAGAGTCAACTGCAATACATACTTTCATTAAAACAACATTTAAAGCCTCATTTAAATCAATGAGCATTTGGGGAATTTTTATTTGTATTCTATGGTGTAGTTGGTTGTGAAACATTTTATTTTTAAACACAGTCTGTAGCAACCACCCACCACCACTTTTACTGTGCAATTTATCTATCCATTCATTGTGGCTTTGAAGAAATCTCCCTAGAGCCTCTGATACAATCCGCACTGCAAATGAGACAACACCATACTCAGAACTGATAATGGACAATATATCATCACTAACTTTTAAAAGTTAATGACCTTTATTGATTTAGAATGCAGAGGGGAGATACTGGCTTGTACATGCCTCCGTATATTCAATATCCTTACACTTTTTGAGTATATTCTGCACTTACTTACACTGAGACTATGAGCAAAATAATGCTGTTTGATGTCCTGAGGCATCTGCAAACTTTTATGTTTTGTATATGCTATCAATAAGAATCATTAATTTTTGACCCTTTGAGTGCGTACCCCTCTGGAACACAACGGGTTCAAATTTACTTATGGCTTATAGTTCAGAGTGTGTGTTTGGCTAGATTTGAGATGAAGTTGGCTTGATCCAGAATTACTCTTCTTGCCTTGTGTATATCCCTGAAATACTATTATAGCATACTGCTGTATGACTCCTCTTCATTAGTTCACTTACTAAAAACGATATATTTCTGAAAATTACAATTTACATTCACTACAAAGATATTCCCTCCTTGAATGGTAGAGAACTTGTTTTACTTTACAGTGTGTCAAATGACTAACATCCAAGGTATAAGCTAGGAAGGGTAAAAAGAGGTGCAGTGACCTAAAGAGAGGGAAGTAAAAAACCTTGATTTAAGGGGCTGTGAACCTCTTGAATGTTGCCTCAAAATGCACTGCGGAGCTCTCTGCTGTCAAGAGGCTAAAAGCCCCATTTAAATGAATAGTTATTTTCTATTTTCTTCCCTGTGGTGCAGTTGGTTTCACTAGAATTGCTTATTTTTTGCATTTTCACCTTAAATATATTCAATATGTGAAATTTTCTAATGTATTTATTTTAATCTTGTACTCCCTATGTTGTTAAATAGAAGTCTGTATCTCTTGCCTCATCCAAATAATTTACATCGGTTGCAATCATGGTACTCGTGAGATCTCAAAGCATTTTGAGGTATCCAAGAGTTAAAGGGACATTTGGACCTATGTATGAATACGATTTAGCACTACACCAGCACTGGATTCTATTTTTTGCACTACGAATAGCAAGTCCCAATTTACTAAACTACTTAACATAAAATTTTCCCTCTTAATATCTCTTGTACCAACGCAGGGTAGTGAGACAATATATGGGCATTTCAGGGCATGTCTTTCCTCTATGCCCTACTTAGAACCATTTATTAACTGTATAATGACTAGAGGGTTGGGCAGCATATCGCTTCCCACACCTCTTGGCATAACATTAAATCATTTTCCTGTGTATCCAAGAAGATAGACATACGGGGCTTGCTGACATTAAAGTAGAAATAAAAAGGGGTTTCACAATTGCTATATTTATGTTAGCCATTACATTGTAACATAGTTGATGAGACTGAAAAAAAACATACGTCTATCAAGTACAGCTCATTCCAAATCACCCCTGTTGGTCCAAAGGATGGTAAAAAAACAAAACAAAACAAAAAAAACATTCAAGCCATTTCCAATTAAGCCCAAAGTGGATAAAAAAATTCCTTCCTGTCTCCAAATGGCAGTCATATTTTCCTGGATCAACATCCTATCTGCTTTGAAGCCATCTGTCATAATTATCAATACTGTTCTGTTGTTCCATTACTTTTTTGAAAGCCATTCTTTATCTATAACTATAAATAATATTTATTTATTTGTTGGCTTCTGCCAGTTAACCAGTAATTACTGGTAGAAAGTGGCAGTTGGGAGGTTAGTGTCGAATATCAGTATCTGAGACACCATGCTGGGCCAGTTGGTATGGCCTAATTTGTATAAACTGACAAATAAATAAATCTAAATATCTCATAAACGACCAGTTTACATACAGAATGACTGACATAAATATAGGTAACTTTGAAAGATCTTTCAAAACCATTAAATCATTATAAAGTGTCATTTCCACTGCATTGTTTTCACATCAGTAGAGTGCACTTGCCACTATGCAATAAAGAGATCTTATGCTCTAGTGTAGTGTTGGGCAAGTGAGACCCCAGCTATTGAAGGACTACACTGTCATCATCTTCCACCAGGGGATAATGGCAGCTGCAGTCCGGCAGAAGCTAGACATTGCCGACCCCTGCATTAATGCTTACCTCTAAGTGCAGCTGCTGGTATTAGAGGGTAACACCTGTGGAGCTATTCTGGGGGTTCTTACATTCCCCCATTATCATCAAAAATGAAAAGTATTTATATTCATTAGTGTGGACTCCAAGTAAATTTTTTTATGTTTATGTTTCTTGGATGTAAACGTCCTAAAATCTTCCAAAATAAGTGTGGATAGTATCTATATTTGTTATCAGGCTTGTTAAAAAAGACACAGAGATATTTGTGTCAAGAATCAAAACCACTCAGAATTGCGTAGCTTCGACTGGTCTGTTTACAGCCCATATCAATTTAGGACCTTGTATAAACTAACAGGAGTGACATGGTCATACACAGCTGCTTACATATGAATAGGAATATGCATGTGTAGATCATATTTGGGGGCTCAAGCACTTAAGGGGGGAGATTCACTAAGCAGTGTTAAAGAGGTGATAAATTGGAGATGACTTCTTCAGTTTATCACTTCTCCAATTCCTATGTTATTCTATAAGTCCTATGTTCTAACATCTCCAAAGTTGAAGAAATCTTAGTGCATAATATATAGAATAACATAGGAACTGTAGAAGTCCTCTCCACTTTATCACCTCTTTATCACTGCTTAGAGAATCTCCCCCAATAAGTCATTTTTAGAAATGCTGCAGTAGTTAGAAATACATATGATACAATTCAGAAAGCTAAGGAGATGGAATTCCTGGCCAAGACAAAGGCATCATAGGCACATATAAACATTCCTGAAATGTTAATTGATTTAAATGGGGTTTTTAATACATTGAATGATAGAGAGGACTGCAGTACATTGCTTTTCTTTACAGCCCAATTTAAATAAAAAGAAAATCTTGGACATTTTTATATAATACACATATATATATATATATATATATATCTCTCTATATATATATATATCCAATCAATACAGTATTTCCTACACTTACACATCACTTTATATGCAAGATTAAGACTAAAGAAACAGAAAGACAAGCAGATTATTTTCGAACCTTGATATTGATTTAGCTGTAACTGATTAGCAGAACAGAACAAAAATCCATAGCGCTTCATTTCACATGAAATAATTACTTACATGTAGAGCACAGAGATTTTCTTTAAGCCTATTGCATATTATGTATTAGTATTCATCGTTTTAAATATTGTTCACAGTGCTTGTATCTGTAATATGTCATTTTATCATTGAGGATGGAGAGTCTGAATATGGTCACAGAATGTTATTACTTGATATTTGCAAAGAAAACTCAATGGGGGAGGGGTTGTGGAGAGTTCTTCAATGCATTGTGAAGAGCATTCAATGGGTTTACACCCCTATGTAAACAAGTGAAATTTTTATTTTTCCCCTGTAATGTTTACACCAGGACTGTTCCAATTCCATAAGGATGATGTATTAAAAACTTCCCACAATTCCTATTGATTTAAATGGAGCTTTTAATCTCTTTAAGATAGATTTCCAATGCAGTGCAAAGCATTCAATTGGTTAAAAGTCCTTTTTAACTCAATGGGAATTTTTATTTGGTTCAGTCGATTTACTCTACAATTGCTCCATTTCTTAGAACAGCAACTCACAATCTGCTAAAAAGACTTGAATTCTAATTGGCACATCAGATAGGTACATGATATATGATGTGTCAAAAAGCATACTTCTTCATATCACTGCCTCATAGACACTCTGTAAAAGAATGCTTTCTCACCTACCTAGAAGACTGCAATCTCCTGTCCTTCAGCAGAGAAAACCATCTCAAATATCATTAATTTTCTCTGTATATTTTACCTGACAAGTTTTCTATGGGAAAAAATATCTATAGAAATCTGCTTGATTATAACAATGCGCTAACGTTCTTTCAGTCCATGGGGTATATGAACTATTGAGGTGCAATCTCTGTTTTACCCTTTAGATTCCAAAGATGTCTCTAGCAATCAAGAGAAAAAAAAAAAAACAAGCATCATATGTGTTAACCCTTTGAGTGTCAGAGAGTTATCCAACTCATTGAAACACAAAGGTTAATATCCTATATTATAATTCACTAAGGATGTTTGTCAGAAGCCGTCATGCACAGTAGAGACGGCTGCGCACACTGCAGTCATGCTCAGTACAGACTGCCCGCGCCATGGCTGACATGGAGCGGGGAGCTCCGAATACAGAACGGAGTCCTCTCTGCACACCTTCCTGGACCACTTGGTCCCAGGAAGGTGCGCAGAGAGGACTACGGTCTGAATTCGTAGCGCCCCACTCCGTATCAGCAGCAGCACGTTCATGCAGTCAGTACTGCGCATGACTGCAGCGCCGCCGGTGTTGGCCCATGTACAAGAGCTTTAAAACTAGTATATATGTGTGTAAATGTGTGTGTGTGTGTTAACAGGTAGTAGAAAATGTTCATTTAGCAATGTGATAGCATTAAGAAAAAAATATAAGGAAATATTGTTATAATGATCCAAAAAATTGCTGTTGTGTGCAAGAGTAAATATAATTTGAGCACAGATCATTAAAATTATCAAGTATAGAGTAGCAGCAAACATTATATTAACTAAATAATCAAATACTTTAAAAATGTATACAAAATGCACCCCCATGCAAGATTCTCATTGCACGGTAGCTCCTGGGGTCAGTTGTACTCTCTCTGGCATTGGGGTTTAACACCAATCCAATGTAAACTCTTTTGCTTAAGCACATCTATTTAGCTGGCCAGTGGGGTTTCTGTCCCGTCGAGAATATGATATCCTTTTCTACTCCTTTCCCTTTCCTCTTCCTCTCTCTCTTCTCCCCCTCACTACTCTTCTAACACTCTTGTCCTCTCATAAGACACCTGTTAGAATTTTAAGGCCAGACACTAAGCGACCCCCACTGATTTGCATCCTCTCTATGGAACAATCTAACGTACCATTCTGACTTCTGCATTTCACCTCACATACAACCCTCATATCCTTTGATCCACCGATCACATATTTACTTGTCCGCTAAGCGGGTCATGGTTCGAGTTCTCTGCTGCTACCATGCAGGGTTGCCATGTCTTTTTGTAATTTTTTTGTCTTATCTTAACTAGATATTATGGTGTTTATAATGCTGTATTCAATTATGTACAGCTTCATATGTATGTTGTACTGTCTATTGCTGTATGTTTATCTTTTATATCAAGAAAGTTTTTTTTTAAAGAAAAAAGTACACAAAATGCCCAAAATTAAAAAAACAAAATTGCATCAAAAACTCATTGAATATGAAATAGAGTAATATTCACTGGGTTAAAGACCTGTTCAGATCATGGAGATTTGTAGTTGTCCATGGTAAAGCTGAATTATGCTGGAATTTCTCCAACTGAATTTAATATACCAGCCTCAGTGCAATGCTATAATTCATAAACTCTCTTTAATTTTACATAGAGGAGTTAAACTTAATCAAATAAAAAAAAATCTAGTCTGACAAATTTACAAACAGATAACAAAAATGGGCAGTATCTAGTTAAAGTGGAACTATATCTATGAAACAACTATGAAATATCTATGAAAGAAGTTTCAAAAGCAAAATATATTTTTGTTAGACATATTTTATTTAAATCATATATTTAGCTATATAGTTAACTTTATAGCTTTATATTCAGCTTTATTTATTTGTCATTTAGTGCAAGTCCTCCAGGAATGCATGGAGAACTCAAAGATTCTACATAGCTCTGCAATACCAACTGCCACTTCCTACCAAGAAGTACTAGGGCAGTTGCATAAGCTAACAAATAAATAAAGCTAAATATTAGATGAAATGTAAAATCTCTAACAAATATGGGTGATTTTGTGGATGACTAGTTAAATAAATGAGGATTTGGGGAGATCTCATTTGTCCACTTGTGCTATAGACTTGCTCTGGATTTGCTTTTCTTTAGCCTGATAAGTAAGGCTCCAAATACCTACTTATCAAACACTTTAGAAGCACCTGTATCACAAAAGTGATCAATTGTTTTACATTGGTCAGCTGTACATGTTTCTATCTATCTATCTATCTATCTATCTATCTATCTATCTATCTATCTATCTATCTATCTATCTGTCTGTCTGTCTGTCTGTCTATATATCTATCTATCTGTTTGTCTGGTACACATACAAGTTGGGTAGAAAATAATGCTGTTTTCTCTAATTATTATTTTTTTTATTTATTTTTCTCTTTTTTTTAGGTTTAGAAGAGCTACTAAATATAATGGATTTTGTATTGCCCTCCCCCCCGCCACACACACACACACACACACACACAGGCACAGGACAGTTACTGGTGTGTGTGTGTGTGTGTGTGTCTCTGGGGTGGGGTGGGGTGGAAATGTATGAGGCAATATACAGTGAGACTGATGTACTAAGCATTAAATGAACTACACCAAAGGGAACAAATAAAAATTATGTTACTTTAAATGAATCTTTTTCCCCCTTGAATGATAGAAGGGTCTCCAACAAATTGTTTCAAAATACATTTGAGACCTTTTTTTAGCACTCAAGCATCCATTGAGTTAAAAACCCCTTTAAAATCAATAGAGGTTTAGGGAATTTTTATTTGTTTGCTATTGTGCAGCTGGTTTGCCCCAAAATAACTCTAGTTCTTAGTATATCAGTCTCACTGTTGCAACTAGTATATGATCATTCAATAATATCATTTAGTATATATCGCTGATCAAGTTTGTTTCTCTGGATACATGGAAATGCTGGGGAACTCTACAAAAGATCTTTTGAGCTAAATGCATATGCATACAGTGTATGTGTAAGCATATGTTGGCACCCTGCTGTCTAAAATAGAATATGCCTGCCTGAACCAGGCTGATAAATATGCAGATGGCTAACACACGGAAACCCTTGAATATTTCTATGCAAGTTTAGCCATTGCCCTTTCATGAATATCCCCCAGAGTGTTGGTGGAGCAAAAAGGGATATTGAGGTTGATGTACTAAGGAGACCGGGTGGGGGGGAAGATGCAGTAAGGTGTGATAAAGAATCAACAAACTTTAAAGACCCTCTTCAGTGTGGCGAGCTTTTCAATACTTATGCTATTTTATGAAGCCTATATACTTTCTTAAACTGGAGTGATCTTAGTGCATAGGCTTGCTAAAATAATATAGAAATTTGAGCGTTTATAATACTCAATATGTTATCTCCTCTTTACCACACCTTTGATGATGGGAAAATGTGATTCTATTTGGGTTTAAGGTGATATTGTGGAAGACAATGAAGGGAAATTGTTGTGCTGTGGGTGAAGTAGGTTATATGGGTGGGAATGATGAAGAAGGGAGAAGGTGGTGATCTAGGGGGATGGAGATTATATGGGCAGATGAGGGGATAAGAAGGTACTGTCGGGGATGAAGGTGATTTGAGGGAGGCGGTGCTATGAGGGATGAAGGTAACTTGTGGGAGATAGGATGATGAGGGGAAAAAGGTGGTTCTATTGGGATATAGGTGAAATGGAGTGTGATGATGGGAATGGTGGTGCTTTGGAGGATGAAGGTTATATGGGGGGAGTTAATGATAATGGAAGAAGGTGGTTCTATTGTGGATGGAGGTTATATGGATGGAGGTGTAGGGAAAAAGCTGTTATATGAGAGTAAAAATTAAATGGAGGGAGATATTGAGGGTAGAAGGTGGTTCTGTGGAGGATAAAGGTGATAATGAGGCAGACACTAAAGATGGGAGAAGGTGGGGCTATTGAAATGAAGGTGAAATAGAGGAAAATGATCATGAGGGGAGAAGGTGGTGCTTTAGGGATAAAGGTAGAATGGGGGAGATGTTGATGAGTGGAGAAGGCTGTGCCATGGGGAATGAAGTTGAAATGTAGGGAAATGATGATGGGAAAAGGTGATGATATGGAGAATGATGGTGATATGGGGGGAGAAGATGATAATGTGAGAAGGTTGTGCTATTGGGAATGAAGGTGATATGGTGCAATGATGATGAGGGGAAAGCAGGTTATGCTATAAAGTAACGATAATATGTATAAAAAAGATGAAGGAAGAAGATGGTGTTATGGGGATAAAGGTGAAATGGAGGGAGAGGATGATGAGGGGAGAAGCTATTATATGATGATGAGGGAAAAAGGTGCTTACATGGGGAGAAGTTGTTGTATGGGGGGATGAAACTGATATGGAACAACTGACAAGGAGGAATATGGTGAAGGAGAGGAAGAATGGGTAAGGAAAGGTTGTAAGTTAAATTGACCAGACCTATTCTTTAACTTGGTCTATTTATGAAAAAGCTAATATATGGTGGATTTCAGTCAATGCACATTTCATGTGTCCTCAGTTAAAGAGGGGGACTGGTCTAGTCAACTTATCATAACTTGCTCCACTCTCCGTAATCTCTTTGACCAGTTATATCCTCCCAATTTATTCAGCTGTGACAGAGTTGAATTTAGTGTGTGCAGGAATGGGGTCTCACACTGGTCCTCTTCCTAGAGTCCTATGGAATTTTAATCTGTCTTTCCTTTTGAATACTTTTTTATTTTATTTTAACTGGACATTTATAAATAACTACAGGACAAGCAACTAACAGCTAATGTAATTTCCACCTGTAGTCAGCTTGGGAAAATAGCAGTTCAGTATAATAGCTAAAATAAAGGATTTAATTAAATGAGTTAGTAGTATTTGTGCATATATTGTCCACTTGAATGATGGAGATGTTGCTAGCATCTAAGGCACTGATGGGCAACCAAGGTTTTGCAGCTGTTGAGGACTACAGTTCCCATGATCCCCAACCTACCAACAGTTGTCTGGGGGTAATATGAATACTAATACACAACAGCTTTTTACACCTGAACTAAGTGGTTAAATTACACTGGAGTAGCAAATCAATAACTATATAAAACAAATGGGTACACTTGCATGTCTGGAACAGATCAGAACACAAAGTCAAAGCATGCAGTGTTTCCACTGCATTAAAATAACACAATGGGAAATGATAACCTTTCCAAGAGACAGGTGTTCTGATCTATTTCAGTCTTATAAATGTATATGTTTAGCAATTTTTTGCTCACCATAACAATTTAGTTTAGCATAATGTTGTCAGCATACAAATCAAAAAGGTATGGCCAGTTATTCAAAATTACTGGACATGTGATTTTGGAAACATTATTAATAATAACATAGTATACAGCTCAGAACAGGAGGGTATTTGTGTGTTTGGGGTGGGTGGTCATGAACAAAAAAGCGGATTTACATTATTAACCCCTTTATTGATAAATATGGCTCTAAGGGGTCAGCCAATATTAGCTAATAATAAAAACAGCTACCCTAAATAAGCTCTCCAGTTAGAATAGTAATTGCATTTGCTGTTCAAATGATGTAAAGATAGAGAATCCTTTTTTTTTCATGAGCCCGGATGCTGGGCTCTCCTGCAGTTTGGAGTCCCACCTGCACAATGTGATTGGCTGCGCTTGCTGTCAAAGTCATTGAATGCTCGGCAGGAGGATTTGGAAATGATTAATTGCCCTGTCTGGAGAGCCGAGGGTACTGAACAGCAGGGTTCCCGGCATATGTAAATACAAGTGGCCACAGAGCTGTAACAGAACCAAATGAAATGAGCAAAATTACTTCACAAAGGGACTTAATGTGGAGTGTTTAGATTCTGAAGATTAGCTGCTATTTTATCTCTGTGGGAGAAGGAAACTCTCTACCATGAGAAACTAGATAGCTTTCTTGGTCTGAACCCCAAATTTTGCTTTAGGCTAAATGAGTTATTATTAATAATAAGAATACTAATTTATGCATCAAGATATGGAGGTATGCAAACCAACTGCATCATAGGGGAGAAATAAAAATGTTCTTTTATTTAAATGGGACTTTGTTTTGCAGTGTGTGGAGACCTCTCTAGCATACAAGGGATTCAAAACCCCACTTAATATTTTGAGTGCAGAGGGGTAGCCAACTTAATGCGTTGCAATACTTAGGATAACTCTCTGGCACTCAAAGGGTTAAACTCTATGGTGAATGGTGGAATTGTATTTGTTCCCTTATGTTGCCATTTTTGTTGCTCCAGAATTGCTCCAATGCTCTTTAGTAAGTCAACCTCTAAAGATAAACCACCTGAGCAGCTCCCGATTTATGCTATTGCCATGAATACACCACTCTCTTTCATAGAATGGAAGTTTATTGTTTAACCCTTTGAGTGCCAGAGGGGTACATTGCATTTCCCTCTGGCACTTCAAGGGTTAAGCTTGTGGTTAAAAAAAAAAAAAAAAAAAAAGATAAAAAGCCCCACAAAAGTAAATGAGGGTTATGCAATTTTTTTTTTTAAAAATTTGTTACATTTTTACCAGGTTTGCAAATGTAAAACACATGGGGGGTTAAGCAGTAAGCAGTGATAAAGAGGTGATAAAGTGGAGATGGCTTCTCCAGTGATATCACTTCTCCAGTTCTTATGTTATTCTATGGAGTCAATGCACTAAGATTTCTTCAACTTTGGAGATCTTAGTGCATAAGTGATATATTATAAGTGATACATTTGGAGAAGTAATATCACTGGAGAAGTCATCTCCACATTTTCACCTATTTATCACGCTTTAGTGCATGACCCCTAGGATATCGTAATGTTAAATTTATGAATGTCATTTGCATTCAAAGAGCTATTTGGCATCTGAAGTTTACCAATGTCCAGTGCTGTTTCACCACTGTAGACTGTAATCTCAGTATCACTCATGGCAGGGAACATGGGAATCCTTTTACTTTTCAGGGATTCTTCATGCAGCAAATTTTTACATTAATCCTCTGAGAGTCAGAGGGATATACAATGCAATACTAAGCAATGGATCGTGCACCCCTCTATCACTCAGTTAGTTAAAGGTGAATAAATACCTCAAAATAATAAACAACCACTTATCTTACTATGGCCAGAAAATCCCAGTGACCCTTCTGAATTATTTCCTTACGCCTTAATTCAAGAGATAGCAGCTTCATTAAGTCCGGGATGTCATATCCATGGAGACAACCATGACAGTTGCTGACAGAAACACAGGATACAAACTCCTCTCACTGCATATGGTAATCTTAACCCTTTAATTACAAGAGGGGTATGCAACAAATTGTTTCACAATGCACCATCCCTGGTCCTTAAAGGGTTAAATAGGGCCCTGCACTGTCCCCATGTCAGTTTAAAGAAACTGTCAGCAACTGCAATGTTCACCGCTATTAACATAACATCATGAACATGACTGAATAAAGATGTTACCTTTTGAACAAAATAGAAGGGCAAAATTCATAGTGTCATTAGGATTTTTTTGGCTATAATAAAGTAAGGAGGGTATTATCAGGAGTTGTTACTTCACCTTTAAATTAGTGATTTATGTACAAATGGATTGTGTTGTTTATATTTGGAAGACAAGAAAAAGGGAGCTTAGTTTCCAGGAATGTGAAGATCAGTGGCTAACTTCATTTATCATGCTAGCTGACCAGTCATGGAAAGAGAATACACAAGGATTGGAGTACTGGACAGACTGTAAGAAACAGATATATTAGTAACCACTATTTATAAGCTGGGAGACTTGGCAAGGAAGGAAATAGAAGGATGCAGTTCAGAACTTTACATAGGACACTGCAGGAATGAATGGAACCAAGATACATTAGTGTAGCTAGCAAGCTGAGCAAAGCTAATGGTCAAATAACTTTAAACTGAGGAAAGTGTGATGACTAAAGATGAGCGAGCACCCCGATGCTCGGGTGCTCGGGTGCTCTGACCGAGCACCCCCTGATGCTCGAGTGCTCGGCCGAGCACCCGAGCCCCATTCAAATGAATGGGAGCACTCGAGCATTAAACCAGGCACCCCCTGCTCTGATGAGCGGAGGGTGCCTGGTCAATGTCCCCCTTCATCTCCGCTATGCCCCTCTTCCACAATGTCCCCCTTCATCTCCTATGCCATAGCGGAGATGAAGGGGGACATTGTGGAAGAGGGGCATAGCGGAGATGAAGGGGGACATTGTGGAAGAGGGGCATAGAGTCTATGCCCCTCTTCCACAATGTCCCCCTTCATCTCCGCTATGCCCCTCTTCCACAATGTCCCCCTTCATCTCCTCTATGGCATAGGAGATGAAGGGGCACATTGTGGAAGAGGGGCATAGCGGAGATGAAGGGGGACATTGTGGAAGACGGGCATAGCGGAGATGAAGGGGGACATTGTGGAAGAGGGGCATAGAGTCTATGCCCCTCTTCCACAATGTCCCCCTTCATCTCCGCAATGCCCCCTTCATCTCCGCAATGCCCCCGTACCTCCATTCCCTGGTGGTCCAGCGGAGCGTCTTCGGATCTGTGCCTCTTCCGGCACAGATCCTCTTCACCCGAACATGTCGGGCGAGCACATGGCGGTACTCGTACGAGTACCGCCATGTGCAGAGCAGAGCGATGCTCGAGCCGATCCGAGCATCGGCCGAGCACGCTCGCTCAACACTAGTGATGACACTTATTCTCTATTCTGGACAAAGCTGAGATGCTAGAGAACAGGATCCACAATATTCCAGAGTAAGATGCTCAGGAATGGGGTGAACAACAAGTCAAAAGTTCCTTGCGATTGTAGTTGACCCAAAAGATTGAGTAAAAATACTGCATAGCAGAGCAAAAGACTAGGGTCAAAAACATGGGGGCAGACACTAGCAGTCCTTGTTTAACAGGCAATACTTGAGCCAGACAGCAAATAGTAGCAGTGGCTGACCCACAAAGCATAAAAACAATAAAAGATCTCTCAAACTATTAGAAATGAAACCTTCAAACTTTTAACCATTTTCACAACTCAGTATTAAGTACATTTTCACACTCTTGTAGTTTACAGTCAAATGACAATTTTTGGTACCCTTCTGTGAACAATCCACATCATACACTATTTTTTCAGCAGACCATATACTTTCAAAAGATACCCTTGGTTTCTGGATCTCGTCTAAAATGAGAAATACAAATTTACCCTGAATGCAAAAACATTTTTTTTTTATCAATTCAATTAAGTGATTTATAAACAACAGTCCTGGAGTATATTTTTCTATGTTCCACTAGCAAATGCTTATGGTTCTGTATTTCGGATTAAATCTCCTTTCTAAAATAAAAAAAACTTTGGGGGAGATTTATAAAGGAGGAGTTAATGGAAAAGAAGCATTAAAATGGCTATAATATTGTTGCTGGTAGTTATAAAAGTATTAAGGACAATTTAGGTAGACATAACACCATATAATATGTTTTTTTTATAAATTAGAGTAATGAAGTTTGTGAAAAGTGTGAAATGTCACTATTTGCTACAATTTAGTGACATCATTTTCACAAAATATTTAAGGCCAAGTCTGACCTGTTCTTATTCTTTACTGACACCACATTTATAAGTGTAATTAGAATACTTTACAAATATCAACACTCATAATAAGGAATAAGGACATTTTAAGGATATTTTCACAAAACAAACACAAACACTTGTTATAAATCTCCCCCTTTGTGCTTTTAGATATAGGACTTCTTATAAAAATTAGCAACTGAAAATGTTGTTTTTTTTTAAATGATTTCCTTACACTTAAATATTTGTAACTAACAACTGCAGACAAGAAGAGAATGTAGACAAGGCATAACATTTTTTAAAAGAAGACAACCTACTGTATACAGGGCTGTGGAATTAGTTGGTGCTATATAAATAAAGAATAATAATAATTATAATAATAATAATAATAATGTATCAAATGATGGGTTGCTTGCTTTTTTATCTCTACTCCTTGTGCACACATTTTTCCAGAACATGGCACTAAAGGGAAAAAAATAGTTTCACATTTACACCATTTCAAAGGTTCTGAATTCCTTTAAAACTATAGAATTTCCTACTATGTTTATTAGCAGCTCCTCTCACAAGAGAAATAACACCCCACTGGTAGGAAATATTATAGAATAGGGTTCACAAGAAGAACACATCTAAGCTTATTAAAATATTATTTTTTTTTTTTTATATAGGAGACTAGCAGAGTAAAAATTATACTTTTATTGGCTGAGTGGCTCCTGGATGCAAGACATCAAGACCCTAAGGGCTCGATTCAATTCAAGCCTGTAAAACAGTAGGGCAAAAATTTGTTCCACCTGGCATACACACAGTTGTATCATTGGAATTTATTCACCCTACCAACATAAAATATATAGCGCATTGGCCAACAGATCATGACATGCAGCCCAAAGTTCATTGTTGCTGTTTTTGCCACAATGCACGCTAAGTAGTGTGAATAATTTGAACATCAAAGGAAGCCAACTAATGCTTGGTGTTTGACAATGTCAAACATTAAGATTGAGCAATCAAAAGTGACTCTCCCCCATCTTCTAAACACTAACCCTACCCTTGGCTCTAAACAACAATTAAGTTTAAAAATACTAGACCTAACACTATCCCATCACCCATATCCCATAGGTGTAACTTTTCTGCACCCTAGTCTTCCCCTTTAATTCATATTCTGTAAGCTTCTTTCTTTTTTTCTTCTTCTGTCATCTTCACATTTCTTCATGTGTAAAGTTAATTGTTCCCTTATAAAAGAAGAATAATTACATCCAATGCCCCCTTTAAAGTCCCGCTGCTGCCGCAGCCGCAGGTCGAAGAATAAAAAAGAAAAAAATCCCCATTGTGGTACCTTTTGTGCGTTTCCCAATTCAAATTGAGGGACATTTGAACAGAGACTGACTTTTATATGGCAAGTCTCTGTTCAAAATTGTTCCTACTCTCTCATTGGGTGGGATGTGGGGTTATGCAGGGAATGGAACATGCCCTGCAATAACCACACCTCCCAGCCAACCAACTTCTGGCTGGAGGAGTTATGCATATTTCATCATCAATCCAACTATCCAATCATTGAATCACAAAAGCTGACTGGATGGGAGGTGGGTTACTGCGGAGCATGACCAAGACCTGGGGAAACATTGATTAGACTTAGACTTATTAGAGGTATAAGCCCTGAAGAGACATTGATTAGTTGTAGGAAATTAGACTTGTGTTAGGCACAAACACTGAAGAAACATTGATTTGTAGGACTTAGAATTATTTGAGGCACAAGCCCTGCTGAAACATTGGTTACTTATTGGAAATGAGACTTGTGTTAGGCTGAAGCCTTGAGGAAACATTGATTTATAGAACTTAGACTTGTTTGGCACAAGCCCTAAGGAAACATTGATTTGCAGGACTTAGACTTATTAGAAACAATCCCCCCATTTTTTTTGTAGCCCTCTGTTTCATGTTTTTAAAGAACAAGACCTGAGGAAAAAAAAGTGTTTTGTTGGCCAGTGTCCACTGGTCACTGTCAAATGCCCTGGTATAATTGTTGAATGTGCATCTGCTGTTCTTGCTGTTGCTGAGTTGTTTAAACAGCAGGATGTCACACTTGCCATCTCTTGTTGACCTGAAGTAGGCAGACTGGCAGCACTAGCAGCAGGCACAAGCAGCTGATATGTGTTCCTTGTGGTGTTATTGCTGCTATTCAACAGTTCTTCCTTCTTCAGGATCATGTTCCAGCTGGACAATTCCATGGGGATGAGGGGACCCCCCATGGTCAGGGGAATGTTATGGGATACCTTGACTGCTAGTCTGGAGGCTCTGCATTACTTTCTCTACCACTCCCAAAAGCTAGTCCCACCAGCTGTTTCACCATAACTATTACTACTAACGCCAGCCACATCAACTTCAGACCCTGAGTCTTCATCCTCACTAGTAGTATGTTCACCCCCCACTCACTACTAACAATCTGAGTATGTACAAGCTTCTGGATCCTCTTAGTAGTAGTATTAGTGGCAGGACTGCTTGGGGATAGCAAGTGTGAATTAGGGTCCCCTGCTGCCACACTGGCATCATCTCCACCACCTCCTTCCCCCTCCTGAGAATCACAAGACACACTGGCAGCAGGTACAGCACTGGCAGCAGGCATAAATAGCTGATCTGTCCTGCTCCCACTACTACCCTCTTCTTCCTCCTGTGACACAAATTTCCCCAAAATCCCTATGGGTCATGTATGAGGATTGGCCATCACTGGGTCTGGGGAACCAAGGCATCCAGACCCTTTCATGTTGGTAGGGGGTCACTTCTTCCTCCTCCTCAGACTCACTGGACACATAATGGTCTTGCCAGCTCCTCCTTTTATTATTATTAAAATTGATCATAGTGATAGCAGTTGCCATGCTCCTTTCCTTACTCAATTTTGCTAATAACTCACAACAAAACAGCCTAGCTCCTCTCTCTCTTTCTCTTTCTCCCTATAGCTGCTTGTATTATGTTTCACTTCCTGGAAAACACCCTGTTTTTATAGAGAAAAGGCAGAAAATATGTGATTACAGGGGTCAATTTATTTAAAGCAGATTTTCCAGTGAAAAAACGGGCCATCACATGATTTTCACAGATTCTCTCCTCAGAACACGGCGGGATCTTCCGTCCACCCTTATGGATCCATGGAGTAATCTGAAATTAATCCACAATGACTACTTTTATTCACTTGTGGGAAATTTGGAAACAATTTCAGTGGAGTTTTATTTGTCTTCTTCTAAATCAACACTGAGATGTGACAAAGGCTGAACTTGACAATCTCATAATCAACTATATAGCTATTTAACCCACTCATCCATACACTTTCTGTGGATACCCTACTAAACTACATGCTCTCTAATAAGGAGACACTATATCTCTAAGAATTCCCATTTTACTAAAGTAGGATGAAGCACCTGCACTTTAGTCTTAATGCAGCAGACAGGAGCACAGATGAGAGGGCTGAGTGCTCAATCTTTGCAACTTTAATGCTTTGCGTGCCAGAGAGGTACCCAACTCTTTGCAATGCAATGCATTGGATATCTCTCTGGCACTCAAAGGATTAATCATAAGTGGAGGTTGTTACATTTGTATCAAACTTTTTTCAGCTTGCCTAAAGAGAACACATTTTATTTTAAAATAATCTTTTCTAACACAAGTATAGCTAGCCTGAATTATTTTAAAACAGTTTGCAAATGCATTCAAAGTGGAAATACTGCAGATCACCATGATTAAGAAGAGAGAGGGCCACTTGTTTGACATGCTTGCAGGGACTCTAAAGGCAGGGCTTTTTAAGTCTGCTGTAGAGTTTTTCCCTGAGTTTGCCTGCGCTTGTACTGAGGACACACCTGACTACATCTGACACAGGAAGATTTCAATTTTCAACAGAACCACAGCCTGGAAAGCACTTCATTTCATCTGCTAGGAATTTCAGCTAATCTGCAACCCCAAGCACAGGACAAAGTGGGAAGAATCAACTTACCATTCATCCACTCCAGGAATTTAACTCTTTCATTGACATCTCATCAGTGTTGTCCTCACCTTTTAATCAAATCTGGCTGCAACTAAATCTATGGATCGTCTGGTCTGGTCTGGAAGGAAAAACTGTACTACATTTCATATAGACAGCTGAAGCTATCTGCCTGCAAGTCACTGATCACTCACATTCCCAACTTCTCACCCATTTGAACGTATATTGTCACTAAACAATGCATCTATTAATTGTCTTATTATTGTTTCTGCCAGCTCAACTGCGTAAAATATCAAAAGCATTCAGCCCTCCTACCTGCTCATCAATCTCTATATCTCCATCCCTCTTACACTCTCCAATGATTTGTTCTCATGAGCTGTTCTGTTACCTGAGCTCTTTATATCCATCCACCAAGGAACAGCCCACACCTTCTCACACATGCAAATCCACCTCTCGCATGCTTTTCCTGACTGCAACTCATCTCATGGCTGCAGGTGACATCTCTCCTAACCCTGGTCCCACCTACATTCCCACCTATGGCCGTCCTAGATTGCGGCCTACCCGCACCTCTTGTGGGGCAGACCCTAGAACTCTGCTAGCTGTTCTCTGCCTCCCCCCATCCCTTCCACCCTTCTCCTGTGCATTATGGAATGCTCACTCTCTACTAAACAAACTCCACACTACCCACAACCTATTCCTCTCTAACTCTCTAAACCTATTCGCTGAAACCTGGCTCTCACATTCTGACTCATCTGCCAAAGCAGCTCTCTCCTATGGTGGCTTACCCTTCTCTCACACTCCCCGTCCTGATGGCAAGGGTGGGGGTGTGGGACTTCTTCTCTCTCAGCTCTGCTGCTCCAGGCCTCTGTCTCTTCTTCCATCAGTCTCCTTCACCTCTTTTGAAGTGCACACAGTCCAGCTCTTCTCCCCTGTCCCTCTCCTGGTAGCTGTGATTTACAGGCCACCAAGCAACCCTTCTTCCTTTCTCTCTGAATTTGAAACTTGGCTCTCTGTCTTTCTGTCCTCATACACTCACACATTACTCCTTGGAGACATCAACCTACACACTGATGATGCATCCTCATCTAGTGCCTCCCGATTTCTCTCTCTGACCTTGTCCTTTGGCCTTCAACAGTGGACTGCTGCCAGAGATGGTCACTGGCTAGATCTAGTTCTCACCAGAAACTTTTCAGTCTCTGACTTCACAATTTCCCCATTTCCACTCTCTGATCATCATCTTATCTCCTTCACGCTATCTCACACACCTTCCCCTCCCCTCCCTAAATCACCCTTCCTAACCAGGAACCTACACTCAATCAAACTACCAGACCTGGCATCGACTGTGAAGACTTCCCTCTCTTCTCTCTGCCCTACTGGTACTACTACTAATATAGACACTCTGGTCCATGAATATAACACCTCATTAATGTCCTCCTTGGACCTGCATGCTCCCCTCCAACGTCGACTCTCCCACCTCAGGAATCCCAGACCCTGGCTAAATTCAACAACCTGCATGCTGCGCGCCTGTTGTCGAGCTGCAGAAAGTCTCTGGCGAAAGTCTCATTCTGTTGCCGACTTACACCATTATAAATTTGTGCTATCCTGTTTTAACACAGCTCTCACCCAGACTAAACAGAAATACTTCTCTAACCTCGTCACTACCCACAAATCTAACCCCCGGGACCTCTTTAAAATCTTTGATTCTCTTCTCAAACCCCCAACCTTGAACTGCCCTTCCTTCTCCATCACTCCAGAGGACTTTTCAAATATGATACAGTCCATCCAACAAACGATACCCTCTACATCCTCTCCTCCTATGACTCTGATTCCTAGTCCACCCTGAGCAACCCTCATCTCATTCTCCCCTACCACAGAGGAGGAGGTATCTCTTTTACTGTCCTCCTCTCCACCCACTACCTGCCCCTCGGATCCCATGCCCTCTCACCTCGTTAAGGCTCTTGCAACTACTCTTGCTCCGAGCCTTACTAATATCTTTAACTCCTCTCTCTCTGCTGGAACTTTTCCATCCTCATTTAAACTTGCAATAGGCAGACCTATACTCAAAAAACCCTCACTCGACCCCACCTGCCTTTCATATTAGCATCCGGTTTCACTCTACCCTTTTACATCTAAGATCTTGGAACGCCTTGTATTCTCCCGCTTAATCTCTTTTCTCAATACAAACTCTCTTCTTGACCCTTTACAGTCAGGTTTCCGTTCCAACTATTCCACCGAGACAGCCCTAACAAAAATTACAAATGACCTATACACAGCAAGGGACAAAGGAGACTTTAGTATACTAATCCTACTAGATCTATCTGCTGCTTTTGACACTGTTGACCTGCACTCCTACTGCACACACTGCACACCCTTGGCATCTGTGACACACCTCTAGAATTGATTTCCTCTTATCTCTCTAAATGTACTTTCAGTGTTTCTCTTGCTAACATTTTCTCATCTCCCCTCGACCTCTCAGTAGGTGTACCTCAGGGATCAGTCCTGGGACCACTTCTTTTTTCACTCTATACCCTCTCACTTGGTGACTTCATCTCACCTCTGGGATTTAATTACCATCTATATGCAGATGACACCCTAATCTATCTCTCTGTCCCTGACCTCACTCCAGCTGTGCAGTCTCAAGTCACTCAATGTCTCTCAGCCACTTCATCATGGATGGCCCACTGCCACCTTAAACTTAATATGGCTAAGACAGAGCTGGTGGTGTTCCCTCCCAAAACCCATCCACCAACCCCCTTCTCCATCACAATAGAAAACTCTTCCATACACTCAGTGTCCAAAGCACACTGTCTTGGGTTCATACTTGATTCTAAATTAACCTTCTCCCCCATATCCACGCTGTCACTAGAACATGTCATATCAATGGCCTAAACTACTACCTCAGGCACTCGTTCCTCTAGACTTGACTACCGCAACATTCTACTCTCTGGTCTCCCTGCTTCTCATCTATCTCCACTTCAATCTGTTATCAATTCAGCCGCAAGAATCGCCACATTTGCTCACAGATACCTTTCATCTCATCTCCTCCTGAAATCCCTCAGTTGGCTACCTATAAAGAATCATATTTCTTACAAGATTCTCCTCCACTCCTGTATGTCTCTGTGCTCCTCAGCACCCTCTTACATTTCTGCTCTTATCTCCCACTACACCCCTTCCCATCCCCTATGGTCTTCTCAAGGATTCTTCCTGTCCTCTCCCTACACAACTCGAGCCATCTCTCGACTACATGCATTCTCACTGGCTGCTCCTTGACTCTGGAATGCCCTTCCCATCCCCATTCGCCAATTTTCCACACTCATCACTTTCAAGTATCTCCTCAAAACCCACCTGCTCAGGGAGGCATCTCAATAGCAATGTCCTCCTCTTGAACACTGACAGTCATAGCAGAATCCTTCTGCACTTCTTTCACCACACCTTGTACCTGCACTTATAATCCTCCTCCCACTGTCTCTGTTTGTCATTATGAATTCAGCTTAGATTGTAAGCTCCTTGGGGCAGGGTCCCTTTCTCAGTCTAGGATTCCCTCGCTGCACTTTCCCCCACGAATAATGTAATGTTTGAACTTAAGTTTAATGCTCTTAACCCAGTTCTGTATTTTTGTATTATATTATTTAAACTTTTGTTAAGTGCTGTGTACATGTATGGCACTATATAAATAAAGATACATGTATACATACATGCTTGTCTTGGAATACTAGTCCAACTGCATGATATAATTTGTGCACTGGGTAGTGAAGGGCAAGAGTTAAATATCAAATCTCAAATTCTGATTCAACATCTTGCTGTAATTATTTATATAATATTTCATCTCAGTCAATGGATAACTGTTTATTGCTGGCATTAGCCTGAGACACAAGCCTAGCAATTAATTTAGGTAGATCTGTGCCACCAAAGTCATTGTTCCAAGCATGATATGCCATTTTTGCTCCATGAGAGGGTGAAGAAGGAGTGGGTCAGTTTGCAGTAGGGCACTATTGTAACTGAAAACTCTGACATTCCCATTGTTATTTTGCAGATGTGTCAGTGCAGATTGTATAATATTCATATTCTTCAGATCTTTTCTGCTGTTGACATTGGGCCTTCAAAAGCAAACTGGAACAATTCTAGAGCAAACAACTGTGCCACAGGGGACAACTAACAAGTTCTGTTAAGATAAATGGGCCTATATGCACTAAAGGTTGATGCAGTGTCAATATGATATTGTCGATGTGTTCGACAGGATTTTCGAAGTGCAGTCTATGTGGAAGGGATGTCCTCCCCTCACACATCTCCAACACTACGAAAATTCTGAAGTTGAATAGCATTCTCTCTGTGCTTCCCTACTTGGCCAGTAGGGGAATAAAGAGAAGGCTTTCAGCACCAAGGTAGCATCTATGAGGATTTGTGGCTACCACTTGCCCCCATCCTTGTTCCCTTGCCCAGTGGTAGCCATAAAACCTCAAATACACTGCTTGGCCTCTACAATTGTTCTCTTGACCACTGTTAGCAGAGAGAATGCTGTTCAGAATTATCTTAGCTCTCCCTGCTCTTACTCCATAGGAAAGTACAGGGAGATACCAACTACGACAACCTGAGTTACGGGAAGTGGAGACTGTGATCTCCGACAGCAGAGGCTGCTATCAGAGTTTACTGAATGAGTCGAAGTCTCACATTAAAATATCAACACCCCCCCTTGCAAACAAATGTCTCTCATTATTCAGCATTTCCATATGCAAATGAGCCATTATGCTTCATTTCCATATGGAAATAGGCCATTGTCTATGTGATGTATGAAAATGTGTATAACTGTCGCATTGATATCGATGTGGGCATTTTTTTGTCAGAGTGCTGGTGATGTAATGTCATAGACACTTTGATGAATACTGTGGATATGCCTACAACATTGCTCCGACAGGACGTCAGCATTTTTATCCCTCTATGAATTTTTGTGCATCTAGGCCATGGTGTTTTTAGCTTCTTTAATACATTGCTTCACAATGAGTTGGAGACAGCTCTGCCTTCAAGGGGTTCAAAGCACCATTTAAATCAGTTGTAAGTTGGGCAAATTTTCTTATCCCCCCCTCCAAGGTGTAGTTAGTTTACTCTGGAATTCTTCCAGCTCTTCTTAGTACCTCAGCCTTTCTGTATCTCAGGAAGGCAAATTTAAAATATTAGCACAAGCATTCAAAAGTGATTTTTGGCTTTATCAGAAAACTCAATTTGCATTTTATTAAAATGTTTGCTCATCTTCAAGGTTTTTCTCAGCAAGGAACAAACTGTAAGTGCTGCTTACTGCAAACTCCTAAGGCCCATTTAATCTCATTGTTATTTTACTTCAGTGTAAAAAGGTGAGGACTGGGATAAAATAAAACCAGTGGTCCTGCTAATCTGTAATTTCACGGTGCTGTTTTGTGACTAGATCCACTGTGACAAGATCTGAGGTCTGAGCAAAGTTTTCAGCATTAGAAAACACCCTGGGAGTCTAGTTGATCTGCAGTGTTATCATAGAATGACTATATTAAATCTTTCAAGTCCCCTCTGTCGCCAAAGCTTTAACATAAAATTGCATCCCTGGCTGGGAAATAATCAAACCCTCTACAGGTAATGTGTTTCAGCTTATTGTGATTCAAAAAAACAAAACTTTATCATGCATGGCTGGGAATACAAAGTGTATTTGGAAACACTGTGTGACATTCTCACTCTCATTAAAGGAACCCTATCAACTACAAACAACTCTGGTGATTTTGAAAGTACTTTCATCTGTATGTTGTAGTTGCCATTTTTAATTTAGAAAAAATAGTTTTTTTCAGTTATTTACATTAATAGATTATAAGATATGTCATGCAAGCATTTCCTATCTTAGCCCTTCATTATGTCCCCGACTTACTAATAATTAACTCTTTCAATGCAAGAGGAAAGTGTCAGTTAGCGGCTTAGGTAATGTAGGACTAAAACATGAATTGTCTGCATATCGTGCCTTAATTACCACACTCTATAAATCTAAATACCCCAGGTAGCAGTTTTCTAAGTAAAGAATATATGGCTAGTAAAATACATATAGATGGTTTCAAAATGGCCAATGTTATTTTTTGGTGGTATGATCCATTTAACCCTTGCCAGAGAGGTATCCATTGCATGGACCTGTCACCTTAAGACAAGTTTAGCTTGTTTAGTTTGTTACAGTGAATTAAAATCTTTCTCTTGTACTAGCCATTTTTCTGTAAAATAAATTGATTTTGAGAAATCAAGCTTTATGTTTTGGAATACAAAGTGGCACGTTATGCTATAGTGAAGTTCCTGATATTGTTCTGTGATAGACATGAGTGTATGGGCCCTTTCTAGATTCATTCATAGCACAGTTTGTAGTAATACTGGCCCAGGACAAAAACTAACCAGCATAAACAAATAAAGGATCATTTCTTAAAAATCAATTATATTACAAATGAATAGCTAGCACAACATGTAGTGTTTTATTTCACTACTAAATTAAATTAATTTTCCATAAGGTGATATGACCAATTTAACCCTTTGAGTGCCAGAGGGATGCACAATGTATTTAGTCGGATACGTATCCCTCTGGCACTCAAATAATTTACCCTTTATGGAACAGAGGTGGACCGTGTTTTACCCCACCCTCCAACTCTTATATATATATATATATATATATATATATATATATATATATATATATATACACACACACTATTTTATTTGTTTTGTTTTTTGCAAATGCACTGATGCTCAGTAAATAAGGCAGCAGCCAGTGTCCCTTTTAGCTAAAGCTATATATCTGTTCAGACTGCAATTTGCTTCGTTCATATCCTTTGCCCTTGAACTCTGGTTATTAACGCAATGTTTCTCCAAATGATGCCGTATAATAACTCTGCTCCCAGCACATTCATGACACTGCACAAACATCCACAGGGCCAATGCTTTCCTGCCAGGAATAAAAAAGAGAAAGGAGCCTGAGACTTATATCAGTTGAAGGGCAAAGCTTTGAGTTGAAGTAGCAAAATTATTAGGAAATTGATGTAAAAATCAGCCCTGCAGAACACTAGTGCTGAGAGATCATACGGCTTCATCCAGCCAGAGTGCATTGGAATCATAAGCCCTCAACACAGGCTCAGGCTACAAAAAAAGATAATGATGGTAGAAAATAAAGTAGTGGTTTATTTAGTCACAGTTATATCATGTATGGTGGGTTCTGTTAAACAAAAGAGCTGATATGAAGAGGATTTATAGAAGACAGTGTCAAACTGCAAACCCATGCTGCAGAGAGCCAGTAAAGGTGGTGTGGGTCATAGTGAGTCTGGTTAGAATTATAACTAGGTCAAGCCACGTGCTAAATTGGTAATGATTATTTTCTGCACACTGGATATATTAATAGAGATCTACAGAAGAAGCTGAGAGCGTGATCTCTAATTTACCAATTAGACGTAGGGTTGCCACCGACCTTATCCATTTAATATTGTCTATTTATAAGAGATGCATACTACATGGCTGGATATAAACCATTTCAACCCTAGAACATGTTGGACATTATCTGTCACTCTAGTGGTTGTAAGACTGTTAAATTCTATGTTTATATGCAGGAATGTAACTAGAACTTACCGGGCTCTGCAGCAAGTCCAGTTATTCTCCCCTTCCCTCTAAATGGTCTGGGGTAAATTTGCATAACAAATACAAACATAATCTGAGACAGTTTAGATTTTTTTTTACTTCTTGTATTTTCAGAACTAATTAATTTTTTAAATAATTAATTGGAAGAGCTGTAAACTGCATATGACACGGACATGTACTTTACATGCAAAAAGTACTTTTCATTGACAGTGAACCTATTCATATCAGGTCTCTCTCTGATAACGTGGTTACTCATTTTTCTACTAACTATTTAGACATTTATGAATAAAAAGGGTTGATCTGTCATTTTACATCATATTTCCATGAACAGCAAAAAGCAGCCAGTATTCATGAACACACACTACAAAGAAATACTAAAATAAATAGCAGTTGACACCATCCTACCCTTTTGTCTGTTTCTCCTTACCCATTTAGACTGTTAGCTCCTTGGAGCAGGGACTCTCCTATTGTTTTTATGACTGCAACGCTTTTTACTCCAATTTATTTATTGTAACATTCTATTGTGGTAAGGCGCTTCTTACACTGTGTGGCACCATACAAATAAAAATATACATACATATATACATATACAAATAATTAATGCCTGAAGGGGGAATGCACTAAGACAAGACACAAGAAGGGGATATATGAAATGAAGGTAAAAGGCTTTCTATGTGCCCATAAAAAGCATTCAAAATGAATGCCTGCATATATATCTGTGTACATAAGTACACAACTGCTCCACACCAGAAACAGGCTTTAATCATAGACTCACACACACTACCCCTCCAGCCTTAACCCACAGTAACCATTAATCCAGACACTGTCCCCCAGCCTTTCCCCACATTAACCATAGAATTACATATGGTCACCCAGCCTTGCCACATTGTAACCATAAAACCTAACACTGTCCCCCAAACCTTGACCCACAGCATCCATGGAACCACTCATCGTATCCCCAGCCTTGCCATATGTTAACCATAGATCTACACTGTCCCAACAATTTGCCCACTGTAACCATAGAACCAAACACTGTCCATGTCTTGCCCCTCAGTAACCATAAAATTACACATTACCCCACATTGAACCAAACAGATGTACCCTATAGCACTGTCCCATATTCCATTCCATCCATGTCTAACATCCTCCACTGGAACTGACAAAATTGCAGGGGGAAATTTAAACGGTTTAGAGAAAAGGAGAAAATGTTAGATTTTATAGAGATGTGGGAATTTTTTTTGTGGAAAATTGCCAGTTTTCTTCCAAAAATGAACTTGGGAAAAAAAAAATGTTTTTTTTACCCATTCCTACAAAAGAAGCAGGCAGCATGTCAATCGACAATATTTTGGCAAGTTTCCATGCTTTTGGATTATTTTTGTGTAGTTTTCTCTTCTTTCTAAGATCTCAGTAACAGTGGGTTGACAACACATAGAAGAAGAACTGTGTAACTTTATTATTTTAAAACCATGAGTAATGGTGACATACTGGTGGAGGATATGAGGAGGAATCTATCATTCTTTTAATCTCCATTCTACAGAAATATCAAGCATTTCCACCTCTTACCCAGTGTGCACCGACAACAGCTGACATCAGGTGGAAGTAAGGGCCCAGACAACTGAATTTCAAGTCCTGACCATTAGGGGCTGCACTAAGTGTTATGTCCTGACACCAAAACTGGAGCTACAGCTACACCTTGATGGGATAAACTTATTTATCTAATAATGCAATACATACAATAACATTTGCATTTTAGTTTTCTAAGATACCCATATAAAATCCCACAGGTAATGGCTTGCAACATTTGCTAGGATAGATGGATGGATAGATGATAGATAGATAGATAGATAGATAGATAGATAGATAGATAGATAGATAGATAGATAGATGATACCCACACTTGTTGAAATTGGATGTGCTGAAGGCTTTGGCCTGGTCAGTAAACGCACTGAAGTCCTTCTGGTCATTCTAGGTCCTGTATACCCATTTTTACCTACCATAAAAGCCTTAACCCTTATTTGGTCCTTGGTCTTGTCTTTGGCTCAGGATAGCATTAGGTCTATTCAATCCATGATTACATTACCTCACTGTATTAACCTCTATCACTTCTGCCGGTAAGCTATTCCAGTTATCTAATTCTTATTAAAGTAAAACTTACTTACGTAACATTGAAGCCTCTGTCCCTCTAGTTTCAAATTATGACCTATTGTCCTAACATTTCTACTCCTTTGAACAGTATTTCCCTAGTGTACCTTGATGAATACATTTATGTATTTGAATGTTTCTATCATATCCCCTCTCTTTCTTCTCTCCTTCAAGCTACACATGTTCAGATTCTTTAGTATATCCTGATAATTAGTATGCTTTGAACCAGTCACATTTTAGTAGCCCTTCTCTGAACTCTTTCCAGAATATGTATATCTTTATGGAGATGGGGTCTCCAGTACTATACACAATACTATGGGGGAGCTCTTACCAAAGATCTGTTGAGTGGCATGTCTGCCTCCCTCTTACTGGACCAGATGGCAAAGTTTGACATGACCAGTCGCACGTGTGCCAGCAGTCCGAACGAGGGACTGATAGTGATCGTGGTCATTAGTGATAGAGATAGTAGTCGCTCCTGTCTTGGAGTGGTCAATTTCAGTCACAGTGAGTAAAAAATATGTGTCGTGCCAGGACCATCACTGGTCCTTTAGGCAAAAACAGCAGTGATGGTCCTGACACGTCACTGGACATTAAGTGGTTAAGTTGATCAAAAATATCTCTTAAGCTAACAACCAGCAAATCCGTAAGTCCATCTTGTGTTTAGTATCTAGAATGTCAGTGGTAAATAAAACAATCATTTACTGCATTTTAACCCTTTGAGTGCCAGAGGGGTATGCAATGCATTGCAGAGGGTATTTGTTTTGTACCCCTCTGGCACTCAAAGGGTTAAAAGTGCTCTTCAATCATCTAAAGAGTTGCAATTCTGGAGCACACTAACTGCACCATAGGGGACAAATGCACATTTCTCCAATATGAGTCCTCTCCAGAATTCATTGGAATTCAATGAGAATGTATCTCCTATGGTGCGGTTGGCTTGCTCCAGATTTGCACCTCTTTAGCTATTTGAATTGCACCTTAATTTGCTTTCTAATTAATTATTCTTTATATTTTTGCAGTCACCTATTTGTGGAATGCACACCTCAATGAAGCATTATACAACACCAATGTGAAGATATCTAGGATATATAGTCATGTAGCGTCGTTCCAGGATCCTGAACAAGATGCATAATTTAAAGATCCCTTAATCTGCAGTGTCATTTCCATTTGGTTGGAGGCAGGCTACACTTTATGATGTCAACTATTGCAGCAAAGGTTAATGGCAGTTTTCTAAGTATGTACTTAGATGCAGTGCCTTGTGTAAACCATTTATCTAGGTTGACCTCCTATACTGGCACAATACTGGGTGACAACAGATAACCTTCATCAAAAAGTCTCAGGGGATCTCTGCATCCCTAAAGATGTGACAACATTGGACTGTGAAGAGCTAAGTATGTCAGCAGCATAGATTCTATTATTGGAAATTGGGGCTCTATTTAATAAGCTAAAGTAAATTAATCATCACCAAAGTAAAATGTAACTCCAGACTAAGAGCCATATTCAGTAAGATAACCCCTTCATGTCCTCGGTCCTGGGAAGTAATCTTCCCTTAAGGACCACTTTGAAGTTGCAGACGTGCTGGTACACGTGACATACCGGCACGCAGCACTGGGGACTGAGAGAGACTGCTCCAGTCTTGTGGTGGTCAATTTCACTCCCTGTTTTTACTTATAGCGCTCCTGAAGGAGCGCTGTAAGTAAAATGTACGTGACGTTCTATGACCGTCACCGGTCCTTAACGCAAAAACTGTGTGACGGTCATAGTACGGCAGGTGGTCGTTAAGGGGATAAAGGGGTATAATTCTGGAGCAAAACAAACTGCACCATAGAGAACAAATAAAACAATTCCATTAATTGAAATGGGAATTTTTATCCTTTGTATGTTTCAGACTATTCAAATCATACCCAGAAACTTTCAAGGTGAGTTGACTTGAGATCTTTAAAAAATGAACATTTAAAGATTCCAGTGATGTAGATTCTATGCAGTATTGCTCTGCTTGCTCAGACTCAGTGTTGCTCCAGTTGGCCATCAAGGAACACATAATATGCTACATCTTAGAGATCTCATTGCCTGGTCACTCTTTTCTTTTACACAAAAGGTTTTTATTGATTTTAAATAAAGATAAATTCTAAGTAGTGATGAGCGAGCATGCTCGGCCGAAGCTCGGTTCGGCTCGAGCATCGCTCTGCTCAGCACATGGCGGTACTTGTACGAGTACCGCATATGCTCGCCCGCCATGTTCGGGTCTCCTCCCCGCACGTTTCGCGGCTGCTGCGCAGCCAATAAACGTGCGGGGAGGCTCTGACATCAGTGTAATGCCAGCAGCCATGTTGGCTGCTGGCATTACACTGATTGGCTGGCCAGAACCCGTGATCGGGTGCTGTATAGCACCTGACCAGCGAGTTCGGCTCAGTCTTAGCCAGGGAGAGATGAGGATAGGAAGGGAAAGTCAGTGTAGGGAGAAGAAAAGTGTGTTTGAACAACATAAAGACCCAAAAGTCCTTTATAGGACTATTGTGTGTGGGGGCAGCAGTTATATTTTGTTTGGGGGGGCAGAGATTTAAAAAAAAAACGTCACATATTCCGTTCACTGTGCCTAGCCGCAGATTAGCAGCACATTCTGTTTAGTGTGCAAAGTTGCAGATTAACAGCACATTCTGGTTAGTGTGCAAAGTTGCAGATTAGCAGCACATTCTTTTTAGTGTGCAAAGTTGCAGATTAGCAGCACATTCTGTTTAGTGTGCAAAGTTGCAGATTAGCAGCACATTCTTTTTAGTGTGCAAAGTTGCAGATTAGCAGCACATTCTGTTTAGTGTGCAAAGTGTAAAAAATAAAAATCACATATTCCGTTCACTGTGCCTAGCCGCAGATTAGCAGCACATTCTGTTTAGTGTGCAAAGTTGCAGATTAGCAGCACATTCTGTTTAGTGTGCAAAGTGTAAAAAATAAAAGTCACATATTCCGTTCACTGTGCCTAGCCGCAGATTAGCAGCACATTCTGTTTAGTGTGCAAAGTTGCAGATTAGCAGCACATTCTTTTTAGTGTGCAAAGTTGCAGATTAGCAGCACATTCTGTTTAGTGTGCAAAGTGTAAAAAATAAAAATCACATATTCCGTTCACTGTGCCTAGCCGCAGATTAGCAGCACATTCTGTTTAGTGTGCAAAGTTGCAGATTAGCAGCACATTCTGTTTAGTGTGCAAAGTGTAAAAAATAAAAGTCACATATTCCGTTCACTGTGCCTAGCCGCAGATTAGCAGCACATTCTGTTTAGTGTGCAAAGTTGCAGATTAGCAGCACATTCTGTTTAGTGTGCAAAGTGTAAAAAATAAAAGTCACATATTCCGTTCACTGTGCCTAGCCGCAGATTAGCAGCACATTCTGTTTAGTGTGCAAAGTTGCAGATTAGCAGCACATTCTGTTTAGTGTGCAAAGTGTAAAAAATAAAAGTCACATATTCCGTTGACTGTGCCTAGCCGCAGATAAGCAGCACATTCTGTTTAGTGTGCAAAGTTGCAGATTAGCAGCACATTCTGTTTAGTGTGCAAAGTGTAAAAAATAAAAGTCACATATTCCGTTCACTGTGCCTAGCTGCAGATAAGCAGCACATTCTGTTTAGTGTGCAAAGTTGCAGATTAGCAGCACATTCTGTTTAGTGTGCAAAGTGTAAAAAATAAAAGTCACATATTCCGTTCACTGTGCCTAGCCGCAGATTAGCAGCACATTCTGTTTAGTGTGCAAAGTTGCAGATTAGCAGCACATTCTGTTTAGTGTGCAAAGTGTAAAAAATAAAAGTCACATATTCCGTTCACTGTGCCTAGCCGCAGATAAGCAGCACATTCTGTTTAGTGTGAAAAGTTGCAGATTAGCAGCACATTCTGTTTAGTGTGCAAAGTGTAAAAAATAAAAGTCACATATTCCGTTGACTGTGCCTAGCCGCAGATAAGCAGCACATTCTGTTTAGTGTGCAAAGTTGCAGATTAGCAGCACATTCTGTTTAGTGTGCAAAGTGTAAAAAATAAAATTCACATATTCCGTTCACTGTGCCTAGCCGCAGATAAGCAGCACATTCTGTTTAGTGTGCAAAGTTGCAGATTAGCAGCACATTCTGTTTAGTGTGCAAAGTGTAAAAAATAAAAGTCACATATTCCGTTCACTGTGCCTAGCCGCAGATTAGCAGCACATTCTGTTTAGTGTGCAAAGTTGCAGATTAGCAGCACATTCTGTTTAGTGTGCAAAGTGTAAAAAATAAAAGTCACATATTCCGTTGACTGTGCCTAGCTGCAGATAAGCAGCACATTCTGTTTAGTGTGCAAAGTTGCAGATTAGCAGCACATATTCCGTGTAATATGAAGAAGGCGGGTAAAAAGGGACGGGGAAGTGGACGTGATCCTGATAGTTCAGGGCGCGGGTCAGGACGCGTAGAAACTGTGCCTGGTGCCAGAGCACAAGAAAGAAAGACATCCACCATACCTAGCTTCATGTCTCAGTTTACAGGGCGTCGCAGGACATCACTCTCGAGGTCAGACCACTGCGAACAGGTGGTCGGTTGGATTTCAGCTGATACTGCTTCCAGTCGGTTAAGCACCACCCTGTCTTCCACCAAGTCCACTCTCAGTAGCCAAGAGTCTGGTCAACATAATCCTCACCCTGATCATCCTTCCTCCCACCATAGAGGGTCTGGCCAAAGAAGTGATCCCACACTGGGATATAGTGAGGAGCTCGTCTCATCACCAATCCTTCATTTGAACCTCTCTCCAAGCACGCTTGCAGAGGAACATGACATCTTGTGCCCTGATTCACAACCTCTCGAGGGTACCCAATCACAAGAAGATGACAGAGGGGAACGGCATTTAAGGTCAAAGGAAGTGGATGATGATTATGAGACACAGTTGCCATCAAATCAACCACTATTACTGTCTCAAGACCTTGATGAGGAGGATGATACACAGTTGTCAATGACTGAGTATGTGGTGGGATCAAGAAATGAGGAGGATGATCAGAGTGAGGAAGTGGAGGAGGACTTGGTGGACGATGAGGTGACTGACCCCACCTGGGAAGGTGGAGAGCCGAGCGATGACAGCAGTCCTGAGGGTGAGCCATCTGCAGCACCGCAACAGGCTGGAAGAGGCAGTGGTGTGGCTAAAGAAAGAAGGCGGACCGCACCAAACCGGCCCGCAAATGTTCCACGGAGCACCCCCTTGCGTAAATCTCCCTTGCCAAGGGCTAGGTGTTCCGCGGTATGGCGTTTTTTTAAGGAAAGTGCAGACGACAAAAAAATTGTAGTTTGCAACCTGTGCCACACCAGAATGAGCCGAGGCATGAACACTAGAAACCTCACCACCACCAGCATGATCCGACACATGACATCCAAGCACCGTAATAAGTGGGAGGAACGCCCGGATCGCCAATCTGTGTCTGCAGGCCACACCACTGCCTCCTCTTCCCCTGTTTTCGGTGCCGGCCAATCGCCTGTCGAAGGCGCAGGCCGGCATACCTCCCGCCCTGCACCTGTACCATCTGAAGCACCATCAGCGACCACATCCACTTCCCTGTCCCAGCGCAGCATCCAAATGTCGTTACCCCAGGCATTTGAGCGCAAGCGAAAATACCCAGCCACCCACCCACAGGCCATAGCACTAACCTCACACCTTTCCAAATTACTGGCCATCGAAATGCTGCCATTTAGGCTTGTGGAGACTGAGTCCTTCCGCAGCCTGATGGCAGCAGCTGTCCCTCGGTACGCAGTCCCCAGCCGCTACTACTTTTCCCGGTGTGCCGTCCCCGCCTTACACCACCATGTGTCCCGTAACATCACCCGTGCCCTGACCAACGTAGTTACTGGGAAGGTCCACTTAACGGCTGACACATGGACAAGTGCTTGTGGCCAGGGACGCTACATTTCCCTGACGGCACACTGGGTGAGTGTCGTGGAGGCTGGGAGCGACTCGGACCCTGGGATGGCACAGGTGCTACCCACGCCGAGGATTGCGGGCCCTACCTCCATCAGGGTTTCCGCCAGCACCTACGTTATTGGCTCCTCCTCCTCCGTTTCCACCTCCGAATTCTCTGCGCGCAGCGCCACTCACCCATCAGCCGGTAGCTGGAAGCAGTGTAGCACTGCAGTGGGGAAGCGTCAACAGGCCGTGCTGAAGCTGATCTGCCTTGGGGACAAACAGCACACGGCCTCAGAGCTGTTGCAGGGGATTAGTCACCAGACCGAGCAGTGGCTCTCGCCACTCAACCTGCAACCAGGCATGGTTGTGTGTGATAATGGGCGTAACTTGGTGGCGGCTTTGGAGCTCGGCAAGCTCACACACGTACCATGCCTAGCGCATGTATTTAATTTAGTGGTTCAGCGATTTCTAAAAACCTACCCCAATTTGCATGATCTCTTGACCAAGGTGCGCCGCGTGTGTGCACATTTCCGTAAGTCATCAACAGCTTCGGCCGGCCTGTTGAAGCTGCAGCAGCGCTTACAATTGCCAGCTCACCGGCTGCTGTGTGACGTGAGCACGCGCTGGAACTCCACCTTCCACATGTTGGCCCGGCAGTAGTGGAGTACCAGCTGTTACACGGTCGTCGCCTCTCCGTTCAACTTCCTCTAATCAGAAGTGAGCAGTGGGAATGGATGTCAGACCTCTGTGAGGTTTTACGCAATTTTGAGGAATCGACACAGATGGTGAGCGGCGATAACGCTATTATCAGTGTAACCATCCCACTTCTGTGTCTACTGAAACGCTCGCTGCTCACAATTAAAACCGACGCTTTGCATGTGGAAGAGGTGGAAATGCGGGAGGAAGAGCTTACACAAGGTGATAGCCAGAGCACCCTCACTTCGTCTTCTCAGCGACAATTGGAGGAGGCGGAGGAGGAGGAGGAGGAAGACACGGTTGCCTCCGCTACAGAGGGTAGCCATGGAACTTTAGTTCCATCTCTTCAGCGTGGGTGGGCAGAAGAGGAGGAAGAGGATGAGGAGATTGAGAGTCATCCTCCTGGTGAGGACAGCGAAATCTTGCCTGTTGGTACTCTGGCACACATGGCTGACTTTATGTTAGGCTGCCTTTCCCGTGACCCACGCGTTATACGCATTTTAGACAACACGGATTACTGGGTGTTCACCCTTCTGGACCCCCGCTACAAAGAGAATTTCTCATCTCTCATTCCTCCGGTGGAGAGGACAAGCAAAATGGTGCAATACCAGAAGGTTCTTGTTGAAAAATTGCTCCAAAATTTTCCATCTGACAACGCTGGCGGCAGAGTACGTGCTACCTTGGCCAACCGAGAAGGGGAGAAAAGGGGAGCACACAGCAGTTCCGACATAGGCAGGGCAACACTCTCCAAGGCGTGGGACACCTTCATGACACCCCGCCAGCACCCTCACCCTGATGCGCAGCCTAGTGTCACAAGGAGGGAAAAGTTTTGGAAGATGGTGAAGGAGTACATAGCAGACCGTGTCAGCGTCCTCAATGATCCCTCTGTGCCTTACAACTACTGGGTGTCCAAGCTGGACACGTGGTATGAACTGCCACTCCAAGCCTTGGAGGTGCTGGCCTGCCCTGCCGCCAGCGTTCTGTCTGAGCGGGTATTTAGTGCTGCTGGTGGCATCATAACAGATAAGCGTATCCGCCTTTCCACCGAAAATGCTGATAGGTTGACACTTATAAAAATGAACAAGGCCTGGATTTCCCCTGACTTCTCCACTCCACTGGAGGAAAGCCCCGGGTGAACATACAGTGACTTTATATATGTTATTTACAATGATGGGAATACTCTGTATTCCCATTCACCCCTTCCACCCAAAAAACGGGTATATGGTTGACTCTCTTCCATATACCCTGTGATATAATTTTTATATAGGGCCAGCTCACCAGCGGGCCCTGTGATATAATTTTTATATAGGGCCAGCTCACCAGCGGGCCCTGTTTGACAACTTTTTGTATAGGTCAGCTCACCAGCGTGCCTTCTTATATAATGTTTTATTGGGTCAGCTCTCTAGCGGGCCCTCTCATATAATGTTTTATAGCGTCAGCTCACTAGCGGGCCTTCGCATATAATGTTTAGGATGGTCAGCTCCGCAGCAGACCCTCACCCATAATGTTTTAGATGGTCGGCTCAGCGCACGTTTCCCTCTTAATCATGGCCCCAGTTCAGAAAAATCGAGGACATTTTTTGCAGAATTTGCCTCTGCGCACGTTTCCCTCTTAATCATGGCCCCAGTTCAGAAAAATCGATGAAATTTTTTGCAGAATTTGCCTCTGCGCACGTTTCCCTCTTAATCATGGCCCCAGTTCAGAAAAATCGATGAAATTTTTTGCAGAATTTGCCTCTGCGCACGTTTCCCTCTTAATCATGGCCCCAGTTCCGAAAAATCGAGGAAATTTTTTGCAGAATTTGCCTATGCGCACGTTTCCCTCTTAATCATGGCCCCAGTTCAGAAAAATCGAGGAAATTTTTTGCAGAATTTGCAGATGATATACAAGTAAATATACAGCAAATACTGTTTGGTAACAATTTTTCGCCTAAAGTCGTTTTTATCTTCCTTTTTGTGTGTTTTACGGTCAGTCTGTAAAAATGGCGTACTACGGGCGAAACATCATTCCCAGCAGCAACGTTGGAGTCCAAGATGCATCCAGACATCCTCCCTATGCTGTCCCTGAACCATTTCTGTGGTGTTTCCATCATTTTCTGCCCTTTTCCTATGGACCAGGCACCCTCCCCTCATCAGAGCAGGGGGTGCCTGGTGTAATGCTCGAGTCCTCCCATTGACTTCAATGGGGCTCGGGTTCTCGGCCGAGCACTCGAGCCTCCGGGGGTGCTCGGCCAGAGCACCCGAACACCCGAGCATTGGGGTGCTCGATCATCACTAATTCTAAGTATATTTATATATTACTTGTACATTAAGGTAAGTGAAAAGATTAACATAAGATAAAAATGACATATCCTATATAATAATTCGCTAAAACGTGTGTAACAATGCAGTCATGCTCAGTAGAGACTGCTGCTCGTGCTGCAGTCATGTGTAATTGAGACTGCCCGTGTTGCGGCTGATACAGAGCTGGAAGCTCCTTTGGAGAGTCCAGCTCTGTATCAGCCACGCTGCGGGCAGTCTCTACTGCACATGACTGCCCCGCGACCGGCTGGCAGTGGCACTGTGGCCCATGTAACGGGCTCTTCAACTAGTGTATATATATAATCTTCAAGAAATCATACGAATAAAACCAAAGAAGCAAATATCAGTTATGTAATAAGTAACTATAATCCTGACCATACCTACTTCCTAACCAAATAGGCAAAAACATTTCAAAACAGTCAAATTCAGCTGAGCTTAGATGTTCGCAATAACAAATTTGGCACTCAAAAGGTTAATTTTGGACAAAAACTTTTTTCCAAGGAATTTTATCAGACTTCCAGGATTCTGCCACCACCATCAGCCTCACCCCCAAAACCACCATGGAATTAAATTATTCTCAAATTTAGATACTTCTTTTACTGTTTTCTCAAGAAGAACTTCCCAAATAGATCATTTGTTTTCCCAAAAATGCCAGATATAAGATTAAAAATCCTGGTCCAAATTAATTTAACAGATCTGCATTCCCACCAAAAATAAAAGGAAAGTACCAACTTTTCCACAATTTCTAACACGTAATTCTGGGTTTTTATTCAATGGAGAATATTCGGAAGAAAGGAGTGTTACTAGTGGAGTACCTCAGGGATCTGTACTGGGGCCCATTCTTCTTAATATTTTTATTAGTGATATTGCAACAGGTCTTCAAGGAAAGGTATGTCTTTTTGCAGATGATACAAAGATCTGCAATAAGGTAGACATTCCAGGGGGAATAAGCCAAATGGCGAATGATTTGGATAGGTTGGAGGAATGGACTAAAGTGTGACAGATGCAGTTTAACACTGAAAAATGTAAAATAATGCACTTGGGACATAAAAATCCCAAGGAAAAATATACTATTAAGGGTACTGTGCTGTCAGAGACAACAGAGGAAAGGGATTTGGGAGTAATTAGCAGGCAATGTAATAAAGTGGTGGGGAATGCAAGCAAGGCACTGGGTTGTATAGCTAGGGGCCTTAGTAGCAGAAAGAGGGAAGTAGTCATGCCACTCTACAGATCTTTAGTTAGATCTCACCTAGAATATTGTGTGCAGTACTGGAGACTCCATCTGCAAAAGGATATTGATACTCTAGAGAAAATTCAAAGAAGGGCTACTAAAATGGTGACTGGTCTACAGGAAAAGAAATATCAGGATAGACTAAATGATCTGAATATGTATAGCTTGGAGGAGAGAAGAGAGAGGGGATATGATAGAAACATTCAAATACATGAAGGGATTTAACAAAGTACAGGATGGAAGTATATTTCAAAGGAGTAAAAATGTTAGGACAAGAGGCCTTAGTCTAAAACTAGAGGGACACAGGTTTAGACGTTATGTAAGAAACTTTTACTTCACTGAGAGGGTAGTAGATAAGTGGAATAGCCTACCAGCAGAAGTGGTAGAAGTTAATACAGTGACAGAATTTAAGCATGCATGGGATAGGCATAAGGTGGTCCTGAACATAAGAAAAGACTAAGGACCAAAAAAGGTTTAAGGTTTTGTTTTTTTTTTGTTTGTTTTTTTTATTAGGAAAATGGGCAGACTAGATGGGCCGAATGGTTCTTATCTGCCGTCAAATTCTATGTTTCTATGTGTAGCCTCACAGGAACCTGTTCACACACACAAAAGACAAGCAGGACTGTATTATTTTAGATTAAGAAGCTTTCATTTGATGAAGCAGTTAGTCTTATTGGACACTCTTACCCTGAGAATTTGGCCCTTGACCCTGATACCCTGAAATGTGGGGGAACCCCTGAGATCAGGCAGACATTAAGAATTCCTAAGAATGTTCCAGATCCATTGCTTCACCATGCATTGGAGACATTTCTAGCATTCTAGGTATGAAAGTCCCATTTAACCATCTGAGTGCCACAGAGGTATCTAACACATTACAAAGCAATGTGTTGGATATCTCTAGGGAAGTTAATGGGTTAAAGGGATAGTAATACTTCATTTTAACTTTATTTTATTTTGTAGGCATTAAAAAAACATGAAGAATGATTTAAGTCTTATGTCTCAAACCTTTATTGTTTAAGAGATATTCACAAGCAAAGTTTCCCCCTCCCACCCCTTTTTCCTAGTGTAAGCCATCTCTTCTCAGATGTGAATCTGGTTGTAAGACCAGACAGATAACAGCAGGGGACAATCTTCTTTGTATGAAAAGAATGAAAGCCCTTCCCCCCTTGACAAGCTTTTCAGCTTTTTCCCTTATCTTAATTGAAGATTGTCTCTCTCTGCAGTCTACCTGGGCACCTCCCTTCTGACCTGGCTGAACGGGGGGGGGGATACTTTGCTTGTGAATATCTCTTAAACCATAAAGGTTTGAGAGATAAGACTTATATCGTTCTTTGTGTGTTTTTAATGCCTACAAAATAAAATAGAGATAAAACGAAGTATTACTATCCCTTTAAATTAATGGGAATATTTATTTGTCCCATATGGGGCAATTGGTTGTCTTCAGAATTGTGCCAGTTTATTGAATATGATGCAAAATGGATGTGGCAGTACTCCAAGAGTTAAATGTGCAAATAAACACAGCACAAGATTCCTTAAAATTGAAGCGTTATTCAATCATAGTCTATGATTAACAATAGAATAGCATGAAATGCGCAATTCGTGAATATGATCCAACACATTCATCATTTTTGTGTCACCGTCTATATTTACCCTTCCATGGTCATGTGTTTTTTTTTAATATGGATTGAATAAAGCTTAAATTGTATGGAATTTTGTGCACTGTTTGTTTGCAAATTTAACATGGATTGCTGCAGCATCCATTTTGCATAATTTCCAGTTCCTTTCGGCAGTGGGAAGGCGTGGTATTTTACAGCAATCAAGACTTCAGGATGGTGAGTGAAGATATATAAGTGTGCACTTATGTTGGCAGTCAAGTTTTAGTGTTGTAGCACTAATCCAAATATTTCTTCAAGTTTATTGAATATGACTCTCAGGCCTGTATTCCATTGCATTCATACATTTATCACATATACTTTAGTGGGAATCTTTTTGCCTAAACCAGTGATAACACTTATCAACATAATCTGAAGTTACAGTTTTATGCTGGTGATAATTAAACATGTGGTTTGCGTTCTTTTATTAAAAACTTCCTGCTTTTAATTTCTCTGTCACCTTAATAGTTGTTTCTGAAATATTAAAAGTTCATAATTCTTCTACAGTAATCCTGGAAATTCTCCAAACGGAAGCACAATATTGCTTTGTTTAACAGATATGGATTCAAATAATTAAAATAATTAAAGGCAAATTTGTCACCTTAGTGTGACCTCTTAATGCATACTTGTATCCTCTTTGCAATCACAGGACAGTCTTTAATGACATCAGATTGGTGGGATCATGTACAGAAGTAAAATATGCACACATGGTTCAAATGAAACCCTTTGCTTGAGTCAGACGTCAAGAATGTATAAAGGCAAAGTGCACCAATTCTGGGGCAAAGCAACTCACCACAGGGGACAAACATTTGCAAACTATCACTTGTATTAACCCCTTGAGGACCACGCAAAGAAATGCAATGTGTTTGCACTGCTTTGGTCCTTAATAGGGATGGACAAAAGTTGTTGCGGTGTTCCCATGAGAAATTTCACGAAAACCACATTGTTAACCGCCCATTGGCCAAAATCTTTCACCATGGTAAATCTTTCAATGTTAGAAAGTTTCCGCCCATTGATTTACATTGTTTTCGCACTTCCGCTATATAAATATGTGACTTTTTGTGGAAGGCAGACACAATAAAAGCAGCTACAGAGCGATATATACGTGCTGTGCTGTTCTACTGTGATATTTTGGAAAAATTGAGGCAGGATAGGCTAATAGTGACTGCTATCACTGTGAGCAGCAAAAAGAGGAACTGGAAGGATCCTTATTATGTGTCAACTGAGTCTGTGGAGGAGGAGGAAATGACTAGCAGTACTGAACCAATGCTGTACTGTCCCCCTAAATCACCCCAAGGGATCTTTGGGAATTTAATGGGAAAGGAGGGAGAAAAGGGAATGGGAAGGAAAAGAGAAAAGAGAATGGGAAGGAAGGGAGAAAAGGATAGTACTAGTGAGAGCAGGACAGGTCAACTGCCTGTGCCTGCTGCACGATGTGCTTCCCCTGCTGCCAGTGCCACCATTGCTGTACCTGCAGCCACTAGAGTTGGACCTGCTGCCAGACGTACTGTTCCTGCTGCCAGTGCCACCATTGCTGTACCTGCAGCCACTAGTATTGTACCTGTGCCAGACATGCTGCCCCTGCTGCCAGTACTACCATGACTGTACCTGCAGCCACTAGTGTTGTACCTACTGTCAGACATGCTGCCCCTGCTGCCAATGCCACCATTGCTGTACCTGCAGCCACTAGTGTTGTACATACTGACAGACATGCTGCCCCTGCTGCCAGTGCCACCATTGCTGTACATGCAGTCACTAGTTTTGTACCTGCTGCTAGATGTGCTGCCCATGCTGCTACCAACGCTGTACCTGCTGCCAGTGATGAACCTGCTGCCAGTGATGAACCTGCTGCCACCAATACTTTGCCTGCTGCTAGTTTGTCTTGTAGTATTCGGGAAGGAGAAAATCATGCCACGTGTGACAGCAAGGGACCCTAAATCACACTTGCCATTCCCAAGCAGTCCTGCTAGTGCTAGTACTACTGCTACTAAGGTCCAGCAGCTTGTTAGCATTAGGAGTGAAGGAGGGGATAATCAAAAATATCTCCATATTGCTAGTGACTGTGAGACTGAGAAGGAAGACTCTGCAGCTGAACTTGATGTGGTTGGTGTTAATAGTAGTAGCAGTAATGGTGTAGCAGCTGGAGTGGTAGGGGAAACATTTGACAGCATCCAGGCTAGTAGTCAAGGGAGCCCACACCATTCCTCTGACCCTGAGACTGGGAGTCCTCCCCTTCCCTTCACAGTGTCCAGGTGGAACATGATCCTGAAGAGGCCAGAACTGGTGTTGGGGAAGGGGAGCAGGCTCAGAATTAATACCACCCCCACAACCACCACAAGGAGCACATATCATCTGCCTGTGCCTGCTGCTACTGCTGCTAGTCTGCCTTCTTCTTCAGGTCAAAAGGAAATAGCAAGTGTGACATTAGGGGATCCTCTGTCACATTTCTCGTCACCTCCTCCAAGCAACAGTGAGACGTCTGGAATAGAGCAGTAGCACATAGGGGCTAGCGGTGATTATGATGCTGGAGAAGCTGAGGTGGAAGAGACATTGATGGCCTTTTTAGCAGAAACTGAGAAGGAATGGGAGACAGGGATGAGGATGGTCATCACCACCACCACTAGCAATTACATTTTGGAATTAGAGGAATTTGCAACTGCTCTACCTCCTTCTGATGTTGAGATGCAAGAACAGCAGGATGCTGAGGAGAAGGCTAGTGTGCCACAGACCACCGTGAACACAGTGGGAATTGGGTCAACAAGTGATGTGGGACTAAAACAGGTCCCACTTGCCAGCAGTAGCAATACTTCTGATCCTAGTTGCAGTGCTGAATCTGAGGCAGTAGTAGCAACAGCAGCAACATTACCCGCTGCCACAGACAATAAAGGGGAATGTGGAGGTCAAGAAGAAAGAGGCCATTCTTCTCCATCTGTTCCCTTCCCCCTGAAGTCATCATGGGTGTGGGACTATTATTCTCTTGGGGCAGACACAGTGCAGTCATCAGCAACGGCACTGTGCACAATTTGTGACAAGTCAGTGAAAAGAGGAAAGGAGGGAACACACCTTGGCACAAGTGCCCTGATATCACACATGAAACACAGATACCATGACATTTGCTCCAGACATGTTAAAGACAAACACCCACCACAGAAATCAAGCACCGCTCTTGCTGTACCCCCTGACTCTCCAGAAAAGCATCAAGAGCCACAGCAGAGATCAAAGAGGAGGAGGAATAGAACAACCCAGGCAGAGACTGGAAGTTCCATGACTTTTCGCTGGAAATTGTTGCCAAGCGGAAAGTGTCATTTTTCGCCTATTTCAGTTTGAGGCAGAAATTTTTACCCATACCTAGTCCTTAAGGGATTAAATGGATATTTTAAAGGGGTTATAATACTTAATTTTATCTTTATTTTATCTTGTAGGCATTAAAAAAAACATGAAGAACGATATAAGTCTTATCTCTCAAACCTTTATGGTTTGAGAGATATTCACAAGCAAAGTTTCCCCTCCCGCCCCTTTTACCTAGTGTAAGCCATCTCTTCTCAGATGTGGAATTAAGTCCATAGACCAGACAGATAACAGCAGGGGACAATATTCTTCCTATCAGAACAATAAAAGCCCTGCACCCCTTGACAAGCTTTTCAGCTTTTTCCTTTATCTTAATTGAAGATTGTCCCTCTCTGCAGTCTACCTGGGCACCTCCCTTCTGCTCTGGCTGAGCAGTGTTACATCAGTAAAAGGGGCAGGAGGGGGACACTTTGTCATTGAATTACTCTTGAACTATAACTCTGACAAAATTGAAATAACACTCTCCAAAGTCCAAATACTATGATGATTAATTAGAGCTGCTTTTATTATGAAACATTACTATCCCTTTAAATTCTTGAATGTTAGAGAGTACACAGATGCAATGTAAATCAAGGAGGATATTTGCCCCTGTGATGTTGCTGGTTTGCCCCAGAATGGATGTACTTTGTCTTTATACATAAGACCCATGGGGCCACATAAGAAAATGTTGAAAAGCGGTATAAGGTCATTGGATAGAAGCTTTTTTGTGAGAGGTGGAAAGCCCTGTTTTCAACTGATTTCTCAGATTCTGTGTAATATTCCACACATCTCTTATGACAATTTTGACAATGGAAACGCCCCATGGACACTGTCAACAAAGCAACAAGCAGGCAGCCAGACGCATAGTAGTCAACCAAAAAAATACACACACAAGGGACTCAGGAGACTTGGAAACAGGGTCAGATTTACATCCCAGTCACCACTAGACAAGGCACTCCAGGTGCCCTTAGCTCCTCACATAGCCCCACCCCTATTCCTACAATGGCCTCACCCTAGATCATGCACTCTTTCATGACAAAAAATTTGACAGTAACACTTTTTCTATACCATGCTATGGGCAGTTCTGTTTAGTTGACTATAAACCTTTATAGGATAATGTAACAAGAGCACCATTGTAACATTTTAGGCCATTGATATTCTGCATCTAAAAAATTCAAGTTTGAGCTGCAAATAACTTTTAAATAAAACACCTTCCAGCAGTGGGTTTGGCCTTTTTTTGTTGGAACAAAATGCTGGCCCAGAAAATGCACAGCAATGACTTGTGCCCTTAACTGTGGTCATAACTGAAAAAGTGAGTGATTACTTCAGAGTGAGGGCAGACAATTATCCAATAATATATATTTATAGCAACTAGTATATAGTGACATATTCAAAAACAAAACCTTTATTTTATTTGAATCTTTATACTTTATAGTTCAACATTTCTTTAATACCAATAAAAAATAAGGGGGGTTGCAGTTACATCCCACGTTTTATCATTTTATTACTAAAACTGAATCTGTACGTCTTTATTTTATAGTGTTATAATTTTATGCATAATTTCCTGTAAGTTATAAATTACCTAGTTTCTGATTTGAGAAATGTATTGAGCATCATTTGAAGCAACTAACCAAATAAGCACCAGGACAAACTTCTACCTGGTAAAACTCTTTCTAAATAAGTACAAATAAATAAAAATCTAAGTAATATGTGTATGTCTCATATGTTTGTTTGAAACTTCAACTACTTAATAATCATTAACATGTACGTTTTGTAAAATATTTTGGTTTTTTTCTGTCACTTTTTCATACTCTACTTCAAAGCTCTTGTGCTGTTTTGTGAGAGCCTTGCTGAACAAATTCAAGAGAAGTTGCATAATGAGTACTCAGAACTCATATCGATATCACATAAAAACAATTAGATGTATCATCTCTGTGAGGCCAAATTGGTACTTTGTATGAAGACATTCCCTAATCTGTTTGATAATCCTTTTCTTTTTGACATTTCATTCAGAGTGATTGTGTCATGTAACCAGGAGAGGAGATTCACTAAGGTAAGATAAACTCTCCAATTTCAATGTTATTTTACTGTGCTCTTACTGCAAAGTTTCTTCAATGTGAATAAAAGGCTCCATAAAATAACAAAATTACTTTAAAGTTCATCCTTTAGTCTCACTTAAGTGCATAATCCCCCCTACACACACACACACACACACATACACACACACACATACACACACACACACACACATACACACACATACACACACATACACATACACACATATACACACACACATGTGGAAAACCAACAACTTTCATCTGTGGTTGCATTACAATGCATATCATCATCAGATGCATGCTTTTGGTGTTGTTTTTTTATTATCAAGCAGTGACACAAAATCTCAAGTTGACTCTGTGACAAACTTATGAAACAATTAGTAGATTTTTGTAACATGTTCACTGATTATTTCCATAGAATAATGATGGGGAATATAAACAGCTGGAGGGCCCCGTATTGCCCATTACTGCTTTAGAACATATGTTATTGCCCTAGCTTCTAAAAATAGCTCATAATCTGCTACGTTCGCTTCTTTTCCATATTATATATCATTATTTGCGTCAGCTTTCAAAACCTTCAAAGTACTAGCACTGAAAACAAATATTTTGCCAAATATATGATATCTGATATCTGTTTGTCTAAAAAGACAAAGCCCTTAGAAGAGGCTTAGTTTCAAGGGGTGTTTGTGCTTGTTTGCCTTATGTAAGGAAGACAGGAAGTGAGACATTTGATATAACAACAATATTTAGATAAGTGTGAGACATCTCTTCTACAGAATTGCTTTGAGTGAACTGCTTCCAAGTCTAGCTTCAGCTAACTTTACATTCTCTTCATCTTCCCTGCTTGATACTTGATGAGGTAATTACTACTAGGGAGAATTGCTGTACTTGGCAAAGGGAAGACACCACACAAAGATAAAACTGAATATTTATACGGATTAGGTATGCATTGATGAAATATAAACTATTGATTATGATGACATAACAGTTTTTGATAATAGAGACATCTCCATGTTGTTGTGAAGCATTGCATTGAACATGTCTCTAGCATCCAAGAAGGGGTTACAAGAGAAATCAATAGGGACTACAGGTCAATTAATTTTCAATTAATCCTCTATTAATTATCTCCTCTATCAAATGTATATATACTGAAAAGTTTGAAAACTTAATATACCAAATATTTTTTTCAGGTCAAACTTCTGCATTCAGCAGAAGCAAGCACATTGGTTGTTACAGATAGTGCATGTGTATACTATACTGTATATTTACTATCCAAAAATGAAACACCCAAACTCTGATAATGATAAAGGATATTTTGCATTGGTTTTTGACTTAATAATTATACAGTTGGAGAGGTTGACTAAACAAGTAGTTTAATGCTTTCTCAAATCATATTTCTTAAACATTGGATGAATGCAAGCCAAAACTGACTTTAATTTCAGGAATCAAGCTTTGTCTTAATGCTATCTTCTGTATCTGCAAAGCTTATCCTCATGTTTACCATTATTTACGTTATGTTAACTCCATTCATGCTGTCTGTTTTACCTGCGATGGCCCTGTATTGTCCTTGACCTCCCCCAACAATCCCATCTCTAGAGAATGGATCATGGCTAAAGTCCTACTGAAGGATTGCCAACATCAATCTCATTCATTTGTCACTGGCTGGTGTAAAGAGTCAGCCATTCATTGGACATTATAATGCAGCTCTGATGAACTTCACTGCACTCAGTGCAATAATTGCTGTAGATCATGATTTTATTTGTTCATTGTGGTTGCATTGATTGGATGAGAGCTCAGAAAAGATACATTCATACACTATCACTCACTCAAGGTGTTTATAACAGTAACATAATCAGGTTTAATTTTTAAATTGTGCTTTCAATAAAATAATGGATGGTGGGACATATGGATCTGTGTTCAGACCAGGTGGACCACGTTCAACTAGGCTTACCAGTACCTAGGCCACTGGTTAACACTTGATGGAATAATAAACACTGAGATGGAAGAGGGGGTATTACCAACATGAACATGTGTTCTTTCTTTACAATTTCACTTGTTTTATATAAATAAGTAAAAATGGAGGAAGCGGGGATCAATATCTCATATTCCAGAAAGTTAATCGCTCTCTGACAGATGAAACCTTGATTTTGAAAGCAATTATTCCTCAGTCATAGGATTGCCAATAATATATGGATTGAAGCATTAAGGTAAACAGTTATAACCATTCCTTTGGCTCACAACAGATTAACATAAGAATGCCAATTCCTCCAATGATTGTTGACTACTAATCATTGTGCTACTAATGGTAATGTCTGGTGAACAAGTGGTGGAGGTGGGAGGTACTGCTCTCAACAGTGGTAGTGGAGGTGGTGGGGGTAACTTATTGCTTATGTTCAACTACCCAGATCTCTAACTCTTCATCATCAGTTATATCAGTAGGAGGAGGAGAAATAGGTCACTAGAATAATACTTCTGATAGAAAAGATGCCCCTCTCCATGCAGCACAAGCACTATGTCTGCCCTGGCCACTTTTTTGGAATCCTCCTGCCAATGATAATACCATCACTGATCATCTGGAATTTATCCCACTCAGACCTGTGTTTGTGTATTATGTGTGACCTTAAAAAGGATTTACCTAGAAGAGATCAAGCTTTACCTCTGCTGACACATTTTCTGACAAATACGCATGGCAATATGTTTGTTTTTTGCATCCTGAGTGAAGAATCTCCATACTCTGACTTCTGTTCAGAATGAGGTCATCCTTTTAATTCTGACAATTATTATGATTCTTCTCAGTATTACCATCAACAAAACTAGCAGAGGGGCTAGATGTTTTTCTCATAAAAGCAGAAGCAATACTACCTAGGCTTGACCTCTGTGGAATTGCTGTGACTGGTTGGAAATAGGAGGAGGAGTTGATGATGAGTAAGATGACAGGGATGGCATATTTTCGACCATCTTTCCATTTAGTATATTTCCAGTTACTCTCTCAAAAAAGCCTAAAAGTATGCATTTTGCCCTTTTGCAGAGGAGTAAATAGAACACTTGACCTTGTAATTTCAGATATAGTAGATCATTTTTTGCTGCTCATGATTGTCATCGTTAGTATGCTGTTCTTCGGTGTCTGAAAAAGCAATTGAGTTGAAGCTTTTGTGTGGATGGATATATTATAAACTGTCATCACTTTCAATGCTGGTGACTCAGGCTCCTACTCATCAACATCCCCACATTGAGAATCTGCCAACGCTAAAATAAAAATGATGATGCAGGGGTTGGAGGTGAAGATGAAGTTTCTATCCAAGCATCTCCTAACTAAGAAATTCATATTGTTCTTGCTCTCTGCTTTCTACTACTGGCCTATTATGGCCTATTATGGTGTCCCTGTCTCCAACAAGACCACGCCACCATCACCTATCAGCAACTTGTCATCAGCTTAACACATCTTTCACAGGATTTTGTCCTTCTTCATGTGTCTCTATTACTAGATTCGGGGCCCACTTCAATTACTAACTGAATTAATAGATGTTATGGTGGAGGAGGTGAAAGGCATATTATTCTTGTTAACTTTATCATCATCATCACCATCTCTTACTTTTGTATCAGCATGCACTGGGATACTCATAGATCTCCTCCTACCACCTTTATTTGGATGTGATTTGGAATGAATTTCTGCATCATATTTCCTGGTGGACATGATGATTGAAGGCTAGCATCAATATGATAGTTAACTAGTAAGCACAAAAATCCAAACCTGGCTTACAAACATTATAAAAAAAAACTTTGGTAAAATAAGAATGTATTTTTATGTTTTTTTTTCTTATTCTATTTTTTTAACAAAAGCACACAAGGCAATGTCACATAAGGAGTTAACTGTAGCCTAGTATGCATCACCAGTAAGCAGCACCTAAGCAGCATCAGTAAGCAGTACCTAAGGAACACCTAGGCAGAACTTAAACAGCACCTATGCCTAGGAGCTACCTATGCAACACTTAAGCAACACCTGTACTCTCCCAATAGCTATTCAACAGTTGGGCTGTCAAACCTCTAGCTCTCTTGTCTTCCTAGCAAACACTGGCAATACAGCCTTCCCATGACATGGTTTTGCCAATGATTTCATGCCTTCGTGAAATGTCAGTGCTGGGCAGGAAATTAGCAGGAAAGAGGAACTTTTGAACTTCCCATGGGAATTCCTGTAGAAGGCAAAACATGTTGTTTTCTGACTTTAGTTTTTGAATTAAACACTTCGTCCATCCCTACTTAAAGCATACAGTAAAATCCTTTTTGCGGACACTTTCCTATCAGTATAGGTGGATTAAAACACTAGTCGGTGTTTATCAAAATTATCCGAGTTAAAGGGGCTCCATTGACTTTGCCTGGGAAAAGATTGCCCAAAAGTTTAAAGGGACTGGACTGTATGCCCGGTGGATTGTCGTCGAACTGCAATACATCCAACAACCATCAGGTGTCTCCCTGCCTCGGTACTATAAACCTCGACATGTTGTTAAACATTGTCTTAATGGAGAAACAGTGATCTCCTGATTGGCCAAAGCCCTGGTGACATGTTTAAAGGTCCCCCATAGGTTTAACATGGGGAAAAGTAGGCGGCCCAGGGATTGGTCGGTCAGCTGCATGCCCACAGGGTCCAATAGGCCAAGACGGCTATGATGATCATGGCCAGAATTGGCCATCCGATTCCCAGCTCCGGATTCGCCAGGGGTTGAAGCGGAATGTTCAAACAGACTAAAAGATGATCCAACCCCCTGGCCATTGTTCTAAACTGTATATTCCAGCCCCAGTTCTTTGTTCTAATGTCTGCGCCTCATCAGTTCCCTTTGCCTGGTTAATTTAATCACTTCTGCCTCTTTGTATTATGTTTACACCATATGTTGCTGTCCTTTGTATGCTTTGTCTCATATTATGCCCCAATGTTGTTAAACTTGTATAAAAGGCCCAGAGTTCTTCAATAAAGTGTGTTACAGGTGGGAACTTCATCCTGTCCTTTTGATGCCAAATGGTATCAAGGGTCTCCTCCCATTCAAAGAAGCGGCTCTGGAGATTCACCAGCAAGGCTACCTCCTTGTAGCCAACCTCAGGAGGGAGAGACGTGGTACGATGGCCTAAGTCAGCACGAGCATTTAGGCTTCCGTTATATAAGGTAAACTTGTTTATACTTTTATTATTTGTTTTTCATCTTAAATTAAATTTTTTAACATTTTTACTTCTCTGAATGTGTTTCCAGAAAGCTTTCTGGTAGACACTGTTAAAGCAAGGATAGTGCAACAATGTAAAAAAATGTACAAAGTAAAAAAGTAGCAAAACTACATCTGCAACAAAATTAACACTCTGTTCTGCAGGCATACTGTTGCATTGTTGCATTATCACTGCTTTCACAGCTGGGGCTATTACTCCTTAAATGCTAGAAATGTATCCAACATATTGCTTCACAATGCTTTAGAGAAATTTGTAGCATTCAAAGAGTTAAAAGCCCAATTTAAATAAGTTGGGATAGGTGAATTTGAATGTGCCCCTTATGTGCAGTTGGTTTGGTTTAGAATTACTCCAGTCCATCTTAGCACATTAGATTCAAAGAATGACGGTCAACATTTTATGGATGAGTTGAAATTGACACCGTGTATGTTATGGTACTGGCTGCAGTAATAAATGTAACTATTGGCTTGTGTTTTTTGTATTGGAGAATACAAGTGCTGTCCTGTTTCAATCTAAAATCAGCCTGTGCAGTCTCATTTTAAAGAGAATTTAAGAATAGTGTTAATGAAGCTCTTTCACAGTAATCATTTTCACTAACACTATTAATATCACTGGACAATTTGATGATGCATTGGGAAATGGGTGTAGCTTCCAAGGAGTACAAGGAACTCCCAATATTTCCTCTTCACTGTAAATGCATTGGGCAATTACACAATGTGCTTGTGAGTTTGGCCAGTTCCAAATGATTAAACGTCATAATGATTTGGGATAAATATATGTAAATGGAATAAAAAAAACATATCTGAGAGGACAGAGACTCTGCTTTATAAAAGGACACAAAATGACACATCTTCCATCTCACAGCAAATAAAAAAGCTATCAGCTCATAACAAGGCGATGATAAAAGGTGCTGAGGCCAGTAAGATTAAGACTTTGTAATAAGGTTCGGGCGCCAAAACTGACAGCCTTTTTCTTTTATATTTATCATGTCTTCACATTGGGGTGAGAAGCCATGGCTCCATCCCATTGCTGACTGCAATTTATTGCAGCTCCATTATTAGGAGATTGCACTGAAATGGGGTAGAGGTATGGGATTCTGAAGATGTTCCGATGGCCTCTTACATTATACACTTGACAGGTTTGTCAGCTCTTAGCAGCAAGCCTTGTAAAGCACTTTAATATCATTAGCGCTATTTGCTTAATGTGTCTGCTCCCCAAGCACCCTGGAAGCATCATACATCATATGCATGATGTTGCATTCTTTTGCTTGCCCCAGAAAGCATCATAGAGATTTTAATCAAAATAATGTGATCATTTTCTTTTATTGATTAACAAATAAAAATGCATAAATAGAGACTTGAGGATAGGCAATCCTTTTAGATGATGGAAAACATTAGTTTATCACCCGGCAGTTTCTGCGAAAAATGTAAGTATTCTTTTTTACTCTCTATTTTTGTGAATTTCAGATATCCATTTGCTTTCGTAAAATATTATATATAAAATCACAATGAAAACCCTGGAACTATAGGGGAAGAATGGTTATTGACTGGGGTGGGTTGAGTCAAGAGTAAAAATGAGTATGGTTCTTGTGATGGTTAGGATTGTTTGTGGAGTATAGTGATGCACTTGGCACTTAGAACTGGTTCTAACTGAAATCTTGGAAAGAAGAAAATTTCATTTCAGTACTGTACTTACTGCATAGCAAAGCCCATTGATTCCAAAGCAATCATGTTCCTTCTTTGGCAACCTAAGGCTGAGGCAGGGAAGAAAGGGGCTGCTTGGTTGATTAGGGAGTTGTAGGGTCTGGGGGGAGGGACTTTGACCAGATATAACCCCACAAGCCCACCTCATCCCTAGTGAGTACCAGGAACAGATTGGTGTTTCTTGTTTGTAGACTTGTTTCTCATCAGCAACTGCAGTGTGCACAGGGTCTGTAGGAAATAAGGGAAGGTTTGGGAGCAATGGGCACATCTGCACTCACATCAGACACCTGGCACAACTATAACCAAACACCATGACTTAGGGTCCCCAGTGTGAAATTATCCCACCAGAAACCAAGTACTGCTACTGTTACTATGCTTCTTGTTCATTCCCCGCTAAGGACATGACACTTCTAGTTTTAATAGTATTGATGAATCCTTCCTGCTGCCAGCTTAACATATTCTGTGCGATGGAATCTCCTCAGATGCCACTTGATGCCCTGTTTATGATTATCCTCCACCACATTGCCGTGCATGGTCAGTGCACCACACAATGTGCAATGGGTGGACACAAACTGCCACATCCTGATATCTACACAATGGCTATCAGATGGTATAGGAGGTAACAGTGAATGAGGTGGATTGCCAGAAGATGTAGGTGTAGATGTAGGTACTTCATCCTGTGGCCCTACCCTAGAGCAAGAATGTGATCATGACCTAGGTGTTTCACTCGACATCAATTTGATTTACATCTTGCCTCTTGTTGCTTTTGGGGAGAGTCAGGTGGTACAGCAACAGTGGTGCCCAATTTCTTTAGTGGGGGTTTGGCTCTAACATTCTTCAATAAAATGTCATGGTGTCTGTGTTTCATGTGTTATGAGGGCGGATGTGCCAAGGTGTGTTTCCAAATTTCATATCACTGATGACTTCACTGTACCTGCCCCAGGTAAAAGGTTGACAAGAAAGTCCTCTTTCTTCTTCTCCTCCATATTCCCTTTCACTTGCTGGGGCACCGAATGCTGTTGCTGCAGCTGCTGCCTCAGAATTATCACTACAACTACGACCAGGAGTTTTGCTGCTGCTAGCAAGTGCCAAGTGGAACCTGTCCTAATCACACATCGCTACTGCTAGATCCCATTCTTACTATGTCCACAGTGGTCTGTGGCACACTAGCCTGCTCCTCAGCAGCTTGCTGCCCTTGGAACTCAGCAGCAGCAGGAATTACAGCAGCAGAAAACGCTGCAAATATGCCAATATCACTGCTGGTGATGGTGGTGGTGGTGATGCCTATCCCCATTTCCATATCTGTCTCCCATTCCATCTCAGTTTGGGCTAAAAAGGCCATTAATGTCTCTTCCACCCCAGTTCTGCCAACACCCTCATCATCACCACCACCACCATCAGTATCTACTTGCTGCTTCTGTTATATTATAGATGGAGGTGACAAATGTGACAGATTATTTCCCCCATGTGTAAAATACTGTCTGATATATGATGTCATATATGATACATTGATACCCCAGCCTTGTTCCGCTGTCCACTGGAAGTATCAGAACCACACACAATGTCTGACACCTCAGCCCTTTTCCATTGTCCACTACCTTCTAAAACTATCAAATAAACATGTTTCAAAACCTCTGCAGATCATGATCATCATCATCATCTTAAGCCATTGTGGATCCACTGAATGATGAAGGCCTCCACAACAAGCCTCCAACAACTTTAGTCCTGTACCTTTTGTTGCCACTGTGTACCAACAAATTTGGTAATTTCATCTACCCATCCTGTCTTTGGTCTTCTTCTTTGGTGTTTAGTATTGAGTGTAATCCATTCCAAAATTAGTTTGGTCCATCTGCCACCAGGTCTTCTTGCTATGTGGCCTGCTTTAGTCTTTCAATTATGTTGTAGACCATTGTTTGCTGACAAATCCATGCACAAGTTTTTCAGTCTCATTTTGTTATGTTTAGAATTTGCCCTCCATACTTCTCTGAGTAACCTTAAGTTTTTGTATCCCCTTGGCATTCACTGTCCATGTTTCACAACAATACATAAGGACTAGGAGGAACATTGGTCATTAATCTTTTGTTTGAGGCAGAGTGGCAAATTAGTCTTAAAGACAGGTCTACTAAGTTTCCCAAATTCTTTCCATTCCAATTTTATTCATCACTCAACTTACATCATGGTATTTCAATCTGTTGATATTTACTGTCAAATGTAAACATACTTGTCCAGTTCTTCTAGTTCTTGTCCATTTACTGTGATTTTCCTTGGTATGGTAAATTTGTTAAACATGACTTGTGTTTTGTTAATATTCATCTTCAGACCAACATTTTTGCTTTCCTGTTGTAGCTCCTCAATGCGTTCTTGCAGTTCTTCAGGACTACTGGCAAAATTATGATATTGTCTGCAAAATGTAAGTGATATAGGTAGTCTACATTGATCTTAAGTCCTTTTTTTGTCCCAATTTAGTTTGTAGAAAATGTCTACTAAACAAGGAGATTGTGTCTCCTTGCTGGACACCTTTTCTATGGTCTATGATCTGGACTTTATCATTGTTGACTTGTATTGATGCAGTTGCATTTTCATATATTGATTGGAGGATATTGATGTAAGCTCTATCTATTCTTTGATTGATCCGGGTATTGATTATTGCTTGCTTGTTTTCATTGTCAATGAATGCTATGCATAATGGAAGTCTGTGACACTCTTTAACTTTAGGGATGGGCGAAAATATTTGCCTCAAACTGAAATCGGCAAATAATGGCACTTCCCACTTGGTGAATAATTTCCTGCTAAAAATGCAGTTTTTCCACTTTTTCCCACTTTTTTCACCCAGCTCATTGCATTGAAATCAATGGGAAGTAACATTTTTCTTTACTTTTCTACAGCCATACACAGGTGTCAGACTCTTAAAGCATGCTATTCTGTGTTCATGAGATAAGAAAGCAGCACTTTTTTGAGCTAGAGAAGATAAGCAAAAAAAAAAGCAGAATTGAAGTTTAGTTTAGGGAGTCTTTTTGTTCGCTGCAGTAGGATAGTCTAGGGAGACTCTGGAGAGTAGAAGGGAGGAAGCAGGTTGACCAAAAATACCCAAAATTCCATGTGACTGACTGGCAAGATACAGACAGCTGGGGACCCATTTGCTTGTTGATCTTCTATTATTGTCTCTGTTCTGGGGAAGTCGGGGGAAACAAGTTTTTGATTTTCTTTTTCATTCATGTAAATATTTTTTTTAACAGACCGTGATAAGACACGGTGGGCAACTAAAAAGAAATAATAATAATTTAAAAAAAAATAATAATAAAAAAATAAAAAAGAATAAAGAACAAAACAAACAACTTACTATATTAGGTGACAGACAGCTGACTGGGCTAAGGCAAGTCATCACACTCAGTTGTGTTCTGTATTATAGAGTAAAAACACACAGAGTAGTTGAGTAATTTCCTGCAAATCCACATAGGGTGGGGGGGAAGGGTGGAGAAGTGCAGGGATGTGAAAGTAAAATAGTAGTTCAAAAAATGACTGCAGCAATGGCTGCTGCAGCATGTACAATAAATGATGATGGAGGGAGGATGCAGTTTGTCAAGGTCCCAGCAAAACTTCCAGTACCACAAGTGTCAGTACAAAAAAAGAACTATATAAGAAGACATAGAAGACGAACACTGAAGTTGCATTGAAGTGTTGATGTGGGAAATAGCATAATAGAGGAAGGTGTAGCAGCTGAACCGACTGCTGCATCAGATAGTGAGACAAACAAGCACCAAAATACCTATCCTGAAAGAAGTAGAAACTTTATTACTGTTACCTTATGGGCAATTGCTTATGAATGATCTTGATTTTTATTTATATAGCTAGACTAATGCCGACATAATATAATGGGCCATAAAGATATACAGTGTGAGTGAGTGGATGTCTGTATAGGGTTAATAAAATAGACACAGTGGAGTTGTGGCCCAAAACAAGTTATCACAGCACCTGGACATACAAATCCTGTTTGGTTAGATGAAAGCTGGCAGTATTCTGTTGTCCAGGTGGGAGATAAAGATCACATACCCTGTATTCCTGATGAATATGGAGCCTGGTGTATTGTTTCAACTGTCCACGAATATTGCCAAGGGGAGATTGACTGGCTTATTGTACTATTGCTCCAGGTGAGATCAAGGCACAAATCCCATCAGCCTGGAGTGATATTGCCACAGCCAATCAGGAGCCTCAGCATGGTAGGAGATGGACAGCGGAACATCTCCTGAAATTGTACAGTGGCACTGTTGCTACACGATCCTATGGACAGCTCTGGTCCCAGGACCATAAATCTCCATAGGATGGTGTAGCAACAGTGCCACTGTACAATTTCAGGCCACTGTGATATTGCACCTAAAAAATTCAACTTTGAAAATTAATAACTTTTGAATGAAACACCTTTCAGCAGTGGGAGTACCCTTGTTTTACACAGGGGGATAAACCCTACTACATATTTTTTTTACATTTTAAGTATTACTGTCCCTTTAACCCAGAAACTTAAGGGATCTGTACTTGGGGGCAAAGAAGGTTCCGCAAGGTAAGCCTTAACCTCAATCTCAGCACTTTGTCTATTTATGGGGAGTTGTTTCTTTTGTCTGAAGCATAATCTGTCCATTGCCTCAGCATAAAAAGCAGCAGCTGCCCCACTGGAACAAGATGAAGTTCTACTGGCGCTGCTACTGATAGGTACTGGAAGACCACCACACTCCTCCAGCTCATCTGTGGAATCTTCTCCCACCTCCTGTGACTACATTCTATTTTTTTCTTTACCTCTCACGAACCCTCACTATCAATTGTTCCCTCCAGGCAGTGAGGAAATTGGAACTTAGTGCCATCTTGCCTTTGATTCGATGACTGAAAATTGTGGCATGCATGATTGTCCATGCGCACTTCCTTGCGCCGAGTCAGTTCCTTTTTCATCCTTGTTAGAAGGACAGCAACATCGGGAATTATACTACCCTCAGCCCCAGGCAAGCGTTCCCTATGGGCAAGGAAATCATCAATTTTTAATGAGAGGTGTGTGAAGAATAACTTTGGCCAGGTTAGTGTTCTCTTTGCTACCTGTTCCATCAGTGCCCAGTCAGCCCTGCCCAGTGTTCTGTTACTCACAATGAAATGGCTACATAACATTGTGTGAATTGTCTTTTTCTATTCCAGGATATCTGGATCTGTTCTAGCATATCTAAGGTGGAGTTCCACCTGGTCCCAACATCTTGTTTCAGGCGGTGCTCTGAGAGGTCTGCCTTTTTCTGTTCCTCCCTGAGGAGCTGGCTATCTTTGACACTCAGATGGAAGTGGCCAGCAATTTTATCGGCACAACTCCAGAAGTGTTGGAAACCTTCCAGTATTACTGCCATCCTCAAGAGCAGCCTTCACTACCAGATGCACGACATGTGCTGAGCAGCGCACCCCCACAAATCTGCCATCCCGGAGAGCCTTTATTATGTCAGCTGTACTGTCAGTAACCACAAACCCCATTTGTGCCTGTGTTCCTGCCTGCTCCCCTAGCCACTGTGCCACCATGTTCTGCAGTGCATTGCAAATGTTATCTGAGGTGTGCTCCTGATTCATTACCTCAGCATGGAGGAGGAAAGAGCGGTGCCTCTGCTTTGCTACTACACCTGAACTTGTTGTCAGTAAAGATGTGTCTTGCAACACATTGGCTGCCACCAATGTGCCATCAATGACAGGAAGGCATGCTGGCCACTCAGAGCACTCCATAAATCAGTGGTAAAGTGCACTGACTAGCCACTAGCCTTTCCTAGCAGGTCCTTCAAAAGCCCAACTCATGACCAGTAGTGATGAGCGAGCACCCCAATGCTCGGATGTTCGGGTGCTCTGACCGAGCACCCCCTGAGGCTCGAGTGCTCGGCCGAGCACCCGAGCCCCATTGAAGTCAATGGGAGGACTCGAGCATTACACCAGGCACCCCCTGCTCTGATGAGGGGAGGGTGCCTGGTCCATAGGAAAAGGGCAGAAAAAGATGGAAACACTACAGAAATGGTTCAGGGACAGCATAGGGAGGATGTCTGGATGCACCTTGGACTCCAACATCGCTGCTGGGAACGATCTTTCGCCCGTAGTACGCCATTTTTACAGACTGACCGTAAAACACACAAAAAGGAAAATAAAAACGACTTTAGGCGAAAAATTGTTACCAAACAGTATTTGCTGTATATTTACTTGTATATCATCTGCAAATTCTCCCAAAAATTTCCTTGATTTTCAGAACTGAGGCCATGATTAAGAGGGAAACGTGCGCAGAGGCAAATTCTCCCAAAAATTTCCTTGATTTTCAGAACTGAGGCCATGATTAAGAGGGAAACGTGCGCAGAGGCAAATTCTCCCAAAAATTTCCTTGATTTTCAGAACTGAGGCCATGATTAAGAGGGAAACGTGCGCAGAGGCAAATTCTCCCAAAAATTTCCTTGATTTTCAGAACTGAGGCCATGATTAAGATGGAAACGTGCGCTGAGCTGACCATCTAAAACATTATGGGTGAGGGTCTGCTGCAGAGCTGACCATCCTAAACATTATATGCGAAGGCCCGCTAGTGAGCTGACGCTATAAAACATTATATGAGAGGGCCCGCTAGAGAGCTGACCCAATAAAACATTATATGAGAAGGCCCGCTGGTGAGCTGACCTATATAAAAATTGGCAAACAGGGCCCGCTGGTGAGCTGGCCCTATACAAAAATTATATCACAGGGCCCGCTGGTGAGCTGGCCCTATATAAAAATTATATCCCAGGGCACGCTGGTGAGCTGGCCCTATATAAAAATTATATCCCAGGGCATATGGAAGAGGAGGAGGAGGATGAGAAGATTAAGAGTCAACCATATACCCGTTTTTGGGGTGGAAGGGGTGAATGGGAATACAGAGTATTCCCATCATTGTAAATAACATATATAAAGTGAGTTTATGTTCCCCCGGGGCTTTCCTCCAGTGGAGTGGAGAAGTCAGGGGAAATCCAGGCCTTGTTCATTTTTATAAGTGTCAACCTATCAGCATTGTCGGTGGAAAGGCGGATACGCTTATCTGTTATGATGCCACCAGCAGCACTAAATACCCGCTCAGACAGAACGCTGGCGGCAGGGCAGGCCAGCACCTCCAAGGCGTAGAGTGACAGTTCATACCACGTGTCCAGCTTGGACACCCAGTAGTTGTAAGGCACAGAGGGATCATTGAGGACGCTGACACGGTCTGCTACGTACTCCTTCACCATCTTCCAAAACTTTTCCCTCCTTGTGACACTAGGCTGCGCATCAGGGTGAGGGTGCTGGCGGGGTGTCATGAAGGTGTCCCACGCCTTGGAGAGTGTTGCCCTGCCTTTCTCGGAACTGCTGTGTGCTCCCCTTTTCTCCCCTTCTCGGTTGGCCAAGGTAGCACGTACTCTGCCGCCAGCGTTGTCAGATGGAAAATTTTGGAGCAATTTTTCAACAAGAACCTTCTGGTATTGCACCATTTTGCTTGTCCTCTCCACCGGAGGAATGAGAGATGAGAAATTCTCTTTGTAGCGGGGGTCCAGAAGGGTGAACACCCAGTAATCCGTGTTGTCTAAAATGCGTACAACGCGTGGGTCACGGGAAAGGCAGCCTAACATAAAGTCAGCCATGTGTGCCAGAGTACCAACAGGCAAGATTTCGCTGTCCTCACCAGGAGGCTGACTCTCAATATCCTCATCCTCTTCCTCCTCTTCTGCCCACCCACGCTGAAGAGATGGAACTAAAGTTCCATGGCTACCCTCTGTAGCGGAGGCAACCGTGTCTTCCTCCTCCTCCTCCTCCTCCTCCTCCGCCTCCTCCAATTGTCGCTGAGAAGACGAAGTGAGGGTGCTCTGGCTATCACCTTGTGTAAGCTCTTCCTCCCCCATTTCCACCTCTTCCACATGCAAAGCGTCGGTTTTAATTGTGAGCAGCGAGCGTTTCAGTAGACACAGAAGTGGGATGGTTACACTGATAATAGCGTTATCGCCGCTCACCATCTGTGTCGATTCCTCAAAATTGCGTAAAACCTCGCAGAGGTCTGACATCCATTCCCACTCCTCACTTCTGATTACAGGAAGTTGAACGGAGAGGCGACGACCGTGTAACAGCTGGTACTCCACTACTGCCCTCTGCTGCTCACAAAGCCGGGCCAACATGTGGAAGGTGGAGTTCCAGCGCGTGCTCACGTCACACAGCAGCCGGTGAGCTGGCAATTGTAAGCGCTGCTGCAGCTTCAACAGGCCGGCCGAAGCTGTAGATGACTTACGGAAATGTGCACACACGCGGCGCACCTTGGTCAAGAGATCATGCACATTGGGGTAGGTTTTTAGAAATCGCTGCACCACTAAATTAAATACATGCGCTAGGCATGGTACGTGTGTGAGCTTGCCGAGCTCCAAAGCCGCCACCAAGTTACGCCCATTATCACACACAACCATGCCTGGTTGCAGGTTGAGTGGCGAGAGCCACTGCTCGGTCTGGTGACTAATCCCCTGCAACAGCTCTGAGGCCGTGTGCTGTTTGTCCCCAAGGCAGATCAGCTTCAGCACGGCCTGTTGACGCTTCCCCACTGCAGTGCTACACTGCTTCCAGCTACTGGCTGATGGGGGAGTGGCGGTGTGTGTAGAGAATTCGGAGGTGGAAACGGAGGAGGAGGAGGAGCCAATAACGTAGGTGCTGGTGGAAACCCTGATGGAGGTAGGGCCCGCAATCCTCGGCGTGGGTAGCACCCGTGCCATCCCAGGGTCCGAGTCGCTCCCAGCCTCCACGACATTCACCCAGTGTGCCGTCAGGGAAATGTAGCGTCCCTGGCCACAAGCACTTGTCCATGTGTCAGTCGTTAAGTGGACCTTCCCAGTAACTGCGTTGGTCAGGGCACGGGTGATGTTACGGGACACATGGTGGTGTAATGCGGGGATGGCACACCGGGAAAAGTAGTGGCGGCTGGGGACCGCGTACCGAGGGACAGCTGCTGCCATCAGGCTGCGGAAGGACTCAGTGTCCACAAGCCTAAATGGCAGCATTTCGATGGCCAGTAATTTTGAAAGGTGTGAGGTTAGTGCTATGGCCTGTGGGTGGGTGGCTGGGTACTTTCTCTTGCGCTCAAATGCCTGGGGTAACGACATTTGGACGCTGTGCTGGGACAGGGAAGTGGATGTGGTCGCTGATGGTGCTTCAGATGCTACAGGTGCAGGGCGGGAGGTATGCGGGCCTGCGCCTTCGACAGGCGATTGGCCGGCACCGAAAACAGGGGAAGAGGAGGCAGTGGTGTGGCCTGCAGACACAGATGGGCGATCCAGGCGTTCCTCCCACTTACTACGGTGCTTGGATGCCATGTGTCGGATCATGCTGGTGGTGGTGAGGTTTCTAGTGTTCATGCCTCGGCTCATTCTGGTGTGGCACAGGTTGCAAACTACAAATCTTTTGTCGTCCGCACTTTCCTTAAAAAAACGCCATACCGCGGAACACCTACCCCTTGGCAAGGTAGATTTACGCAAGGGGGTGCTCCGTGGAACATTTGCGGGCCGGTTTGGTGCGGTCCGCCTTCTTTCTGTAGCCACACCACTGCCTCTTCCAGCCTGTTGCGGTGCTGCAGATGGCTCACCCTCAGGACTGCTGTCATCGCTCGGCTCTACACCTTCCCAGGTGGGGTCAGTCACCTCATCGTCCACCAAGTCCTCCTCCACTTCCTCACTCTGATCATCCTCCTCAAGTCTTGATCCCACCACATACTCAGTCATTGACAACTGTATAACATTCTCCTCAACAAGGTCTTGAGACGGAAATAGTGGTTGATTTAATGGCAACTGTGTCTCATCATCATCATCATCATCATCCACTACTTCCTTTGACCTTAAATGCCGTTCACATCTGTCATCTTCTTGTGATTGGGTAGCCTCTAGAGGTTGTGAATCAGGGCACAAGATGTCATGTTCCTCTGCAAGCGTGCTTGGAGAGAGGGTCAAATGAAGGATTGGTGATGAGACGAGCTCCTCACTATATCCCAGTGTGGGATCACTTCTTTGACCAGACCGTGTATGGTGGGAGGAAGGATGATCAGAGTGAGGATTATGTTGACCAGACTCTTGGCTACTGAGAGTGGACTTGGTGGAAGACAGGGTGGTGCTTAACCGACTGGAAGCAGTATCAGCTGTCATCCAACCGACCACCTGTTCGCACTGGTCGGACCTCGAGAGTGATGTCCTGCGACGCCCTGTGAAATCAGACATGAAGCTAGGTATGGTGGATGTCTTTCTTTCTTGTGCTCTGGCACCAGGCACAGTTTCTCCGCGTCCTGACCCGCGCCCTGAACTTTCAGGATCACGTCCACTTCCCCGTCCCTTTTTACCCGCCTTCTTCATCTTACACGATATATATGACTTTAATATATATGAGTTTGAAAACTTAACAGTATTTCTTACTATTCTGCAACTCTGCAGAGTACACAGAATAGGCTGCTAAACTGCGGTGACACACACTGAATGGAATAAGTGACTTTAATATTTGAGTTTGAAAACTTAACAGTATTTCTTATAATTCTGCAACTGTACAGAGTACACAGAATAGGCTGTTAAACGGCGTTGAAACACACTGAATGGAATATGTGACTTTAATATTTGAGTTTGAAAACTTAACAGTATTTCTTATAATTCTGGAACTGTACAGAGTACACAGAATAGGCTGTTAAACGGCGTTGAAACACACTGAATGGAATATGTGACTTTAATATTTGAGTTTGAAAACTTAACAGTATTTCTTATAATTCTGGAACTGTACAGAGTACACAGAATAGGCTGTTAAACGGCGGTGAAAGACACTGAATGGAATATGTGACTTTAATATTTGAGTTTGAAAACTTAACAGTATTTCTTATAATTCTGCAACTGTACAGAGTACACAGAATAGGCTGTTAAACGGCGGTGAAAGACACTGAATGGAATATGTGACTTTAATATTTGAGTTTGAAAACTTAACAGTATTTCTTATAATTCTGGAACTGTACAGAGTACACAGAATAGGCTGTTAAACGGCGGTGAAAGACACTGAATGGAATATGTGACTTTAATATTTGAGTTTGAAAACTTAACAGTATTTCTTATAATTCTGGAACTGTACAGAGTACACAGAATAGGCTGTTAAACGGCGGTGAAAGACACTGAATGGAATATGTGACTTTAATATTTGAGTTTGAAAACTTAACAGTATTTCTTATAATTCTGGAACTGTACAGAGTACACAGAATAGGCTGTTAAACGGCGTTGAAACACACTGAATGGAATATGTGACTTTAATATTTGAGTTTGAAAACTTAACAGTATTTCTTATAATTCTGGAACTGTACAGAGTACACAGAATAGGCTGTTAAACGGCGTTGAAACACACTGAATGGAATATGTGACTTTAATATTTGAGTTTGAAAACTTAACAGTATTTCTTATAATTCTGGAACTGTACAGAGTACACAGAATAGGCTGTTAAACGGCGGTGAAAGACACTGAATGGAATATGTGACTTTAATATTTGAGTTTGAAAACTTAACAGTATTTCTTATAATTCTGGAACTGTACAGAGTACACAGAATAGGCTGTTAAACGGCGTTGAAACACACTGAATGGAATATGTGACTTTAATATTTGAGTTTGAAAACTTAACAGTATTTCTTATAATTCTGGAACTGTACAGAGTACACAGAATAGGCTGTTAAACGGCGGTGAAAGACACTGAATGGAATATGTGACTTTAATATTTGAGTTTGAAAACTTAACAGTATTTCTTATAATTCTGGAACTGTACAGAGTACACAGAATAGGCTGTTAAACGGCGTTGAAACACACTGAATGGAATATGTGACTTTAATATTTGAGTTTGAAAACTTAACAGTATTTCTTATAATTCTGGAACTGTACAGAGTACACAGAATAGGCTGTTAAACGGCGTTGAAACACACTGAATGGAATATGTGACTTTAATATTTGAGTTTGAAAACTTAACAGTATTTCTTATAATTCTGGAACTGTACAGAGTACACAGAATAGGCTGTTAAACGGCGGTGAAAGACACTGAATGGAATATGTGACTTTAATATTTGAGTTTGAAAACTTAACAGTATTTCTTATAATTCTGCAACTCTGCAGAGTACACAGAATAGGCTGTTAAACGGCGGTGAAAGACACTGAATGGAATATGTGACTTTGATATTTTAGTTTGAAGACTTAACAGTATTTCTTCCTATTCTGCAACTCTGCACAGTACACAGAATGTGCTGCTACACTGCGGCGAAGCACACTGAATGGAATATGTGACTTTGATATTTTAGTTTGAAGACTTAACAGTATTTCTTCCTATTCTGCAACTCTGCACAGTACTCAGAATGTGCTGCTAAACTGCGGCGAAGCACACTGAATGGAATATGTGACTTTTAAATTTTAGTTTGAAGACTTAACAGTATTTCTTCCTATTCTGCAACTCTGCACAGTACACAGAATAGGCTGCTAAACTGCGGCGAAGCACACTGAATGGAATATCTGACTTTGATATTTTAGTTTGAAGACTTAACAGTATTTCTTCCTATTCTGCAACTCTGCACAGTACTCAGAATGTGCTGCTAAACTGCGGCGACGCACACTGAATGGAATACGTGACTTTGATATTTTAGTTTGAAGACTTAACAGAATGTGCTCTAATCTGCAACTTTGCACACTAAACAGAATGTGCTCTAATCTGCAACTTTGCACACTAAACAGAATGTGCTCTAATCTGCAACTTTGCACACTAAACAGAATGTGCTCTAATCTGCAACTGTGCACACTAAACAGAATGTGCTCTAATCTGCAACTTTGCACACTAAACAGAATATATATATTTTTTTTTTTTTTTGTTTGTTTTTTTCCCCCCACACCAAATAACCTGCTGCCCCCACACACAGTAGTCCTAAAAAGGACTTTTGGTTCTTTTTTTTTCACAATTTTTGTTTTTTTCCTCCCTACACTGCCTTTCCCTTCCTATCCTCAGCTCTCCCTGGCTCAGACTGAGCCGAACTCGATGGTCAGGTGCTATACAGCACCCGACCACGGGTTCTGGCCAGCCAATCAGTGTAATGCCAGCAGCCAACATGGCTGCTGGCATTACACCGATGTCAGAGCCTCCCTGCACGTTTATTGGCTGCGCAGCAGGCGCAAAACGTGCGGGGAGGAGACCCGAACATGGCGGGCGAGCACATGCGGTACTCGTACGAGTACCGCCATGTGCCGAGCAGAGCGATGCTCGAGCCGATCCGAGCATCGGCCGAGCATGCTCGCTCAACACTAATGACCAGTACAGTGAGGGCATTATGGTTTATATTGTGATGCGACAGCCTCCATAAGTTGCTGGAAGGGCTTCCCGTCCACCAAATTAAAAGTAGCACCCCTAACTGCTATGAGCTGTGCAATGTGGAGTGTGATTTTTTGGGACTGCTGTCTGCACATCCCCTTTGAATGAAACCCACCAAAATCTTCCAGTGTGGCCTGCATTGATTTTGGAATGGGCTGTGACTGTCTGCATTGAGGACCAGATGTGGCATGATCCCCCTGCCTTTTCTCCTGCCTACTGGTGGTATATGTAGTAGTGTCACTTTCTGCACTTACCAACACTGACTTTTGGTAGCTGTTCAGGTGTTGGTTCATCCCGGAGGTGGTTAGATGACCCAACACCTTCCTACAGCTGACTTCCCTGCCACACAATTTGCATTTTGCTAGCTGGCCATCACCAATTGTCACAAAATGCTCCAACACTTTAGAGTGACGGATGACTCATCCATTTGACGTGGAAGGTGGTAGAGAAGAAGAAACTGAGGTGACACTTTCTTTGTCTTCACATGATGGAGCAACCTCACTATGCTTTTTTGCTTCTACGTACCTTTACAGGAGTACTAGTAGAACTAGACATGGCAGCAGGGATGTTGGGACTGGGATTGGAGGAGGATTGTGGAGTAACAGTGGTGGCAGAGACACTAGCAGCTACTACCTGCCTGGGAGATTCATCTGGAACTGAAGAGGCAGGTGTTGAGTTCTCAATAGAAAAAGTAGTTGGAGAAACAGGAGGAATACTATGTGTAGCAGGGGAAAAATCAAGTAGTGGGGAAAAATCAAGCTCAGTGGAAAAATCAAGCTCAGGAGGCCTTGGTCCCTCATATTCTTCTTTTGCCTTTTCTGCCTGGTGACTACCGGGAAATGGTAAACAACTATCTCCCTCACCCTCAATATTTTTTGGAGAAGATATGCTCTCAGTGGCAGTGACAGTGGTAGCAGGAGGAATTTTCTCCAAATATTGCAATAATTCCATTTGGGCTGCTTATGCCTGCCTGCGTACACAGATATCACACTAGCTGTGTTAATCTGGAAATTATTTACACAAATTCCTTATATTTTTAAACAGGAACAAAGATGACTTGCGGTTGCAGTAAGGCACTTCTGCTGGATGCCTGCCTTCCTGCCTACACAAATGTCACATTGGTTGTGTCACTCTGACTTATTATTTACACAAATCCCTAATATTTTTAAACAGGAACAAAGATGACTTGCAGTGGCAATATAGCACTTATGCTGGATGCCTACTTGCCTACACAAATGTCACACTGGCTGTGTCACTCTGGAAATTATTTTACAAATTCCTAAAATTTTTAAACAAGAACAAAGATGACTTGCGGTGGCAATATGGCACTTCTGCTGGATGCCTACCTGCCTGCTTACACATATGTCACACTGGCTGCGTCACTCTGGAAATTATTTACACAAATTCCTAATATTTTTAAACAGGAACAAAGATGACTTGCGGTGGCAGTAAGGCACTTTTTGCTGGATGCCTGCTTACATAAATGTCACACTGGCTGTGTCACTCTGGAAATTGTTATTTACACAAATCCCTAATATTTTACTTTTAAACAGGAATAAAGATGACTTGCAGTAGCAATAAGGCACTAATACTGGATGCCTGCCTAAACAACAATTGTCAGATTGGCTGTGTAACTTTAAAAAAAAAAACAGCTCCTGACCATGGCAATAAGGCACTAGACTGACTAGTAAAATTACTTATCTCTGGACATTCTCTCTCACCTTCTTCTCTCTCTGAGCTCCAATAATGGACTAACAGGAAATGCAAGCTGTCTGGGTGTCTGTGTCATAGTTCAACCCCCATCATGAAACAAAGCCGCTAATTGGACTAGAGAGGGAGGGAAAGTAAGTGCGCATGGGAATCCGTAGTCCGAATTTCCAAAATGTGCACCAAAATTTCGGACCAGGGCTGTTCGGATTCGGGTCTTTTACAACGAATGACCCTTGCCATTCAGCTGGCCCCGAATGACTCTGAATGACCCTTATTTGCCCGAATTCCAAATCTGGATGAAGCAATTTGCATAAGTCTACTTTCTACTTTTATGACTGAGTCTGTCAGTCTTTCATTAATCGAGGATGCAAAATTTTTTGTAAAGTTGATACCTTTATTGGCTAATTTTTCAGAAAACTCAGACTCAAGGCAGCTAACATGGTACCAACTCTCATCTTTCATTAATCAAGAATCTGATCCTTCCACATCATTCATCATTTTTACTTTCATATTATATTCAGTGTCCATCTTCTAATTTTACTAAATCTTCTTTTTTTATGAGTCTCACATAAGCTGATAATGTTACAATTCATTTTATTCAGTTCTTGTGTGTTTTCCTCTGAGTAAAACCATACTCACAGATGAAATGTTAAGTTTTCCAATGTCTAAAGACCAAAAGAAGCCTTATAGAACCCCATAATTCTCAGCACCCTCTTCCACTGCTGTAAGAAGTATCTCACAAGCCTCTGAGGAATAAGTGCAATTGATTTTGTTGTAAAGCCATGTTGAGGGAATGAACCATAATCTGCCACTCTGGTCCATTGCAGGTTGGCAGATTTTGGCGCACACACACACACGCTGTACTACTGCTGTCTCCCTGTTATGCAATCAACATAAGGATAGTAATTTTAGGTGTTGCTAGCTTAGGCAAGTGTAGCACACCAAAATCAGTCCCATTTTTACTTTTATCTCTATATCGAATTAGTACATTTCCTAGTAATATTTAATTGAATATATGCCATTTTTAGTTTTTAAGGATTCTGTCCCTTTAAAGGAATAGGCCCAGTCATTATTAGTGAAAGGGATTCAGCAATGACAAAATATGCAACAAAAACTATATTGGTTACATCTGCAAACTTTTAGTATATTTTTATTATGTGGTAACTAGAACATAAATGTTTGTCGCTTCTAGTAATTCAGTTATGAGTTGTCTTTTGGCATTTCACTATAAGTGAAGTTTGTATTCTGAGGCTAGAAGCCTGGTGGTAACTAACAGACCTGTCATTGAAGTATAAATCACATCTCTATGAATAGCAAGGGGATTTTACTGACACATGGGTGGTACTTCCACAAATGGTTGCCAATATTTACCAAGCAGCTGTAGATACTTTGGCAAATACTAAGTGGAAGAAACACTGTTTTGATGGAGCTGTGTCCAAAAAAAACTATTTAATGATAATTGCCACTAAAAGTAACAAATATATGAAACACCTATGAAGCACATACTTATCTTGTAATTCGCAATAGGTATGCCTGCCTCTATGCACATGTACCAATTAATTTGCAGGTCTAAACTAAATGAATGGTTTACACCTCGGTATTTTGCAACACAGAATATTTTTCAACCTTTGGACAAAGATTTTGCATACAGACATCTGTAATAGCTGGTTGTCCAAAGCCTATCCATAAATAAATAATTTACTATTACAATTTACAAAAGACTATTGGTTGAGAAAATCAATCCCTGAATGAATGATGTGTGTTTCTATAACTTATAAGTTTAAGCATATTATATTTATGTAATTTTTTTTTCAAACCAGTGCATATTAATGTTAGAGTATTTCGCCATATACATACTAATTAGGGATTATTATGATTGCAACTGGAAGTATTTACATTAGCGGCTACAAATGGCACTAGTGAGGGACACAGGGGTGTAAAATGATCAGTCTGTGTTGCTGTTTTATTGACTTTTATGTCATGTTTGGTTCAGCCTCATAGTCAAAACAAGTTTGTAACTCACGCCTTGTCCGGGAGGTTTAGCAGCCTTATGAAAATGAAGCTGCCTCTTTAGCCCAACTCATAAATCAATGTCAGGCTCCAGTGATAAGAAAAAAGCCATTCAGAGTTTGGAACGATTATACACCAAGATAATGTATTCATTTTGGAGACATAGGTATATATGTGGTTGTGTTGCCTTGATAAAAGTAGCAATAAAGGAAATTTCAATTCTATTTGCCACAACAACTTAAATTTCAACAATCCTGCTGATTGTCCTTTCATATTTTAAATGTAATCTGCTTAGTTAGCCAATAAAGGTATCAGCTTGAGTATATTTGCCTCCCTTATTTCTACGGTTAACATGGTACCAACTCTCATCTGTTATCTTATTGTTTATGCAAAAAAATAAAAGTTCAGTAATTCTGGGACAAACCCCTCTCCATTCTCTTGACCACCTGAACTGTGTGGTAAGGATAAAAATATAATCATTGGTCACTTAACAGCAAAAGAATATTTAGGATAAATGCTGACCAAAAGTAACTGCAATAATCATGTGTGAATTCAATAAGTAACTATTGCTTAAGTTTTATATAAGTTTTAAATAAAGGTGTCCTTAAATGGACGGCAATGTCCAAATTAACAATCCAGTATCTTGAATGTAGAAAAGAAAGGGAAAGGTCCCTGCCCAAAATATCAAATAAATATGAGATGAGGATCAAATTATGAAAAGATAGCTTAGGATGGTGATGATGAGAGATAAAAAACAGTTTTCATATACATAAAAAGTCTTTATGCAATATCTGAGGCTGCTAAAAATACAGTTCCTAACCTTGTCTGCCATTAGAAATGCTACCTCTTATTGTATTGTGTGAAATACTAAGGCCACTGCTCTTTAGCTACATGGGGTATTGACCCCTGATATGCTTCAAGCTCAAGGTGGGCAAAATGTGAGTGTAATTATTTATGTTTTTTTTTTATATTCCATTTGTTAAAATATTTTACTATATTTAAATAAGGTTTCACATTTTGCCCTGCTCCAGTTTTATCTGTTTTTGTGCTATATGTTACCAGGTACCAGGTATGAGGTGACACTAGCTGCTCCTGACCATGCCCTTCCACATTTCCCCTGTGTGCATCATCATTCTTTGTGCAGCGACTACCTTGTCCTTCCAAGAGCCTCTTGAAGTGGAGTGTTGTCTCCTCTTGTTTCTTCTACAAAATCTTGACTGTTCGCAGCCACTGAAATTGTGGCAGAAAATCATTTAAAACTGAAGGGAATAGCTTACAAAAAATAGTATTTCTAGGTTATTATTTATTTATTTATTCCCAAATTCAGTCTATTTTTTGTCACAAAAGTAGACAAAGCCAATTTAGACCTTTAGTCTATTTTTTGTGGTTATTAATCATCTTTTGCATGTTATGATGCTTTAAGTGATAGAGTGTTACAATATGTGGCACAGCCCACTGGTTCTGAAAAGGTTAAAAATAAGCTGACTTGTGCAATTTCCTCTAGTATTAAACTATATCCATTGTGTGAAATCTGATCTTTATGTATAAAAACAAAATGTAGAAATTCTGGCACAAACTGCATTGTAGGGGATGAATAGAAATTCCCCAAATTTCCATGAATTTAAATGGGGCTTTTTACCAGTTGAATGCTCAAGGGGTCTCAAATGCTTTGCAAAACAGTGCACTGGAGACATTGCAGGAATTAGTCTTACACGACTACTAGGATCAAAACACAGAACTTAATTACAGGCACTAAGTTAAAATCAAATCTTAATATTCACCACACAGTAAAAATATCCATTAAACATTGAAATAAAGCTTTTACATAGGGATGGGTGAAGGTTTTTGCCTCAAAATAGAAACAGGAGAAAAATTGCACTTTTCACCAGGCGTGAAATATTTCGCTAAAAGGGCAGTTCTTTTTTCACTTTTTTCTACGAGCTTATTGCATTGCCATCAATGAAAAGACAGATTTTTACACCACTGCATGGCAAGTTTCTCTTCTTTTCCCGCTCGCATATAAAAGGACACCAGGTTCTCACAACATGCCATTCTGTGTTTGAGAGAAAGAGAAAGCAGCACATTTTTGAGCTAGAGAAGACAGGCTAATAAAATGGAGGTGAAGCTTAGTTTAGGGATTCTTGTAGGTAGGAAATATGTTCTCTGTATTAGAGGAGTTTTCCGGGCCTCAAATACCCAAAAATTCATTGTGACTGACTGGGAAGACACAGGCAGCCATGATCCACGTTTCCTAACGATCTGGCTATTACCTCTGTCCTACAGGAATTTGTGTGACCAAGTAGACATAGGCAGCTGTTATTTAAATTCCTTCCTGATCTTGATGTTATCTCTGTGTCTCTGTGTCATGAATGTCTGGGTTGTGAGAAGAAAAATACCCCAAAATTCTGAGTGACTGATTGGGAAGATGCAGGCAACCATGATTCAAGTTTCTTTCTGAACTGGCTGTTATCTCTGTAGTAGTGAAGTGTGGGGAAAGAAGTAGTTGTACAGGGAGTGTGTTTTTTTTTACAGTGAGAGGGATGGTGGGGCAGTTAATTATAATAAATAATTGTTGTAAAAAAAAAAAGTGACAGAGACAGGGACCCTGATGCGAGATGTGACTGAGACAGACCGATACTAGATGACAGAGTATTGAAGATATCACACACAATCAGTTCTATTGTATACTTTACAGTAAAAACACATACTGTAAAGTAATGTCCATTAAACACACAAGGGGTAGGGGGAGGATGAAAGGATTAGGAGCAGTGCAGGGACATACTAACATAGTTAATTAGGTTGAAAAAAGACACAAGTCCATCAAATTCAACCTTTGCCTCGCAACACATAGAAATAAGAGTTATCTAAGCTTTGCTGCTGCCATATAAGTTAGCCTTTATCAGAGCTTCCTGTTTTGCCTACTAATACACAATATAACCCTGTATATTTCCTCTTGAAATAAATGAAGCTAATCTTCTCTTAAATGTATCCATTGTATCTTCCATTACCACATCCTTGAGCAAGGAATTCTGCAATTTAACAGACCTTAAAGTAAAAAACCTTCTTCTGATGAAGTTGAAATCTCCTTTTCATCTAATCTTAAGGAGTGGTCCCTGATTATTTTATTAGGCCTTGGAATGAAAAGCTCCCCAGATATATTGACCTCTCATATCCATGTATATTGTGACAAGATCTCCTATTAAACAAAGAGAATGTGAGAGGCTTCTGGGAATGCACAACGGCACAATGGCCTGTCCTACGGTTAGTCACCACCCAGAAGTATCACATTTTAGTTCTCTAGTGCCATTACAGAGGAGAAATTTCCATATACATATTAGACTAATCCCGCCCAAAATGGCAGTCCAGATCCAAAATGACTGGCAAGTCCCCCCTGCACAGGAACACCAGCTAACCCCCGATGAACATTTTGGCCTAGTTGGGCCTCGTCAGGAGGGTGCAACTGAATTCCCTAATCACTGAGATCAAAGGGTCCACGTCTGGATTACCCTTCAATCTTAGGGAGACCCCTTAAGAGTATTCAAAATAAACAAAGAGAATGTGAGAGGCTTCTGGGAATGGACAACAGCACAATGGCCTGTTCTACGGCTAGTCACCGCCCAGAAGCATCATGTTTTAACTCTCTAGTGCCATTACAAAGGAGAAATTTCCAAATACACATTAGACTAATCCCCCACAAAAGGGCGGTCCAGTTCCAAAATGACTGGAAAGTCCCCCAAGCACAGGAACACCAGCAAACCCCCAAAGTACGTTTTGGCCTAGTTGGGCCTCGTCAGGAGGGTGCAGCTGGATTCACTAGTTACTCAGAAGCCTCTCACATTTTGTATGCAGAAGATCTCCTATTAGTCATCTTTTCTCTAGAGTAAATAAACAAAGTTTCTCTAGTCGTTCCTCATACATCAAGTCTTCCATTCCCTCAGTTAATTTTGTTTTTCTTTGCTGTACTCTCTCCAATTCTAGAATATCCTTTTTGAGAACTGGTGCACAAACCTGCAAAGCATATTTGAGGCAAGGTCTTACCAATGATTTGTACAGTGGCAAAGTGAACCTATCCACTCTTGATTCAATACCCCTTTTTATGCAAGACTGGACTTTGCTTTGGCTACTGCTATTTGATATGGGTCACTGCTTCCAAGTTTGAGTTTACAAGGATTCCAAAGTCTTTCTCTAGCAAGGAGTCTCCTAAAATGATTCCATTAAGTTCAAAAGTAGCAATGGAATTTTTTTCTTACCACATTAAACTTCATATTCTATTCATTTTCCCAACCTTCCATTATGTGTAAGTAATAATAATATGAAATTATTTTACCAGGAAGGATACATTGAGATTGTCTCTTGTTTTCAAGTATGTCCGGGGGTATAGCTATTATTATCCAATTTAATGGTACTCATTCTATCTACCTTGGAAGGATGAAAGACTGAGTTGACCCTAGAACCTGTGATCTTCAGGTCTGAACAGATTCTACAGCTGGTGCATTAACCAACTGAGTCATCTCACCAGAGGTAAATACCTCTGTAGAGAACAAACATCCTGTTCTGAATACATTAGTTCACGTACATATATAAGCCGAGTTACCTCTCATAAAAATCTTACTTTATTAACACAATTTAAAACATTTTAAAAAGCATACTGCTGGAAACTTTTCCGGCAGTATGCTTTTTAAAATGTTTTAAATTGTGTTAATAAAGTAAGATTTTTATGAGAGGGAGCTCGGCATATATATGTATATGAACTGTTGAGACACCAGGCACACGTTTTAGACCATTCCAATGAAGGGATTCCTTGTAAGTAACGAGATCTCGGCACTTATCAAGCGCCTCCGTGTCGACCGACACATATCTCCTGCTGACAGCTTTACAGCTGTCAGTAGGAAACAGTGAACTTTAAATGCCTGTATCTCTTAAGCCATAGCGGTTTGAGAGAATTTTTTTTGCATTTAGCTCAGCTTTTTAAGCTCTTCTAAATGCAAAAAACTTTTTTTTGGACATTACTAACACTTTAAACATGTTAGAAAGCAGTGGACCAAGTACTGAACCCTGAGGTACTACACTCTCAACTTTAACTGTATTGGAAAATTTTCATTTACACACTGTCCCCTATCCTTCAACCAGTTTTCTGTCCCCAAGCCCCAATTTCCTTATTTTATATACCAGCCTCCTGTGTGGCACTGTTTCTAATGTATGCAAAATCGATATCTAATACTACATGTAATACTTTAACATTATCTAGGTTGTTACTTCTTCATAAAGGTAAAAATATTATTATTTTGATTCCTGCTAATAATCCTATTTTCTGAGGTACAATACTGAATATAATCCCTTATCCCTTCTAGCAGATTTCCCACTACAGAGGTCAAACTCACAGATCTATAATTCCCAGGTTCTGTCTTAGTTCCCTACTTAAATAAAGGCACTACACTGGCTTTACACCAGTCTTGTGGCACTGGGCCTGTGGTGATATAGTCTTTAAAGAGTAGAAAAAGGGGTCTTCCTAACACTACACTGAGTTCTCAAAAAACCTTGGATGTATACCATCTTGACCTGGTGCTTTTTCAGTCTTAATTTTTTTCAGTCTTCCCATTATCTCTTCCTTTGTTATCCCAATATCTGAAAATGGTATGTTTTTATTTGTTACTTGTTGAGGCTCTTCTAACATTTATTTTCCCTGGTATATACTGATTTTTAAAAAAAAGTGTTTAGAACATCAGCCTTTTCCTTATCCTCTCCAATCAACTCACATATCTAATTTTTGAAAGGTCCAATATATGAGTAAAATGGTAGCCCAAATAACAGTAGTCCAAAAACTGACTTCCTGCTAATGTTGGCAAAGAAGTGGAACTGATGAAGGAAAGAGGTACACACACCCTCACATTCTCCACACACAAACAGGGCTGGATTTACATCTCAGGAGCCTGTAGGCACAGAAATCTGAAGCGCCCACCCCCACCGAGAAAAAAAAAAAAAAAGTGCAAAACGTGTGACCGACTGTGTACAGGCAGCTCCTCTGTTGCTGTTCTGTTCATGGGCTCCCTGCAGTGTCTGGGAGAAGGCAGGGCAGTTCTGGCAAGTGAGGAGGTATAGGAGTAATGTGCCTCCGTGACTCCAGCTTCAGATCTGCTCTTCAAGTTCTGTTGCTCATGACTCACATCTGGCCACAGCACACAGAGGGAAGAGAACGAGGAGTTAATCACCCCCATGAAGTAGCTTGATGCGTGGTGAGGCTAATTAAAAAAAAAAAAAAATCCCAATGACAGGCGCCCCACTGTGGGGTGCACCTGTAGGCAGATGCCTACTCTGCCTTATTATAAGTCCGGCCCTGTACAAGAAGTAGAGCTACTAGAAGTTGTACTGCAAAGGTTACCGATGTAAAAGAGACATATAATATCATGTATTCCTAGCCAGTTTTTGCAAAAATGATTACTTAGTTGCATAAATCTCAAAGGGCCTAATATTCAAAGGGCACTATTGGGAAATATCAAATTTCCCACTGATTTAAATCAATAGGAATTTGCGGAATTGTTATTCATCATACAGTGCAGTTCATTTGCTGCAGCATTGTTCCATTTTCTTAACATATAAGGCCCAAAATATGTGATACATGTGTTTTTCTTATGTATAAGTAGACAACTATGCCTGACCATTTCTTCCCTATTGTCCACGCAAGTACATAATAAGTGAGTTGTGCAATGGGTTTTATGACTGAGCATATTAAACAGGAGATGATTGTTAAGGATTAAATCACAAAATATTAATCTCTTTTTAACCTTTGAATGCCAGAGGGGTACTCAAAAGGTTAAAGGGATAGTAACATAACATAAAACATATATTGTTGAGTTTATCTTCCTGAGTAAAACAAGGGTACTTCCTCTGCTGAGAGGTGTTTTATTCAAAAGTTATTTCAGCTCAAAATTAAATTATTTTAGGTGCAGTATATCTGTGATCTTAAATCTACAGTGGTGCTGTTGCTACATCATCCTATGGAAAGTTCTGGTCAATTGATCATAAGCCTCCATAGGATGTTATGACAACTGCACCACTGTAGATTTTCAGGCCATTGAGATACTGCACCTATCACTTTTCAGTTCCTTTGTTATTCTGCGGAGCCAATGCATTAAGACTTCTCCATCTTTGGAGAATAACACAGCTGGAGAAGTGATATCACTGGAGACATCATCTCTACTTTATCGTGACTTAGTGTATCTCCCCCTAGAGTTAAAGATTAATTTCTCAAAAACTATTTATATTACTAAAATATGGCTTGTACCATGTTTAAGCAGTTTTTTATAATTTCCTTTAAAATGAGGCAAACATAAATTAGGAATAGAGGTCCACTTTTAGCTACTTTTCATATTCATTTATGACAAAAGTTACAACTTTTTACCAAACAGGAAGGAATATAAAGCAAACTCTGGCTATGTGCATAATGGGTCTTATAGAGTCATATTGTGCAAACCAACTGCCCCACAACAGTTTATGGGGGAATAACAATTTGAATGCCAAAAGCGTTATGTTAGTCACTTCAAAGTAATGTGTGGCTCACCCCTCTCCATAGGCTCTATACAATAACATAGGAATTGGAGAAGTCATCTTTACTTTATCACCACTTTATTAAGCTTTACTTCATTACCCCCCCATCTTAAGGTATATATACCAGTTAAGAACATTACATATATATATATATATAGAGAGAGAGAGAGAGAGAGAGATAAGCACATATTTTTCATTTGTTTGTTTTTCTTTGTCACACATGTATATAAAATATAAATTAAAAACGGTTAAGAACATTATATATATATATATATTTATATATATATATATGTATATATATATATATATTTTTTTTTCTTTGCAACATATATCAGTTTTTCTCTACAAGAATAGATATTTCTAATTTTGGAGATAGGTTGTATTCTATTTTATGTCAGTTGTACATGATGTCACTGATATGTGGCTCCAGATAGGGATTTTTTTCCTACCTTACTTGGGGCATCCTTTCCTTGTTTGTGTTCTAGTTAGGGATTAGTTGTTTTATAAGTAATTTACCCTGGACTGCACCAATGACATAGATTATTATTATGGGTATTATTCCTACATATAATAAGTGTATCTGTGCAAGTGTAATTTTATGATAATAAAGTTTTTGCATGTTCAAACACATCATCAGTTGCAGCAATGTCAGCTGCATCTTCTGTTCACATGCAATACTATTAGGCTATGTTGTTTACAGTTTTTTTTTTTATTTTTTTTTAATTTCATTGCAAAATAAAAAGTGGAAGATGAATAACAAACTTTTTAGCAGTATATTTTAATCTTTCCGACTGTGGTATTTTATTAAAGCTTAGGAGTGTCCAACAAATTGTATTGGACATCACTTTTGCTTTCAAAGGGTTAAACGCATATGCTGTTCTTTTTAGCAAGCTTAAAAAAAAAAAAAAAACAATTTGAAGTTAACAGAAACATTACTTTTTTTCTGGAAAGTCTGCTCCCTTTGTTCTCAGGGGTTATAAAAATGGGAATAATTTTATTGGCAATCCTCTAGAATTGTGCTGAGACAAATGGAAACTTGCAGATAAGGATCCTCTGAGGTGAGAACATGCAGCTGTTGGGAATTGCAAGAGAATATGACCAATAAAGGAAGTCACTATTTTTCCAGTCCTGAAGTGAGTTATAGGCCGAGACCAGCGTTGTATATTTATGTAAGGCTGCAGCAGGGATTTTAAGGGAGAATATATTGCTGAAAGAGCATCATTCGCTTTCTGCCCCAAACAAAAGGTGGAAATGAAGTAACATCCTGACCTAAGGAGCACTCATGACAGAATAATAACATTTCAAGAGGGGTGGGAGGGTGAGAGTGTGTAGGGCTGTCGGTCGGCTTTACAATGTGGAAATGGTTGAGTTGCTCTCTCATACTTTCAAAAACAAAAACACAGACTATGAACATTCTCTCCTGACCAAACACACTTGTCTTTTACAAGGGTAAACTATGAATGGGGTTTATAGTCACTAAGAAACCTCCCCATGAACTCTTTTGCCATGCACCGGTCAGAGAGCAGCCTATATACTGGGATAATACTGGGGCAAACCAAATGCAACTTAGGGGAAAAAATATAAAATCTTAAAATACCAAATTATTTAACCCTTTCAGTGCCTGAACAGACACATTTTCAGCATTTTTTCCTATACATCTGTAAGATATAATTCACATTTGTACCTTTCTTGTTATATATACTATATATTGTACTTTATAGTCTGGCGCTTAAATGACAAATGAGGACCTATGTACAGATACTACAATAACCACAGTGTAAGATATCTATAAAATCATAAATACATATGTGTAAAGAAATACCACAATGTATGTATGTATGTATCTATATATATATATATATATATATATATATATATATATATATATATATATATAAAAGAATAAGCCTCATTGCATAATTTATGGTACCTCACACACAGAATATAATTTATTTCTCTTCAGAAAACAAACACACATTGAACAGAATGCCTCATTACATAATTTATGTCTCATTAGGAGACACAGCTCCCATTGGGTGTTTCAATGGAGACATTATTGCTCCCATTGGGTGATTTAATAGGGGCGTGTTTATCATACAGGGAGTTGGCCCGCCCCCTCCAGCCCTCCCACCACTATCCAACTGACAAAAAATATAGCTGCCACTCGCTCCTGAAGCAGAGGATATCAATAACTTCTCCTGGTCCACACACACACTCTCACTCAGGATCATGACCCCACAAACACACTGTTTCACCTCCCACAGATAAGTGTAACCCTCCATACACTCTGTGTCACCTGCCACAGATAACTGTAACCCTCCATACACTCTGTGCCACCTCCCAGATATAATTGTAACCCTCCATACACTCTGTTTCAGTACGAGGGTGTAATGTTTCCGTAAAATACAAATGCAGGGATAAACTTAATAGCAACTCTTTTATTTAACCCTTTTAGTGCCAGAGGGGTACGCAACGCATTGCTTTGCAATGCGTTGCGTACCCCTCTGGCACTCAAAAGGTTAACTCTTTTCATCTCTTCAGTCACCTCACTGTCTGTTTTCAACTGTCACTCCTCCACTTCCTGCTTCCTGATTCCCACCCTTTCTCCTTAAAGGGAGAGGGATGCTTTGCTGTATGTTACAGAGGGCAAGCCTCAAGCACCACTTTCTATTTGATCCCTCAGCATATTGCTACGTTGCCTCAACTGAAGAGCCACTATGTGTTATATTGCTATGTTACCTCAACTTAAGTAAGGAGTTACTGTTCCCATTGGGTGATTCAATGGAGGAGTGATTTAAATCATTCAGGGAGTTGGCCTGCCCCCACTATCCTGCCCTCCCACCACTATCCAAGTGACTGAAAAAACAAAATGGCTGCCACTTGTTCCTACACCACAGACTCACACGCAAGCCACACACACACAAGCCACACACACACAAAACCACACACACACAGAGTCCCCAGGGCTTCCTCCACCAACCTGAGGCACACAATGAGCTGATCCAACAAAGAGAGGGTGGGATCGGCTCCAGTGTACCTTCATTTCTGGTATCAGCAACACAACAATGCTTTCGGCTCCTGGTGTACAATGTGCTTCTGCTGCAGGAAGCCCAGCTGCTTCATGTAGCTCGGAGGCAGGCAGGCCCTGTACCAAATCCTTCATGTTCCCCCTTCATGAAGCACAACACCACCCTGCAACAGCCCGGTCATGAGGCCCTTCAAGGAGCTCTCTACAAGCAGAGCTGGATGCGGCTATTACCCATGGCTGAGGGGCTGGAGACAAACCATGCTGGGGCCACTCTGTAGTATACACTCTTACACACAAGCTTCTTCTCCGCCGCTCTCTGTCTGCTGTCACACACCTGCATTGTGTAAGTACCCTGGCACAAAAAATATACATGCCGCGCTATAGCTGCTCTAACAACATACACCATCCCTACTCCAACCACACACACCATCCCTCCTCAGTTCCCGCTCTCGGTGCCCGGGCTGCGTCCCTAGTAACGCTCTTGGCCTGGGGCAGGAGGTGTCTTCCTGGCCAGGGAGCCGGGCTGGCGGTTGTCTGGCAGCCTCTGAATGTGCATGTACAGAGTCCACTTCAGGTAATGTGGACTCCATGACACTCGCTATGTACTGGGACAGCTGGTTAGCCCTTTCAGTGCCAGAGGATTAAGCAACACAATGAGCAATGCCTTGCCTACCCCTCTGGCACTTACAGGACTGTAATAATATCTTTATATGTATGTGTGTACGCATGTATGTACGTGTGTATGTATGATCAATGTCTGTATATGTCACTGTATCTGTGTGTGTCTATGTATGTGTGCAATATGATTCTTTCTGCTTCACACAGTACACAAAAAAAAACATAATCAGTCACTACAGCTAAATGAAATGTACAATACAAACAAACACAAAAAATTCTTACAAAATACCTTCAACATGCCACCTACAACATTTCAAACAAAAAATGCTACATAACACATGACCTACTACAATAACGGGCAGCGCCGTCACATATTGCTAGTATATATATATATATATATATATATATATATATATATATATATATATATTTAAAATTATGAATGAAAACAAGCCAGTTTATGCCAGTAACAGATGGGGCCCAAGACTACAAATGTGGAGGTCTTTTATATGTATAGTTGTTTATTTCTTTTTCTTTGATGAGGATATATATTAGAATATCATTTGTAGTCTTGGCCCCAACTGTTACAGGCATAAATTGGCTTGCTTTCTTGCCCTTTTGTTTCCGGTAGCAGGGGGGTTAATTAGCTTGTGGATTGGTTTTTATGCCACTCCATTTTCAAGAACAGGAGATAAACAGATTGTGCTGGAGTATCTCTCCCTATCACCTATACATGTTTTTTCTGTATATAGGTGATGCTAAATAGAGTAAATCCTGGGACACCTTTGAAGTTATTTTCCTAATGAGTGGAACTGGTGTATCAAATAATATCATCCCATCATTTTAATAATATATATTTACATTGCGGTATTTCTTTACACATATGTATATATGATATGAGCTTTGTATATAAATGTTAAAAAATTATATATATCTTACACTGTGGTTATTGTAGTGTCTGTACATAAGTCCTCATTTGTCACTTAAGTGCCAGAATATAAAGTATGATTTTGGTTTTGGACTGGAGCAGTGTTGGTCCTTGTCAGGCTACATAGTGACAAATGATATTTTTCTCTCTCTCCTGGCATGTTCCACTTGTGTTGTGAAATCGTACAAACTATATATTATTTTTTCTTTCAGTGTGAATTCAGCTTTTTCACGGATTGAAGAAGCGTTAGACACAACACACCATTTTGGAAAGATCTACCCCTAATCTGGTATGCACAAATTTTTCCAGAAAATGGAGCTAAAGGAAAAGAAATATACATTTTTTACATATCCATCTGTTTAAATGTACTAAAGTCTTTGAAAACTGTATAATTTCTTACTGCATTCATTAGCTAATACTCTTTCAAGAAAAACGGTACCCCACTGGTATTAGTTGACACACCATGGGGTACTAAAAAGACAGAATTACACATATCTTTTTACATTTTTATAAATAGGATGTCTGCCCTAAAATTATACTAACTATTAGAGGAAAGCATACCATTTTAAAATCAGACATTCACTTGCATCAGACTAGGGGATTTTTCCCTTTTTACCCCTAAAAGGTATGCACTGTTATTTCCAAAAAGTGGTGCTGTAGGGTTTTTTTCACATTTCCACCACTTCAAAGATAAAGAGATCTTTAAAAAAAACATGGCTTGTCCTGTTGTATTCAGTACTCTCTTCCAGCCCAAGAAAAACATTAACCTATTGCTATGGGTTGACATAACACAGGGGTTGTCAGAAGCAATAACCTACACCAGCCGCTTTTCATTTTTGAAATTACCAGGCTGCACTAAAATGGTCATAACCACTAGAGTTGTGAAGAAAAGGTTAGCAAAGCATTCACTTTTAGAAAATAGGCATTCCTACACATCAAAAAATGGGGTACTTGCCTTTTTATACTTTTTTTACACTCCAGTCACTTCAAAGATATTAAAATATTTCCACACCATAACATTTCCTAGTGTATTTATTGTCTAATGCCAGTCTGAGTAAAATGGTACCCCACTGGTATGTGGGTTCCAGGATCATTGCTCCTGGAAGAGCAGACAGTATGTGTGCAATTCCATGACTACCAGTGAAACAAGGTTGTGGAGGATCAGAGTGCGTATGCCGGGGTCTTTGACTACTAGTGGGCAGTGGAACCAGACAGTATATATAGGTATCTGTGTCCTCCAGTGGGTAGTAGAACAAGTCTTGCTGGAATCTGTAAAGGAACCAGGCAGGGGTGTCATATTGGACTGTTGCTACTAATGGACAGTAATCAGAGTGCTGGGTAGACATGTGTGATTTCCAAAGACTTGTCCAATGCATTATAAACCAATGCATTGGGCACACATCTAGCATACACTTTTTATTATTAGTACTAGTAGCAGTAGTAGTAGTAGTTTTATGTTTAATGTATTTAATAGACTTGTGCAATTCTGTTCGGCTAATTTAGGAATTTGGATGAATAAGGCCTATTTGGCATCATTCGGAGCTTCCGAAAGCCAAGGTCCACCCACAAAAAAAAAATCAGAATCTGAAACGGACCTAGCCCAATATTCAGACGGCGTTTTCCCGCCTAAAACTATTACAATGTTGCTACATGCTATTAAAAATAGACGGCACAGTGATTTCCCTCCTGAAACTATTACAGTGTTGGTACATGCTGCTAAAAATAGATCTGGTAGAACAGGCTCTTTACAGTTCATGCGAAGTGCAGATATTAACCACATATGGACACATGCAATTTTGGCATTTTTGCTATGTGTGTATGTTCAACCATAATTCCTATCTTTCTCATTTATTGCACAAACACATATTATATACCATTTTTTAAAGGGCAGAAAGGGCTTTAATTTGATGTGACATATACATATATAAGTGAGTAGGGGTTTATAAAATATCCCTTCCTGTCTCATTAGAGATTTAATATTATTATTAATTTAGTTTAATGTATTTTTTTATTTTTATTTGTTTAATTTTAATTTTTTATTGAATATTTAAAAAAAAAAAAAAATTAAATGCTGCCAAATAATTCAGACTATCGGTCCAGTCCGAAATTTGGATCCTCCTAATGGGAAAAAAAATTTGTCCGAAATCGAATTTTACTGAAAATGTTTGCCATGCACCAGTCTAGTATTTAAACCCTTTGTGCGCAAGACAGGTATCCAGTGCATTGTAATTGAATTCAGACCTCATGGTGGGTCATTGGAGATGCACTGGAGACCTCTCTGGCATTCAAGGGGTAAGAAAGTCCTATTCAAGTGCATGGAGATTTAGGAATTTTTATTTGTCCCCTATGGTGCAATTGGTTTACTCCAGAATAACGCCAGTTTTCTTTTCTAAATAAGGCCCTTAATGACTTAGAAACTAAGAAACGATGTGCAATTCTTTGTCTCTTAAACCATTAAGCATTTGCCTACCTATATCTGTGTGTTGCAAGAGTAGGTATGTGTTTTTGCCTATATGTGTGTTATGTATGTATGTGTGCACATGTGTGTATGCGTATATGTGCATATGTGTTTATGCATGTATGCAGGTATTTATGTACATGTGTTTGTACATATGTGTGTATTTATGTATGGATTTGTATGTGTTTGTTTTATGTGTGTATTTGTATATACAGTAGGTATGTATGTATGTGTGTGTGTTTGTATGTGTTTGCTTGTATGTGTGTGTTTACATGTTTATGTGTGTTTGTATATACAGTATGCCTGTGTGTGTGTGTGTGTGTGTATGGTTTTGCTTGTGTGTTTATGTATATACGAGTTGAACAGCCCATTACATGGGCCACAGTGCCACTGCTACCCAGTCGCGGGGCAGTCATGCACAGTAGAGACTGCCCGCGCCACGGCTGATACAGTTAGACGCTCCTTTGGAGCACCCAGCTCTGTATCAGCCGCGGTGCAGGCAGTCTCTACTGCACGCACAGCAGTGTCTACTGCGCATGTCGTGGCGTTACACACGATTTAGTGAATTATTATATAGGATATGTATGTATGTTTATGTGTGGGGGGGGTCTTCTGAAGTGTCTGTTGTCTTAGTAATAATTGTAATGATAATCCATCATCATCATACAAGAAAAGCAACTCAATACTCACAGACAAACAGGTAAAAATCAAAGTGAGAATGTGAAATATACTCAGCAGAAGAAAAGAGGTGATTGTTTCAGTCAGAAGGGAAACAAATGTTATTTAGTTTTACAAACCGACATTCTGGCCTCAATCCATGAATATATGACATGTGTTTCTTCCACTTTTTTTTTATTTACAGACAGATTTCTTTCTGAACATGATAGTATTTTACTACAGTGACACTCAAGCACTTTCGCTTCAAAACCCAAAAGCCACAGATGTGGCACTCAAGTACTCAAAAGAACTGAACATTAAATTTAATTTTTGTTTGACATACAGGTATAAAACTAAGCTAACTAGAGAAATTTATGGAAAATTAATACTGCAGGGCTCCTTTTATTGTAACCCTGCAATGTACATGTTTAATATGTGTCCTCATTTAACCATTGAGCACATTACTTTAGAATGTGTTGCACACCCTTCAGACACTCAAAGGGTTAAAAGGGAGGTCTGGTCATGTTTTAGAAAAGGCTTACATTTACCTCTGGGAATAACAGATTGGGATTAAGTGGATGGAAAAGTAAAAGGCATAAGGAAGATATGTAGTGGAGTACTATGGGTGTGTATGGTGTATTAGAGTAACATATTCAATTGTAACTGTGTAAGAGGTATATCTATGATCGATAAAGGTATGCTATTTGGAATAGGTGGACCTCTGTGAGGCAGAGGTATAGCTCTGTTAGATGAACATGCAATGATATTTAGAATAGGTTTACCTGGGTGAGGTAGAGGTATAGCTGTGTTAGACAGAGGTGTGTGAGGGTTAGATATAGTATTAGCAGAGTGAGATAAAGATAGAGATTTGTTAGACAGAGGTAAAACAGTGTTAAATAGATTTGTTGCTGTGTTAGGCTCAGGTGCTGCTGTTTGAGCACCCCTCTGGAACTCAAATGGTTAAGGAATAAGTATAGCTGTTTGAGTTATAGATGTAAATGTGCTAGGCAGAGGCTTAGCTGTTTAAGGTAGAAGTGTAGTTGCATTGTACAGGTGAAGCTTCATTATACAGGTGCACCTGTGTTAAGAAGAGGTGCAGCAACATTAAGCACATGTGTAGTTACATTAGTTAGATGTGTAACTGTGTTAGATATGGGACATCTGTACTACATACATTTACAATAATGATAAATAAAGTTGAGTCTTTCAGGTATAGGTGTAGCTGTGTCAGGAAGAGCTACAGCTGTGGTAGTTATAGGGTTACCTATGTTAGGTGTATAGCTGTTAGGTAGAGCTACACTTGGTAGGTAGTGATGTTGGTTTCTCTATGTTAGGTGTGGTGGTATCTGTCTTTAGTAGAGTGACAGCTGTGATAGGAAGAAAAACACTGTGCTTGATTTCGGTTTCACTGCATTAGGTTTATGTTAAAGGGATAGTAATGTTTCTCTCAAAAGGATCCCCCTCCCACCTCTTCTGGCCACTTCCCTTTAGGGCAGGATTTTCCTTTTGCTTACTATAGACGGGGACCCTTTCAGCTTCAATAGTGCTTGAACTACAGATATGTAAGTAATTAAACATAGTGCTACATGTTATAAAAAAAACATAAGGGAGACTCGTAGCAGCACTTTGAGAGGTATTACTATCCCTTTAAGCAGAGGAGCATTTGTTGTAGGTAGAGATATACATCTGCATTAAGTAGAAGTGTTGCTGTGTTAGGTAGACGTATTGTTGTTTTAGGTAAAAGTGCTACTGTCTTAGGTAGAAGTGCTGTTGAGTTAGGTAGAAGTGCTGTTGAGTTAGGTGGAAGTGCTGTTAAGTTAGGTGGAAGTGCTGCTGTGTTAGGTAAAGGTGTTGCTTTGTTAGGGGTGCAGCTGTTTCTCAGCCAGTGGAAACGGGTATCTGACATTCCAGATGGTATCACTGAGTGTCATCCAAAACATATTTAAGTTTTACATGATGTGATCTACAATGGGCTTGTTTACATTATTCTAGGCTGTTTTCACTTCCACAAAGTGGATGTGATGACTTCACAGGCTTGAAGCACTGTTTTGAATTAAATGAAAAGGAAAGCACAGCTGTATCTATACATTTATAAGAAAATGTGCTGTATGTTTTGCAAGACTGTAATTAATCAAAGAAATAAAAAAAAATAAAAACCATCATTGCCACATATTCTGTAAGTACATATTCCTATATGGAGAAAGACAAATAGACTGTAGAAAGCCAAATATACATGCATTTATTACATTTTAATATAGAAAATACACCAATGCCAACATATTTTATAAAAAAGAAATCATATCAATTGAAACACATAACTCTTATTTTAATAAAAAGAAATTACCTAAGCAGGCATCTTTTTTACCGCTATCAGGTGTTAATTAAAGATATTTTCATATTTTATAAGATACTAGTTGAAGATCCCGTAACACGGGCCACGGTGCCACTGCCAGCCGGTCACAGGGCAATCATGAGCAGTAGAGACTGCCCGTGCCACGGCTGATACAGAGCTGGATGCTCTATACTGCACATGACTGAATCATTACACACGTTTTAGCGATTTATTATATAGGATACCTTACTCAAGGAGCATTTTTTATTTTTAGACTGTTCCATTTATTTAATTTGGACATATTGGGGACTTTTATATTTTCCTTTATATAAAAATTGATGTTACTAGTAAAGCTTTTAAACCTTTCAGTGCCATATGGGTATGCAATGCAAATATGGCACTGAAAGGGTTACAGAAGGGATGCTGTTTGTGGTGCCTGAGTCAAAGAGGACAAGTGAGGGAGCAGAGAAAATGCTCTAAGACTTCAGCATGAACTTCAGTGATACCATGTGGGATGTCAGAGGCCAGTTTTCACTATCTGAGAAACAGCTGCACCTCGCCAGCAGTTTGACAAACCTAAAAAGGAACAAGGAGTTTCTCCCCTCCCCTAGCATTCTTCATTCTTAATGAACACGGTGATGTGTGTCTGGAGACATGGTGATGTAGAAACACATTACACATCACCATAGCAATAAACCATAGTGCATCTCTGCCAAGAAGTTAAAAACACTATGGGGGAGTTTCACTAAGCAGTGATAAAGAGGTGATAAAGGGGTGATGACTTCTCCAGTTTATCACTTCTCCAGTTCCTATGTTATTCTGTGGAGCCTATTCACTAAGATCTCCAGAGCTGAAGAAATCTTAGTACATATGCTCCATAGAATAACACACGAATTGGAGAAGTGATAAAGTGGAGAAGTCATCACCACTTTATGTCCTCTTTATCACCACTTAGTGAATCTCCCCCTATTTATGTAAACAGGAATATGGTGCTATCCCACGCTAGCATCAGCCATATATTTTTGGAGTTTCTTAAGTGTATTGTAACCTCCAATGGCATTCATGTGTCAGATTGCATGGCTGCCCCATAGACCATCATACAATTGCTAATATGCTAGATTATTTCTATATCATGTTTCATTATGGTCTGATGTTAATAAATTGCTGTCAGACCTTGTTCATCCAACGTTGGTAATTTGTTCTGTAATTTTGTAATAACTGCAGACAGCTCATGCTAAGGAGTGAAAATATGAGCAATCCAGCAGAGAACAAGTTAAAATATTATGGTCCATATTTATAATAGCAAACTGGAGGTTTCCAATGCATATCTTTGCCATACGTTGGAGAGCTCTCTACCATTCAATGGGTTAAAAGTGTAGTTTGTTTAACACAATTCTTTCACCTATGGGGCAGTTGGTTTACTCCAGAATAACTCCTTGTTAACCCCTTAAGGACCAACTGCACAGGGAAGTTACCTTCCCTTAAGGACCACTTTCATCCTTGGCAACGTGCCGGTACACATGACCTGTTACATAGTAAAATAGTAACATAATTGATGAGGTTGAAAAAAAAAAGACATGCGTGCATCAAGTCCAGCCAATGCCAAAACACCCCTGCTGATATATAGGAAGGCAAAAAAAACAAAAAAAACAACACTGAAGCCATTTCCAATTTAGCCCCAAGTGGGTACAAAAATTCCTTCCTGACTCCAAATGGCAGTCAGATCAAACATGTACTGGCTCCCCGATTGGTGGACTAAGAAAGACCGCTCTAGTCTTGGAGCAGTCAATTTCGGACCCAGTTTTTACTTTACAGCACTCCTGCAGGAGCACTGTAAGTAAAAAGTACTTGATGTGCCAAGACTATCACTAGTCCATAAGGGGACAGTAATGTCAGAAAAAAAGTATTAACTATATGGTGGATACAATTAAAAGAGAGTACTTGCACTTATTTGTATCTCTCAAACCGTTATGGTTTGAGAGATATAGGAAAATAAAGTTCTCTACTCCCTCCCTTTTCTGCTTGACAAAAGAAGCAGATTATGGTCTCTTCACCAGACACGGCTCTTCAGATGTATACTTCATCGGAATGGTCTACAATGTGTGCTTGCAAACCAAGCACACGTTGTAGACTGTTCCAATGAAGTATTTATTTTTAGGTATCGCTATGTTGGCGCTGCTGAAGGGCCGCCGTCTGATCCAATAACCAGAATCTGCTTCTGACAGCTTTACAGCTCGTCAAGCAAAAAAGGAAGAGAGCGGAGAATTTTATTTCCCTATATCTCTCAGACCATAATGGTTTGAGAGATACAAATAAGTGCAAGTACTCTCTTTTAATTGTATCTACCATATAGTTAATACTTATACTTTTTTCTAACATTACTATCCCTTTAAGGGAAAAACACGGTGATGGTCCTGGCATGTCGTAAGGTCCTTAAGGGGTTAAATATGGGCCTATGTGTCTCTAGCTTGATGAAGGCCCTTAATCTACTGGAATTATAACCTTCTGAAAAAATAATTCCCCATCCTATAATTGCTAAATGTCTGTGCTTCTAGTTCCTTACAGTGACTTATTTATACCATCGTTGGATTTTTACATTAGAAAATCCATCTGTGCTTAATTTACAACTTGCCTACAATATGATATCACAAATGACATCACAATTTGTTTCATATCATTATTCACCATTGCGTGGAATTGATTAAAATATTTTTCATTGGATGATGACTTACAGTTTTCGAGTTAATCACTGCATTGGAATGAATACATTCTTTCATTTAAACACTGTTATTAACCTTTCCCCCTTACATTTTCCTTTTGTACCATGCTCCCTACAAGATGTTTAGGTAAATTAGGCTAAAGCCCTTTTAGAGCAGACAAAGGTATTGGTTTGAACTTTCATTTCTAATTTATTCATGAAGTAGAGAGGGTGAGTCTGGCAGCGCTATGCATCATTCTGTCAAAAAGACTTTGCTTCATCCACACAACTACTGTAACACAGAGAAAACAAATCATTTGCCACAGTCCCAGACAGGAAGCCAAGAAAAGTCTTGACATTTCAGTGTTTTTTGCATATGTTACTAAAAGTCATTTTAACCTTTTGAATGCAAGAGACCTCCCTATCATTCAGAGGGTTAAAATTCACCTTTGCTGTATTAAAAATGCTTTTTAGTAATGATTAATTTCTAAGAGGTATTGGTAAATGTTTTTATACCATCACAAATATGACTACATTTTTGGTAACCTGAGTGTTCAACCATTTGAGTGCCAGGTGGTGCTCAGTGCATTGCTTTGTAATGCGTTGGACATCCCTTTGGCACTCAAAAGGTTAAAATTAAATATGCACCTTCTGCACTCTCTGTGATTACTCCCCTTAATGGCATCCATCCTTTCCTTTGACCAGGACAATTACACTGACCCTGTGGTTAGTAAGGAGAGATATTTAAGGCCACGTGGAAAACTTTAGCCAAGTAATGCCAGTATGATGAGCTGGTACATTTTACAATCTGTTATTACATGATACCAGCAGAGCATTATGCCATTACATGCCACTAGCTGGGCATTACTCCATTAAGTAACGTGGTGATCTGAAGACTTTGTTTCAGTCTATATGTACAAAAGCAATTTTAGTAATTCATGTGCAAACTAACTAAACTACAGAGAACAAATGCAATATCCTGTTGAGTTAAAGGGATAGTAATAGCTGAATAAAAATGCAGCTCCAATTGATCCTCATATAACAAAGGCCAATTAGAGCTGTATTTCAATAGTTTACATTTTGTAGTTCAAGAGTAATTCAATTCTGAAGGATCCCCCTCCCTCTCCTTTCACTTACGTCATGCTGCCTCTCTGAGCTGGCTGGATGGAGTGCAGCAAGGGACAATCTTCAATGAGCATAAGGAAAATCTGCCCTCCTTCATAAAGGTGGTGGGGGGGTTGGTGGGGGGTAGGGTTTTCCTTATATTCAGTGGATGAAGATTGTCCCTTACTGAGTTGTTCAGTCCCAGGACTGGATTCCACATCTGAGGGGAGGTGGCTAAGAGTAGGTAAAAGGGGTGGGAGGGGGGATCCATTGAAACTGGATTAATCTTGAACTACATAATGTAAACTGTTGAAATACAGAGCTATATGACCCTCATTATATGAGGATAAATTAGACCTGCATTTTAAGTCAGCTATTACTATCCCTTTAAATGGGACCTTGAACTCCTTGAATGCATCATTAATGCACTGCAAAGGAGATCTCTCTAAAATTCATGTGGCCTGATGTATAAAAGCAAATTGGAGCAAATATGGGGTGAACTAACTACACCATATGGGACAAATATAAGCTCCTCAAATTCACACTGATTTCAAACCATTTGCGTTGAAGACCACTTTAGAATTTAAGGGGGTAAATGCCCATTTAAGTCAATGAAAGGTTTTATTTGTCTCCTATAGTGCAGTTGGTATACCCCAGATTTTCTCCACTTTGCTTTTATACATAAGGCCCAAGAGTTTAATGTCCCATTTAAATCTATGGAAATTTGGCGAATGTTACTTGTTTCCTATGGTGCAATGGGTTTGCTCCAGAATATTTAGATTCCTTTGTGTATATGGCCAAAACTCTCTTTCATTCTAATATTAGCCTCCCCACATATACAGAATTTAATGCAGTTAAGTTCACAAGTTGGTAAAAATTATTTCATAAATACTATGATTGCAGCACATATAAAAAGAAATACAAATAAAATATTTACTATTTATTACTATAATTACTGTGCCATGTCTTCAGTTTTCACCATTTTTTAAAATTATTTACCATTTTGTAAAAGTGATTACAGTCAGGTTTTACCGTTATTCCCCTCTGTTTTTATTATCATTGAAAGATTCTTTGAGTTTGTAAAAATAAAACAAAAATTCTAGGAATAGAATTTTGCACATTCATATTACAATTATGGTTTTGTGAGGTACATGGTACGGTCACTGTAAGGAAAAAAATAGTGGTCACAAATGGATAAAGTTATATTTCACTACATTGCATCCTGTGTTCATTCTCCTGGAACTTCAATCAGACTTTATATCTATTTGTAACATGTTGGCTTAGCAGTTGTCTGTGTTTGCCTACAATATTTTCAAACATATGCTATAAAGAATACAGACGCACTATGGCACATGAATAGCAGAGATAATTACATTACCATTACATTACACTGTATGATACCACTATCATGCTAGTGAGGATACACAAAAATCTAGTAATATAGGCTTACATTCCACTGCAGATAGCTTCAATGGTTTTACCAGCAAAGTCTCCATAAACTTCAGCTGAAATATTTTAAATAAAGCCATTGATACAATTTATCATCTGCAATGCTTAAAATTATGAGTGCAACTGCTGTATTTAAAATATTAACTAATTTAAACCGACACCCTTAAAATATTTTTTCCTGATATTCTCCTGTTATTTTACATAGTTAAAATAGGCCATGAAAAGTTAAGAGGTTGTTTTGTTAAAATAAAAGCCAAAACTGAGGTTCAATAACTCTGATGTGTTTGCATGGAAGATAATTTACCAATTCCTTTTTACAGAGCAGGGTGACACAAAGAAATAAAATAGTTCATTAAAAATCACAGCTGACACATGGGGGGATGCACTAAGGTGACCACTGGCAGGGAATAATGAAGGCTTGGGGAGTCTGAGCCTCCCAAACCTAGCTGACAGCTTCAGGTCTTTCCCTATGTTGCCATTGAATTAAGCTGTGGAGGATTAACCCCTTAGAGATTATTGCTTCATAATGCCTTGCACAACCTTCCTGTGCTTCTTTTATTTACTTCCCCAATATTCCATCTGCACTGCATGAACAATGCTTCTATGTGCACTGCAGTATGGGAAGTAAAAAAAGAGAAATTGGCATTGCAGAAAATATAAATGTGCAGTTTTTCCTCAGTGGCCCTGCCAGTTTACCCATGTATACTTTCCAAAATGCTTGTCTCACATAGTGAAGAGGAATGTGCATAGGTGTAGGAACCGGGGAGACAGGAGGGATAATCCCCACAGATAACATTCAAAAGGAACAGGGCTGCTAAATCCAACGTTTTTATTTACCCAGTGCAAACAATGGCAATAGTTATGAAGAAGCCACTATGCTTTCTGATTGGTCCCATTGATTAAGTGATTGCTGCGATGGGTGGAAACAGCCAATCACAGCAAGCTTTAAAAGTTACTACTTGTTGCTGGGAGTACAAATGTGGTGTTGCCTTACCATCCCAGTTTCCCTGCTTTAGCAGTAGTCATCTGCATAGCTCCATCCATCTTATTATTAAGGCAAGTGGAATCTATCAGAGTGGTGGCGGGAGAGGCATAAAGGAATGTCACAGTGTGAGGGTACCTGAGAATGTATGGAGGGACACTTGGAGTGCTAGATCATCTACATGGAAGGAGTAGGGAGAGATAACTGGGTAGGGGTAGCAGAGATGTGCTTGTGTGTGTGGGGGGGGAAGGGGGTTGCCTGTGTATGTATGATGCCAGCCATGTGAAAGCTGCTGCCTGTGAGTCTGATACAATTAGGATAAGTGTTTCTTGCCCATTTCTAATAGTTGTCTTAGATCTGCCCCCACTAAAGCATGACCAGATAAGGCAAGGCCAGCAGAGACTTGCGTCAGTCCCTCAGCACCAGTGTCATATTTGGGACTCCATAATAAGATATTTTTCTTTGGGTGATAGAGGGGTTGTCAAGTGCATTGTAGTGCATTTTTCTGGAACTGATATATAGGGATGGGCAAAAATTTCCACCTCAAACTGAAAGCAGTGAAAAATGGCACTTTCCGCTTGGTGAAATTTTTCCTGCGAAAAGTGCCAATTTTCCGCTTTTTTCCACTCTTTCCTTCCTGGCTCATTCCATTGAAATCAATGGGAACATAGAAGTTACACACAACACATAGCAAATATTATTTAAAGGCATAGTATAAAAGGGGCATGAAGGTGCCTGTGTTGGTGGGGTGTGGAAAAAGAATCAGTTGAACAGGGAATATTTTTTCGGGGGGGGGGGTTGTTTAGTGGGACTGAGTGACACTTAAAAAAAACCTAAATAAAATAAAATAAAAACCATGACATGGTATAAAGGGGTCTGAGGAGGGTGTCTCTGTTGGTTAATGTATGAATCATTTGAACAGGGAACTTGTTTTGTGGGGTTTCTTGACTGCTATTGGGGGGACAGTTAATAAAAAAATAAATCAATAAAATAAAATAAGACAGTTGTATGTAAAGTGATAGAGGCAGGAACCCCCTGACATAAGCTGACACTGGGGTAAACTGATACTAGACTTATTAAAGGCCCAAGCCCTGAAGAAACGTTGATTTGTAGGACTTAGTTTTGTTAGAAACAAACCTCCAAAAAATTGTTTATTGTTTTGTAGGACTATGTTTTTTGTTTTTCTTAAAGCACAAGCCCTGAGAAAAAAATAAAAATGCCCTACTGGCCTAATGCCTGCTGGTCATGTTGGCCAGTGGCCACTGTCAAATGTCCTCCTGATCCCTGAGTTGCAACTGCTGTTGAGTTGTTTACGCAGCAGGATGATTAGGCAGCTGATAGGAAATGGGATAAACAATAGCAGTGACATGGGTGATGGATGATGAAGGTTCCACTTGCCACAACTATCTCCAGTGATGCACCGGAAGCAGTAGCATCACAATAAGTAGCCCCCCAGTCTATGTGGAGAAAATAAGAAGTTGGCCAATAATTTTTCTCCACCAGTCCCTCTTCCAAAATCATCGGTGTGTTGTTAGTAGAATATAATTTTTTCCATTGAGAGCAGGAACTGTGGGTCTCATCAGCAACTCCAAGGTGCACAGTATATGTGGTAAATAACATCTGGGGGCACAACTGGATCCAAACACCATGACACCAGAACCCAAGTACTGTCACTGTCACTATACCCCTTGTCCAGTCCCCGCTAAGGACACATAATGAACCCTCCCTGACAGAATCCTAGCATATTCTGTGGGATAGAATCTCCTCAGATGCTACTGATGACCTGGTATCAATTCTCCTCCACCACACTAGCACTTGTGGTCAGTGCACCACACAGTGTGCAATGGGTAGTAATGAACTGCCATGTCGTAACATTAACAGAGTGGCTATCATTTGGCGGGGGAGGTAACAATTAATGAGGTGGATTGGCAGGAGATGTACTTGTTACCCTAGAGGAAGAAGGTGATGTTAATGGCGAGTTATTTTTTTCGCTTTTCATGGAACTTCCAGTGTCGCCTTTTGGTGCCTTTCTGGAGAGTCGGGGGGTACTGTAACAGCAGTTCTAGATTTCTGTAATGGGTGTTTGGCTTTAATATGTTTGCTATAAATGTCATGGTGTCTGTGTTCCATGTCTGTTATCAGGGAGGTTGTGCCAAAGTGTGTTCCCTCCTTTCCCTTTCTCACTAACTTGTCACAAATTTTGCATTGTACCATTGTTGATGATGACTGCACTGTGCCTGCCGGAAGAGAAAAATAGTCCCACACCTATGACTTCTGGGGAGAGGGATAGGGAACAGGTGGAGAAGAATGGCCTTTTTCTTCTTCTCCTCCACATTCCCCTTCACTTTCTGTAGCATTGGATAATGTTGCTGCTGTTGCTGCTACTGCCTCAGATTCAGCACTGCAACTAGGACCAGAAGTATTGCTGACGCTGCCAAGTGGAACCTGTCCTAGTCCCACATCACTTGTTGACCCCATTTCTACTGTGTCCACGGTGGTCTGTGGCACACTAGCCTACTGCTCAGCACCCTGCTGCCCTTTCATCTCAGCAGCAGCAGGAATTAGAGCAGTTGCAATTTCCGCAAATTCCAAAAGCTGATTGCTATTGGTTGTGGTGATGCCCAACGGGGAATGGAGAAATAAGGATCAGGCTTTTAAAGTGTTTAAGTCAGAAGGTTCATATGCATTATTTAAAAATATAAAGAATTTAATAAAATCTTCAGACAAGCAATTAGGCTAGCTAAAATTGAAAATAAGAAAAGTATTGCAAAAAGGAGCAAGACAAATCAAAAAAATTCTTCAAGTATATAAATAAAAAGATGAAGGTTGATACTGGTCCTCTTAAGGCTGAGACAGGGGACTTGATTAGTAAGGATAAGGCTATGGCTGACACGTTAATCATATTCTTTTCTTCTTTATATACAAAGGAAGCAACAATGGCAGGCTATGGGCAAACAGACAAAATCACATAATTTCCTCCATCCTATATATGGCTTACTGAGGACAAAGTCCAAAAGAGACTGGAAAAGGTTATGGTAAATAAAGCACCTGGACCTAATGACATACACCCAAGGATGCTGAAGGGACTTATTTCAGTAAAAGCAAGACCTTTATACTTAACATTTATTGATTATTTTTATCAAGCATAGTGTCCTATGATTAGAGGAATGCTGATGTAGTACCATTGTTCAAAATGGGGGCAAGACCCAAACCTGGAAATTATAGACCTATGAGCTTGACTACCATAGTGGGTAATATATCAGAAGGGTTACTAACTGACAGTATTTAGAATTAGGGGTGGGTGAAAACTGGAAAAAATTTCTCCCATGACTTTTTTGGTGAAAACTTACCGATTTTTAGCTTTTTTCATGTAAACTTGGTGATTTTTCGCTTTTTTTGTGAAAGTTTTCTCCTATACAAAATGTTCCTCCTTTTCTCCTATTTTAACAAATTTTTCGACTATGTTAACAAATTTTGCCTATATTTCCTATAGGTACAACATTTCCAGCTTCGATATTACTTCTTCTGAGGGCTGTAGTTTAGAATAAGTGGCTGAAAGTCAAAGTTGTGAGTCCTATAGCAACATATGCCTTGAAAAATGTGTTCGCATGCAGAGTGCACTAACTTCCTTCTTAATTGGCACTGGCACATATTCATGATGATGAAGTCAAGTAATAACAAAAAGAAAGTACAAACTACAATGTGGCAGATGTGTATTGTTGTCATGGTATTCATGCAAAGAAGGACAGACACAAAGATAATATTTAACCACCTTTATTAAATATATACAGCAATAATGGTATTGGCCCACATATAACCCCAGACACATGCTGATAGGACCCAAGGTCCCTCTGGAGCTGCACACTATGCTGTGCACTGCACTACTGCAAGTAACTGAGACTAGGGGAGGGGCTTGACTGGGACAACAGTATGAATGATATAATAGTCGTAAGTCACCACTTCGGTCTGCGATCGGAAGCAATAGGGAGCGAGACCAGACCAGAGCCATTAGGCACCGAGACTACAGGTCAGGCAAGCCAGTAGTGTAGGGAGAGAGTAGGCAGCCCGAGCTACAGGTCAGACAAACCGGGAATAGACGGAGCAAGTAGCAGCCAGAGCCACATGAGACAAACCAGGGACTCCACAGAGTGAATAATAGCCAAAACCACTGGTCAGGCAAACCGGGGACTACACTGAGTGGGTAGTAGCCAGGGCCACTGGACAGGCTAGCCGGGGTCAACATGGAGTCAGTTAGTCAGCCAGAGCCATAGGTCAGAACCGATGTGGGTAGTCAGATAAGCAGGGGTCATACACAGAGTGAGTAGTCAGCCAGTGCCACTGGTCAGAACCAATGTGGGTAGTCAAACAAGCCGGAGTTACCAAGGAGCGGGTTAGTCAGCCAGAGCAACAGGTCAGAATTGATGTGGGTAGTCAGACAAGCCGGGGTCATACACGGAGCGGATTCTCAGATAAGCAAAGGTCACAATGGAGCACAAGAGTATCTAACAGGAACACCACATAAAGGCAATGACTCCCAGGCCCAAGGAGGTTTATAAAGGAGCAGAATTAGGCAGGACCCAATTAGGCCACCCAGAATAAGCCCATAAACAGGCATCTGTGCTAGTGCCTGTTACCTGATATCAGAATGAGGAAGTGGCCGGAGGCCATGCCGGCAGGCAGCCATACAGAGGAAGGAAGCATAGGAGTGTTAGGTGCCACGGGGTGACTAGGAAATTAAAACAATGACAAGTACAGATGAACTTAATATAAAACTATTAAGTACAATAATAACAGGAAATGAAGAAACAGGCTGGTGGCAACAAATGACACAACAGTAGCAATAGTAATGACACGAAGTGGCAGCAGATAGTGACACACCTTCACGAGACCAGGGAGGAACAGTGGACCCACTTTCCTCACCCTTCACTAGGCAGGTGAGCAGTAACGTAATGGCCCTTGGACTCACACAGGTAGATGTGAGGACAGTGCGGGTACACCACGCACACGGTATGAATGGCACACCTTCACAAGACCAGGGAGGAACAGTGAACTCACTTTCCTCACCCTTCACTAGGCAGATGAACGACAATGGAAAGACCCTGGGACTCACACAGGTAGATGGAATAACAGTGCGAGTACTCCACGCAAACGGCAGAATGGCACACCTTCACGAGACCAGGGAGGAACAGTGAACTCACTTTCCTTACCCTTCACTAGGCAGATGAGCAAGATCTGAATGGCTCTGGGACTCACACAGCTAGATTTGAGGGCAGTGCAGAGCACTCCCACACACACACACAGTTGGTAGGAATAAAGGAGCGCAACAATACCCAAGCGATAGGGTATACAATAGTCTGGTAACTGGTACTGAGGCTAGGTAAGGCAACACACAAACCGGGATGGCCACGGGAGGTCAAACACACGGAATGACCAACAAGCGCCGCTAACGTAAGCTAGTGCAGAATGGAAGGCACAGGCACCAAGGAAACCAAACCGAGGCACGGAATGGCAAAGGAGCACAACAACGGAGAGCGAACCAAGAAGCAGCCAATAGTCAGAACCAGATCGGGTAGTCAGACGTCGCCATTGGTAGTAGCCGGAACGGGTAGTTAGATGTAGCCAGGGGTCAGAGCCGGAACGAGTAGTCAGACGTAACCAGGTAATACACAGGAACAGTAATGGACCAACACAGCAATAAGCTCAGATACACCACAAAAGGGCAAAGGCAATGACACAGGCTTAGGTTTAAAAACCCTGTCAGGTGGGTGGAGAGATGACCTCACCAACATGGTGATCTATAAGAATAGTGACTCAGCTAGAGCGACAGCTAGGAAGTGAATAATGCCACTGTATGGCAAATCTGCTAGAGGCAATCATGGGGCACTGTGATACTAGGCTGCCTAGGGATAATGTGATAGTACCCCCGCCCTTTAACAACCTCTCCCCCATGGAAGAGGACCAGCACCAGAGGAAGTGCGGGAGTGGAATTCACAGAGCAGGGCAGGTGTATGCAGATCTCTCTTGGCGACCAAGGAACGCTCCTCAGGCCCATAACCTTTCCAGTGGACTAGATATTGTACCTGGCCTCTGACCCTGTGAGAGTCCAAAATACTTTACACCTCAGTAGCTATACATGGAAAGCATTACAGTTGCGCATATTAGGGCATAGGTTACGGCATTAATCCTATGGAGAACCCGAAAGAGACCCACAAATCGGGGAGCCAGCTTTTTACAAGCTACCTGGAGATGGAGATTGTGTGAGGACAGCCATACTCTCTCTCCCACCTGGAACAATGGAGCCAGTAGCCGAGGAACGAGGAACTCTGCAGGGATCTCTGAACCCGTACCCATGTGGAGCAGAGCTCCCTCAAGTGATCCTCCAGAGCAGGAATATTCTGAGCCTCGAAAGACTCTGGCAGCAGCGAAGGTGGGAACCTGTAGTTAATCAGAAAGGGAGAGTTCTGAGAGGAGGAATTGACTGCACTATTTCTGGCCAGCTCTGCCCATGGTAACAGGTTTGCCCAATTCTCCTGATGGTCCAAGATAAAACAACAGAGGTACTGCTCCAACACCTGATTAGACCATTCTGCAGCACCGTTCGACTGTGGATGGTAAGCCGAGGAGAACGAGGGCTGGATGCCGATCTGACTGCAGAATGCTCTCCAGAAACATAAGACAATCTGGCCCTCAAGATCTGAGACTACCACCTTGGGTATACCGTGGAGACGAACCACCTCTTTGGCAAAAATCTCGGTCAACTCCTTGGAGGAAGGTAGTCCCTTAAGTGGTACAAAATGGGCCATTTTAGAAAATCTATCCACAGTCAGGAAGATGACTGTGTACCCCCCTGAGACAGGCAACTCCACCATAAAATCAATAGATAAGTGCGACCATAGATGTTCCCCATTCGGAATGTCCATTGCCAACATCTTGGCAACCTTGCCATTCCACAAGCATACTTTGGTTTGCTTTTGTGAAGTTTTTTGACTCCTTCCCAGGAACTCAGTCAGTATGTGTTGGCAGGAGATGGCAGAAGAAGCCTGAAACTTTATTGCTTTAACAACATGACTAGAGAAGGTGGTGGTCGTAGAGGCAGCATGTGTGGCAACCTTTAGTAACATAGCAACATAGTAAATTAGATTGAATAAAGACACAAATCAATCAAGTTCAACCTTCTCCTCATACCCCAGTAACTGAGAATTTTATAGCTTTCCTGCTACCAATTAAGTTAGTCTTTATCAGACCTCTCTGATCTGCCTACTGATAAACAGTAGTGATGATCGAGCACCCCAATGCTCGGGTGTTCGGGTGCTCTGGCCGAGCGCCCCCGGAGGCTCGAGTGCTCGGCCGAGCACCCGAGCCCCATTGAAGTCAATGGGAGGACTCGAGCATTACACCAGGCACCCCCTGCTCTGATGAGGGGAGGGTGCCTGGTTCATAGGAAAAGGTCAGAAAATGATGGAAACACCACAGAAATGGTTCAGGGACAGCATAGGGAGGATGTCTGGATGCATCTTGGACTCCAACGTCGCTGCTGGGAACGATGTTTCGCCCGTAGTACGCCATTTTTACAGACTGACCGTAAAACACACAAAAAGGAAGATAAAAACGATTTTAGGCGAAAAATTGTTACCAAACAGTATTTGCTGTATATTTACTTGTATATCATCTGCAAATTCTGCAAAAAATTTCATCGATTTTTCGGAACTGGGGCCATGATTAAGAGGGAAACGTGCGCAGCGTAAAGCAGGTGTTCAATGTGGTTATGGCCCGGGTAAGGTACAGCATTCAAGAACGGAGGCCGCAGCTACCACAGGTTTTACAACATGTCCGTTTGCCCTTGTTAAGTCCAAAATTTATAGTCGGAACAGTGGGGTCTGATCCATTGAGTAAAAGTGACGAAGTGACTTAGTGGATGAAGCCAAGAACTACCTTCTGCTCTGTCGAACACCCCAGCCCTATTTAATTCAATGGGAGGACCTGAGGCACTCCGATACAACCTGTATATCACAAAATGGAGGGCCTCATTCACATTGTGGTACAATAGTTCAGGTAGTGGTCCAACACTCATAAAGCCTATGCACTAAGTGAAAGGGCTGCCAAAAATTAGACTGAAATGTCACTCCAATACACCCTTTATTACACATAAAGGAGGGCATCATACACACCCTTGAAAAATTAGGATTAATGGCCTGCTGGTGAACCTCTAAAACATTAGGGGTGAGGGCATGCCGCTAAGCCGACCATCTAAAACATTATGGGTGAGGGTCTGCTGCGGAGCTGACCATCCTAAACATTATATGCGAAGGCCCGCTGGTGAGCTGACGCTATAAAACATTATATGAGAGGGCCCGCTAGAGAGCTGACCCAATAAAACATTATATGAGAAGGCCCGCTGGTGAGCTGACCTATACAAAAATTGTCAAACAGGGCCACTGGTGAGCTGGCCCTATATAAAAATTATATCACAGGGCCCGCTGGTGAGCTGGCCCTATATAAAAATTATATCACAGGGCCCGCTGGTGAGCTGGCCCTATATAAAAATTAAATCACTGGGCCCGCTGGTGAGCTGGCCCTATATAAAAATTATATCACAGGGCCCGCTGGTGAGCTGGCCCTATATAAAAATTATATCACTGGGCCCGCTGGTGAGCAGGCCCTATATAAAAATTATATCACTGGGCATATGGAAGAGGAGGAGGAGGATGAGAAGATTAAGAGTCAACCATATACCCGTTTTTTGGGTGGAAGGGGTGAATGGGAATACAGAGTATTCCCATCATTGTAAATAACATATCTAAAGTGACTTTATGTTCACTCGGGGCTTTCCTCCAGTGGAGTGGAGAAGTCAGGGGAAATCCAGGCCTTGTTCATTTTTATAAGTGTCAACCTATCAGCATTTTCGGTGGAAAGGCGGATACGCTTATCTGTTATGATGCCACCAGCAGCACTAAATACCCGCTCAGACAGAACGCTGGCGGCAGGGCAGGCCAGCACCTCCAATGCGTAGAGTGCCAGTTCATACCACGTGTCCAGCTTGGACATCCAGTAGTTGTAAGGCACAGAGGGATCATTGAGGACGCTGACACGGTCTGCTACGTACTCCTTCACCATCTTCCAAAACTTTTCCCTCCTTGTGACACTAGGCTGCGCATCAGGGTGAGGGTGCTGGCGGGGTGTCATGAAGGTGTCCCACGCCTTGGAGAGTGTTGCCCTGCCTTTGTCGGAACTGCTGTGTGCTCCCCTTTTCTCCCCTTCTCGGTTGGCCAAGGTAGCACGTACTCTGCCGCCAGCGTTGTCAGATGGAAAATTTTGGAGCAATTTTTCGACAAGAACCTTCTGGTATTGCACCATTTTGCTTGTCCTCTCCACCGGAGGAATGAGAGATGAGAAATTCTCTTTGTAGCGGGGGTCCAGAAGGGTGAACACCCAGTAATCCGTGTTGTCTAAAATGCGTATAACGCGTGGGTCACGGGAAAGGCAGCCTAACATAAAGTCAGCCATGTGTGCCAGAGTACAAACAGGCAAGATTTCGCTGTCCTCACCAGGAGGATGACTCTCAATCTCCTCATCCTCTTCCTCCTCTTCTGCCCACCCACGCTGAAGAGATGGAACTAAAGTTCCATGGCTACCCTCTGTAGCGGAGGCAACCGTGTCTTCCTCCTCCTCCTCCTCCGCCTCCTCCAATTGTCGCTGAGAAGACGAAGTGAGGGTGCTCTGGCTATCACCTTGTGTAAGCTCTTCCTCCCGCATTTCCACCTCTTCCACATACAAAGCGTCGGTTTTAATTGTGAGCAGCGAGCGTTTCAGTAGACACAGAAGTGGGATGGTTACACTGATAATAGCGTTATCGCCGCTCACCATCTGTGTCGATTCCTCAAAATTGCGTAAAACCTCACAGAGGTCTGACATCCATTCCCACTCCTCACTTCTGATTACAGGAAGTTGAACGGAGAGGCGACGACCGTGTAACAGCTGGTACTCCACTACTGCCCTCTGCTGCTCACAAAGCCGGGCCAACATGTGGAAGGTGGAGTTCCAGCGCGTGCTCACGTCACACAGCAGCCGGTGAGCTGGCAATGGTAAGCGCTGCTGCAGCTTCAACAGGTCGGCTGAAGCTGTAGATGACTTACGGAAATGTGCACACACGCGGCGCACCTTCGTCAAGAGATCATGCAAATTGGGGTAGGTTTTTAGAAATCGCTGAACCACTAAATTAAATACATGCGCTAGGCATGGTACGTGTGTGAGCTTGCCGAGCTCCAAAGCCGCCACCAAGTTACGCCCATTATCACACACAACCATGCCTGGTTGCAGGTTGAGTGGCGAGAGCCACTGCTCGGTCTGGTGACTAATCCCCTGCAACAGCTCTGAGGCCGTGTGCTGTTTGTCCCCAAGTCAGATCAGCTTCAGCACGGCCTGTTGACGCTTCCCCACTGCAGTGCTACACTGCTTCCAGCTACCGGCTGATGGGTGAGTGGCGCTGCGTGCAGAGAATTCGGAGGTGGAAACGGAGGAGGAGGAGGAGGAGCCAATAACGTAGGTGCTGGCGGAAACCCTGATGGAGGTAGGGCCCGCAATCCTCGGCGTGGGTAGCACCTGTGCCATCCCAGGGTCCGAGTCGCTCCCAGCCTCCACGACATTCACCCAGTGTGCCGTCAAAAATGTAGCGTCCCTGGCCACAAGCACGTGTCCATGTGTCAGTCGTTAAGTGGACCTTCCCAGTAACTGCGTTGGTCAGGGCACGGGTGATGTTAAGGGACACATGGTGGTGTAAGGCGGGGACGGCACACCGGGAAAAGTAGTGGCGGCTGGGGACTGCGTACCGAGGGACAGCTGCTGCCATCAGGCTGCGGAAGGACTCAGTCTCCACAAGCCTAAATGGCAGCATTTCGATGGCCAGTAATTTGGAAAGGTGTGAGGTTAGTGCTATGGCCTGTGGGTGGGTGGCTGGGTATTTTCGCTTGCTCTCAAATGCCTGGGGTAACGACATTTGGACGCTGCGCTGGGACAGGGAAGTGGATGTGGTCGCTGATGGTGCTTCAGATGGTACAGGTGCAGGGCGGGAGGTATGCGGGCCTGCGCCTTCGACAGGCGATTGGCCGGCACTGAAAACAGGGGAAGAGGAGGCAGTGGTGTGGCCTGCAGACACAGATTGGCGATCCGGGCGTTCCTCCCACTTATTACGGTGCTTGGATGCCATGTGATGGATCATGCTGGTGGTGGTGAGGTTGCTAGTGTTCATGCCTCGGCTCATTCTGGTGTGGCACAGGTTGCAAACTACAATTCTTTTGTCGTCCGCACTTTCCTTAAAAAAACGCCATACCGCGGAACACCTAGCCCTTGGCAAGGGAGATTTACGCAAGGGGGTGCTCCGTGGAACATTTGCGGGCCGGTTTGGTGCGGTCCGCCTTCTTTCTTTAGCCACACCACTGCCTCTTCCAGCCTGTTGCGGTGCTGCAGATGGCTCACCCTCAGGACTGCTGTCATCGCTCGGCTCTCCACCTTCCCAGGTGGGGTCAGTGACCTCATCGTCCACCAAGTCCTCCTCCACTTCCTCACTCTGATCATCCTCCTCATTTCTTGATCCCACCACATACTCAGTCATTGACAACTGTGTATCATCCTCCTCATCAAGGTCTTGAGACAGTAATAGTGGTTGATTTGATGGCAACTGTGTCTCATCATCATCATCATCCACTTCCTTTGACCTTAAATGCCGTTCCCCTCTGTCATCTTCTTGTGATTGGGTACCCTCTAGACGTTGTGAATCAGGGCACAAGATCTCATGTTCCTCTGCAAGCGTGCTTGGAGAGAGGTTCAAATGAAGGATTGGTGATGAGACGAGCTCCTCACTATATCCCAGTGTGGGATCACTTCTTTGGCCAGACCCTCTATGGTGGGAGGAAGGATGATCAGGGTGAGGATTATGTTGACCAGACTCTTGGCTACTGAGAGTGGACTTGGTGGAAGACAGGGTGGTGCTTGACCGACTGGAAGCAGTATCAGCTGAAATCCAACCGACCACCTGTTCGCAGTGGTCTGACCTCGAGAGTGATGTCCTGCGACGCCCTGTAAACTGAGACATGAAGCTAGGTATGGTGGATGTCTTTCTGTCTTGTGCTCTGGCACCAGGCACAGTTTCTACGCTTCCTGACCCGCTCCCTGAACTATCAGGATCACGTCCACTTCCCCGTCCCTTTTTACCCGCCTTCTTCATATTACACGGAATATATGCCGCTAATCTGCGGCTAGGCACACTAAACAGAATGTGACGCTAATCTGCGGCTATTTTCAGTGAACGGAATATGTGACGTTAATTTTAAAATTTGCACACTAAACAGAATGTGAAAATAATATGCGGCTAGGCACACTAAACAAAATGTGAAAATAATCTGCGGCTAGGCACACTAAACAGAATGTGCCGCTAATCTGCGGCTAGGCACAGTGAACGGAATATGTGACGTTAATTTTAATATTTGCACACTAAACAGAATGTGAAAATAATCTGCGGCTAGGCACACTAAACAGAATGTGACGCTAATCTGCGGCTATTTTCAGTGAACGGAATATGTGACGTTAATTTTAAAATTTGCACACTAAACAGAATGTTAAAATAAACTGCGGCTAGGCACACTAAACAGAATGTGACGCTAATCTGCGGCTATTTGCAGTGAACGGAATATGTGACGTTAATTTTAAAATTTGCACACTAAACAGAATGTGAAAATAATATGCGGCTAGGCACACTAAACAGAATGTGACGCTAATCTGCGGCTATTTTCAGTGAACGGAATATGTGACGTTAATTTTAATATTTGCACACTAAACAGAATGTGAAAATAATCTGCGGCTAGGCACACTAAACAGAATGTGCCGCTAATCTGCGGCTAGGCACAGTGAACGGAATATGTGACGTTAATTTTAATATTTGCACACTAAACAGAATGTGAAAATAATCTGCGGCTAGGCACACTGAACAGAATGTGACGCTAATCTGCGGCTAGGCACAGTGAACGGAATATGTGACGTTAATTTTAATATTTGCACATTAAACAGAATGTGAAAATAATCTGCGGCTAGGCACACTGAACAGAATGTGACGCTAATCTGCTGCTAGGCACAGTGAACGGAATATGTGACGTTAATTTTAATATTTGCACACTAAACAGAATGTGAAAATAATCTGCGGCTAGGCACACTAAACAGAATGTGCCGCTAATCTGAGGCTAGGCACAGTGAACGGAATATGTGACGTTAATTTTAATATTTGCACACTAAACAGAATGTGAAAATAATCTGCGGCTAGGCACACTGAACAGAATGTGACGCTAATCTGCGGCTAGGCACAGTGAACGGAATATGTGACGTTAATTTTAATATTTGCACACTAAACAGAATGTGAAAATAATCTGCGGCTAGGCACACTGAACAGAATGTGACGCTAATCTGCTGCTAGGCACAGTGAACGGAATATGTGACGTTAATTTTAATATTTGCACACTAAACAGAATGTGAAAATAATCTGCGGCTAGGCACACTGAACAGAATGTGAAGCTAATCTGCGGCTAGGCACAGTGAACGGAATATGTGACGTTAATTTTAATATTTGCACACTAAACAGAATGTGAAAATAATCTGCGGCTAGGCACACTGAACAGAATGTGACGCTAATCTGCGGCTAGGCACAGTGAACGGAATATGTGACGTTAATTTTAATATTTGCACACTAAACAGAATGTGAAAATAATCTGCGGCTAGGCACACTAAACAGAATGTGACGCTAATCTGCGGCTAGGCACAGTGAACGGAATATGTGACGTTAATTTTAAAATTTGCACACTAAACAGAATGTGAAAATAATCTGCGGCTAGGCACACTAAACAGAATGTGATGCTAATCTGCGGCTAGGCACAGTGAACGGAATATGTGACGTTAATTTTAAAATTTGCACACTAAACAGAATGTGAAAATAATCTGCGGCTAGGCACACTAAACAGAATGTGACGCTAATCTGCGGCTATTTTCAGTGAACGGAATATGTGACGTTAATTTTAAAATTTGCACACTAAACAGAATGTGAAAATAATCTGCGGCTAGGCACACTATTAAAATGGCCCTTTTTGTCGCTGCGTTGTACACTATTTGTCCCTGTGCACCTAGTACAATGTCACCTAAATATCCCCCCCCCACAAAAAAAAAATGAAATTGTGCCCCCCCAAACAAAATATAAATGCTGCCCCCACACACAACAGTCCTAAAAAGGACTTTTGGGTCTTGATATAGTGTTCCAACACTTTTATTCTCCCTACACTGACTTTCCCTTCCTATCCTCATCTCTCCCTGGCTAAGACTGAGCCGAACTCGCTGGTCGGGTGCTATACAGCACCCGATCACGGGTTCTGGCCAGCCAATCAGTGTAATGCCAGCAGCCAACATGGCTGCTGGCATTACACTGATGTCAGTGCCTCCCCGCACGTTTATTGGCTGCGCAGCAGCCGCGAAACGTGCAGGGAGGAGACCCGAACATGGCGGGCGAGCACATGCGGTACTCGTACGAGTACCGCCATGTGCCGAGCAGAGCGATGCTCGAGCCGAACCAAGCTTCGGCCGAGCATGCTCGCTCCTCACTAATAAACAGTATAACTCTGCATGTTCCCTTTTGAAAGAAATGTATCTAATCTTCTCTTAAATGTATCCATTGTATCTGCCATAACTACCTCCTTGGTCAATGAATTCCACAATTTAACAGACCTAACTGTAAAAAAACCCTTCCTCTGCTGAAGTCTAAACCTCCTTTCCTCTAATCTCAAGGAGTGTCCCCTGGCCACCTGATCAGGCCTTGGAATAAATAGCTCACCAAAGAGATCCTTGTATTGACCTTTCATATACTTGTACAATATGATAAGGTCTCCTCTTAGTCATCTTTTCTCTAGAGCAAATAAACCAAGTTTGTCTAGTGGTTGTTCATACGCCAAGTCCTCCATTCCCTTAATTAATTTTGTTGCTCTTCGCTGTACCCTCTCTAGTTCTAGTAAATCCTTTTCCAGAACTGGTGCCCAAAACTGCACTGCATACTTAAGGTGAGGTCTTACCAATGATTTGTATAATGGAAAAATAATGTTATCCACTTTTGCATCAATACCTCTTTTTATACAAAACAGGATTTTGTTTGCCTTTGCTACTGCTGTTTGACACCGATCACTGTTTCCAAGTTTGTAGTTGACAAGGTTACCCAGATCTTTCTCTAGCAATGAGTCCCCTAAAATGATTCCATTAAGTTTATCATTAGCCTTGGGATTATTTCCTCCCAAATGCATGACTTTACACTTCCCCACATTAAACTTCATATTCCATTTGTTTGCCCAATCTGACATTGTATGTAAGTCATGTAGAGAGAAAATATCCTGTTCTGAATTAATTACCTTGCATAATTTAGTGTCATCTGCATATATTGATATTTTGCTTTTATATCTATTTCCAGGTCATTTATAAACATGTTACAAAGCAGCAGACCTAATGCTAAACCCTGAGGTACTCCACTCTCCACTTTAACTGTATTGGAGAATTTTCCATTTACAACCGCACACTGTTCCCTATCCTTTAACCAGTTTTGTATCTAATTGCAAAGGTTATCTCCTATTCCTTATTTTATACATTAGCCTTCTGTGTGGCACTGTATCAAATGTGTTTGCAAAGTCTAGATATACTACATCTACTACCTTGTCATTATCAAGGTTGCTGCTTACTTACTCATAGAAGGTGAAAAGGTTAGTTTGGCATGATCTATTCTTCATAAAACCATGTTGATTCATGCTAATGATCTTATTTTTTTGTGTTGTAATCCTGAGTTATCCTGACTCTTGCCATCTCTTACAGCAAAGCCAGAGTCATTCCTCTGCAGCAGGAGCCATAGGCGTTATTTGGACTGAATACTCTCTGACAGATAAATAACTTCTTTTTCTGCCCTAGAGCCATGGAAACTTTTTAAAGTGCTTCTGCTGCTGCTAGTTGCGGCACCTTTGTGTCAGAGGACCCTCCGGAAATAATGATCAAACACAGGAATACAACAAATACTTCTTTATTAATAAAATGACAATAGAAAAAGGCAGAGAATAGACAATGATCAAGAGATAAGCCAGCCAATGTTCAAATGACAGAGGTAGTCAACCAATCCACTGGTATAACCCAAAGAGGCAGGTAGCTAGACCAAGGGTTAGAAGACTAATGGGGTAGTCAGCTACACAACGGTCAAGCCCAAGGACGTGGTCAGCCAAGCCAATGGTCAAGTACAAGGAGGTAGTCAGCCAAGCCAAGGGTCACGCACAAGGAGGTAGTCTGCCAAGTCAGTGGTCAAGCCCTAGGAGATAGTCAGCCAAGCCAATGGGCAAGCACTAGGAGACAACAGAAAGAAGGAGAGCGCTGGACTATGTCTGCTCAGGAGCACCACGAAAGAGCGACTCAGTGAATAAGCGGAGCGGCAGATAAGCACTGATGATGTGGACGGGAACAAAAGCCACACCACCGACACACCAATGAGAGAAGTGTGAGCACGTCATAAGGCCTCAGTGACTTACGCACGCTCTCGTGGGAATCTCAGGCCAAAACCCGGAAGAACAGAGAGATGCTCACGGGAGCCCATGGAGCAGGTACCGAAGGGAGCTGTGACACTTTGCCTGCTGATAGTATGTTTCCCAGTTAGACCTATGGTTGTGCTTCAGGTGGGATCTCAACCCTAAGAGCAATTTGCATATACAGAGAAGAAGTCAGAGATGCTCAACTCGGCTCGTGAGCTTGCAATGGTATGCAAGAAAGCTCACTGTGACTGTGTCCTTGCACCCAGGGTGCAATCTCTTTTAGCTCACAAATGCCATACACAGAAAAGAAATATTTTGATCATTTAGGTACTGCCAAAATGACAGTCCAGCGATGAAATGCCAGTCAGTTCTTCTCTGAACAAGGGAAACAGCTAACCCCAGAGGTACGTTACAGCCTTATTGGGCCTCATCGGTGAGGTACAGCTGATCCCTCTAGGCACTTGTGAGCAAGGGGTCCACTTCTGGATTACCCCATTACCCAAATAGTGACCAACTCTAAAAAATTTGCATATACAGAGAAGAAGTCAGAGATGCTCAACTCAGCTCATGAGCTTGCAAGGGTATGCAAAATGTTCACTGGGACTGTGTCCTCAGGCCCAATGTGCAATCTCTTTTAGCTCACAAATGCCATACACAGAGAGGAAATATTCTGAAACACATCATACAGTTCCTGCCAAAACAACAGTCCAGCCACAAAATGCCAGACAATTCTTCTCTGAACAAGGGAAACAGTTAACCCCAGACATACATTTCAACCTTACTGGGCCTCATTGGTGAGGTGCAGCTGATCCCTCTAGACACTTGTGAGCAAGGGTGACCAACCCTAAGAGCAATTTGCACATACAGAGAAGTCAGAGATTCTCAGCTTGGCTCATGAGCTTGCACGGGCATCCAAAAAGCTCACAGGGACTGTGTCCTTGCGCCCAGGGTGCAATCTCTTTGGTACTTTGCAATTTGGACAAGGGAATTGCAGTTGATGTAGTATACTTGGATCACAACAGATTACTGCATGAATTAAAAGGCTTCAGTTTGGAAGGTGATATTTGTACATGGATATAGAAAGGGTTAAATGATAGATGGCAGAGATCTTGTTGTAAATGCAACATTTTCATGTTGGTCTACAGTTGTGGGGTGCCACAGGGCTCAGTCCTGGGCCCAATGCTTTTAATTTGTTTAATAATGATGTAGAAGTGGGATTTGAAAGTAATGTCTTAATCTTTGCTGATGATACAACTCTGTGTAAGGGAATACATACAGAGACTGATGTTTTTTTCTCTGTAGAAAGATTTAGATAAAGTGAGTGAATGGGCAGAAAAGTGGTAGATTAGTTTTAATGTAGATAAAAGGTTATACACTTGGGCTGTCGAAATAAACATGCTACATATGCACTAAATGAGAAACTCCTCATTAAAGAAAGGTTTAGGACAACTGATAGACAGTAGACATTACAGCAGTATACAGTGTCACTCAGCTGCTGCAAGAGGAAATAGGGTACTACCCTGCAAATATAATTCTTCCTCTATATAAATCCTTTGTAAGGTCTCTGCTAGAATTTGGAGTATAGTTTTGGGCACCGGTTCTTGAAAAATACATTATTGAACTGTAAAAAGTGCAGAGACATGAAAAACTGATAAAGGGATTGGAGGATATGAGTTATAAAGAGAGACTAGCCAAACTGGGTTTGTTTACAATAGAGATGAGATGTCTACCATTCCCAAATATACTTGAGGTCAATACAAAGAATTATCCAAGGAACTATTTACTCAAAGCTCTGAGCAAAGAACAACAGGTCATCCATTCAGACTGGTGGAAATGTGCTTTTGACTAAAACAAAGGCATGGATTTTTTACAATAAGGGCAGTAAACTTATGGAATTATTTACCTCCAGATGATGTGCTTGCAAATGCTGTAATTGTTTTAAAAAATTATTGGGTACCTACTTAGCACAGAACAATATTATGTACTATGGCTTCATTGCAGATAGGATGTTGATCCAGGGAAATATCTGACTGCCATTTATAGTCAGGAAGGAATTTTGTTACCCACTTGGGTTTTAATTTGAAGTGGCTTTAATGGGTTTTTGTTTATTTTTTGCCTTTCTCTGGATCAACAGGGGTGAACTTGATGAATGCATGTCTTTTTTTGTGATATTGCAGTGTAAGCTCTGTGGTATCACTAATGTAGCTCAATTTCAATAGTAAGCTCTATGTATCATTAGCATAGCTCTCTTTTAATTGTAAGGTTTGTGATATCATTAGGATAGCTTAATTTCAAAAGTAAGCTATGTGGTGTCACTTTTGTACCTTAATTTCAATTTAAGATTTTGTGGTATTACTAGTGCAGCTCTGTTTCAGTTGTAAGCTCTGTGATATCACTAATGTAGCACTCTGTGAATTATAAGTTTTGTGGTATCACTAGGATAGCACTCTATCAATTATAAGCTCTATGGTATCTCAAAAATAGTTTGAATATTAAAAAATAACGTACAGTTAATAGTATTTCCATATTACCACAGTAGGTGGTACATGAGAAAAAGCAAACCAAAGGCTACACTAATGACAATCCACTAATCAAAATATACATCCCTTATATGAGTTTATCTTATAGAAATTGTAATATGGCTACTATATTATACACATTCAAAAGTCAAATATTTCATGGGAAAGAACGTTTTTATTAACCTCCCCAAATATACAAACCTCACTCCGCCCATGACCATAACATAAACATCCCAGTCCCTATCTTATTCTGTTAATCTATGCACTCTCCATCTTGAAAAGGAGGTTCCATAGAATAAAACGGGAATTGAACAGACTTCCCTGAGATAATGAAAATACCATAGATCTCAACAAAGCTCTCCAAGTTCCACACTTACTTAATTAAAACACCCTTCCAAACCAATTCTACACAACCTCTCCTCCTTCCAGCTTTATCCACCACCAATTTAAATAAACACACTAAAGCATATGTACTGTGACTATTATGGCGCAAGCCAAACAATGCAACAGAAGATTAAAAACAAATTCTCACTGATTAAAACTGAGCCTTTAACTCCTTAAGGATTATTCATTAAAGAGTGATAAGAAGGTGATAAAGTGGGGAAGACTACTTCAGTGATATCACTTCTCCAGTTCCTGTGTTATTCTATGGAACCTATGCATGATGATCCCCAAAGTTGGAAAAACCTTAGTGCATAGGCTCCATAGAATAACATAGGATTTGGTTTACATCATAATGACTTCAGTTCTGCTTAGTACATCAGCTTCTCTGACAGCGTGACATTTGGAAAATTATGGCCACAGCATTTATTGAAATACTAACATTAATCCTTTGAGTGCCAGAGAAGTGTGCAATGAATTGCTCTGCAATGTGTTGCATAACCTCTGCACACAATGAGTTAATTAATTTAATCATTTTATAAAACCCCTTCTAGCTCTTGGTCTTTGACATGTACAAAACATATGTAAATCTATTTACTTAACATATTTCTCATTAGCCACTAATTATGTCATACTTTCCAGTACCTTTTCCATCCTAGGTCCTTCCACTTACTATCCAGAAACCCCTGTCCTGTCTTTTTAACCATTTGAGAACCAGAAGGGTACGCAACTCATTGCAAAGCAATGCCTTGTGTACCCCTCTGACACTCAAAGGGGTTTGAAGTCTTATCCATCCACTGTGCCTATTCTGAATTCTGCCATGAGTTGTAACACAATAACCCAAACAGCTAACATAACCTTCCTATTTCATGTATCATCTGTTCTCAAGCTTCTGTATATGTTCTTAAAATGGATCTAATCTAAACTATTACACCGATCTCTATCAATCCCTAATCCTTCACAAATCATGTAACTAATCCATATATATAAAACCAACCTGTCATAAACCTAATATACTTCAGCCTCTTTCATTCTCCTACATAATCTACATAACACCAATCCAACCCATCCATCACTCCCCTGTTACAATATATTAAAAAACTATATATGCCCCTCTTGCTCCTAGCTATGCTCATTTCCTGGGGGGGGTTATGCAGTGTACAATTTTACACTTGTAATGCAAACAGTCAGAATTTACCCTTACAGCATCCAGTGCCAAACTATAGAATAAATGTGATACATCAGCTGGATCCTGAAATTGAGTGCGGGACTAGAGACTCAGCTAAATAGCCATCATGTATAGTTTCTTTTTTACACAGCTAATTTTGGGGTAAAGTCGCCTCAAAGTATTACTGTTTTTGTACAAACTACCTGTAACAAGGCCTCTAGCACATTTCTAATATAATGTCACGTATTGCAGGTGTTATTGCCTTGAACCTTGCATACCATTTTGCTGCTTATTCCATTTCCCTCACTATATTAAATAGAGAGAATGTTTTGAAACACATTTGTTTCCTGAAAAGCTTGCTACGTAACCAATGTTTTGCTGTAATATGAAGTGCTCTTGAATTGTCTGGTTTTCTGCAGACCTTCCTTAACCACTGGTTATTCTGGGCCTACACCACATTCTAGATAATAATAAGTTCTGGTATTGGCCACTGAGATCAATTTCATAACTTAGATATTGGTTGTTCTGAAATGTTGTTTCTATTGTGGAACATTTTTACTGAATGGTGGAGGAAAATATTCTCACCATATGAATGACCTTTATTCACTTTGATTAATAGGTTGCTTTGCCTCACCCCCCCTCCCAGTGTTCCAAAAATTACCATCTTTCATAAATTTAGAGGAAATGGGAAAAAACGAGGCTGGCATTAGCCCTTTTAGTCGTCAGGAAATTATAAAATGCGCACTTGCGGAGTAAGCAATTTTCACAATCTGCCGGCACATCCATCTTTTTAATGAGCCTTGTTTATAACCCAATGCTACATTTCTAGACACCTAACCTATTTACATCTTTGGCCCCCTTTAATTAAGAGAAGAACCAGTTAAAAGAAAGTAAGAAGAAATATTAACATGATCTGATTAATTCAGCTAGTGGGAGGTTATGGGGTTCCAAGGTTATTATAACCTATAAAGGCAGCATGTGAAAAGCTCTGTTCATTTATAATTGTATTAGGTGGAGCAAATTAGTGAGTCTGTACAGCTATGACAAAAGACCTCTTTCTATTCTATCTTACCCCCTACTGGAAGGGCGAAATGCCTAAAGTTAGGCCCCATATTAGGCAAATGAGATCTGATAAATCTTTGCTGTGCACCTAATGAGAATTTCCAGAGTTTTGCTGGTGCTAATTTGAAAAGATTATCATGGATTGATTTTATGTGCACCTAATGTGCATTGCGCTCCTGCCTTCCAGTTCTTTTTTAAAGAATATTCCAAGGGTTAAAGACAATTGCCACCATACAGAAATACAGTGAAGATATCATTAAAGAAAGAAAGAAAGAAAGAAAACACGAACATGACAGCAAAGGATTTATATGAAAGAAAAACATACCAGTCTTTGTTTACTACTGTTAATTCAGTAACGTCAAACAAATACAGTCAATAGCTGCATTCTCAACATTTCACTCTAAAGAGGGCAGCAACATTGGCTGCTAGGATTTGTGTGTGTGTGCAAATATACATGCTTTATTTTTCCCTGGTAAAACACTTTATAAATAAGTGTCCCTACTAAGACTATATATATATATATATATATATATATATATATATCCCACTCTCTCAAGGACCCTGTTTGGGTCGAAACATTGAAACAATAAATCAGCACATTGTCTTCACCTAAAAAGACTTGTGAGTGCGGTTTGTTCCACGGGTTATCCATACTTCAATGAGACTAGCACCCAGGCAAGTTTTCATGATATCTCCAGTGAGTGCACTACCTCTATATTGTATGTGTGTGTGTGTGTGTGTGTATATATATATATATATATATATATATATATATATATATATATATATATGTAATATACACTTGTTCCACTGTCACACTGGTAGTCACAGGACCACACATGGACTGTGTGACATCTTAGCCTTGTTCCACTGCCCACAGAAAATAAAGATAACTGACTCTTCCAAAGCACGGGCAGGCTGAAAAAAGGATATCTAAATGCTTTCTTCTTGCAGTTTCCTTTTTCTGAAGTTAAGAAATGAAAGTTAAAGGGATAGTAATGCCCCCAGTGTCATCTCTCAAACCTCTCCCTCTCCCTTGCCCTCTCCCTCCCCCTTCCCCGTAGTCAGCATGCTAGCTTACTGAAGGGAAGAAAGTAGTACGACTTTCAGACGGCTCTCCAGCACAGCCGGATCACATTCCTAAAAAAGAAAACTTTCACTGAAATGGTCTTCTACGTGTGCTTGGTTTGCAAGCACACGTAGAAGAACATTTTAATGAAAGTTTTTTTTTTTTAATTAACCTGATCGTGGCTCTGCTGCAGAGCCGCCTGATGATCTATGACAGGATTTCCCTTCAGTCAGCTAGCATGCTGACTACAGGGAAGGGGGAGGGAGAGGGCAACTTTAAAAGCGTTCATCTCTCAAACCATAAAGGTTTGAGAGATGACACTGGGGGCAATATGGTTTTTTTTAGTAGTACTTCCCTATAGGGATTAGTAATGCTTAAGTATTACTATCCCTTTAAGGGGAACTGTTGAAGTTAAGACAATATCTGGAAGAACAAGAAAAATCACCAATAGAACTGCTTCTAGACTGGTCAGGAATGCAAAGCAGAACTTCCATATCACTGCAAAGGATCTGCAGGAAAGTTTAGCTGCACTGGTAGTGGTGCACTAGTTCCTGTTCATGAGTTGCTTGCACAAACATGATATACGTGGAACATTCATGAGAAGGAAACTTTACCTGTAATCTCATCACAAAAGTATATGGAGCTTAAGCGGTGAGGGGTGATAAAGTTGATTACTTCTCCGGTGCTATCACTTATCCAGTTCCTATTTAATTATATGGAGCCAATGCACCAAGATTTCTCCAGCTGTGGAAATCTTAGTGCATAGGCTCTATACAATAATATAGGATTTGGAGAAGTGATATCACTAGAGAAGCTTTCTCTGTGTTATCACCTCTTTATCATGCCTTATTGCATAACCCCCAATGCCTGGAACATAAAATATCATGTGGTCTGATGAAGTTAAAATTTAACTCTTTAGCAGCAACCACCAAAGGCATGTTTAGAGAAAAAAAGAGAAGCATTTGAAGAAAAGAACACCTTGCCAATTGTTAATCATGGGTGGATCTATCAGGCTCTGATTGTATACAGCCAGTTGCACAGCATATATTGTGCAGTTAGAGGAAGAATGGAAAAAAAATCCTGGAAGCTAAAGTCACACAGTGAGAGAAGAAACTGAAGCTGAAAAGAGGCTGGCTATTGTGAGCATTAGAGGACAATTTCAATTTATTTGAATTGTAAAACCAAGAATGAGTAATAGCAGGTTAGAGAATCTCACTCAGTGCACATCTTGTCACATGTTTGAACACTTGGAGCAATTTTTCCAGGGGTCATACCGCTGTGCCAAGTGTGAGCATAATTTCTTTTTAGAGTGTAAGATATTGAATTTGGAAAGAAATATTGCAATATTGAGGGACATTGGAAACCTGTAAAGGAGTTTAGAACTCACAGAGCAGGTAGTATGTGGGGTTAGTGGTGAAGGGGGTGGAGTTGTAGATGAGGAGCGACAGGTAGGCAGCTAGGTAAGAGTAAGGAGGGGAAGTAGTGGAGAGAAGAAGAGGAAGGCCAGTTCTGACTTGACTCAGTCCAACAGATTTGCAAGATTGTGTGAAGATGCTGAAGAGGATAGCTCTGAATTGGCAACACTGGAGAGGGCTAATTCCACTAGCAGCCAGGGGAACAGTCCTCCTTCCAGGCTAGATGGGATACAGAGTAGAGAGAAACCAAGGCAGGTGGTGGTAATTGTCAGGATAGATAGGGTAATCTGCCACCAGGAACGTGAATGCCAAACAGTATGTTTTCTTCCAGGTGCCCGGGTTTTGCATATGGCGGACAGGTATGACAGATTATTGGGAGGAGCTGGAAGCGATCCAGCTGTCCTGGTACATATTGGTACCAATGACAAAGTAGGAGGAATATGGAGATTCCTAAAGAATGATTTCAGGGATTTAGGTTGCAAGCTCAAGGCAAGGACCTCTAAGGTAGTGTTTTCTGGAATACTACCTGTGCCATGCGCCAGTGAAGGTAGGCAGAGGGAGCTCAGGGAGCTTAATGTATGACTCAAGCAATGGTGTAGGAAGGAGGGTTTTGTGTTTTTAGAACACTAGGCTAACTTTGCTCTTGGGTACATTCTATATAGAAGTGATGGATTGCACCTAAATGGTAGAGGAGCCTCTGTACTAGGGGAGAGAATGCTAAGAAACTTGGAGGAGCTATTAAACTAGGAAAGGGGGGAGGATATAAATAGCAAAAATGGGGTAGATAGAGCAAATTGGAACCGGGTCCAAGTAAATGATCAGGAGGGTGGAGTAAGGGTGGGGACACACTTAGTCAATAGGGAGGAACTCATAGTCAATGAAGATGTAGAAAAAAGGCATGTAGGGAGTAATATATATAAAGACTTCAAAATTAATTGTATGCTAGCAAATGCAAGAAGTATGGTAGATAAATAGGAGAACTAGAATTGCTAGTGGTTAATGAGCAATTGGACATAACTGGTATAACAGAAACATGGTAGAATGATGCACATGACTGGGCTGTAAATATAGAGGGCTATTCCCTATTTAGAAGAGACAGGATTAATAGAAAAGGGGGAGGTGTGTGCTTATATTTGAAACCAGAGTTAAATCCAATTTTGAGAGGTGATATTAGTGAGGAAACTGGCCAAATTGTGGAGTCCTTATTGGTAGGGATGGGCGAAAATTTCCGCCTCAAACTGAAATAAGCGGAAAATGGCACTTTCCGCTTGGAGAAAAATTTCCAGAGAAAAGTGCAGATTTTCCATTTTTTTCCGCTTTTTCCACCTAGCTCATTCCATTGAAATCAATGGGAACATTGAAGTTACACACAATATAAAATAAATATTATTTAATTTCCCAAAGGCATAGTATAAAAAGGGCATGAGGGTGCCTGTGTTGGTGGGGTGTGGGGAAATAATCAGTTGAACAGGGGATGATTTTTGGGGGATTGTTTACTGGGATTAGGGGGCACTTAATAAAACAGAAATCCTAAATAAAATAAAATAAAAAACATAAGACATGTTATAAAGGGGTCTGAGGAGGGTGCCTGTGTTGGTGAATGAATTAAACATTTGAGCAGGGAATTTGTTTTGGGGGGGGTTCTTGACTGCTATTGGGGGGGGGGCAGTTAATAAAAAAATAAAATAATAAATTTGTATAAGCTGCCACTGGGGTGGACTGATGCTTGACTTGATAGAGTATTTCGTAGAGGATGATTTGTTAGGTTTGTTGTTAGAGGACCAAGTCCTGAGGAAACATTTATTGTAGGACTGGCACGAGCCCTAAGGAAGCGTTGATTTGTAGGACTTAGGCTTGTTAAAATTGTTTATTTTTTTGTAGGACTATTTTTTTTTATATTTATTTTTTATTTTTCAAAGCACAAGCCCTGAGAAAAAAATAAAAATGCCCTACTGGCCTAATTCCAGCAGGCCATGTTAGCCAGTGGCCACTGTCAAATGTCCTCCTGAGTCCTGAGTTGCAACTGCTGTTCGTACTGCTGCTGCTGAGTTGTTTAAGCAGAAGGATGATTAGGCAGCTGAAAGAGAATGGGATCAACAATAGCAGTAACATGGAAGATGGATGATGAATGTTCCACTTGCCATGACTGGCTCCAGTGATGCGCCTGAGCCAGTAGCAGAAGAATAAGTACCCACCAGTATATGTGGAGACAAGAAGAAGTTGGCCATTAAATCTTCTTCATCTGCCCCTCCTCCAAAATCATGGGTGCTTTGTTATTAGAATATATATTTTTCCCTTGAGAGCAGGAACTGTGGCTCTCATCAGCAACTGCAATCTGCACAGTGTGTGTGGTAAATAAAATCTGGGGGCACAACTGTGTCCAAACAACATGACATCAGAACCCAAGTACTGCTGCTGTCACTATACCCCTTATCCAGACCCTGCTAAGGATATATGACAACTTCCTGACTGTTTAATAGTAATGATAAACCCTCCCTGCCAGAATCCTAGCATATTCTGCAGGATGGAATCTCCTCATATGCCACCTGATGACCTGATATCGATTCTCCTCCACCACACTGGCATGTGTGGTCAGTGACCCACACAGTGTGCAATGGGTAGAGATGAACTGCCATATCCTAACATCAAAGAGTGACAATCATTTAGCGGGGGAGGTAATGAGGTGGATTGGCAGGAGATGTACTTACCCTAGAGGAAGTAGGTTATGTTGATGGCAAGCTAGTTGTTTCACTCGTCATGGAACATCCAGTGTCTGTCTGGGTTTCTTTATTCTTCCTCCTCTTTGATCTCCACCTTTCTGGAGAATCATGGGGTACAGTAACAGTGGTGCTAGATCTCTGTAATGGGTGTTTGGCTTTAATGTCATGGTGTCTGTGTTTCATGTGTGTTACCAGGGAGGTTGTGCCAAGATGTGATCCCTCCTTTCCCCTTCTCACTAACTTGTCACAAAATTTGCACTGTACCATTGTTGATGATGACTGCATTGTGCCTGCTGGAAGAGAATAATAGTCCCACACCCATGATTTCTGGGGGAATGGATAGGGAACAGATGGTGAAGAATGGCCTCTTTCTTCTTGGTATCCACATTCTCCTTCACTTTTTGTGGCAGCGGATAATGTTGTGTCATGGACTACCTAGTTCCAGCGTCTGTCCCTTCGGCGATTCAACAAGCGTCGAAATGTGTAGGAGGCTTCCTCCCAGGCATCTCTTACAATGCCTGCATTAAGTGCACCTGGGGGTGAGATTGGGCGTCCGTGTCCTCTTGCTAGCTGCTGTTGACTCTCAGTTTGACGCGGGCAGGGGACACTAGATTGACGCATCGAGGCATGATGCATTGTTTACTGGCGCAAAGCGGCAGAATGATGCAGAGGGGGATTTTATGTTGTAGCGTTGATTTCTCCTCCCATCTACTTCCTATATTGGGGCTTTAAAGGGGAACTGAGCCAACTCTCAGTTACCCTTGCGTTGTTGTACAATACAGTTCTTTCTCCTTGGGTCTTTGTATGACCTGGCTTGTCTGACCATCTGTTCTGGTGCTGACCTGTGGCTCTGTCTGACTATTCTCCTGCCTTATCCTTTGTATAGTGGACACCCAATCTGGTGCAGACCTGTGGCTCTGGCTGACTATCTGATCTGTGTATGACCCGGCTTGTCTGACTACCCTTTCTGGTGCTGACTTGAGGCTCTGTCTGGCTATTCTTTGTTGGTTCCCTGTTCTTAACAGACACCCAATTTGGTGCAGGCGTGAGTCAGGTATCTATTTTTCCTAGTCTGACTGCAGGCTAGAATCAGATATCCGCTGGTACTACTCTGACTAGCGTGAGTCAGGTAGTCACCTAGTGGGTTCAGCTTGGGGAGGTCAAGTTCAAGTTCCTGCTCCTGTTCCAGCTTCGGTTCCAGCTCCTGGTTCCAGCGGAGACTTCCAGTGGCTTTGGTCTAGTCTCCAGTAGTAAGGTCCATCCTTGGCAGCTTACTACTCAGCCTGAGGAGGAGGAGGAGGAAGTGACTAGCAGTACTCAACCAATGCTCTCCAGTCCCCCTAAATCACCCCAAGGGATCTTGGGGAATTTAATGAGAAAGGAGGGAGAAAAGGGAATGGGAAGGAAGGGAGGAAATGGAAGGAAGGGAGGAAAGGGAAGGAAGGGAGAAAAGGGAATGGGAAAGAAGGGAGAAAAGGATAGTGAGAGCAGGACAGGTCAGCTGCCTGTGCCTGCTGCAAGACGTTCGGCCCCTGCTGCCCGTGCCACCATTTCTGATCCTGCAGCCACTAGTGCTGTACCTGTTGCCAGACGTGCTGCCCCTGCTGCCAGTGCCACCATTTCTGTAACTGCAGACACTTGTGTTGTACCTGTTGCCAGACGTGCTGCCCCTGCTGCCAGTGCCATCATTTCTGATCCTGCAGCCCCTAGTGTTGTACCTGTTGCCAGATGTGCTGCACCTTTTGCCAGTGCCACCATTTCTGATCCTGTAGCCACTAGTGTTGTACCTGTTGCTAGTACTGAACCTGCTGGCAGTGCTTAACCTGCTGTCACCAATACTTTGCCTGCTGCTATTGTTTCTTGTAGTACTCAGGGGTACAGGAGAAAATGATTCCAAGTGTGACAGCAAGGGACCCTAAATCACACTTGCCATTCCCAAGCAGTCCTGCCACTGCTAGTACTACTGCTACTAAGGTCCAGCAGCTTGTTAGCCTTAGGAGTAAAGGAGGGGGTAATCAACAATATCCTCATATTATTAGTGACTGTGAGACTAGGAGGAAGACTCTGCAGCTGAACTTGAAGTGGTTGGTGTTAGTAGTAGTAGCAGTAATGGTGAAGCAGCTGGAGTGGTAGGGGAAACATTGGAAAGTATCCAGACTAACGGTCAAGGGAGCTTATACCATTACTCTGGCTCTGGGAGTCCCCTTCACTTCACTACAGTGTCCAAGTTGAACATGATCCTTAAGAGGCCAGAACTAGTATTGGGGGTAGCAGGCTCAGACTTAATACCATCACCACCAGCAGGGGAACATATTAGCTGCCTGTGCCTGCTGCTATTTGTGCTAGTGCTAGTCTGCCTTCTTCTTCAGGTCAAAAGGCAATGGCAAGTGTGACATTAGGAGACCCTCTGTCACATTGCTGGTCACTTCCACCAAGCAGCAGTGAGATGTCTGGAATAGAGCAGCAGCAGCAACAACAGCATGAAGGGACTTTTGGTGGTGGTGGTGGTGAAGATGCTGGAGAAGCTGGGGTGGAAGAGACATTGATGGCCTTTTTAGCAGAAACTGAGAAGGAATGGGAGACAAGAATGAGTATGGGCATCACCACCGCCACTAGCAAAGACATCTTGGAATTAGAGGAATTTGCAACTGCTCTAATTCCTTCTGATGCGAGATGCAAGGGCAGGAGGATGCTGAGGAACAGGTTAGTGTGCCACAGACCACTGTGGACACAGTGGGAATGGGGTCAACAAGAGATGTAGGATTAGAACAGTTTCCACTTGTCAGCAGTTGCAATACTCCTGATCCTAGTTGCAGTGCTAACTCTGAAGCAGTAGCAGTAACAGCAGCAACATTATCTGCTGCCACAGACAATGAAGGGGAATGTGGAGGACAAGAAAAAAGAAGCAATTCTTCTCCACCTTTCCCCTTCCCTCTGAAGTCATCATGGGTGTGGGACTATTTTTCTGTTGGGGCAGGCACATTACAGTCATCAGCAATGGCACTGTGCACAATTCATCTCTACCCATCGCACACGGTGTGGTGCACTGACCAAACATGCCAGTGTGGTGGAGAAGAATTACAATCAGTGCATCAAGTGGCATCTGAGGAGATTCCATCCTGCAGAATATGTTAAGAATGTGGCAGGGAGGGTTCATCACTACTATTAAACTGGCATGAAGTTGTCATGTGTCCTTAGCGGGTGTGGAAAAGGGGTACAGTGACAGCAGCAGTACTTGGTTTTGGAAGTCATGGTGTTTGGATACAATTGTGCCCCCATATGTTATTTACCACACACATACTGTGCACATTGCAGTTGCTGTGGAGACCAATGATCCTGCTGTCAAGGGAAAAAAATACTAAACAATTCTAATAACAACACACCCATGATGATTTTGGAGGAGGGGCAGGTGGAGAAAATTTAATGGCCAACTTGTTCTTTTCTCCATAAATACTGGGGGCTACTTATTCTGCTGCTACTGTTTCAGGCGCATCACTGGAGCCAGTCATGGCAAGTGGAACCTTCATCATCCATCTTCCATGTTACTGATATTGTTGATCCCATTCCCTTTCAGCTGCCTAATCATCCTGCTGCTTAAACAACTCAGCAGCAGCAGTACTAACAGCAGTTGCAACTCAGGACTCAGGAGGACATTTGACAGTGGCCACTGGCCAACATCTCCTGCTACCACTGTGCCCCCAGATGTTATTTACCACACACATACTGTGAACATTGCATTTGCTGTGGAGACCCAATGATCCTGCTCTCAAGGGGAAAAATACATTCAAATAACAACACACCCATGATGATTTTGGAGGAGGGGCAGGTAGAGAAGATGTAATGGCTAACTTGTTCTTTTCTCCATAAATACTGGGGGCTACTTATTCTGCTGCTACTGTTTCAGGCGCATCACTGGAGCCAGTCATGGCAAGTGGAACGTTCATCATCCATCTTCCATGTTACAGCTATTGTTGATCCCATTCTCTTTCAGCTGCTTAATCATCCTTCTGCTTAAACAACTCAGCAGCAGCAGTACGAACAGCAGTTGCAACTCAGGATTCAGGACGACATTTGACAGTGGCCACTGGCCAACATGACCTGCTGGCATTAGGCCAGCAGGGCATTTTAATTTTTTTTCTTAAGGCTTGTGTTTAAAAAAAAAAAAAAAAAAAAACTAGTCCTACAAAAAATAAACAATTTTTTTTGGGGGTTTGTTTCTAACAAGCCTAAGTCCTACAAATCAATGTTTCCTTAGGGCTTGTGCCAAACAGACTTAAGCTCTACAAATCAATGTTTCTTCATGGCTTGGACCTCTAATAATTCTAAGTCCTACAAATGCCTCCAACAACAAATCATCCTCTACAAAATACTCTATCAAGTCAAGTATCAGTCCACCCCAATGGCAGCTTATGTCAGGGGGTTCCTGTCTCTGTCACTTTAAATACAAATGTCTTATTTTATTGATTTATGTTGTTATTAACTATCCCCCCAATAGCAGTCAAGAAAGTCCCCCAAAACAAATTCCCTGTTCAAATGATTCATTCATTCACCAACACAGACACCCTCCTCAGACCCCTTTATACGTGTCTTATGGTTTTTATTTTATTTAGAATTCCTTTTTTATTAAGTGTTCCCAATCCCAGTAAACAACACCCAAAAATCATCCCCTGTTCAACTGATTCTTTCCCAACACCCCACCAACACAGGCACCCTCATTCCCCTTTTATTCTGTGCCTTTGGGAAAGAAAACATTATTTGTAATGTGTTGTGTGTAACTTCAATGTTCCCATTGATTTCAAAGGGCGAAAAAAGCGGAAAAAAGCTGAAAATCGTTACTTTTCGTGGGAAGTTTTTCGCCAAGCGGAAAGTGCCATTTTTTGCCGATTTCAGTTTGAGGCAGAAAGTTTCGCCCTTCCCTAATCATTAGCATGAATCAACATATTTTTATGAAGAATAGATCATGCCAAACTAACCTTTTCAGCTTCTATGAGTAAGTAAGCAGCAACCTTGATAATGGCAAGGTAGTAGATGTAGTATATCTAGACTTTGCAAACACATTTCATACAGTGCCACACAGAAGGCTAATGTATAAAATTAGGAATAGGAGATAACCTTTGCAATTGTATACAAAACTGGTTAAAGGATAGGGAACAGTGTGCGGTTGTAAATGGAAAATTCTCCAATACAGTTAAAGTGGAGAGTGGAGTACCTCAGGGTTTAGTATTAGGTCTGCTGCTTTTTAACATGTTTATAAATGACCTGGGAATAGATATAAAAAGCAAAATATCAATATATGCAGATGACACTAAATTATGCAAGGTAATTAATTCAGAACAGGATATTTTCTCTCTACATGACTTACATACAATGTCAGATTGGGCAAACAAATGGAATATGAAGTTTAATGTGGGGAAGTGTAAAGTTATGCATTTGGGAGGAAATAATCCCAAGGCTACTGATAAACTTAATGGAATCATTTTAGGGGACTCATTGCTAGAGAAAGATCTGGGTAACCTTGTCAACTACAAACTTGGAAACAGTGATTGGTGTCAAACAGCAGTAGCAAAGGCAAACAAAATCCTGTCTTGTATAAAAAAGAGGCATTGATGCAAGAGTGGATAACATTATTTTTCCATTATACAAATCATTGGTAAGACCTCACCTTGAGTATGCAGTGCAGTTTTGGGCACCAGTTCTGAAAAAGGATTTACTAGAACTAGAGAGAGTACAGCGAAGAGCAACAAAATTAATTAAGGGAATGGAGGACTTGGCGTATGAACAACCACTAGACAAATTTGGTTTATTTGCTCTACAGAAAAGATGACTAAGAGGAGACCTTATCACATTGTACAAGTATATGAGAGGTCAATACAAAGATCTCTGCAGTGAGCAAGTTATTACAAGGCCTGATCATGTTACAGGGGACCCCCCTTGAGATTAGAGGAAAGGAGGTTTAGACTTCAGCAGAGGAAGGGATTTTTTACAGTGAGGTCTGTTAAATTATGGAATTCCTTGCCCAAGGAGGTGGTTATCGCAGATACAAAGGTTACATTTAAGAGAAGATTAGATACATTTCTTTCAAAAGGGAACATACAGATTTATATTGTTTTTTAGTAGGCAGATCAGGAAGGTCTGATAAAGACTAACTTATTTGGTAGCAGGAAAGCTTTAAAATTCTCAGTCACTGGGGTATGAGGAGAACGTTGAACTTGATGGACTTTTATCTTTATTCAACCTAATTTACTATGTTACTATTATAACAAGACAATTATTAAAAACATATTTCAAAATCAATCATGTGCTTCTTCAAGAAAAGAAAGCATAAGTTTTTGGAATGGCCATCACAGTCTCCAGACTTGAATATTATAGAAAATCTGTGGGCAGACCTCAAACATGCAGTGCATTCAACATGACCTAAAATGTTTCTGAACTAGAAGTATTCTGCAAGAAATAGTGGGAAAAAAATCCCTAAAGCAAGAATAGAAAGGACTGTGGCTACAAGAAACATTTAAAGGCTGTGATTTCTGCGAAAGGGGATGTTACTAAGAGCTGACTGATATGATGCCAAAACCTTTACACATGATGCATTTTTTGTTTTATTCTTTAATCTGTTAAAGTCAGCAAATAAATAGTAACTGTGCATTACAATTTGCAGTTACGTTTAGGCTTGTTCACTGCAAAGGCTGTGTTAACTTCTTTTCACATGGAAAATCAACAAATCGTGTAATTTGGGATGCCCAAATTGTAGAGTCTGTTTACATGAAGGTAGGCATAATAAAAAAAAAGAACAATAAGGTACCATATAGTGCAATTCTGAAGCAAATCAACTATACCACAGGTATCTAAATGCTGTCTTCGAGGGCCACCAACAGGACAGGATATAAGAATTTCCCCTGATTAAGCACAGGTGAGTTAATCAGTGGCTCATTCATTTTGTATGACTCACCTGTGGTTAATCAGGAAATCCTTAAATCCTTCACTGTTGGTGGCCCTTGAGGGCCAAACCTGGACACCCCTGAATTACACAATGAATATCCTGACCTACATGGATGTCATTCAATCACATATGGCTTATGCAAAGCACCCCCTTTCCCAGCAATGAAAGTTGTACATTTAGGACAAATTCATGTTTTATTCTTAATGCAGATATGTTCTAGGTTTTCCACCTACTGTAAAATCTTGGGTATAATACACACCTGTGTATAATACACAGGTGTACATTATGCCCAAGATTTTAGGGGCAAACAAGAATACTTTGTGCCTGTCACACAGAAGCAAAATGCCATTGCTGCACTGCTTCCCTCCCTCCCCGCTTATCCATATCTTCCTCCTCTGCTCATCTGTAGCGCAATTTCAGTAGACTGACAGGGTCCCAGTGGGCAGTATGCTTGCATCTGCAGCCTGCTTCCAGCATTGCCCTGTTGGGACCTCTTCTGCCTTGCCTTGCGGTCCTCACGGGGCAATACCATAGATCCAATTTGCATAGCTATTGATATGGGTAAGGGAGAGGGAGGAAATCAGTGCAGCAATGGAATTTGTATTTTTATTACTATTTTATCTCATGTATAATATGCATAAGGTGAAGAGGAGCAAAATTGTGTATTATATGCAAGATTTTACTGTAATTCCTTCAAACTGGGATGATTTTCTAAATAGAAAAGCACCAGGTCACATCAATTTAAAATGATGATATATAAAGTAGTTTTGCGCTGCTGTTTTGAAGTAGTGATATATTGTTCTGCAGATCTCATGTAATTCCAGGCCAAAAGGTACTGGTCATTGACTTGGAATAACTTGGTTGTAAATTCTTAAAGCTGAATTCATAAAAAAAGAAGTAGGCCTAATGCCCTCAGGTGCACCACAATGGTGCAATTGCCCTGAATAAGATGATCACATTTCCCTTTAAATCAGGGGCACTAAAAAACACACACAGCAGGGTTATACTGATTCCTGTGCATATCTGCACAATGAAATTGTCATGTGTCCCTAATTTAAAGGTATATGTGATCACCTGAGTCCTGAAGCATTCATTTTTCATAAGCAAACAATCTTAAAGGGATGAAGTAGCAGCCTTTAACATAAACATTTGCCAGTATATTAACTCTTAAAACACCAGGGGGAGTGTGATGCATTACAAAGCAATATGTTGCTCGCCCTTGTGGTACTCAGAGATTTAACTACAGAATTATAATGTTACAATTTCAGCACTTTTATTAACTAAAGCAATGCATTGCATACCCTTCAGACACTCAAATGGTTAACAGATTCTGAGGTTCTAACGCATTAAATAAAACTGGACTAATTGTGGGGCAAACAAGCTGTCCTGTAATGGAGAAATGAAAAGTTTCAAAACCAGTATTATTTAAAAAGAGTATTTAACCACTTGAATGCCAGAAAGGATGCTAACATCTAAAAAAGCCTCATTTAAATCAATGTTATTAGTCTAGGGTGACCAGACCTCACCTTTAACTAGGGACATATAGGAAATGGGCATATTTCAGGACTGCACTGAAGTATGCATTTTTCATATGTGTCCCTGGTTAAAGGTGAGGTCTGGTCATTCTATATTAGTCCCCTATGGTGCAGCTGGTTTGCTTCAGGTTTCTTCTAGTTTTCTTGTCTGCATCAGTTTCTGAGAGTGAAGCTTTGGATGTGCTGAGCCTAGTAGCTAATCACTTGCTGTTTCCCATCCGAAGAAAAGAAGTTGAATTGATTACTCAGTAAATTATCACTTTACAACTCATGCTGGGCATCCAAATAATCCAACAATGACCATGTTAACAAAGAGATAGAAGTGGTTTTCAATATCTTAAATGCAGCTTTACACTAGGTGTGGCAATTAGATTATTGATTTTAGGCAAATGGATTGTTAATTATTCATCAGGTTCTCCTTCATGTCTTAATTAACTCACAGCTCATTTAAATCAATAAGGTTGGTCTCTGGAGGATTTCCATAGTCTTGTTTAGCTACAGTTCATCTTTTTTAACCTAAGGAAGATTTGTAGCCATTTGTAATAACATAACATTTGATCAACAGAAACATCTTTCTGCCATTACATGTTTTCCTATAATTCACTATCAAGTAACACTTAATCAGCTGCACTGGTATGCTGACTAAAAAAAGATGAACAGGAACCATAATCCTATATAATAATTCGCTAGGATGTTTGTCACGATGTAGTCATGCACAGTAGAGACTGTCCGTGTTAGGGCAGTCTCTACTGCGCATAATTGCATCGCATGAGTGAGACGACGCAAGACTGCATCACATGGAGCAGTGAGGTAGTGGTCTCTCACCCTCTGAGCGCCAGAGGGGTACGCAACGCATTGCAAAGCAATGCGTTGCATAAGCCTCTGGCACTCAAAAGGTTAACATTACCTGGACCTTGGCACATGTACACGGGCTTTTACACTAGTCAAGGTATAAACTACCAGACTTACTAACAAATTTATAGGTACTCTATCACCTGCAAACAACTTTAGTGATTTTGAAAGAGGTTTCAAAATCACCTCTATTTTGTATTAACCTATTTTTATTTAGAAAACTAGTTTTTGAGTTATTTAAACTAATAGATTATGATAATTAAGGTATGCTATATATGCACTTCCTGTCTTAGCCCCACATTATTATTATTCTTTATTTGTATAGTGCCAAATAATTCCGCAGTGCTGCACAATAGGGAATGGAGAACAGAGATAAACAGAGATATTAAATAGTACAAATCAAATGTGGAGAACAGAAGGATCAGAGGGCCCTGCTCATGATAGCTTACAGTCTAGAGGAAGGAAGGTTGGACACAGAAGGAGTAAGTGCTATTGGGTGTAAGTGCCTCCTGCCACATGAACTTCCATCAGTGGGTGGGAGTGAGAAGTGCTGAATATCACTCCAACTCACTGACACTGCTCAGTAATGCATTGCCCACCTCCACTATCAATGACAGGGATAACTGTCAGTGATGGAGGATAACAATAATAATCGCTTACTACAGACCAACTCAAATCCTAGGAGGACAATAACAAATTACGGACTACTCTTGTCCCTTTAGTGCTTAACTCATGATTAACAGTCCATCAATCTGATTAATATCACATGGTATGTTCCCCTTTACAGAGGCCAGGATCCCCTCCTTTAAAACTTTTGGGACATTTTTAATAGTGATACTTGCCTTTTAAAAGGACCATATCACCTGAAACACATCTGGGGATATGAATTTAATACATTTCATTTTTATTCAGAATATTAGTTCTTGATATATTTAGATTTGTAGAATATACTAATGAGGGCATCCCTCGCAGATATGTCCTGTTTTATACTTATTTCACACTGGCCCATCAACTTTGTTGCAAGATGTTGCAGCAACACAAAATTGCTACTCTCAATGATTGTAGCTAAACAAATATTCTGGGGAATATGTTGTTGAACTAGGCTTAGTCCTACACTACCTATTTCACACATTGATGTTTAACATTCAGTTGGGTGGAAACGGGCCACCAGAGAGTGTGTTGCTTATGGGCACCTAAAGTATAAATCCGGGCCTGACTGAATGCAGCAAGTTTGCACCAAACTAGGCTGGGCTGTCAAATTAAAATGTAATTGCCAGTGTGAACTGTCTGAATAATGCCTATGTCGCCCCAGCAACTTTTTTTCAGAAACTTTTTTAACCCCTTAAGGACCAGCGGCCCCGGGACGTTTCCATCCCATAAGGACCGCTTTGATCTTTGCCGACTCGCCAATACACGTGACCTGTTGCATATATCGCACACCACTTTGGGCCCTGAAAGAGATCAATCTAGTCTTGGAGCGGTTAGTTTTAGGCCCCATTTTACGATCATAGTACATCACAAACTTTTTACCTACAGCGCTCCCGGTGGAGCGCTGTAGGTAAAAAGTTTGTGACTTACTATGATCATCATTGGTCCTTAAGTATTTAAGGACCATGAAGGTCATAGTACGTCACATAGTGCTTAAGGGGTTAAGCAAAGTTGCTGAAATATATTGCAGCAACACAAGATTGCCATTGATAATCTCTTTAGTGGAAAAAGCCACCCACGTGAACTGCCCCACAGAAAACAGTAATATCTATTTTGTGAAACTTGTTGCAACAAAGTGAACAGTATTAACTAGGCCTAATGGTCAATTTTTCTATTTTCAGTGTACATTTATCATAACGTGACTAGCATACCCTTTATTTTAGGATACTTATGAATAACACTAAATGTAGGGTTTTACTGGCTCCTGTGCAGCCCTGCCTAACAAGCATCTTTCATTAAGGCAAAGAGGTCTGTTGCTTCAGCTTTATGCTGGTCTGAAAATGCCTAGCTATTGTTGCCTTTGTGAACAAGACCAAGCAAGTGAACACAAGGGGGTTATAAACTAAGGTGTGATAAAGAAATGATCATGTGGAGATAAGTTCTCCAATGATATCACTTCTCCAGTTCATATGTTATGCTATGGAGCCTGTACACTAAGATCTTCAAAGCTGGAGAAATCTAAGTGTTAGATAGACCACTGGCAAGATAGACCTGTACTAACAGAGTCTATTAGTGAGAGAACCCTAGAAAATAGCGGCCGAAGATCAGCCCCCTCCAACAAGGGAATAGAGAGAGAGATGCTAGAGAGCGACGCTAGGGGGCGTAGCTCAGGTGCGGTGATTGCCTACACGTAGTTGTGCTGCGGCTGAGCCGGTTAGAGGTGCTGGCCGCAAAACCAGATTGGTTCCCTCCGGTTGAGCCAAAGGGGGCCCGCGATAACCCTGTATAGCCAAACTCTACTACCCACTCCCCAGGAAGGGACGAACTCCAGAAATACACTAAGCAGGATACTCACTCAGACCTTGCAGAAATCAGAGGACAGCTGAAAACTGTAAGTCGCCAAACAGGTACTGGCTCTGAGAAACTAGCGATACTGAGGCAGCTATAAGTGGAGAGTCGGAAAACTGGCCGGGTCATACACAGGCGATCATCAGGAGGTACCAAACTTTGTGATCTATTATCTCACAAACCAAAAGGGTTTGAGAGATGACACTGGGGGCGATAAATTTATTTTTAGCATAGCTACAATATGGGGATTAGTAATTTGGAAGTATTACTATCCCTTTAAACAAAAATCTGCACACACCAGTCAAGTCATAAGACTAGCTTTTCCCACAGAAATCTCACATTTGCAGTATTGTCACTACTGCAATGGATTCTTGGTAGGCATATGCAAATGAGCTCAACAAGGAAACACATTTTTGCCTCAGATTCCACTTTATACATGGATTTCTTAGAGTATGTGTTTGCTGAGCAACAGCTTTAAGACACAACTCAGGAAAAGATGCAAAGCCAGTGAACCACTCATGGACACTGAAACATCTAGACTTTCCTAATTGAATGTTGTGTTAGTTTATGATCTTTGAGCCCTCTTATGTAGCTACTGCATATGAAGACAGGATTATGTTGTTCATATATATGAACAATCAGCAATAATAGAAACATGTACTGGTATTATATAAATCAGGTGACACATATGGCACATTACATTACAATGTAATGATGGCCCTTCAGTTAAAAATTGGTTAATCCCTTGAATACCAGAATTAACCCCTTGAGGACCAGAAGGGTGTACACCACTTTGCTTCGTAATGTGTTGCACACTCCTGTGGTCTTTGAGTTAATTTAAGTCATGTTAATATAGAACATTTTAACCACAAGCAAGAACAATGGTGGGAAACTTTAAAATAATGTAAAAATAATGATGACTAATATCAGTTCTCAGATTCATATCTAAAGAAACATTAACAGCAAAGGTTTGCATAAATTCTTTATATAAACAAAAGGTAGATCTGTCATTTGCACCTGGGGATCTGTTTAAATGTGAGCCATAGATTTACCGACATGTCTTTATGGAAGGAGATCCTGGATCCTCCTGTGCACTAGAGCTGGGAGCACAATGGGAGCACAATATCACTCATGGGCTATGAACTAAGATGCATCACTCAACTTTGTAGTCATTCACAACAATATCTAAATTACCGCAAAGGACAATACCATTCAAATATAATTTATTAGAACATAACCCAAAGGTGAATGAAAATATATTATAACAAATCTTGTAATCAATTGAATAATAGTGAGAACCTAGGTTACGTTGCATACATCTCTGGCACTCAGAGGGTTAAGGATTTATGATACAAGTATCAAGTCAATGCTTCTTCCCAAACTAAGAAATATTTGGCTGCATTTACTTTTGTATACTTATAATCATTTAACAGCAGGAATTTGTGAAGAAAACACTAAAAAAATAAACATCTATTCCCTTTCGAGAACATAATGTGAAAAACAAAATCATTATCCATTTAGGAATTTATTTTCTGCACTGCTTTTTTGGATGAAGCTAATTTTATTGTTACTTTGCCAACGGAATAACATTAAGTGTTTGGAAAACTAAAATAAATATTCCATTAAAATACACATACAATATGCCAAAATGTGAATATCAGCCATATGTTAAACAGCACATTTTGGAAATGTTGTAATATAAATATATATATATATATATATATATATAAAAAATGAAAACATTATATTGTTGTAAAAATGAAATTGTGTGTAGAAACAAAGAGATCCAAAACTGTAATTTATTTTTACATTATATATAATAAAAGGTGGGAGTAGACATGTGTATGTTTGTATATACTTAGGAATATACTTATATATTTTTACATGTGCTTCCTGCCTAATGAATATGCTGTCCTATAAGAAATTACATTGTATTTTATGTAGAATATCTGGAAAGTTAAAACCACTGGAAAATTAAAACATAATTTTTACACAAACTATGTCCAGTAATTTTCAGAAGCTGCTTTCAATCATGCAAATATTTTTTTCTTTTGCAATATGCTAATGCAATCTGATTGATTTCAGTTGTAAAAGTTAATTACAATGTGTTTGTGAGTCCCCAAAGATGATGCATATTATGTTTATAACCAGGATTATTAAAATGTCCTGTCTCCATTACAGGGCTTTTCTCTCTAACACTAGAACTAATTGTAACCTTAAATCATAACAACCTCACTGTTAAACATAACAAGGGCAACATTGCATAATTTTAATTAATTTTAATTTGACCAGAACAAATTCATTTCGTTTTTCCAGAAGGACAATGCATTTGTTTTCTCGTCTCTTTCAGATGAAAATAAAGGTATCAAATTATTATAAAAGTATTAATTTTTTATAATGTATATGCATTAGATCTATAAATATTTTTCTTGGGTTAATTTTAAAATTAAATAACTTTGCTTAAAGTTGCTGGTTTTTGAACATTCTCTATTATAAGGCAGCAATGAACCACAGTATATTCATTACCAAATGGCAAACCTGTTACTTTGTATTTATGACAAAATGAGAATTCTTAAATGTCCATAATGTATATGAATAAGTCATGGTCAGTAACGTTTATTTGTTTAGTAAGTATTTTACCAGGAAGACTAAAATCTGATATAACATATTCTGATGGTATGTGCTAAATGAGCAGTTACATAGTTACATAGTTACATAGTTACATAGTAATTTAGGTTGAAAAAAGACTTGCGTCCATCCAGTTCAACCCTTTTCCTATTCCTGTTTACCATCGCTGACCCAAAAGAAGGCATCTGACTCCAAATGGCAATCAGATTTCTCCCTGGATCAACAAGCCCTAACTAAATATTAATCCCAATACTAACGTGCATAGCCCTCTATATTATGCTCTTTTAAATAAGTATCCAGGCCCCTTTTAAAAGCATCTAATGTATTTGATAGCACCACCTCCTCCGGAAGTGCATTCCATACCTTTATTGTCCTTACTGTAAAGAAACCCTTCCGCTGTTGTAGACTAAATCTCCTTTCCTCAAGTCTAAGCGGGTGGCCCCTTGTCCTGTGTACTGTTCTGTTAATGAACAGGTCTTTTGAAAGCCCTTTATATGGGCCTTGAACATATTTATATAGTGTTATCATATCCCCTCTAAGACGCCGTTTCTCTAGTGTGTACAAGTTTAACTTTTCTAGCCTCTCTTCATAACTAAAACTTTCCATTCCCCTTACTAGTTTTGTAGCCCTCCTCTGCACTCTCTCTAGTTCCATAATGTCCTTCTTCAGAAAGGGCGCCCAGAATTGAACAGCATATTCTAGGTGGGGTCTTACCATGGACCTGTAAAGAGGCATAATTATATCTTCCTCCCTTGAGTCAATACCCCTTTTAATACATGCCAATATCTTATTGGCCTTTGCAGCTGCCAGCTGGCACTGCATGCTACTGCAAAGTCTATTGTCTACCATTACTCCTAAATCCTTTTCATTAGTAGATTTCCCCAGAGAAACACCATTTAAACTATATGTTGCATTTTTATTATTATACCCAAAATGCATAACTTTACACTTGTCTATATTGAATCTCATTTGCCATTTGCCTGCCCAGTTACTCAATTTGTCCAAGTCCTCTTGTAATGAAGACACATCCAGTTCAGACTTTATTACCTTACTTAATTTTGTGTCATCGGCAAACACTGATACATGGCTTCCTATGCCCTCTGGGAGGTCATTAATAAACAAATTAAAAAGAAGAGGACCCAGGACAGATCCCTGAGGCACTCCACTTATCACGTTTATCCAACTGGAGAACTTGCCATTTACTACCACTCTTTGCATTCTATCTTTCAGCCAATTTCCAATCCACTCACAAACATTTTGCCCTAGTCCTATTTCATTCAATTTGTACAGTAACCTCTTGTGTGGAACCGTATCAAATGCCTTGGCAAAGTCTAAATAGATCACGTCAACCGCCTCTCCCTCATCTATATTATTACTTACTTTTTCATAAAATGCGATCAAGTTCGTTTGACAAGACCTATCTTTCACAAAGCCATGTTGGCTATTGCTAATGATATTCCTGTTCCAGCAGAATTCTTGAATATATTCCCTTAGCAACCTTTCAAACAGCTTCCCTACCACAGATGTCAAGCTTACGGGTCTGTAATTTCCTGGCTGGGACTTTGATCCCTTTTTAAATATGGGCACCACATCTGCTTTACGCCAATCCATGGGCACCATACCAGAAATAAAAGAATCCCTGAAAATCAGATATATCGGTCTGGCCAGGGTCTGGCCTAGCTCCCTAAGTACCCGTGGGTGTATACCATCTGGCCCCGGAGCCTTGTCTACCTTGACACCATTCAATTGTTTTAACACTTTTTCTTGTGTTAGCCAGTCCCATGCTTGCTGTGCCTGTTCTGTAAAAGTAGTTTGCAGATTCTTGTCCAATGCGTCTTCCTTGGTAAAAACAGAAGAAAAGAAATTATTTAAAATATCTGCCTTCTCTCTGTCACCTTTGACCATCTCACCCGTTTCAGCTAACAAGGACCCAACATTATCAGACTTTAATTTTTTGCCATTAATGTATTTAAAGAATTTTTTTGGGTTGCTTTTGCTCTCCTTAGCAATATTTTTTTCATTCTCCAGTCTAGCTAATTTAATAGCCTTTTTACAGGTTTTGTTGACATTTTTGTATTCTGCAAATGCCTCTGCTGATCCCTCAGCTTTGTAATGTTTAAATGCCGCTTTCTTGTTATTTATTTCATGAATTACTTTACTGGTTAGCCACATTGGTTTCAATTTGCTTCTTTTGTATTTGTTTCCAACAGGGATAAATTTATATGTGTATTTTTGCAATATTATTTTGAAGGCATTCCACTTACCTTCTGTGTTTTTTCCTGAAAATATTTTATCCCAGTCAACGAGACCAAGGGATGAATTAAACCTGCTAAAGTTGGCCTTTTTAAAATTCAGTGTTTTGGTGGAACTCATATCAACTTGTTTTTTTGAATTAAATCAGTTGTGTAATTTAAATTCAGATTTGTAGTTTGGATTTTTGAACAGCATACATTTACATTAAGACCTAATTTACAATCTTTAGGTGATTATTTATTTATTTATTTATTTAGAATACTTCGACTGATAGTTAAAAAAATGTGTTTATAATTGATAATGTTTTTTTCTCAAAATTGCTATGAATCCTCAAATCTTAACATTTCTAGTGCTAAACATTTTTATATAGAGTCATCTTTGGGGATAACAAAATTTATGTCAGAGTATTGGAATATTTAAATATTTCAGTTATAGTTAACAGCTTTATAGGAATATAGTATTTACATAATTATCAGTTATAATCAGCTAAGTTTACCTACAGAGAATTACTTTCATGTTGCTACACTGAGATAATACTAAAAAGAGAAAAATAAGCAAACTAGTTTAAAAATACAGGAATTTGTACAAATCTGGGGGAGATGCACTAAGGAGTGATAAAGAGGTGATAACTTCTCCAGTGATATCAATTCTTATGTTATTCTGTAGAGCCCATGTTCTAAGATTTTTCAAGTAGGAGAGATTTTAGTGCATAGCCTCCATAGGATAACATAGGAACTGGAGAAGTGATACCACTGGAGAAATTATCTCTGCTTTATTACCTCTTTATTACACTTTAATTCATAACCCCAGGATTATATGTTTATGCCAAAGTGATTTGCAAATAGCACATTTTTTCTGTTTATTCTTTGTTTCCAGCCAGTCTGATTACAGGGACCAGGACCACATGAAATAAACATCTCAGAGAAATGTACATGGGTTTTGTTTGCAAGTTAGACTAACTTAGTGATCAAAATAATATTTTTCCTTTAAGTGGACCTCTTACCTCAAAAAACAAAACAAAACCGTATCATTCTTATTATCCCCCCTCCTCTCTGAACACCTCTTTATCACTGAGCTAAACACCAGTTTTAAAAATATTAAAATGCACAAAGTAAGCAGTCAGTTATAAAGAGGATGATAGGTACATGCTGGGGCTAAAGGAGTACATTCTGGCTGTGTTTGTTTGACAGAAACACACCAGTGTCCATGTACTGTGTCCTTTCTCTCTCTCTGCTAGTCTTCCCAGTGAATTGGACAGTCAATTCAAATGATAGGTATGGCAGGATGTTAATTACAATAAAGGTAAAGCCCATGCACCTTCACTCTAAAAGTTGAGATTTTGTTATATATAATGCTATTGCAACTTACTTTTTCCCTTTTTACACTTAGGGAAAGTGCCCCTTGGTACTCTCAAGAAATGTCTCTGTGCCACTGTCCTGGCTGGTATAATGTTTAGCCCCATGGACAGATGCATGCTAACTGGAAGTTACCTTGAATGTGAAACCAAGTAGCTTTAGTACAATAGACTCAGACACCAGCATTTCAATAATAAACTCAGACACAAGCCTCAATAATAAACTCAGACACAAGCCTCAGTAATAAACTCAGACACAAGCCTGGCTATACATTCTTGGAGATAAGCTATTTCCAAACATGCAAAACCCACTGGATAAATGGTCACCCATGCTGACTGGAGGTCAGAGGACAGGATAAAAGACAAACCAAGGAGGTATAGTCCAACTTTCATATAATTTCTGGATTGTCAGCAATGTTCTAAGGCAAGCTAATGGCCACTGAACCCTCAGAAATGCTGCAGGTTTACTTGAGATGTGATAACTGACTCTGAGTTCAAGAGATGGCTATAAGAGGCAGGGAAAGTACACTGCTTGGCAATTCTTATTCTTTGATGGAGTAGGACATCTCTGGGCAGGTATAGATTAAGTTGTGCTCTGATGCCCCTGAAATATATTTTGTTTCATAACCTCTGTCTGATCTTAGTTCTTCTAGCAAACCAGTGGCAGAGTCCCAGTCTAGCACATGGTTTCTTCTACACATTTACACTATTTATTTTGTTTTTAACCCTTTGATTGCCAGAGGGATACAGAATGCATTGCAAAGCCATGACTGTTCACATTCATTCTCTAAGGATTTCTCTTGATGAACTTCAGATCCAGAGTTGTGTGTCCATTCCGGAGCAACACTGTTGAGTACTCAATTTCCATCTCATCTGGCACCAACACAGGCCCTTCTCTTTCTTGGCACGAGATTTGACTCTCTTAAAGGATGTATCTTACTGCCAGAGGATTAGAGTCTCTCTTTGTCCCCAGCAGGTGTCTCAGGGTTTACTTCCTCTATCTGCAATAGTGATAATGTAAGTTTTTAGGTTTTTTAGTCTCTGTCTTGGAGGCAGTCTTCTTTTCTCAGTTACACTTTCAGGAAGTGCAGTTGAAGAGCCTCAAGAACAGCATCAGTCAGTAGTTTTATCTTTTACATATCATGTCTCCCTACAACAGGAAAAAGTCAGATCTTCTTTGGTGGTTTAGATTACTCATCTGTCAATTGGAACATCCATTGGTTATTATGAATTTGATGATAGTCACAAGATATGCCAATCTTTTCAGCTGGCATGGTACTTACAGTTGTCTGAAGGCATTTGGCCCTGGATTCTTCTGTCCATCAATATACAGTGGAAATTCATCTTGTTCTGCTGCATTGCATTCTCTCCAAACTTTGACAGTGTAGGTTAATTCCTAAAATGCAAATGGGTGGCCTTTATCAACCACCAATGAGGGTACATGAGTGTAACCACATGGTCAGAAAGCAAGCTGATTCTTGCTTGGTGCTGTCTCTTTGAGTCTTCCCACAATGTTCATGTTCCAGGAGTACACAATGTCATGGCAGACTTACTCAGTTGATACTTTATGATGATGTCTCACAAACTGGTGTTTTCCAAGGCATAATAAGAGTATGATCCTTGTTCTTCAAGTGGTTTAAAGATCAGGGGACATGGCTGCATCCATTTCATATTCTGTTTATTAGCCTTTCTTCAGGATAGTCTTCAGTCTTAGGGATGTGCATCCTTTGTGCAGGGGCTTATGCCTACCTATTCTTTAGAGATCTCATTCCTCTATGAAGCTTAACCTTAGTTATGGGAGTGTTTCAGAAGGCCTTTCTTGAGATTTTATCTTCACCTTTGGTTCTTAAATTTTAAGACAGCTTTCCTTTTTTGCATTTGTGTCTGTTCTACATGTGACTAAACTGCCTTAAGTTGTTACTGAGTTTTACATTATCCAGAATTTGGTTCTTCTTTCTCCTAGTCCAGCTCCTTTTAACAGACAGGAGCAGAGCTTCATTTTTTGGACTTAGTTAAGTGCTATATTCCTTGTGCAAAGCCTTTCCACAATTCAGACTTGTTTTTGTCATTTCTGAGGGCATTCCTATAGGCCTAGGTTTCCTCAGGTGACACTGGTTTTCTGAATTAAAGGGATAGTAATGTTTCACAATAAAAGCAGCCCCAATTAATCCTCATAGTATTTGGGCCATGGAGAGTGTTATTTCAATACTGTCAGAGCTGTAGTTCAAGAGTAATTGAATGAAAAAGTATCCCCCTCCCTCCCCTTTTACTGATGTAACACTGCTCACCTCAGAACAGCAAGGTGTGTCCAGAAGGCTTGCAGAGAGGGACAATGTTCAATTAAGATAAGGGAAAACCTGTCAGTAGGGGCAGGGTCTTCATTGTTCTCACAGTAAGAAGATTATCCCTTGCTGTGAGCTCTCTGGTCTGTGGACCAGATTCCACATCTGAGGGGAGGTTGCTTACACTATGTAAAAGGGGTGGGAGGGAGATACTTTATCATTCAATAACTCTTGAACTACAACTCTGACAGTATTGAAATAGCACTCTCCATGGCACAAATATGAAGATTAATTGGAGCTGCCGTTTTTGTGAAACATTACTATCCCATTATGGTGGTCATTCTTCAGTCCTCAGCCCTCTGGAAACAAGTCTGTAACCTTTAGGGTTACAGCTAATTTCTCCAGAGTGATGGGTGCTTCCTTGGTCTACAAGAACCAGGCCTTTGCAGAGTACTTGTGCATGGTGGGCGATTACTTTTTCCCTTCACACATTTATGGAACAGTACCAAATTTATCTGTGCACATTATAAACTTAAGTCACAGAACCACACATACACTGCCTGACACCTCCTTATTCTAGTCCCACTGGTAGTCACAGAACCACACATGCACTATCTGACACTCCAGCCTTGTTTCACTGGTTTTCCATTTATCAAACATCCAAGTCTCCCGCACTCACACACAGAGCTGTCAGATAAGGTTCCCTAACTTGCCTCGCCTCCATCCACAGGTCTTTAACATCTCCATGTAGGACAGTTTTACACTTACCTAATCTTTAACCTAGCTAGGTCTTTCTCTGAATTTTCATAATCATAATGTTCTGCCCACTGCCCGCAATGATGACAGGCTCCAGCCGGGACCGTGTCACACACGGAGATGCCGCGTGAAACATGCTGGTAGTCACAGAACCACACATGCACTATCTGACACTCCAGCCTTGTTTCACTGGTTTTCCATTTATCAAACATCCAAGTCTCCCGCACTCACACACAGAGCTGTCAGATAAGGTTCCCTAACTTGCCTCGCCTCCATCCACAGGTCTTTAACATCTCCATGTAGGACAGTTTTACACTTACCTAATCTTTAACCTAGCTAGGTCTTTCTCTGAATTTTCATAATCATAATGTTCTGCCCACTGCCCGCAATGATGACAGGCTCCAGCCGGGACCGTGTCACACACGGAGATGCCGCGTGAAACATGCTGGTCTTTTCCTTCCTCTGTTCTGATGCCAGTGCAAGTTTAAAACTGGCACCCAGACTGAGGAAGAAAACCCCAGCATGCACCACGCAGAATCTCAGCGTGTGACGCGGTCCCGGCTGTCATCAGTGTGCGCAGTGTGCAGGAGAAGAGAAAGAGGCATAAGGAGGTACTGGGGGTGGGAGAGAAAGAAGTACATAGGGGGAAGAAAGAGATTTTCAAGGGGGGGTGAAGAGGTACAGAGGGGAGAAAGAGGCACAAGGGGGGGAGAGAAATAAGTACAGGAAGAAAGAGGTGCAAGGGGGAGGAAGAGGTACAAAGGGGGGAGAGCTACAGAGGGGAGAAAGAGGCACAGAGGGGAGAAAGAGGCACAATGGGGGGGGGGGAAGAAGTACATAGGGGGAAGAGGTACAGAGGGGAGAAAGAGGCAAAATGGGGGGGGGAGAAGTACATGGGGGAAGAAAGAGGTGCAAGGGGGAGGAAGAGGTACAAGGGGCAGAGAAAGAAGTACATAGGGGGGAGAAAGAGAGGTGCAAGGGGGGAAGAGGTACAGAGAGGAGAAAGAGGCACAAGGTGGGAGAGAAAGAAGTACATGGGGGAAGATGTACAGAGAGGAGAAAGAGGAACAATGGGGGGGGAGAAAGAAGTACATAGGGGGAAGAAAGAGGTGCAAGGGGGAGGAAGAGGTACAAGGGGGGAGAAAGAAGTACATAGTGGGAAGAAAGAGAGGTACAAGGGGGGGAGAGGTACAGAGGGGAGAAAGAGGTACAAGGGGGAGAAAGAGAGGTGCAAGGGGGAGAAGGCAAAAGGTGGTGAAAGAAGTACATGGGGGAGAAAGAAGTACATGGGGGAGAGGTACAAAGGGGAGTAAGAGGTGCAGAGGGTGAAAGTACAAGGGGGGAGAAAGAGGCACAAAGGGGTGAAAGAGGCACAAAGGGGTGAAAGAAGTACAAGGGGGGTGAAAGAAGTACATGGGGGAGAAAGAGAGGTGCAAGGGGAGAAGGTACAGAGGGGAGAAAGAGGTACAAGGGAGAGAAAGAGAGGTACAAGGGGGAGAAGGCACAAGGGGGGAGAGGTATAGAGGGGAGAAAGAGGTACAAGGGGGGGAGAAAGAGACTCTTTTCTCTCCCTTACTTTTTCTCTTTATTTCATTCTTAACTCTTTCTCCCTCATGTCACTTTATCTCAATCACTTTTCTCTCTCCCCCTTTGCCTTTCTCTCCATTCTGCTTCTTTCTCTGTAGTCCATTCATGTCTCGTTCTCCCTCTTGCCCCTCTTTCTCTCCCCTTTCCTCTCTCTTTATCCATTTTTGTCTTTCTCACTTTTGCCACTCACTCCCCATCTTGCCTCTTTATCCCCTCTTGCCTCTTTATCCCCATCTTGCCTCTTTATCCTCATCTTGTCTCTTTATCCCCTCTTGCTTCTTTATCCCACCTCTTGCCTCAGTGGTAAGCTCTGTGATATCTGTGTAGCTTAATTTAAAATATAAGATCTGTGGTATCACAGTGTAGCACAACTACCCTTTTTTTAATGAACGACATGGAGGCAAGAGCCGTCTAATGGAGACTTCTCTAAAAATCCAAGGGGTTAATACAGAGAAGTGTAATAGTTTTTGTTTACCTCTTGATGACCAAAAGTGGGTGTAATGCATTGATTGACAATCATACGGAGCAGTGGAAAGGGTGGGAATGGCTGCTCCCTCAGAGCATATGTAGGACTGTATTTTAGATTGCAGAGAACAAATGGAGAAATGTTTCAGTCTAGCATGAGGTCCAGGATACTTAAGTGTATATGACCCCAGACATGTTCATTTATAAAAAGAGTGCCAGGGCCATTTTTAGGGTAGGGCACAAGGGGCAGGGGATTGTGGCAAGGTCGGGAGAAGGGGGATTATGGTTGGGTCGGAAGGAGGTTGGTGGATTGGCGGGGGGTGGCATCAAAATGCACCTTCGCCTATGTAGACAAAAATCCTTGCAGCGGCCCTGCCCATGCCTGTGTTGTCACTTCAACACTTTACAAGTGTTTTCAAGCACTAAAACACACAAAGTCACTCTTTCAACACTTTTCAAGGTATGTGTCTCCTTCAGCTCAGTCTCTTCTCCCATTTCTCCTCCAGCAAAGCTTTCACTTCCCCTTCCCTCACAAAGCAATAAGCACATAGATTACCCCATCCAAAAGATCTCCCCCACAACACACAGCTGCCCATCCCTATCCCCACACACCACCCACAGGCTAGCATTACATAGAGTCAAAAAAAAAAGAACAAAGGGGCACTACAAATTGTACTAAGAAAAAGTGGTGTTCTAGCATTTTGGAGATTAAAATCCATATTAAAATCAAGGAAAATATGAAAAAGTTTCCTCCTCCTATGATGCAGTTGACTTGTTCCATATTATTTATCTTGATGAACAACGCTCAGTTTATTTTGGGAAGGATGAGAGCTGATGTGATAAACAAAAGTTTTGCAATTTTGTGGCAAACCATGTGAACAACGGGTAAGAAATAAAAATGCCTATTGCTTTAAAAGCCTCATTTAAATCAATGCTTATTTGGGGAAATGTTATTTATTCTTCATAGTGCATTTGGTTTGCACCAGAATTGCACTTTTTTCTTAGTACATCAGCCTTGGTGGCATTATAGAACAACATGTACAGCTCCACAACACCCACATTAACCAGGCAATAAAGTGCCCATAATGATCTGCTCTAGCTCCCATTGTCACCAGTTATACATAATTTGAGACTAAGAACCCCAAAATTATCTGCTCTGATCTCCACTGACAGGTACACATGTGTCCCCTCTTTAGCTGGCAGCTCTCTTATCATGCCGTTCTCTTCCCTACAATCTATGGTCACATGCCTGACTGGTGATGCCAGCAAATGTCCTTCAGCCCACTAGAATCAAGCCATTTTCTTGCCAGTCAATGACTCTGCCTGGGTTTCAGGGCCAGTGAAATGAACAAGTGGAAATCTTAAGCTGAGTTAAGGAGACTGTGTATAGATGCCGGGTAGCTGGGCATTTTAATCGTTTCTAACTATGGAGTTAGTAGTCAGGGGGCCACTAGCAGCCTGTGGGCCACGTTTGACATACCTGCACTAGTGTATAAAGAACTTTAGTCTGGGGGATTCTGAATTGGAAAAAGATTGTGAGGTGCCTTTTGTCTATATTACAATGGTGGATTCTGGTTGACTGACCTTCCCACAGAGGAATGAGAACCCAAGATGGCTGGCTTTAAACCTTCTCCTAGATTTTTCTTCCAATGGACTTTGATCACATCTTTAAGTAAGACATGAGTGCAACAGAATTGCAGATGGAGTTGCAGATACACACCGACCTATCAGTTTTGAGGCTGGTGAGCATGAGTAGGACTAGCCATCCATTAGAGACTCACTCAGTTATTATAATAGCTCTTGAGATGTTGGGCATTCAGCTTACTACATCACAACTATTTTGATTTGTATTTGGGGCACATAAGGATGTGCTGACTGAGTCCCTATCATGCCAGTTCCATGCACAGCTACAGTTACATTTTGCTTACCTCCAGGATCATTAGTGGCATACAGCAAGTATAGGTGTTTAAATGGAGTGAGAGACCTGGGTGTAAAGTGTTTGTGGAGCGGGTATGGGGCTCCAACCTAGATTACTGGAACATGGTTGGGGGGGGGTGGCATAAGCATATCTACATTTACCAAATTAACTCTTTGAGGACCAGAAGGATGTGCAAGGTATTGCTATACAATGGGTTGCGTACCACTCTGGTCCACAAAGGGTTCAAACTACAAGGGACAAGAAAGAGTCATATGTTCTCTGTTGGGCACTAAACATGCCCCCGGTAGAGAAAATGAAGTGCATGAATGCTGCTGCAGACTGAGACACAGAGTCTGCAGCCTAGAGCTGAGTCTGTTCTCAGTTTCACTATCAGGGCAATGTATATCACAACTGCTATGAATTACTATGATAGTAAAATAACAGACTTACTCACTAAGTGGCAGTCATTGTCTTGTCAGTCTCTCCCTGGGTAAGCAAAAGTGCCAGCCCAGGGTACAGACCCACATGTCAGAACTTGAGAAATGTATTACGACTGTGGTTGTTACCATTTAAATCAATGGAAACTTCAGGAATATTTATTTGCCCCATGTGATGTAGTAGATTTGCCCCAGTTTTGTTTTTCTTTTGAGCATAGGGCCCGTAATATTGTCTTCAATATCTGTTAAAAAGTGCGTGTGAACACAACATTGATAGGGAGAACATCTATTGTTACAAAAGGGAAATATAGAAATCTTGGCAATCTATATATTGTTTTAAGATAAACACCGTGGTTATGGATGACTCTAATCACATCTACTTTCCTGTATTTCTTTTTTTCCCTCTGCTAAAATTGGAACTAATGGCGATGTTTGTGCCACTGTCTGACCCAAAAGGGTTATCAATGATTATTTACACCGTTTTCCTATTTCCCAAAGAATAATTGTGTAGAAATCTCTCACAACCTCACAACTGCTTTTCAATTGTGAGAACATAAAAATGACAGCCTTTTTAACAATTCATTTTTATTTTTACTCAATGCTACAGTTTCTCATAGGAAAATGTGTTTTGTAACTATCTAAAAAATGTTTCTGAAAAAAAGGAAGAATAGCAGACCACTTAACTCAGTCTGGCGTAAGAAGAGGCTTGTCAATACAATTAATGCCTTTGGAATTTTTTAGGAACTGCACAGTTTATGACATCTTCATGCTGTTATTAGTTTTTGAAAATAGGACTAATCCTGGTATAAATGAATTGTACCATAGGTGAAAAATACCCCTCTTCATTCAAACAGGAATTTTAACCATCTTAATGTGTTGGAGACATTTATAGCATTCAAAGGGTTAAAATCCCCACTGAAGTCAATGAAAACATTGGGAACTTTTGAACTTTGTAGTGTCCCCTATGGTGCAGTTTGGTTGCTTCAGAATTATTCTAGATATTCTTTGTTCATTAACCTTTTGTGAGCAATTAAATAAATATATAAATAAGTAAATAAATAATCTAGAGGATGAAGTTAAATCCCAGCCTATTAGACATCGATTTCTGGTTCTTGTCTTGTCACTTTATTGTAAACAGATGGAGGATTTCCCAGAAAGAACTAGAATCTAGATATGATGTGCAGCTTAAAACGGAAATGAAACATTAGATTTATAATTACTCATTGGTTTCCAAAAACTGGCAAGCAGTGAGGCATAATGGGGCTGTTTGTTTCTCTTTAATATGTACTTTTTTTGTTTACCCTCTTTGATATTAGAGCTTATTTCAGGTGTGGATCTACTGAAGGAGGACCCAGTGCAAGGCTCCAGGCCCTGCAAGCAATAAGGGGGTGGGGGGCTTTGGCAACAAGGTCAGTGGTATCCTGCATTGCTCAAAGTTACCTATTTCACTGAAGAATATTCTTTCTCTTCAGACCTTACCACTAATAAGGGGATGAGGGTTTTCAGAGAAGGGGCTGTAAGTTTGAATTTGCTGCCTGATTCTCCTGTAACTCTTGACAAGTTCCATATGATTGGAAGTTAACAAATATAGTACTTTTGCAAAAAAGATAGCATGGAAAAGTCTGGTAACTACAGACCAGTAAGTCTTATGTCAGAGGTGGTGCTATCAAATACATTAGATGTCTTTAAAAAGGCATGGATACTTATTTAAAAGAGAATAACATAGAAGGCTATGTACGTTAGTATTGGGATTAATATTTAGTTAGTGCTTGTTGATCCAAGGAGAAATCTGATTGCCATTTGGAATCAAGAAGGAATTTTTTTCCCCCATTCAAGGCAAAATTAGAAATTGCTATATTGAGGGGGTTTTTTTTGCCTTCTTTTGGATCAACGATGGTAAACAGGAATAGGAAAAGGGTTGAAGTAGATGGACGCAAGTCTTTTTTCAACCTAAATTACTATGTTACTATGTTAGTAGTGGGAAATTAATGGAAACCAAGTTAAGGACAAGAATTTTTAAACATCTGAATTTAAATGGTTTAATATATCCAAACAGCAGGGAGTTCTTGTCAAACTAACATCATATACTGGAAATTATTTTACTGGGGGAAGCAGTAGATATAGATTTCTATATTTTAGTAAGACATTTGAATCCGTCCCTCACAAAAGACTCATTAATAAATTGCAGTGTTTGGGTTTGGATGTAAAAGTAGTTGAATGGATAAGGCGATGGCTGAGTGACAGGACATAGTGGGTTGTAGTTAATGTAGAATATTCAGAGGGAGGTAATGTTACTAGTGGAGTATTGCAGAAATCTGTACTGGGCCCCATTCATTATAATATTTTTTTAGTGATATTACAAAAGATACTCAAGGTAAGGTATGCCCTTTTGCTGATGATTCAAAGATCTGTAGCAGGGTAGACATTCCTGGGAGTTAAAGGGATAGTAATACTTCGTTTTAACTTTATTTTATTTTGTAGCATTAAAAAAACATGAAGAACGATATAAGTCTTATCTCTCAAACCTTTATGGTTTAAGAGATATTCACAAACAAAGTATCCCCCCCTGTTCAACCAGATCAGAAGGGAGGTGACCAGGTAGACTGCAGAGAGGGACAATCTTCAATTAAGATAAGGGAAAAACCTGAAAAACTTGTCAAGGGGGGAAGGGCTTTCATTGTTTTCATACAAAGAAAATTGTCCCCTTCTGTTATCTGTCTGGTCATACAACCTGATCCACATCTGAGAAGAGATGGCTTACACTAGGTAAAAGGGGCGGGGAGGGGAACTTTGCTTGTGAATATCTCATAAACCATAAAGGATTGAGAGATAAGACTTATATCATTCTTCATGTTTTTTTAATGCCTACAAAATAAAATAAAGTTAAAACGAAGTATTACTATCCCTTTAAGCCAAATGGAAATGGTTGAAATAAATAAGAGGAATGAACAACAGTGTAGAAGCTGCACTTTAATGTTAATAAATGTAAAATAAAGTACTTAGGATATAAAAATTAAAAAGGTGTAATATAATATTAAGGGTACCATGCTATCAACTACAACAAACAAGAGACTTGGGAGTAATTATTTCTGATGTCTTACTGGGAGGCAAGAAATTTAACAAAGTGGCAGGAAATGAAAGCAGTGTGCTGGGTTGTATAGCTAGCGGAATTATTGGAAGAAAGAGAGAGATGGTCATGCCACTGTACAGGCCTCTGGTCAGACCTCACCTTGTTTGTTGTGTAGAGTACTGTTGATCCCATCTCCAGAAAGATATAGATATGCTGAAGAGTGTTCAGAGAAGGGTTACTAAAATGGTTAAAGATTTACAGGACAGAAATTATCAGGAAAAACTTAAGGATTAGAACATATTTAGCTTGGAGGAGAGACGAGAGTATGTGTGGGGGGCATGATGGAAATTTTGAAATACATAAAAGGATTCAACAAACTACAGAAGAGAAGTACATTTACATGTAGAAATGTTTGGGCCAGGGGTCACAGTCTTAAATTAGAGGGTCAGAGGCTTAGAGGATAGAAGAGAAATGGAATAGCCTACCAGCAGAAGTGATAGATGTTAATGCATCAAGGCAAATAAAGCATGCATGGGATAGGCATAAGACTATCCTGAACAGATGGGGAGATCAGTGTAGGTCAAAATAGAGTTTGATGCTATTACAGTAGGAAAAAAAGTTTTTTTTATTTGCTGTCAAATTTTAAGTTTCTATGTTTCTGTATTTCTGTTTACGTGCCCCAGAATTCACTGCACCCACACTTGTTGCAGTAATGCATTTCAAGGCATTGAATCCTGGGGAGACAAAATAGAGAAGCAATTCAGCTGCAAAATCAAACTTGCAACCCCTTCAGGTTTCCACTGAACATTCCCATACCACAATTAAGTGGTAAGGGCCAAGGGCTAAGGAGCAAATGCATAGAAACAAGGTAGGATAGGACTTGAAAAAGGTGATATAAGGTAAAAGCTGCATAATTCAATTATTTTACCATTTTTCAATTACAAGTATTAAATGGTGGATGGCTCCTCATCATCACCCTCTGTAACTAAACAGTTACTTTTCTTCAGTAACTGTGCTCTGTGCATGTCCTCAAGTCAGTGCTCTGTGATGATATTTCAGGGTCATAGAGAAATGTGTTGTGCAGGTTATCTGAGATATTTTATTAGAGATCCACAGCTGGTGATCAGGACCCCATCCAGCTTCAGTAGCAACAAGTTTATTTACTTCTTTGGAATTGTAAGTAAACCCTGCTTCTGCTCATTCCTCACTTCTTCTTTAGAGATGGGAGAAATGTCCTGCTTTAAAAGAGAAACAGGTGGAAAAAGGCACTTTCCACTGCGCAGGAATTTTTTCTCAAAAAGTGCTGAATTTCCACTTCCTCTTTTTTGCTTGTGTTTTCCAACAAAGTCAGTAATTCTTGACAGAGAAAGAAAATGGTGACATTATCTATTAGTAAATCTATCTATTAGTCTATAGTCTGCTTGAGGTTGTAGAGAGTGTAGTTGTGCATGACTGAGTTGTTAACAGTGATTGTGACAGACAGGGACAATAAAAAAATAAAATAAAAAAAATATTTTTTGATAGAGACAAGCAGTATTTTTTTACATGAACTACAATGACTGACAAAAAGTGACAGAGACTGTAATAGTGAAATAGATCACTAGAGGGACAAAAGAGTATTCCACATGTTGTGCCCAATTATGTGATTTACATTTACAAAAATCAGCAATACTATCAAATAAACAATACTGTCTCTATGTCCACCAAACGTGACAAGGGCAGAGGTTAAGGAAAAGGAGGGGTAAGAGGACTGCATTGGCGTGCTGGTAGTAGCAAAGTAACATTCTATAAATTGAGTGCAGCCATGGTTGCAGCTGCTATTGTAGCAAGTGATGACAATGATCCTCCTCCTTGTGATGAATCCATTAGTAAAATTGATTTTAAACTTTCCACTAGCAGAACTACAAACCCAAAAGATAATAATGATTAACAGTTTCCTTCTAGTGTTGCTGCCAGAGTGGAGAAAAGGATTTATCAGAGGGACCAAGTGCTGCATCAGGCAGTGATAACAGCATCTCCCTGCCACTGCAAGTAATGTTTAACCTTCTGTAAATCCCTTTGTGGGGAATAGTGAGCATAAAGGGTTTGAGAAAAAGATAGAAGAATCTGAATTTGGTGGGGACTGGGAATCTGGCAGGGACGATGGTGCTGAGGAAGTAGATGATGCTGCTGATTAACTAATTATTATTGATAAGGCTGAAAATTGTGATTTAGAATATGTCCCTCCACTGTCCACCCCTTCTTGTTCATCTACAGATCCAGTAGAATGAAAGCGATGATGCACTAGACCAGAAATAATCTGAAAGTAAATACTCATTCTTTCCACCAATGGAAAAGAACAGTAATCTTGTTTATAAACTGTTTCAGAGATCATCAGCATTGCCACTTGTAAGTGCAACCCTCAAGCAGTCATATCCTATATAAATAATATGAAGTTAGCAGATCCACTCCTAAAAGTGAAAAGGACCAAAGGCATCTGTAAGTAGTGCTGGAGAATTTTCATAAAAGCGAGACATTATCTTCCATAACAATAAAATCAGACTCTTGTAGTACATGTTTTATGCAAGTGAAAAAAGTATGGAGCTCAAAGTTAGTAGCAGGAGTTGACAAGAGTCACAGAGTGTCTACCGCAGCCACCACCAGCACTTCCACCACCACTTGTCATCATGTAGTCAAAACAATGAATTTAGAGAGTTCTTCTATGTGCAACAAACCCACAATTACTGAGTTCATAGAGAGAAGAAACAATTGCACAGAAGTAATCCCAAAATGCATCTGCAGAAAGGCAAACTAACCATAATGTTAACGGATGAAATGCTGTCTTATCAGTTTGTTGAGAAGAGTGATTTTAAAGAGCTGTTGGCATATTCCAAAGCACAATTATTTTTCTAGAATGGCTGTGCCAGGGTTGTACAAAGAAGTAGTTAGTCTTGTGAGCAAAGAGGTGGAAACATTTTACAGCAAGACAGTTCAGCTGACCACAGATATGTAGATAAGTGGCCAGAGTACAGGCTACATAACATTCCCATCAGAGGGCCGCAGTAAGTAGCAGCGGCAGCATGTCAACACCACCAACCCCCACTACTGTCTTTGTCGGTAGTAACAAAGTTCAGCTGTAGGAATATCCCATGCCATCTGATTGCCAATTTATGTATGGAGAGCTTTGAGAGCCAGACCCACTAAGCTGTAGCTGTCTTGAAGAAACTCTAGCAAGTGATATATGAACAGCTTGTATAGCTTGGAAGCTGACTTTGTGTCTGCTACCAATGACTCCAACGTCATAGCTGCCTGAGAATAATAGATATGGAGCATATACTCTGCTTAGTCCATGCCCTCAACCTAGCAGTCATTTGCTTTCTGTCTATAGCCCAAAACATCAGAGAAATGCTCAATATCAACCACAAAATCTGCATATTTTAACAAGTCCTACAGTGCTTGGATGTATTATAGTACATACTTCAGAGTAATCAACTGCACCATCATCAGCTGAAAAAATACTCTGCTAGATGGAATTCCACATTGTACATGCTAGATCATCTGTATAAGTAGTACTAGACTATCAGTGAGTATACAATGCTTAACTGGAATGCTCTGGAGGGGAGTTATTTGTCACCTGATCAATGGAAACTTATGCCAGACCTCTGTGAGCTCCTAATGTCTTTGTAGGAGGACAACTTGTTGGTTAGCCAAACTGGTATATGGATAATTGAAATACTCCCACTTTACATTTTTTCTGCAATAAATGAGCATGGCTGATGATTCTGTTCATAATGAGAACACAGATATGAACCAGCTCATGACTGGCATGTTAACATGCTTTGAGCAGGATCCTAAAATTGAGTATATAAAAAGCAATGAGGAATACATCCCTGTTACATTCCAACACCAGACCTTTAAGCACTAAATATCTGAATTTGTGCCAAAGCGTGATCACCATTTCTCTGAGGAATCATATTCTGTCACAGCTTATAAAGAAATCCTTCTACTTAAACACTGTAAAGGCATAGACAAGTCAGGAAAATGAATACATCCTCAACAACAACAATAATATTATGAGAATTACACATTCAGGGTTTCATTGACAGTCGGGCAAACATGAGAGTATTATTGGAAGCTACAAATGAAGATTGGAATAGTGATCTAGAGAGAGTGAGTATCACCACCCCTAGAACTACTGAAATTATGGAGTTAGCTGCAAATTTAATTCCTGCTGCTGAATTGTCTTTAGGTGCCACCAATGAGGATCATGTGTCACAGCAGCAACAGACACAGCAGCATAATCCTCATCAGGCTACTGATGATGCATCCATACTTCCAACCATACATTGAAGTATTAGTGATATGAGTACTGGTGAGCAAGATGATGATGGATTTTCATCTATTGGGAATGATTGTGGCATAGGGAAGACAGTGGTTGTTTGACTTCCAAGGGCTAGTAAGGCATCAGCATTCACAGCAGCTCCAGCAAGCACCCTATTCACAACATTTATTTTCACACAGTGTGAACATTGCAGTATTTGAGAACTTCCTAGTCCCTCCCTGCCCCAATGAAACATATTCTAACACTATATAAAAGCTGGGGGGAGAATAGGAGTATGTTGACTGTACCTGAAGCAGCATGTTGTGTTGCTACAGAAGCCACTGTGACAAATGATACTTAGATAACTCAGCAGCAAGCACTAAATTTGCAGCAAACACCATAATGCCACAGATGGGTGGGTGGCATATGTTTCTGGATGACACCAGTGGCTTTGGCCTACTACTGGCCTGGCTTGTATTCCACCAATATTTTTTATAGGCTCAACTTGCCTGTTCATAATTATTTTTCAATAAATTTTAAAGTGTGCATTGTCATGTAAGCCCACTCATCTTTCTCTTTTGTCTCTTTAAATTTGCAAATATGGCTCTGTGGAACTCTGAAGACTGTTCTTCAAAGTGAGAACTTCAGGCTTTTGATTCTATAATAGAGAAATCCTTCTTCTAGAGAAACATAAGCACAAAACATCAAACTCCTTGTGAGGACATTTTGCGCATTAGTAAAAAACGTAGGAAAAATGACTTTTCTAAGGGTGAAATATACCATGGGAAAAGTAAAAAAAAATATTTTTCACAGAATTTCCCATGTGAACAAAATGTACTTTTGGCCTATACCCACTTCTTTTTCCTCTTTTCCTACCTTTTCTTCTTCCTCTCCTCCATCTTCGTCCTTCAAACAGCTTTTTCCTTCCACCAGCTTCCTCCAACTTCCTCCCTCTTTCCTTCAATTTCCCCCTCCCTCCATCTTCTTCCTCCATCCTTGCTTTTTCCTACTATCCTACCAATATCTTCTTTTTCCTTTCTTCCACTTCTACCCTTCCTCCACTTCTACCCCCTCAAACCATCATCTTCTTCCCTCACTCCAGCTTCTCCTCTCATCTTCTTCCACCCTCCATCCACACATGAGTTTTCCTTTCCCTACCTTCCTTCTTTCTCCTCCATCTTCCTCCTTCCCTTTCTGTTCTTCATCTTTCTATGCATGCTTCTTCCTTCCTTTACATTAAGAGGGAAAACTACAGAGGATGCAGCTACAATGGACCCATCTAAGGGTCCCAGCTGATCCTAGTTATGCCCCAAGAATAATATATTTGTGTTGGAGACCCATAAAAAAATGTTTGCACATTAGCTCTCCAATGATTAGTTATGCCACTAGATCTTCTGTAATGCCCTGGAGACATATGTGGTATTTAGGGGTTTCTGAATGTTTTACTAGCCATAAATGACACATATTAGGTGACTATGTACAAAAAAAAGGAAAGAAGCATCAACTTTGTTTTAAAGGGGAAATTTCACCTATTTGTCTAACATTTCACAAAATTAATATCTGCGGTTTAGTTATTGAAGTCTGAATATACCATGAGCCTAAGTCATGCATTTCTTTCTTTATTAGTCCATGCACCTGCTTCTACCCATATATAACAATTATTTGGGTTTATGGTGCACAGTGTGGCTGCAGGTGAAGCTCAAAACAATAAATCTCAGGCTGATACTTTCCAGAGGAAAATATAACTTTTGGGGTCAGTATTGTGACCTAAAGGTGATTGTTAGGGGTAAAACATGAGCTACTCAATACAAATCCTTCTATAAGGATACATTTGCTCCAATAAGAACAGATTTACCTACAGTACTCTGAAAATGTCTTAAGCAGGTGTAAAAAATGCTGTAAAGTAAGAATGCTTTAAAAGTAGACATGTTAATAATTTATTTTTATCAATTAACAAAATGATAGTGAGTGAATAGAAGAACAATCAAATCAATATTTGGTGTGACCGCCCTTTGCCTTCAAAACAACATCAGTTCTTCTAGGTACACTTGCACACAGTTTTTTAAGGAACCTGGCATATAGGTTGTTCCAAACATCTTGAGAACTAACCACAGTTCTTCTGTGGATTTAGGCAGCCTCAGTTGTACCTCTATCTTCATGTAATCAGGGCTCTTGGGGGCAACACCATCTGTTCCAGGACTTATTGTTCTTCTTTACGCTTAGTATAGTTCTTAATGACTTTGACTGCATGTTTGGGGCTCTTTGCCATGCTGCAGAACTTGGGGCCAATCAGATGCCTCCCTGATTGTATTGCATGATGGATAAGTGTCTGCCTGTACTTCTGAACATTGAGGAGACCATTAATTCTGACTACATTTGCAGAAATGCAGCCCCAAACTTGCAAACAACCACCACCATACTTCACTGTTGCCTGAAGACACTCATTCTATACCTCTTTCCAAACCGTCAGAGAACAAATTGCCTCTGAATTTCAAATTTTGACTCTTCAGTCCAGAGCACCTGCTGCCATTTTTCTGCACCCCAGTTCCTGTGTTTTCATGCATAGTTGAGTTGTTTGGTCTTGTTTCCACATAGAAGGTATGGCTTTTTGGCCGCAAGTCTTCCATGAAGACCACTTTTGACCAGACATCTCCAGACAGTAGATGGGTTTACAAGGATCCCACTGTTTTCTGCCAATTCTGAGCTGATGGCACTGCTGGACATCTTCCGATTGCAAAGAAAGTAAGTGTTATGTGTCTTTCATCTGCTTAGCCCACAACTTTGTCTACGGTCCTCTACATTACCCGTTTCTTTATGCTTCTTCAAAAGAGCTTGGACAGAGCATTTGGAAACCCCTGTCTGCCTTGAAATTTCTGCCTGGGACAGACCTTGCTGATGCAGTATAAATACCTTGTGTCTTGTTGCTGTGCTCAGTCTTGCCATGCTGTATGACCTTTGACATTAAACTGTCTTATGCAACCTCAACTCAGCTGAGATTGGCAGTCCTTCACCTAGTTTTATTCATCCTACACAGCTGTTTCTGTTTCAGTTCATGATTGTGTTTCAACCTTCATATTAAATTGATGATCATTATCACGTCTTTGTTATAATTGTTTAATCATACATCTGACTATTTTCCTACAAAATCCCTGACTTTGTGCAAGTGTACCTAAAAGAAGACAAAGGGTGGTCATGCCAAATATTGATTTAATTTAGATTTTTCTTCTGTTCACTCACTATAAATTTTGTTAATTGGTAAAAATAAACTATTAACATGTATATTTCTGAAAGCATTCTTACATTACAGCATTTTTTCACACCTGCCTAAGACTTTTGCACAGTACTGTATATTCCCTTTAACACTGAGCCTGGTCATTATATGCCAGATTAGCTGTTGCTAGTGCCATTCCATGTGATCTCATCACATCCACTTAAAACATGATTAATGGGATTGTTGCTATACCATACAAATGAGAAATACATCTATATATAAAAGCAACATTTACAGACAGAGTTTCTTAAATCTCATGCAGGAAATGCTAGTACTAGAAATGTTTTCTATGACTAGTGATGAGCGAGCACCCCAATGCTCGGGTGTTCGGGTGCTCTGACCGAGCGCCCCCGGAGGCTCGAGTGCTCGGCCGAGCACCCGAGCCCCATTGAAGTCAATGGGAGGACTCGAGCATTACACCAGGCACCCCCTGCTCTGATGAGGGGAGGGTGCCTGGTCCATAGGAAAAGGGCAGAAAATGATGGAAACACCACAGAAATGGTTCAGGGACAGCATAGGGAGGATGTCTGGATGCATCTTGGACTCCAACATCGCTGCTGGGAATGATCTTTCGCCCGTAGTACGCCATTTTTACAGACTGACCGTAAAACACACAAAAAGGAAAATAAAAACGACTTTAGGCGAAAAATTGTTACCAAACAGTATTTGCTGTATATTTACTTGTATATCATCTGCAAATTCTGCAAAAAATTTAATCGGTTTTTCTGAAGTGAGGCCATGATTAAGAGGGAAACGTGCGCAGAGGCAAATTCTCCCAAAAATGTCCTAGATTTTTCTGAACTGAGGCCATGATTAAGAGGGAAACGTGCGCAAAGGCAAATTCTCCCAAAAATTTCCTCGATTTTTCTGAACTGGGGCCATGATTAAGAGGGAAACGTGCGCTGAGCCGACCATCTAAAACATTATGGGTGAGGGTCTGCTGCGGAGCTGACCATCCTAAACATTATATGCGAAGGCCCGCTAGTGAGCTGACGCTATAAAACATTATATGAGAGGGCCCGCTAGAGAGCTGACCCAATAAAACATTATATGAGAAGGCCCGCTGGTGAGCTGACCTATATAAAAATTGTCAAACAGGGCCTGCTGGTGAGCTGGCCCTATATAAAAATTATATCACAGGGCCCGCTGGTGAGCTGGCCCTATATAAAAATTATATCCCAGGGCATATGGAAGAGGAGGAGGAGGATGAGAAGATTAAGAGTCAACCATATACCCGTTTTTGGGGTGGAAGGGGTGAATGGGAATACAGAGTATTCCCATCATTGTAAATAACATATATAAAGTGAGTTAATGTTCCCCCGGGGCTTTCCTCCAGTGGAGTGGAGAAGTCAGAGGAAATCCAGGCCTTGTTCATTTTTATAAGTGTCAACCTATCAGCATTTTCGGTGGAAAGGCGGATACGCTTATCTGTTATGATGCCACCAGCAGCACTAAATACCCGCTCAGACAGAACGCTGGCGGCAGGGCAGGCCAGCACCTCCAAGGCGTAGAGTGGCAGTTCATACCACGTGTCCAGCTTGGACACCCAGTAGTTGTAAGGCACAGAGGGATCATTGAGGACGCTGACACGGTCTGCTACGTACTCCTTCACCATCTTCCAAAACTTTTCCCTCCTTGTGACACTAGGCTGCGCATCAGGGTGAGGGTGCTGGCGGGGTGTCATGAAGGTGTCCCACGCCTTGGAGACTGTTGCCCTGCCTTTCTCGGAACTACTGTGTGCTCCCCTTTTCTCCCCTTCTCGGTTGGCCAAGGTAGCACGTACTCTGCCGCCAGTGTTGTCAGATGGAAAATTTTGGAGCAATTTTTCAACAAGAACCTTCTGGTATTGCACCATTTTGCTTGTCCTCTCCACCGGAGGAATGAGAGATGAGAAATTCTCTTTGTAGCGGGGGTCCAGAAGGGTGAACACCCAGTAATCCGTGTTGTCTAAAATGCGTATAACGCGTGGGTCACGGGAAAGGCAGCCTAACATAAAGTCAGCCATGTGTGCCAGAGTACCAACAGTCAAGATTTCGCTGTCCTCACCAGGAGGATGACTCTCAATCTCCTCATCCTCTTCCTCCTCTTCTGCCCACCCACGCTGAAGAGATGGAACTAAAGTTCCATGGCTACCCTCTGTAGCGGAGGCAGCCGTGTCTTCCTCCTCCTCTTCCTCCTCCTCCGCCTCCTCCAATTGTCGCTGAGAAGACGAAGTGAGGGTGCTCTGGCTATCACCTTGTGTAAGCTCTTCCTCCCGCATTTCCACCTCTTCCACATGCAAAGCGTCAGTTTTAATTGTGAGCAGCGAGCGTTTCAGTAGACACAGAAGTGGGATGGTTACACTGATAATAGCGTTATCGCCGCTCACCATCTGTGTCGATTCCTCAAAATTGCGTAAAACCTCACAGAGGTCTGACATCCATTCCCACTCCTCACTTCTGATTACAGGAAGTTGAACGGAGAGGCGACGACCGTGTAACAGCTGGTACTCCACTACTGCCCTCTGCTGCTCACAAAGCCGGGCCAACATGTGGAAGGTGGAGTTCCAGCGCGTGCTCACATCACACAGCAGCCGGTGAGCTGGCAATTGTAAGCGCTGCTGCAGCTTCAACAGGCCGGCCGAAGCTGTAGATGACTTACGGAAATGTGCACACACGCGGCGCACCTTGGTCAAGAGATCATGCACATTGGGGTAGGTTTTTAGAAATCGCTGAACCACTAAATTAAATACATGCGCTAGGCATGGTACGTGTGTGAGCTTGCCGAGCTCCAAAGCCGCCACCAAGTTACGCCCATTATCACACACAACCATGCCTGGTTGCAGGTTGAGTGGCGAGAGCCACTGCTCGGTCTGGTGACTAATCCCCTGCAACAGCTCTGAGGCCGTGTGCTGTTTGTCCCCAAGGCAGATCAGCTTCAGCACGGCCTGTTGACGCTTCCCCACTGCAGTGCTACACTGCTTCCAGCTACTGGCTGATGGGGGAGTGGCGCTGCGTGTAGAGAATTCGGAGGTGGAAACGGAGGAGGAGGAGCCAATAACGTAGGTGCTGGCGGAAACCCTGATGGAGGTAGGGCCCGCAATCCTCGGCGTGGATAGCACCCGTGCCATCCCAGGGTCCGAGTCGCTCCCAGCCTCCACGACATTCACCCAGTGTGCCGTCAGGGAAATGTAGCGTCCCTGGCCACAAGCACTTGTCCATGTGTCAGTCGTTAAGTGGACCTTCCCAGTAACTGCGTTGGTCAGGGCACGGGTGATGTTACGGGACACATGGTGGTGTAAGGCGGGGACGGCACAACGGGAAAAGTAGTGGCGGCTGGGGACCGCATACCGAGGGACAGCTGCTGCCATCAGGCTGCGGAAGGACTCAGTCTCCACAAGCCTAAATGGCAGCATTTCGATGGCCAGTAATTTGGAAAGGTGTGAGGTTAGTGCTATGGCCTGTGGGTGGGTGGCTGGGTATTTTCGCTTGCGCTCAAATGCCTGGGGTAACGACATTTGGACGCTGTGCTGGGACAGGGAAGTGGATGTGGTCGCTGATGGTGCTTCAGATGGTACAGGTGCAGGGCGGGAGGTATGCGGTCCTGCGCCTTCGACAGGCGATTGGCCGGCACCGACAACAGGGGAAGAGGAGGCAGTGGTGTGGCCTGCAGACACAGATGGGCGATCCAGGCGTTCCTCCCACTTATTACGGTGCTTGGATGCCATGTGTCGGATCATGCTGGTGGTGGTGAGGTTTCTAGTGTTCATGCCTCGGCTCATTCTGGTGTGGCACAGGTTGCAAACTACAATTCTTTTGTCGTCCGCACTTTCCTTAAAAAAACGCCATACCGCGGAACACCTACCCCTTGGCAAGGAGATTTACGCAAGGGGGTGCTCCGTGGAACATTTGCGGGCCGGTTTGGTGCGGTCCGCCTTCTTTCTGTAGCCACACCACTGCCTCTTCCAGCCTGTTGCGGTGCTGCAGATGGCTCACCCTCAGGACTGCTGTCATCGCTCGGCTCTACACCTTCCCAGGTGGGGTCAGTCACCTCATCGTCCACCAAGTCCTCCTCCACTTCCTCACTCTGATCATCCTCCTCATGTCTTGATCCCATCACATACTCAGTCATTGACAACTGTATAACATCCTCCTCAACAAGGTCTTGAGACAGTAATAGTGGTTGATTTAATGGCAACTGTGTCTCATCATCATCATCATCATCCACTACTGTTCATGATGTGCCGTTCACATCTGTCATCTTCTTGTGATTGGGTACCCTCTAGAGGTTGTGAATCAGGGCATAAGATGTCATGTTCCTCTGCAAGCGTGCTTGGAGAGAGGGTCAAATGAAGGATTGGTGATGAGACGAGCTCCTCACTATATCCCAGTGTGGGATCACTTCTTTGACCAGACCGTGTATGGTGGGAGGAAGGATGATCAGAGTGAGGATTATGTTGACCAGACTCTTGGCTACTGAGAGTGGACTTGGTGGAAGACAGGGTGGTGCTTAACCGACTGGAAGCAGTATCAGCTGACATCCAACCGACCACCTGTTCACAGTGGTCGGACCTCGAGAGTGATGTCCTGCGACGCCCTGTAAAATGAGACATGAAGCTAGGTATGGTGGATGTCTTTCTTTAATGTGCTCTGGCACCAGGCACAGTTTCTCCGCGTCCTGACCCGCGCCCTGAACTATCAGGATCACGTCCACTTCCCCGTCCCTTTTTACCCGCCTTCTTCATCTTACACGGAATATGTGACTTTGATATTTGAGTTTGAAGACTTAACAGTATTTCTTCCTATTCTGCAACTGTGCAGAGTACACAGAATAGGCTGCTAAACTGCGGCGAAGCACACTGAATGGAATATGTGACTTTGATATTTGAGTTTGAAGACTTAACAGTATTTCTTCCTATTCTGCAACTGTGCACAGTACACAGAATATGCTGCTAAACTGCGGTGACGCACACTGAATGGAATATGTGACTTTGATATTTTAGTTTGAAGACTTAACAGTATTTCTTCCTATTCTGCAACTGTGCAGAGTACACAGAATATGCTGCTAAACTGCGGCGAAGCACACTGAATGGAATATGTGACTTTGATATTTTAGTTTGAAGACTTAACAGTATTTCTTCCTATTCTGCAACTGTGCACAGTACACAGAATATGCTGCTAAACTGCGGTGACGCACACTGAATGGAATATGTGACTTTGATATTTTAGTTTGAAGACTTAACAGTATTTCTTCCTATTCTGCAACTGTGCACAGTACACAGAATATGCTGCTAAACTGCGGTGACGCACACTGAATGGAATATGTGACTTTGATATTTTAGTTTGAAGACTTAACAGTATTTCTTCCTATTCTGCAACTGTGCAGAGTACACAGAATATGCTGCTAAACTGCGGCGAAGCACACTGAATGGAATATGTGACTTTGATATTTTAGTTTGAAGACTTAACAGTATTTCTTCCTATTCTGCAACTGTGCACAGTACACAGAATATGCTGCTAAACTGCGGTGACGCACACTGAATGGAATATGTGACTTTGATATTTTAGTTTGAAGACTTAACAGTATTTCTTCCTATTCTGCAACTCTGCACAGTACACAGAATATGCTGCTAAACTGCGGTGACGCACACTGAATGGAATATGTGACTTTGATATTTTAGTTTGAAGACTTAACAGTATTTCTTCCTATTCTGCAACTGTGCACAGTACACAGAATATGCTGCTAAACTGCGGTGACGCACACTGAATGGAATATGTGACTTTGATATTTTAGTTTGAAGACTTAACAGTATTTCTTCCTATTCTGCAACTCTGCACAGTACACAGAATATGCTGCTAAACTGCGGTGACGCACACTGAATGGAATATGTGACTTTGATATTTTAGTTTGAAGACTTAACAGTATTTCTTCCTATTCTGCAACTGTGCAGAGTACACAGAATATGCTGCTAAACTGCGGCGAAGCACACTGAATGGAATATGTGACTTTGATATTTTAGTTTGAAGACTTAACAGTATTTCTTCCTATTCTGCAACTCTGCACAGTACACAGAATATGCTGCTAAACTGCGGTGACGCACACTGAATGGAATATGTGACTTTGATATTTTAGTTTGAAGACTTAACAGTATTTCTTCCTATTCTGCAACTGTGCACAGTACACAGAATATGCTGCTAAACTGCGGTGACGCACACTGAATGGAATATGTGACTTTGATATTTTAGTTTGAAGACTTAACAGTATTTCTTCCTATTCTGCAACTGTGCAGAGTACACAGAATATGCTGCTAAACTGCGGCGAAGCACACTGAATGGAATATGTGACTTTGATATTTTAGTTTGAAGACTTAACAGTATTTCTTCCTATTCTGCAACTGTGCACAGTACACAGAATATGCTGCTAAACTGCGGTGACGCACACTGAATGGAATATGTGACTTTGATATTTTAGTTTGAAGACTTAACAGTATTTCTTCCTATTCTGCAACTGTGCACAGTACACAGAATATGCTGCTAAACTGCGGCGAAGCACACTGAATGGAATATGTGACTTTGATATTTGAGTTTGAAGACTTAACAGTATTTCTTCCTATTCTGCAACTGTGCAGAGTACACAGAATAGGCTGCTAAACTGCGGCGAAGCACACTGAATGGAATATGTGACTTTGATATTTGAGTTTGAAGACTTAACAGAATGTGCTCTAATCTGCAACTTTGCACACTAAACAGAATGTGCTCTAATCTGCAACTTTGCACACTAAACAGAATGTGCTCTAATCTGCAACTTTGCACACTAAACAGAATGTGCTCTAATCTGCAACTTTGCACACTAAACAGAATATATGAAATTTTTTTTTGTTTGTTTTTTTCCCCCCACACAAAATAAACTGCTGCCCCCACACACAGTAGTCCTAAAAAGGACTTTTGGTTCTTTTTTTTTCACAAATTTGCTTTCTTTCTCCCTACACTGACTTTCCCTTCCTATCCTCATCTCTCCCTGGCTAAGACTGAGCCGAACTCGCTGGTCAGGTGCTATACAGCACCCGACCACGGGTTCTGGCCAGCCAATCAGTGTAATGCCAGCAGGCAACATGGCTGCTGGCATTACACTGATGTCAGAGCCTCCCTGCACGTTTATTGGCTGCGCAGCAGCCGCAAAACGTGCGGGGAGGAGACCCGAACATGGCGGGCGAGCACATGCGGTACTCGTATGAGTACCGCCATGTGCCGAGCAGAGCGATGCTCGAGCCGATCCGAGCATTGGCCAAGCATGCTCGCTCAACACTATCTATGACCCATTTTCACTAGTCCAGGACATACTTGAAAACAAGAGAAATCTCAATGTATTCTTCCTGGTAAAACATTTTCTAAATAAATAAATAAATAGTCCCACATTCCTTAAGCTGTCTCATGTAGTTTATTCTTGTTCATAGCCCAGTATGGTTCATATGCAGAAAGCTGAAGAGGGGCATTTCTAGATCAATCCCACTGTGCCATAGAGAGCAAATAAAAATTCCCCAAATTCCTATTGCGTTATACAGGACTTTTAACCCCTTAAATACTAGAAAGGTTTCTAATATATTACTTTGTAATGTGTTTGGGGCCTCTTTATAAGATTTAACCCTTTGAATGCCAGATGGGTTTGCAATGCATTGCATACCCCTCTGGCACTCATAGGGATAATGTACACAGAGTATACTCACATGATTTTTTTTTACTAATACTACTGTGTTTATAAAGAAGAGTAGCTTATAAGGCCTGTATAGGGTATTCTAAACTACTCCAAGCAAGTCTTACAGCAAATGGACAATGTTCACTTCAGGGAAAAGCAACATTTTCAGTCAGTGGGAATCTAGGGAATATTTACTAGCCACCTATGGTGCAGTTGGGTTGCTGAAGAACTGCACTTTTATAGATTAATGAATAGGACCCTATATGTACAACATTCACTTATCAGGGTATAATTTCTCTTTAAAGTAAAACCCTATTATAGTTTATTGGATCTGCTGCAATACAAAGTCATTTTCGGCAGCCTAAAGTCAGACCACAAGAGGTAGCTGCTTGAAGTTTAAACAAAAAGTTCATGCAGATAATTCATTGCCTCTGTTTGAAGATTATTTTGCCTTTAAATATTTCTCTTTCCTGGAGGTCCCATTCACTCTTCTAGTTCCAGCAAACTCATAGAACAAACACAAAACATGGCATTAATTACTGTTCTGGGATATTTAAACTACTTTCAACATGCTTTGAACTTGTATTTTATAGCTGTCCCTTTCACTTGTGTTTCCTATATAGAAGATTTGGCTGAGTATCATTTAGGTCAATGCTTTTAAATGCAGTTCATCCTTGAAAGCCAGAATTAAAGGAACAGCAAAAGCTTCTAGTAACATTCATTTATATCAATATTAGTGTTGAGCGAGCATGCTCGGCCGATGCTCGGATCGGCTCGAGCATCGCTCTGCTCGGCACATGGCGGTACTCGTACGAGTACCGCATGTGCTCGCCCGCCATGTTCGGGTCTCCTCCCCGCACGTTTTGCGGCTGCTGCGCAGCCAATAAACGTGCAGGGAGGCTCTGACATCGGTGTAATGCCAGCAGCCATGTTGGCTGCTGGCATTACACTGATTGGCTGGCCAGAACCCGTGGTCAGGTGCTGTATAGCACCTGACCATCGAGTTCGGCTCAGTCTGAGCCAGGGAGAGCTGAGGATAGGAAGGGAAAGGCAGTGTAGGGAGGAAAAAAACAAAAATTGTTAAAAAAAAAGAACCAAAAGTCCTTTTTAGGACTACTGTGTGTGGGGGCAGCAGGTTATTTGGTGTGGGGGGGAAAAAACAAAAAAAAAAAAAAAAATATATATATATTCTGTTTAGTGTGCAAAGTTGCAGATTAGAGCAAATTCTGTTTAGTGTGCACAGTTGCAGATTAGAGCACATTCTGTTTAGTGTGCAAAGTTGCAGATTAGAGCACATTCTGTTTAGTGTGCAAAGTTGCAGATTAGAGCACATTCTGTTTAGTGTGCAAAGTTGCAGATTAGAGCACATTCTGTTAAGTCTTCAAACTAAAATATCAAAGTCACGTATTCCATTCAGTGTGCGTCGCCGCAGTTTAGCAGCACATTCTGAGTACTGTGCAGAGTTGCAGAATAGGAAGAAATACTGTTAAGTCTTCAAACTAAAATATCAAAGTCACATATTCCATTCAGTGTGCTTCGCCGCAGTTTAGCAGCACATTCTGTGTACTGTGCAGAGTTGCAGAATAGGAAGAAATACTGTTAAGTCTTCAAACTAAAATATCAAAGTCACATATTCCATTCAGTGTGCTTCGCCGCAGTTTAGCAGCACATTCTGTGTACTGTGCAGAGTTGCAGAATAGGAAGAAATACTGTTAAGTCTTCAAACTAAAATATCAAAGTCACATATTCCATTCAGTGTGCTTCGCCGCAGTGTAGCAGCACATTCTGTGTACTGTGCAGAGTTGCAGAATAGGAAGAAATACTGTTAAGTCTTCAAACTAAAATATCAAAGTCACATATTCCATTCAGTGTGCTTCGCCGCAGTGTAGCAGCACATTCTGTGTACTGTGCAGAGTTGCAGAATAGGAAGAAATACTGTTAAGTCTTCAAACTAAAATATCAAAGTCACATATTCCATTCAGTGTGCTTCGCCGCAGTTTAGCAGCACATTCTGTGTACTGTGCAGAGTTGCAGAATAGGAAGAAATACTGTTAAGTCTTCAAACTAAAATATCAAAGTCACATATTCCATTCAGTGTGCTTCGCCGCAGTTTAGCAGCACATTCTGTGTACTGTGCAGAGTTGCAGAATAGGAAGAAATACTGTTAAGTCTTCAAACTAAAATATCAAAGTCACATATTCCATTCAGTGTGCTTCGCCGCAGTTTAGCAGCCTATTCTGTGTACTGTGCAGAGTTGCAGAATAGGAAGAAATACTGTTAAGTCTTCAAACTAAAATATCAAAGTCACATATTCCATTCAGTGTGTTTCACCGCAGTTTAGCAGCCTTTTCTGTGTACTCTGCAGAGTTGCAGAATAATAAGAAATACTGTTAAGTTTTCAAACTCAAATATTAAAGTCACATATTCCATTCAGTGTGTTTCACCGCCGTTTAACAGCCTATTCTGTGTACTGTGCAGAGTTGCAGAATAGGAAGAAATACTGTTAAGTCTTCAAACTAAAATATCAAAGTCACATATTCCATTCAGTGTGCTTCGCCGCAGTGTAGCAGCACATTCTGTGTACTGTGCAGAGTTGCAGAATAGGAAGAAATACTGTTAAGTCTTCAAACTAAAATATCAAAGTCACATATTCCATTCAGTGTGCTTCGCCGCAGTGTAGCAGCACATTCTGTGTACTGTGCAGAGTTGCAGAATAGGAAGAAATACTGTTAAGTCTTCAAACTAAAATATCAAAGTCACATATTCCATTCAGTGTCTTTCACCGCCGTTTAACAGCCTATTCTGTGTACTCTGCAGAGTTGCAGAATTATAAGAAATACTGTTAAGTTTTCAAACTCAAATATTAAAGTCACATATTCCATTCAGTGTCTTTCACCGCCGTTTAACAGCCTATTCTGTGTACTCTGTACAGTTGCAGAATTATAAGAAATACTGTTAAGTTTTCAAACTCAAATATTAAAGTCACATATTCCATTCAGTGTCTTTCACCGCCGTTTAACAGCCTATTCTGTGTACTCTGTACAGTTCCAGAATTATAAGAAATACTGTTAAGTTTTCAAACTCAAATATTAAAGTCACATATTCCATTCAGTGTGTTTCAACGCCGTTTAACAGCCTATTCTGTGTACTCTGCAGAGTTGCAGAATAGTAAGAAATACTGTTAAGTTTTCAAACTCAAATATTAAAGTCACATATTCCATTCAGTGTCTTTCACCGCCGTTTAACAGCCTATTCTGTGTACTCTGCAGAGTTGCAGAATTATAAGAAATACTGTTAAGTTTTCAAACTCAAATATTAAAGTCACATATTCCATTGAGTGTGTTTCAACGCCGTTTAACAGCCTATTCTGTGTACTCTGCAGAGTTGCAGAATTATAAGAAATACTGTTAAGTTTTCAAACTCAAATATTAAAGTCACATATTCCATTCAGTGTCTTTCACCGCCGTTTAACAGCCTATTCTGTGTACTCTGTACAGTTCCAGAATTATAAGAAATACTGTTAAGTTTTCAAACTCAAATATTAAAGTCACATATTCCATTCAGTGTCTTTCACCGCCGTTTAACAGCCTATTCTGTGTACTCTGTACAGTTGCAGAATTATAAGAAATACTGTTAAGTTTTCAAACTCAAATATTAAAGTCACATATTCCATTCAGTGTGTTTCAACGCCGTTTAACAGCCTATTCTGTGTACTCTGCAGAGTTGCAGAATTATAAGAAATACTGTTAAGTTTTCAAACTCAAATATTAAAGTCACATATTCCATTCAGTGTCTTTCACCGCCGTTTAACAGCCTATTCTGTGTACTCTGTACAGTTCCAGAATTATAAGAAATACTGTTAAGTTTTCAAACTCAAATATTAAAGTCACATATTCCATTCAGTGTCTTTCACCGCCGTTTAACAGCCTATTCTGTGTACTGTGCAGAGTTGCAGAATAGGAAGAAATACTGTTAAGTCTTCAAACTAAAATATCAAAGTCACATATTCCATTCAGTGTGCTTCGCCGCAGTTTAGCAGCACATTCTGTGTACTGTGCAGAGTTGCAGAATAGGAAGAAATACTGTTAAGTCTTCAAACTAAAATATCAAAGTCACATATTCCATTCAGTGTGCTTCGCCGCAGTTTAGCAGCCTATTCTGTGTACTGTGCAGAGTTGCAGAATAGGAAGAAATACTGTTAAGTCTTCAAACTAAAATATCAAAGTCACATATTCCATTCAGTGTGTTTCACCGCAGTTTAGCAGCCTTTTCTGTGTACTCTGCAGAGTTGCAGAATAATAAGAAATACTGTTAAGTTTTCAAACTCAAATATTAAAGTCACATATTCCATTCAGTGTGTTTCACCGCCGTTTAACAGCCTATTCTGTGTACTGTGCAGAGTTGCAGAATAGGAAGAAATACTGTTAAGTCTTCAAACTAAAATATCAAAGTCACATATTCCATTCAGTGTGCTTCGCCGCAGTGTAGCAGCACATTCTGTGTACTGTGCAGAGTTGCAGAATAGGAAGAAATACTGTTAAGTCTTCAAACTAAAATATCAAAGTCACATATTCCATTCAGTGTGCTTCGCCGCAGTGTAGCAGCACATTCTGTGTACTGTGCAGAGTTGCAGAATAGGAAGAAATACTGTTAAGTCTTCAAACTAAAATATCAAAGTCACATATTCCATTCAGTGTCTTTCACCGCCGTTTAACAGCCTATTCTGTGTACTCTGCAGAGTTGCAGAATTATAAGAAATACTGTTAAGTTTTCAAACTCAAATATTAAAGTCACATATTCCATTCAGTGTCTTTCACCGCCGTTTAACAGCCTATTCTGTGTACTCTGTACAGTTGCAGAATTATAAGAAATACTGTTAAGTTTTCAAACTCAAATATTAAAGTCACATATTCCATTCAGTGTCTTTCACCGCCGTTTAACAGCCTATTCTGTGTACTCTGTACAGTTCCAGAATTATAAGAAATACTGTTAAGTTTTCAAACTCAAATATTAAAGTCACATATTCCATTCAGTGTGTTTCAACGCCGTTTAACAGCCTATTCTGTGTACTCTGCAGAGTTGCAGAATAGTAAGAAATACTGTTAAGTTTTCAAACTCAAATATTAAAGTCACATATTCCATTCAGTGTCTTTCACCGCCGTTTAACAGCCTATTCTGTGTACTCTGCAGAGTTGCAGAATTATAAGAAATACTGTTAAGTTTTCAAACTCAAATATTAAAGTCACATATTCCATTCAGTGTGTTTCAACGCCGTTTAACAGCCTATTCTGTGTACTCTGCAGAGTTGCAGAATTATAAGAAATACTGTTAAGTTTTCAAACTCAAATATTAAAGTCACATATTCCATTCAGTGTCTTTCACCGCCGTTTAACAGCCTATTCTGTGTACTCTGTACAGTTCCAGAATTATAAGAAATACTGTTAAGTTTTCAAACTCAAATATTAAAGTCACATATTCCATTCAGTGTCTTTCACCGCCGTTTAACAGCCTATTCTGTGTACTCTGTACAGTTGCAGAATTATAAGAAATACTGTTAAGTTTTCAAACTCAAATATTAAAGTCACATATTCCATTCAGTGTGTTTCAACGCCGTTTAACAGCCTATTCTGTGTACTCTGCAGAGTTGCAGAATTATAAGAAATACTGTTAAGTTTTCAAACTCAAATATTAAAGTCACATATTCCATTCAGTGTCTTTCACCGCCGTTTAACAGCCTATTCTGTGTACTCTGTACAGTTCCAGAATTATAAGAAATACTGTTAAGTTTTCAAACTCAAATATTAAAGTCACATATTCCATTCAGTGTCTTTCACCGCCGTTTAACAGCCTATTCTGTGTACTCTGTACAGTTCCAGAATTATAAGAAATACTGTTAAGTTTTCAAACTCAAATATTAAAGTCACTTATTCCATTCAGTGTGTGTCACCGCAGTTTAGCAGCCTATTCTGTGTACTCTGCAGAGTTGCAGAATAGTAAGAAATAATGTTAATTTTTCAAACTCAAATATTAAAGTCACTTATTCCATTCAGTGTGTGTCACCGCAGTTTAGCAGCCTATTCTGTGTACTCTGCAGAGTTGCAGAATAGTAAGAAATACTGTTAATTTTTCAAACTCAAATATTAAAGTCACTTATTCCATTCAGTGTGTGTCACCGCAGTTTAGCAGCTTATTCTGTGTACTCTGCAGAGTTGCAGAATAGTAAGAAATACTGTTAAGTTTTCAAACTCATATATATTAAAGTCATATATATCGTGTAAGATGAAGAAGGCGGGTAAAAAGGGACGGGGAAGTGGACGTGATCCTGAAAGTTCAGGGCGCGGGTCAGGACGCGGAGAAACTGTGCCTGGTGCCAGAGCACAAGAAAGAAAGACATCCACCATACCTAGCTTCATGTCTGATTTCACAGGGCGTCGCAGGACATCACTCTCGAGGTCCGACCAGTGCGAACAGGTGGTCGGTTGGATGACAGCTGATACTGCTTCCAGTCGGTTAAGCACCACCCTGTCTTCCACCAAGTCCACTCTCAGTAGCCAAGAGTCTGGTCAACATAATCCTCACTCTGATCATCCTTCCTCCCACCATACACGGTCTGGTCAAAGAAGTGATCCCACACTGGGATATAGTGATGAGCTCGTCTCATCACCAATCCTTCATTTGACCCTCTCTCCAAGCACGCTTGCAGAGGAACATGACATCTTGTGCCCTGATTCACAACCTCTAGAGGCTACCCAATCACAAGAAGATGACAGATGTGAACGGCATTTAAGGTCAAAGGAAGTAGTGGATGATGATGATGATGATGATGAGACACAGTTGCCATTAAATCAACCACTATTTCCGTCTCAAGACCTTGTTGAGGAGAATGTTATACAGTTGTCAATGACTGAGTATGTGGTGGGATCAAGACTTGAGGAGGATGATCAGAGTGAGGAAGTGGAGGAGGACTTGGTGGACGATGAGGTGACTGACCCCACCTGGGAAGGTGTAGAGCCGAGCGATGACAGCAGTCCTGAGGGTGAGCCATCTGCAGCACCGCAACAGGCTGGAAGAGGCAGTGGTGTGGCTACAGAAAGAAGGCGGACCGCACCAAACCGGCCCGCAAATGTTCCACGGAGCACCCCCTTGCGTAAATCTACCTTGCCAAGGGGTAGGTGTTCCGCGGTATGGCGTTTTTTTAAGGAAAGTGCGGACGACAAAAGATTTGTAGTTTGCAACCTGTGCCACACCAGAATGAGCCGAGGCATGAACACTAGAAACCTCACCACCACCAGCATGATCCGACACATGGCATCCAAGCACCGTAGTAAGTGGGAGGAACGCCTGGATCGCCCATCTGTGTCTGCAGGCCACACCACTGCCTCCTCTTCCCCTGTTTTCGGTGCCGGCCAATCGCCTGTCGAAGGCGCAGGCCCGCATACCTCCCGCCCTGCACCTGTAGCATCTGAAGCACCATCAGCGACCACATCCACTTCCCTGTCCCAGCACAGCGTCCAAATGTCGTTACCCCAGGCATTTGAGCGCAAGAGAAAATACCCAGCCACCCACCCACAGGCCATAGCACTAACCTCACACCTTTCAAAATTACTGGCCATCGAAATGCTGCCATTTAGGCTTGTGGACACTGAGTCCTTCCGCAGCCTGATGGCAGCAGCTGTCCCTCGGTACGCGGTCCCCAGCCGCCACTACTTTTCCCGGTGTGCCATCCCCGCATTACACCACCATGTGTCCCGTAACATCACCCGTGCCCTGACCAACGCAGTTACTGGGAAGGTCCACTTAACGACTGACACATGGACAAGTGCTTGTGGCCAGGGACGCTACATTTCCCTGACGGCACACTGGGTGAATGTCGTGGAGGCTGGGAGCGACTCGGACCCTGGGATGGCACGGGTGCTACCCACGCCGAGGATTGCGGGCCCTACCTCCATCAGGGTTTCCACCAGCACCTACGTTATTGGCTCCTCCTCCTCCGTTTCCACCTCCGAATTCTCTACACACACCGCCACTCCCCCATCAGCCAGTAGCTGGAAGCAGTGTAGCACTGCAGTGGGGAAGCGTCAACAGGCCGTGCTGAAGCTGATCTGCCTTGGGGACAAACAGCACACGGCCTCAGAGCTGTTGCAGGGGATTAGTCACCAGACCGAGCAGTGGCTCTCGCCACTCAACCTGCAAGCAGGCATGGTTGTGTGTGATAATGGGCGTAACTTGGTGGCGGCTTTGGAGCTCGGCAAGCTCACACACGTACCATGCCTAGCGCATGTATTTAATTTAGTGGTGCAGCGATTTCTAAAAACCTACCCCAATGTGCATGATCTCTTGACCAAGGTGCGCCGCGTGTGTGCACATTTCCGTAAGTCATCTACAGCTTCGGCCGGCCTGTTGAAGCTGCAGCAGCGCTTACAATTGCCAGCTCACCGGCTGCTGTGTGACGTGAGCACGCGCTGGAACTCCACCTTCCACATGTTGGCCCGGCTTTGTGAGCAGCAGAGGGCAGTAGTGGAGTACCAGCTGTTACACGGTCGTCGCCTCTCCGTTCAACTTCCTGTAATCAGAAGTGAGGAGTGGGAATGGATGTCAGACCTCTGCGAGGTTTTACGCAATTTTGAGGAATCGACACAGATGGTGAGCGGCGATAACGCTATTATCAGTGTAACCATCCCACTTCTGTGTCTACTGAAACGCTCGCTGCTCACAATTAAAACCGACGCTTTGCATGTGGAAGAGGTGGAAATGGGGGAGGAAGAGCTTACACAAGGTGATAGCCAGAGCACCCTCACTTCGTCTTCTCAGCGACAATTGGAGGAGGCGGAGGAGGAGGAGGAGGAGGAGGAGGAGGAGGAAGACACGGTTGCCTCCGCTACAGAGGGTAGCCATGGAACTTTAGTTCCATCTCTTCAGCGTGGGTGGGCAGAAGAGGAGGAAGAGGATGAGGATATTGAGATATTGACTTTATGTTAGGCTGCCTTTCCCGTGACCCACGCGTTGTACGCATTTTAGACAACACGGATTACTGGGTGTTCACCCTTCTGGACCCCCGCTACAAAGAGAATTTCTCATCTCTCATTCCTCCGGTGGAGAGGACAAGCAAAATGGTGCAATACCAGAAGGTTCTTGTTGAAAAATTGCTCCAAAATTTTCCATCTGACAACGCTGGCGGCAGAGTACGTGCTACCTTGGCCAACCGAGAAGGGGAGAAAAGGGGAGCACACAGCAGTTCCGACAAAGGCAGGGCAACACTCTCCAAGGCGTGGGACACCTTCATGACACCCCGCCAGCACCCTCACCCTGATGCGCAGCCTAGTGTCACAAGGAGGGAAAAGTTTTGGAAGATGGTGAAGGAGTACGTAGCAGACCGTGTCAGCGTCCTCAATGATCCCTCTGTGCCTTACAACTACTGGGTGTCCAAGCTGGACACGTGGTATGAACTGGCACTCTACGCCTTGGAGGTGCTGGCCTGCCCTGCCGCCAGCGTTCTGTCTGAGCGGGTATTTAGTGCTGCTGGTGGCATCATAACAGATAAGCGTATCCGCCTTTCCACCGACAATGCTGATAGGTTGACACTTATAAAAATGAACAAGGCCTGGATTTCCCCTGACTTCTCCACTCCACTGGAGGAAAGCCCCGGGGGAACATAAACTCACTTTATATATGTTATTTACAATGATGGGAATACTCTGTATTCCCATTCACCCCTTCCACCCCAAAAACGGGTATATGGTTGACTCTTAATCTTCTCATCCTCCTCCTCCTCTTCCATATGCCCTGGGATATAATTTTTATATAGGGCCAGCTCACCAGCGTGCCCTGGGATATAATTTTTATATAGGGCCAGCTCACCAGCGGGCCCTGTGATATAATTTTTATATAGGGCCAGCTCACCAGCGGGCCCTGTTTGCCAATTTTTATATAGGTCAGCTCACCAGCGGGCCTTCTCATATAATGTTTTATTGGGTCAGCTCTCTAGCGGGCCCTCTCATATAATGTTTTATAGCGTCAGCTCACTAGCGGGCCTTCGCATATAATGTTTAGGATGGTCAGCTCTGCAGCAGACCCTCACCCATAATGTTTTAGATGGTCAGCTCAGCGCACGTTTCCCTCTTAATCATGGCCTCAGTTCTGAAAATCAAGGAAATTTTTGGGAGAATTTGCCTCTGTGCACGTTTCCCTCTTAATCATGGCCTCAGTTCTGAAAATCAAGGAAATTTTTGGGATAATTTGCCTCTGCGCACGTTTCCCTCTTAATCATGGCCTCAGTTCTGAAAATCAAGGAAATTTTTGGGAGAATTTGCAGATGATATACAAGTAAATATACAGCAAATACTGTTTGGTAACAATTTTTCGCCTAAAGTCGTTTTTATTTTCCTTTTTGTGTGTTTTACGGTCAGTCTGTAAAAATGGCGTACTACGGGCGAAAGATCGTTCCCAGCAGCGATGTTGGAGTCCAAGGTGCATCCAGACATCCTCCCTATGCTGTCCCTGAACCATTTCTGTAGTGTTTCCATCTTTTTCTGCCCTTTTCCTATGGACCAGGCACCCTCCCCTCATCAGAGCAGGGGGTGCCTGGTGTAATGCTCGAGTCCTCCCATTGACTTCAATGGGGCTCGGGTGCTCGGCCGAGCACTCGAGCCTCAGGGGGTGCTCGGTCAGAGCACCCGAACATCCGAGCATTGGGGTGCTCGCTCATCACTAATCAATATCTCTATTAGCCTCTGTATGTGTAATTATTTGTTTTGCATTAAATCAGTATTGTACCCTAGGAATAAATTGTTTTAATCTGTTTACTCAATTATTGTCCTTTGTACAAAAGGTACATTTAGTTATACTTTTTTTTGCATTATATGTATAGCTTCCTGTATATCTCTGTTCAAGCTGGGCTTTACATCAGACCATCTCACAACAAACTATAGGCTTTAATTGTTCCTAATGATTTACATGTGTCACTAATCTTTGGCAGATTATAAACTAAAATAATTAGCAGTGGATTAGAACAGACATCAACTGCAAGGTAAAAAATATGTAGATATAACTGACTGCTGTTTAAAGAAAACCTGCCTAGATAAATCCGTATGTAAAAGAGGGGTCAGATAAGACCCTCTTATTTCTAAAATAGTTCCTCTTAAAATGAGAGGCACAAATTACAGTTTTAGTCTTATTTATTAATTTATTTATTTTATGAATGTATTTGACCAGGAAGAATGTATTGAAATTGTCTATCATTTTCAAGTATGTCCTGCTCCTACTCATTTTAGCCTTGATTCAACTATCCCCCTCGAGAGAAAAACAGATGACAGTAGTTTTTCAAGCACAATAAGCCATGTGCTGTGAAAAAATACCTCTAGAAAAAAATGCACATCAGGCTCTAAATTTAGTGAACTTTAGAAGCCTTTAAAAGAAGTCTGATTTTCCCATTCAATTCCATGCATTAGTCAGTAACATATGTTAAAGGGATTGTATTACTTCAAAATTACTATCCCTCATATTGTAGCCCTTAATAAATTGAGTTAAATGACACCAGCGGCATCTCTCAAACCTTTATGGTTTAAGAGATAGCTGCTTTCAAAGTTTCCTCTCCTCTGCTGTCAGCGTTCTGCTGCCAGCAGGAGAATCCGGTCTCTGAATCAAGTGGAGACTCTTCAGCAGAGCCGATATCTCGTTATGGAAGGAAAAATGATTGATTGAAACAGTCTTCTACATGTGCTTGGTAACCAAGCACACGTAGAAGACTGTTTCAATGAATCATTTTTCCTTCTATAAAGAGATATCGGCTCTGTTTAAGAGCCTCCGTCTGTCCCGGGACCGGATTCCCCTGCTGGCAGCAGAACGCTTACAGCAGGGGAGAGTAAACTTTGAAAGTAGCTTTCTCTTAAACCATAAAGGTTTGAGAGATGCCGCTGGTGTCATATAACTCAGTTTATTAAGGGCTACAATATGAGGGATAGTAATTTTGAAGTAATACTATCCCTTTAAGGGACCCACTTCGGTGCCACAAAAAGTAATCTTTTCTGGTACAGAATCTCCTAAAGCATGTTTTAAAATACCGACACCAGAAAAAAATTTGGATAAAAGTGACCAGTGGATGTATTGATATGAGGCCCTAAAAAAAATGAACCCTATGAGTGACAGCGGGTTATGCAGCACATTTCAGAGCATTGCATACTCCACTGGCACTTACAGGGTTAATCTGACTACAGTTAACAACATATCCTGAAAAGAAACTCCTACCTATAATCCTGATGTCCAGTGGCATATTCAGCACCCTGGTCAGCTACTGTCAGTCTTCTTCTGTAATCTATCTTCCATCTTCTTTCTTCTTATCTTCTGTCTTCTAATCTTCTTACTATTATTTTTTTCAGTGCCATCTTTGGGACAAATTAGAAGATTAGAAGACAGAAGATAAAGAAGGAGACGGAAGACAGAAGAATAAAGTAGAAGACTGACAGTGAATGACAGGTAAGTGTTACAGCTCTAGATTATGGGTGTTATGGATATTGTTAGGGCTAGTATTGTTTCACTTTATTGTTAGGGGTAGTGTTTGCAAGGGCAACTGTGCTTGAGCTCAAGCTCAGTGCTTGAAAGTGTGTCAAGCACAGAGCATTAGCTGTTTTCCTTTGATGTTCCTATCACGCTTGATGAACATTTGGCCACAAGTCAGGTTCTGTTGCCCAATATTCATTTCTGTTGGTAGGGCAATTGAATACAGGCAGTGTGTGTATCAGTCAGTATCCATTTTTGCCCTACCAGGAGTTTTAACGGGGCAAATTTAATCAAGACCTTTATCTCTCAGATGGATGAAAGGCTGAGTTGACCTTGCAGGGATTAGAACCTGGAACCTTGAGATCTGAACATATTCTATATTTATCAGTTAACAAAATGATAGTGAGTGAACAGAAGAAAAATCTAAATCAACAGCCAAACCCAGCTAACAAGGTGAGGTTGCTGTCAAAAGTCAAACACCATGGCAAGACTGAGAACAGCAACAAGACACAAGGTAGTTATACTGCATCAGTAAGGTCTTTGCTAGGCAGACATTTCAAGACAGGCAGATGTTTCCAGATGTGCTGTCCAAGCTCTTCTGAAAAAGCACAAAGAAACAGGCAACACTGAGGACTGTAGATGCAGTAGTCTGCCAAGGAAACTTTATGCAGCAAATGAGATAGCTCATGGTTACTTCCCTTCGCAATCAGAAGATGTCCAGCAGTGCCATCAGCTCAGAATTGGCAGAAAAGAGTGGGATTCAGTTACACCCATCTACTGCCTGAAGTGGTCTTCATGGAAGACTTGTGTGCAAAAAATCCATACCTCCGATGTGGAAACAAGGCCAAATGACTCAACTATGCACAAAAACACAGGAACTGGGGTTCAGAAAAATGGCGGCAGGTGCTCTGAACTAATGAGTCAAAATTTGATATATTCGGCTGTAGCAGAAGGCAGTTTGTTCATTGAAGGTCTTGAGAACAGTATAAGAATGAGTGTCTGCAAGCAACAGTGAAGCATAGTGGAGATTCCTTTCAAATTTGGAACTGCATTTCTGCAATTGAAATTGGGGATTTGGTCAAAACTAATGGTCTCTTCAATGCTGAGAATTACAGGCAGATACCTATCCATCATGCAGTACCATCAGGGAGGCATTTAATTGGCCCCAAATGTATTCTGCAGCATGCCAATGACCCCAAACATATAACTAAAAAAGCACTATCTTCAGCGTAAAGAAGAACAAGGAGTCTTGGAAGTTATAGTATGGGGTCCCACAGAGCCTTAGTTCTCCAAGATGTTTTGAACAACCCACCTGCAAATTTCCTTAACAAACTGTGTGCAAGTGTACCTAGAAGAATTGATGCTGTCTTGGAGGCAAAGGGTGGTCACACCAAATATTGATTTTATTTGGATTTTTCTTCTGTTCGGTCACTATCATTTTTCAATTGATGAAAATAAACCATTAACATGTTTATTTTTGAAATCATTCTTACTTTACATACTTTATATATCACATACACATTATACATAGGCATACATACTGAAAATATATACACAGTTACATATTGTTTTTAGACATAAGAAGCAGTTCTTTTTAAGGATTTTACACTGGGAGAAGACTGGATTTTTTTCAGGCAGGTTATCCCATACTTCTGGAGCTCCGAAGGAGAAGACAAATCGACCATCTTCTTTCTTGCAGTTAGCAGTGGAGCAGAGGTTATAGTTAGTATGGAGGGCTGTAGTGAGCATACTGCTCAGGTAGTCTGGTAGTTTTCTAGAGAAGTGGTTATAAGCCAGTCAAGAAAGGTGAACAGTACATCTAGATTCAAGTGTTAGCCAATTTAGTTCTTCATACATATCACAAGGATGGGTTGTGTAATTACATTGGAGGATAAAGTGGCATAACAAGTTATACAGAGTGACAAGTTTAGCAAGATGGATTTGTGGAGCGGGCACATATACTACATCCCCATAGTCTATGATTGACATTAACATCTGTTGTACAGTATGTTTTCTTAACAGGGGACCTAAACCGTATTTGTTTCTGAATAGAGCTCCTATTTTGGGATAAAGTTTGGATGTTAATTTATCAATATGAAGACCAAAAGTGAGGTTGGGGTCAAGCCACTACAAATAAATCATGTTGTAATAATGCTTCTAGTTGAGATGCATTTGATTTTCTAGCTTACATTATGGTGTTCTCAGCATACATGTGTACAGAAGATGGCTGAGCAATGAGCCTTGGCGAACCCCACTTGTCATTTTGAGTGGAAAGGAAATATTTTCAGCAACAGACACATATTGAGTTCTGTCTAGTGTTGAGCGAGCACCCCGATGCTCGGGTGCTTGGGTGCTCTGACCGAGCACCGCCGGAGGCTCGAGTGCTAGGCCGAGCACCCGAGCCCCATTGACTTCAATGGGGCGACACGAGCATTACACCAGGCACCCCCTGCTCTGATGAGGGGAGGGTGCCTGGTCAATGCCCCCTTCATCTCCACAATGTCCCCCTTCATCTCCGCAATGTCCCCCTTCATCTCCGCAATGCCCCCTTCATCTCCGCAATGTCCCCCTTCCACAATGTCCCCCTTCATCTCCACACTGTCCCCCTTCATCTCCGCAATGCCCCCTTCATCTCCGCAATGTCCCCCTTCCACAATGTCCCCCTTCATCTCCACACTGTCCCCCTTCATCTCCGCAATGCCCCCTTCATCTCCGCAATGTCCCCCTTCCACAATGTCCCCCTTCATCTCCACACTGTCCCCCTTCATCTCCGCAATGCCCCCTTCATCTCCGCAATGTCCCCCTTCCACAATGTCCCCCTTCAACTCCACACTGTCCCCCTTCATCTCCGCAATGCCCCCTTCATCTCCGCAATGCCCCCTTCATCTCCGCAATGCCCCCTTCATCTCCGCAATGTCCCCCTTCCACAATGTCCCCCTTCATCTCCACACTGTCCCCCTTCATCTCCGCAATGCCCCCTTCATCTCCGCAATGCCCCCTTCATCTCCGCAATGTCCCCCTTCCACAATGTCCCCCTTCATCTCCACACTGTCCCCCTTCATCTCCGCAATGCCCCCTTCATCTCCGCAATGCCCCCGTACCTCCAGTCCCTGGTGGTCCAGCGGAGCGTCTTCAGATCTGTGCCTCCTTCGGCACAGATCCCCGCCACCCGAACATGGCGGGCGAGCACATGGCGGTACTCGACGAGTACCGCCATGTGCCGAGCAGAGCGATGCTCGAGCCGATCCGAGCATCGGCCGAGCATGCTCGCTCAACACTAGTTCTGTCTGATAAATAAGATAGGTACCAGCTTAGAGTAAAAATACCAAATTCTGAACTTTGGAGCTTTCTTATCAGAATACTATGGTCTACTGTACAAAGGCCTTTGCAAAATCTAGGAAAATAGTTCTGGTGAGTTCATCATTTTCCATGCTGGTATGAATATCATTGGATTCTTTTAGGAGGGTAGTGACTGTTGAGTGATTTGAATGAAAGCCTGATTAAAGCTGGGTGAAAAAAATTTTCAGCTGTTAAATTTTGAGCGGCAATCTCACTGAGGTGGTGGGTTATGTCCATAAAGAACTGTGCTGGTGTATTTGGTAGCTGTTAGATGCCAACAATTATGATTTGTTTTGAGAGGGAAGAACAATTTTGCCTGCGATGTATTGCTATGAAACAGAGTTATAAGGGTAATTTAAAACTCTATAGTTTACAGACTCTTGTGTGTATATGATTATGCCCCCTCCTTGCTTTTCTTGGTCCTTCCTAAAACATGAGTATACTGCTATACAACAGTATCAGGTATTTTAGGGTTAGTCAGGATTCAGTGAGTATGAGGATTTTTGGCTTGTTCACATAACACCTTGCTTTTAGTTAATCTCTTTTCGGCAGTATATTGCATATGTTGCAGCGCACCAAAGAAATACCTTCCTTAAAGTGGAGGTTGCCATTTATTGATGTTTTAGAGCCAGGGTTGGTTTCCATGTTATTTGCCAAGGCAAGTAGTAAAATGCATAAAAATTTAGTGAGTTGTTTTCAGTGAACATATAGTGAAAGAGTGCATCTGTTGCTATAATTACTGGGGCTGGGTAAGCATGTTTTCAGTACTCTCTGCAGCACTTAGAGTGTAGTGCACACGTATGCAGAAGTCCATGGTGGATTATTATGTTATGATGCAAGTGAGACTCATTATTGTGGGGATATAGGAAAACTGTATTAAAAGTGGCAAAGTTAGAACAGATAGTAGTACTATGTTCATTTTGTTATGCATGTTAAAAAGATAACAGGTAGTCAGAAAACAGGTAAAAATATAATATCTAACTAAGATTGTTTAGTAAAACAACTTTAAAAATAAGCGTATCTTTTTTATAAGCAAAAGCTATTTTTTTATATTCTATTAATGTCATAGAAGCTTTTCCAAGAAGACTAATATAAAATTTCCATGGTCTGTGTCTCTACAGTCTCCAGGAAGACTCAAAATTAGTGAGACTGTTTTATTCAGAAGTGTAAGCAGTGCAAGAGAAGAGGTGAGATTGTGTTTCTTTCCTTTGCCACTTTTTCTGTGATTTTGGATGTTATCATATGTGCATCACATGATGCCTGATGTATGCATGTTTTCAGATGCATTCCTACATCTTGTAAGTTCCTGGTTCAGCATCCTTGCTTCCTATTTTCCTTTGCTGTGCAAAGTGCTAGTCACTCTGTTTTCAGCAACATTATACTGTATAGAAAACCTCAGATTGTCCTTTTTTGAACCAGATCCACCTGCCTTGACCATACACTTGTCCCACATTTACCTGTCCTGACCATCAGCCTGTTTCATGTTTACAAAACAGATCTGCCTGGCTTTATCAACTCTGCTTCTTGTCTGATTTGGCATGACATCTTGCCTGAGATGTTGTTGCTTTGGTTGACTAGTTTGTGATCCACATTGCTCCCCAATAACATACACATCCCAAGCTTACCTCAAGTTCTCTACTTCTGTATAGAGGTCTTCCAGGTCTAGTTTAGCTGTTGTTCCACTTCCTTGGCCCCAGGTTAAGGGCCAGCCCACTTCTATTTTTATCTCGGTGCGCTCCCCCTCTCTTATGCAGATGGGAAGAAGGTTGGGGACTGCAACCTCATGGTGTCCTCTGGTTATTGCTAAGCCATCAGGGATTGTCAAGGTTCCAGTGTCCTTACACTTTTCTTCACCTTAGATGTCCCCTTCCCATTTCAAATCTCCACATAATACAAGAGAACAAAAGCTTACTAAAAAAGAAATAAAGACATTGGTGGCAAATAAATGGGTCATAGCTTTTAATACAGGATTTGATCTATTTAAAGGGGGCCCCCTAGGGAGAACCTAGAGAAATGTACCCATCAAGTTGCTGCTCTTTGAGATTGCATTTCTTGTGACTGCACACAAGGGAAGAGGAATTAGAAAAAATCAGGTTTAGTATATGATAGTGTGTTTGGTGTTTTATTAAGGTTTAAAAAAAAAGTTTTTTTCATTTTGTGTGGGTATCGTGAGGGTTAAAGAAACCAACTGTTAATTGGGAATTTCTCTGGCCTCTGTGATTAAGGGTGATTGGCTAAGGGAAGTCACCTGTCTGCAGTGTTACTATAGATACAGTCCCCAGGCTCTTTGAGACTGTATTTCTTGTGACTGCAGACAAGGGAAGAGGAGTTAGAAAAAATCTGGTTAAGTATATGAGAGTGTGTTTGGTGTTTTATTAAGGTTTAAACAAAAAATTAAAAAAAAAAGTTTTTTTTTCAATTTGTGTGGGTATTGTGAGGGTTAAAGAAACCAACTGTTAATTGGAATTTTCTCTGGCCTGTGTGATTAAGGGTGATTTGCTAAGGGAAGTCACCTGGCTGCAGTGTTACTATAAATACAGTCCCCAGGCTGTTTGAGGCTGCATTTCTTGTGACTGCAGACAAGGGAAGAGGAGTTAGTAAAAATCTGGTGTTAGAATAGAATCAGGAGTTGAAAATCAGCAGAGCTCTGAGGTGACAATAATTTCAGGGAAGTTACTGCATTCACACTGAAGTTGGTTACTTACTTTAGAGTGAGCATTAGAGGATAGTATAAATCTTATTGAAATGTAAAACCAAGCATGAGTGATAGCAGGTTAGACAATCTCACGCAATGCACTTCTTGTCACATGTTTGAACACTTGGAGCAATCGTTCCAGGGGTCATACCGCTGTGCCAAGTGTGAGCATATTTTCTTTTTAGAGTCTAAGATATTGGATCTGGAAAGAAATATTGCAACATTGCGAGACATTGGAAACCTGGAAAGGAGTTTTGAACTGACAGAGCAGGTAGTATGTGGGGTTAGTGGTGAAGAGGGTGGAGTTGTAGATGAGCAACAGGTAGGCAGCTGGGTAACAGTAAGGAGGGGAAGTAGTGGGCAGAGGAAAAGGAAGGCCAGTTCTGAGTTGACTCAGTCCAACAGATTGTATAAAGATGCTGATGAGGATTGGCAACAGAACTGGAGAGGGCTAATTCCTATAGAAGCCAGGGGAACAGTCCTCCTTCCAGGCTAGATGGGATGCAGAGTAGGCAGAAACCAAGGCAGGTGGTGGTAATAGGGGACTCTATTATTAGGAGGGCAAATAGGGTAATCAGCCGCCAGGAACATGAATGCCAAACAGTATGCTGTCTCCCGAGTGCTCAGGTTCAGCATGTTGTGGACAGGGCTGACAGATTGTTGGGAGGGGCTGGAGGTGATCCAGCTGTCCTGGTACATATTGGTACCAATGACAAAGTAGGAGGAAGATGTAGGTCCTTAAAGAATGATTTCAGGGACTTTGGGTGCAAGCTCAAGGCAAGGACCTCTAAGGTAGTATTTTCTGAAATACTACTTGTGCCATGCTCCAGTGCAGGTAGACAGAGGGAACTCAGGGAGCTTAATGCATGGCTCAAGCAATGGTGTAGGAAGGAGGGTTTTGTGTTCTTAGAGCACTGGGCTGACTTTGCTCTTGGGTACAATCTATATGGAAGTGAAGGATTGCACCTAAATGATAGAGGAGCCTTGTAATAGAGGAGCGAATGCTAAGAAGCTTGGAGGGGCTTTTAAACTAGGAAAGGGGGGAGGGTATAGATAGCAAATATTGGGTAGATAAGAGCAGATAGGAACCGGGTCCAAGTAAATGACCAGGGGGGTGGAGAAAGGGTGGGGATAAATGTAGAAAATAGGGAGGAATTCCTAGTAAATGAAGATGAAGATAAAAGGCATGTAGGGAGTGATATATGTAAAGACTTCAAAATTAATGGTATGCTAGCAAATGCATGAAGTATGGTAGATAAAAGAGGAGAACTAGAATTGCTTGAGGTTAATGACCAATTGGACATAATTGATATAACGGAAACATGATGGAATGATGCACATGACTGGGCTGTAAATATAGAGGGCTATTCCCTGTTTAGGAGAGACAGGATTAATAGAAAAGGGGGAGGTGTATGCTTATATTTGAAACCAGAGATAAATCCAATTTTGAGAGGTGATATTAGTGAGGAAACTGGCCAAAATGTGGAGTCCTTGTGGGTAGAAATTGAGACTAAATGTGATGTAAAAGGTAAAAAAAAAAGGTGTTGGTGGGTATATGCTACAAACCACCAAATATTGAAGACAATGTTGAGGCCCAACTGCTATTGCAAATGAGGAAAGCTGCCCAGCTTGGACATACTATAATTATGGGAGATTTTAATTATCCATATATCAACTGGAAAAATTAGACCTATCAGAGTGATAAGGATAGAAGGTTTGTGAGCATACTTCGTGAAAGCTACATGTCACAAATGGTGGAAGTGCCGACAAGAAATACCAATATATTGGACTTAGTGATAATGAATAAAACAGAAATGGTATGCAATATTAAGGTAAGTGAACATTTGGGAAACAGTGATCACAACATGGTTACATTTGAGATCAGTTTGACAAAGCAAAACTGTATAGGTTCAACCAAAACTCTTAATTTTAAAAAAAGCTAACTTCAAATTATTAAGGGCTTCAATGCAACACATAGACTGGGGTATATTATTTAAAGACAAAAATACTGAGGATAAATGGTCAGAATTCAAATTTAGGTTGCAGAAATGTACCCAACAGTATATACCAATGGGGAACAAATGCAAAAGAAGTGAGTCACAGCCAATGTGGTTATGTGCACATGTAAAGGGGGAAATGGCAAAGAAAAAAAAAAGACTATTTAAGTCTGCAGGAACTGATCATTCTTTCTTAAAATACAGGGAGTGCAACAAAGATTGCATAAAGGCAATTAGGGTAGCAAAAATAGAACATGAAACTCTAATTGCAAGGGAAAATAAGACTAATCCAAAAAAGTTTTTCAAATATACAACTAGCAAAAAACTTAAGAGGGAGTGCATTAGACCATTCAAAAATGAGATGGTTGAGTTGATTAGTGAGGATAAGGAAAAGGCTGATGTTCTAAACACTTTCTTTGCATCAGTATATACAAGGGAGCAAGGAATGGTAGAAAAGCCTCAACAAGTACTAATAAAATAATACAATTATCAGATATTGGGTTAACTCAAGAAGTTGTCATGGGTAGGTAGACTGAACAAAATTAAGACTGAAAAAGCTCCGGGTCCTGATGGTATACATCCAAGGGTTCTTAAGGAACTCAGTGCAGTGTTGGCAAAACCCCTATATTTACTCTTTAAAGATTCTCTCACCACAGACTCAGTGCCACAAGATTGGCGAAGAGCCAACGTAGTGCCTCTATTGAAGAAGGGAACTAAAACAGAACCTGGAAAGTATAGACCTATGAGTTTGACCTCTGTAGTGGGGAAACTACTAGAAGGGATAATAAGGGACTATTTTCAGGATTACAACACAAAAAATAAGATCATTAGCACGAATCAACATGGTTTTATGAAGAACAGATCATGTCAAACTAACCTTCTCAGCATCTATGAGTAAGTAAGCTGCAACCTTGATAATGGCAAGGCAGTTGATGTAGTATATTTAGACTTTGCAAAGGCATTTGATACAGTGCCACACAGAAGGCCGGGGTATAAAATAAGGAAATTGGGGCTAGGAGATGACCTTTGCAATTGGATACAAAACTGGTTGAAGGATAGAGATTAGTGTGTGGTTGTAAATGGACAATTCTCCAATACAGTTAAAGTGGAGAGTGGAGTACCTCAAGGTTCAGTATTAGGTTCTCTGCTTTTTAACATGTTTATAAATGACCTGGAAATAGATATAGAAAGTAAATTATCAATATTTGCAGATGACACTAAATTATGCAGGGTAATTAATTCAGAACAGGATAATTGCTTTCTACAGAGGGAGTTATATAAAATGGCAGATTGGGCAAACAAATGGAATATGAAGTTTAATGTGGGGAAGTGTAAAGTGATGCATTTGGGAGGAAATAATCCCAAGGCTACTTATAAACTTAATGGAATAATTTTAGGGGACTTGTTGCTAGAGAAAGACCTTGGTATCCTTGTCAACTACAAACTTGGAAACAGTGACCAGTATCAAACAGCAGTAGCAAAGGCAAACAAAATCCTGTCTTGCATAAAAAGAGGTATTGAATAGTGTTGAGCGAGCATGCTCGGCCGATGCTCGGATCGGCTCGAGCATCGCTCTGCTCGGCACATGGCGGTACTCGTACGAGTACCGCATGTGCTCGCCCGCCATGTTCGGGTCTCCTCCCCGCACGTTTTGCGGCTGCTGCGCAGCCAATAAACGTGCAGGGAGGCTCTGACATCGGTGTAATGCCAGCAGCCATGTTGGCTGCTGGCATTACACTGATTGGCTGGCCAGAACCCGTGGTCAGGTGCTGTATAGCACCTGACCATCGAGTTCGGCTCAGTCTGAGCCAGGGAGAGCTGAGGATAGGAAGGGAAAGGCAGTGTAGGGAGGAAAAAAAAAAATTGTGACAAAAAAGAACCAAAAGTCCTTTTTAGGACTACTGTGTGTGGGGGCAGCAGGTTATTTTGTGTAGGGGGAAAAAAACAAAAAAAAAAAAAAAAAAAATATTCTGTTTAGTGTGAAAAGTTGCAGATTAGAGCACATTCTGTTTAGTGTGCACAGTTGCAGATTAGAGCACATTCTGTTTAGTGTGCAAAGTTGCAAATTAGAGCACATTCTGTTTAGTGTGCAAAGTTGCAGATTAGAGCACATTCTGTTTAGTGTGCAAAGTTGCAGATTAGAGCACATTCTGTTAAGTCTTCAAACTAAAATATCAAAGTCACGTATTCCATTCAGTGTGTGTCGCCGCAGTTTAGCAGCACATTCTGAGTACTGTGCAGAGTTGCAGAATAGGAAGAAATACTGTTAAGTCTTCAAACTAAAATATCAAAGTCACATATTCCATTCAGTGTGCTTCGCCGCAGTTTAGCAGCACATTCTGTGTACTGTGCAGAGTTGCAGAATAGGAAGAAATACTGTTAAGTCTTCAAAGTAAAATATCAAAGTCACATATTCCATTCAGTGTGCTTCGCCGCAGTTTAGCAGCCTATTCTGTGTACTGTGCAGAGTTGCAGAATAGGAAGAAATACTGTTAAGTCTTAAAACTAAAATATCAAAGTCACATATTCCATTCAGTGTGTTTCACCGCCGTTTAGCAGCCTATTCTGTGTACTCTGTACAGTTGCAGAATAATAAGAAATACTGTTAAGTTTTCAAACTCAAATATTAAAGTCACATATTCCATTCAGTGTGTTTCACCGCAGTTTAGCAGCCTATTCTGTGTACTCTGCAGAGTTGCAGAATAATAAGAAATACTGTTAAGTCTTCAAACTAAAATATCAAAGTCACATATTCCATTCAGTGTGTTTCACCGCCGTTTAGCAGCCTATTCTGTGTACTGTGCAGAGTTGCAGAATAATAAGAAATACTGTTAAGTTTTCAAACTCAAATATTAAAGTCACATATTCCATTCAGTGTGCTTCGCCGCAGTTTAGCAGCCTATTCTGTGTACTGTGCAGAGTTGCAGAATAGGAAGAAATACTGTTAAGTCTTCAAACTAAAATATCAAAGTCACATATTCCATTCAGTGTGTTTCACCGCCGTTTAACAGCCTATTCTGTGTACTCTGTACAGTTGCAGAATTATAAGAAATACTGTTAAGTTTTCAAACTCAAATATTAAAGTCACATATTCCATTCAGTGTGTTTCACCGCCGTTTAACAGCCTATTCTGTGTACTCTGTACAGTTGCAGAATTATAAGAAATACTGTTAAGTCTTCAAACTAAAATATCAAAGTCACATATTCCATTCAGTGTGTTTCACCGCCGTTTAACAGCCTATTCTGTGTACTCTGTACAGTTGCAGAATTATAAGAAATACTGTTAAGTTTTCAAACTCAAATATTAAAGTCACATATTCCATTCAGTGTGTTTCACCGCCGTTTAACAGCCTATTCTGTGTACTCTGTACAGTTGCAGAATTATAAGAAATACTGTTAAGTTTTCAAACTCAAATATTAAAGTCACATATTCCATTCAGTGTGTTTCACCGCCGTTTAACAGCCTATTCTGTGTACTCTGTACAGTTGCAGAATTATAAGAAAAACTGTTAAGTTTTCAAACTCAAATATTAAAGTCACATATTCTGTGTAAGATGAAGAAGGCGGGTAAAAAGGGACGGGGAAGTGGACGTGATCCTGAAAGTTCAGGGCGCGGGTCAGGACGCGGAGAAACTGTGCCTGGTGCCAGAGCACAAGAAAGAAAGACATCCACCATACCTAGCTTCATATGTAATTTTACAGGGCGTCGCAGGACATCACTCTCGAGGTCCGACCACTGCGAACAGGTGGTCGGTTGGATGACAGCTGATACTGCTTCCAGTCGGTTAAGCACCACCCTGTCTTCCACCAAGTCCACTCTCAGTAGCCAAGAGTCTGGTCAAAATAATCCTCACTCTGATCATCCTTCCTCCCACCATACACGGTCTGGTCAAAGAAGTGATCCCACACTGGGATATAGTGAGGAGCTCGTCTCATCACCAATCCTTCATTTGACCCTCTCTCCAAGCACGCTTGCAGAGGAACATGACATCTTGTGCCCTGATTCACAACCTCTAGAGGCTACCCAATCACAAGAAGATGACAGATGTGAACGGCATTTAAGGTCAAAGGAAGTAGTGGATGATGATGATGATGATGAGACACAGTTGCCATTAAATCAACCACTATTTCCGTCTCAAGACCTTGTTGAGGAGAATGTTATACAGTTGTCAATGACTGAGTATGTGGTGGGATCAAGACTTGAGGAGGATGATCAGAGTGAGGAAGTGGAGGAGGACTTGGTGGACGATGAGGTGACTGACCCCACCTGGGAAGGTGTAGAGCCGAGCGATGACAGCAGTCCTGAGGGTGAGCCATCTGCAGCACCGCAACAGGCTGGAAGAGGCAGTGGTGTGGCTACAGAAAGAAGGCGGACCGCACCAAACCGGCCCGCAAATGTTCCACGGAGCACCCCCTTGCGTAAATCTCCCTTGCCAATGGGTAGGTGTTCCGCGGTATGGCGTTTTTTTAAGGAAAGTGCGGACGACAAAAGAATTGTAGTTTGCAACCTGTGCCACACCAGAATGAGCCGAGGCATGAACACTAGAAACCTCACCACCACCAGCATGATCCGACACATGGCATCCAAGCACCGTAGTAAGTGGGAGGAACGCCTGGATCGCCCACCTGTGTCTGCAGGCCACACCACTGCCTCCTCTTCCCCTGTTTTCGGTGCCGGCCAATCGCCTGTCGAAGGCGCAGGCCCGCATACCTCCCGCCCTGCACCTGTACCATCTGAAGCACCATCAGCGACCACATCCACTTCCCTGTCCCAGCACAGCGTCCAAATGTCGTTACCCCAGGCATTTGAGCGCAAGAGAAAGTACCCAGCCACCCACCCACAGGCCATAGCACTAACCTCACACCTTTCAAAATTACTGGCCATCGAAATGCTGCCATTTAGGCTTGTGGACACTGAGTCCTTCCGCAGCCTGATGGCAGCAGCTGTCCCTCGGTACGCGGTCCCCAGCCGCCACTACTTTTCCCGGTGTGCCATCCCCGCATTACACCACCATGTGTCCCGTAACATCACCCGTGCCCTGACCAACGCAGTTACTGGGAAGGTCCACTTAACGACTGACACATGGACAAGTGCTTGTGGCCAGGGACGCTACATTTCCCTGACGGCACACTGGGTGAATGTCGTGGAGGCTGGGAGCGACTCGGACCCTGGGATGGCACGGGTGCTACCCACGCCGAGGATTGCGGGCCCTACCTCCATCAGGGTTTCCACCAGCACCTACGTTATTGGCTCCTCCTCCTCCGTTTCCACCTCCGAATTCTCTACACACACCGCCACTCCCCCATCAGCCAGTAGCTGGAAGCAGTGTAGCACTGCAGTGGGGAAGCGTCAACAGGCCGTGCTGAAGCTGATCTGCCTTGGGGACAAACAGCACACGGCCTCAGAGCTGTTGCAGGGGATTAGTCACCAGACCGAGCAGTGGCTCTCGCCACTCAACCTGCAACCAGGCATGGTTGTGTGTGATAATGGGCGTAACTTGGTGGCGGCTTTGGAGCTCGGCAAGCTCACACACGTACCATGCCTAGCGCATGTATTTAATTTAGTGGTGCAGCGATTTCTAAAAACCTACCCCAATGTGCATGATCTCTTGACCAAGGTGCGCCGCGTGTGTGCACATTTCCGTAAGTCATCAACAGCTTCGGCCGGCCTGTTGAAGCTGCAGCAGCGCTTACAATTGCCAGCTCACCGGCTGCTGTGTGACGTGAGCACGCGCTGGAACTCCACCTTCCACATGTTGGCCCGGCTTTGTGAGCAGCAGAGGGCAGTAGTGGAGTACCAGCTGTTACACGGTCGTCGCCTCTCCGTTCAACTTCCTGTAATCAGAAGTGAGGAGTGGGAATGGATGTCAGACCTCTGTGAGGTTTTACGCAATTTTGAGGAATCGACACAGATGGTGAGCGGCGATAACGCTATTATCAGTGTAACCATCCCACTTCTGTGTCTACTGAAACGCTCGCTGCTCACAATTAAAACCGACGCTTTGCATGTGGAAGAGGTGGAAATGGGGGAGGAAGAGCTTACACAAGGTGATAGCCAGAGCACCCTCACTTCGTCTTCTCAGCGACAATTGGAGGAGGCGGAGGAGGAGGAGGAGGAGGAGGAGGAGGAGGAAGACACGGTTGCCTCCGCTACAGAGGGTAGCCATGGAACTTTAGTTCCATCTCTTCAGCGTGGGTGGGCAGAAGAGGAGGAAGAGGATGAGGAGATTGAGAGTCATCCTCCTGGTGAGGACAGCGAAATCTTGACTGTTGGTACTCTGGCACACATGGCTGACTTTATGTTAGGCTGCCTTTCCCGTGACCCACGCGTTGTACGCATTTTAGACAACACGGATTACTGGGTGTTCACCCTTCTGGACCCCCGCTACAAAGAGAATTTCTCATCTCTCATTCCTCCGGTGGAGAGGACAAGCAAAATGTTGCAATACCAGAAGGTTCTTGTCGAAAAATTGCTCCAAAATTTTCCATCTGACAACGCTGGCGGTAGAGTACGTGCTACCTTGGCCAACCGAGAAGGGGAGAAAAGGGGAGCACACAGCAGTTCCGACAAAGGCAGGGCAACACTCTCCAAGGCGTGGGACACCTTCATGACACCCCGCCAGCACCCTCACCCTGATGCGCAGCCTAGTGTCACAAGGAGGGAAAAGTTTTGGAAGATGGTGAAGGAGTACGTAGCAGACCGTGTCAGCGTCCTCAATGATCCCTCTGTGCCTTACAACTACTGGGTGTCCAAGCTGGACACGTGGTATGAACTGGCACTCTACGCCTTGGAGGTGCTGGCCTGCCCTGCCGCCAGCGTTCTGTCTGAGCGGGTATTTAGTGCTGCTGGTGGCATCATAACAGATAAGCGTATCAGCCTTTCCACCGACAATGCTGATAGGTTGACACTTATAAAAATGAACAAGGCCTGGATTTCCCCTGACTTCTCCACTCCACTGGAGGAAAGCCCCGGGGGAACATAAACTCACTTTATATATGTTATTTACAATGATGGGAATACTCTGTATTCCCATTCACCCCTTCCACCCAAAAAACGGGTATATGGTTGACTCTTAATCTTCTCATCCTCCTCCTCCTCTTCCATATGCCCTGTGCTATAATTTTTATATAGGGCCAGCTCACCAGCGGGCCCTGTGATATAATTTTTATATAGGGCCAGCTCACCAGCGGGCCCTGTTTGCCAATTTTTATATAGGTCAGCTCACCAGCGGGCCTTCTCATATAATGTTTTATTGGGTCAGCTCTCTAGCGGGCCCTCTCATATAATGTTTTATAGCGTCAGCTCACTAGCGGGCCTTCGCATATAATGTTTAGGATGGTCAGCTCTGCAGCAGACCCTCACCCATAATGTTTTAGATGGTCGGCTCAGCGCACGTTTCCCTCTTAATCATGGCCTCAGTTCAATAAAATCAAAGAAATTTTTGGGAGAATTTGCCTCTGTGCACGTTTCCCTCTTAATCATGGCCTCAGTTCTGAAAATCAAGGAAATTTTTGGGAGAATTTGCCTCTGCGCACGTTTCCCTCTTAATCATGGCCTCAGTTCTGAAAATCAAGGAAATTTTTGGGAGAATTTGCAGATGATATACAAGTAAATATACAGCAAATATTGTTTGGTAACAATTTTTCGCCTAAAGTCGTTTTTATCTGCCTTTTTGTGTGTTTTACGGTCAGTCTGTAAAAATGGCGTACTACGGGCGAAAGATCGTTCCCAGCAGCGATGTTGGAGTCCAAGATGCATCCAGACATCCTCCCTATGCTGTCCCTGAACCATTTCTGTGGTGTTTCCATCCTTTTCTGCCCTTTTCCTATGGACCAGGCACCCTCCCCTCATCAGAGCAGGGGGTGCCTGGTGTAATGCTCGAGTCCTCCCATTGACTTCAATGGGGCTCGGGTGTTCGACCGAGCACTCGAGCCTCAGGGGGTGCTCGGTCAGAGCACCCGAACACCCGAGCATTGGGGTGCTCGCTCATCACTAGTATTGAAGCAAGAGTGGATAACATTATTTTGCCATTTTACAAATCATTGGTAAGACCTCACCTTGAATATGCAGTGCACCGGTTCTGAAAAAGGATATACTAGAACTAGACAGGGTACAAGGAAGAGCAACAAAATGAATTAAGGGAATGGAGGACTTGATGTGTGAGGAACAACAAACTTGGTTTATTTACTCTAGAGAAAAGATGACTAAGAGGAGACCTTATCACATTGTACAAATGTATGAGAGGTCAATACAAGGATCTCTGTGGTGAGCTATTTATTCCAAGGCCTGCTCAGATGATCAGGGACACCCTTGAGATTAGAGGAAAGGAGGTTTAGACTTCAGCAGAGGACAGGTTTTTTTACAGTGAGGTCTGTTAAATTATGGAGTTCTTTGTCCAAGGAGGTGGTTATGGCAGATACAATGGGTACATTCAAGAGAAGATTAGACACATTTCTTTCCAAAGGGAACATACAGAGTTATACTGTTTATTAGTAGGCAGATCAGTAAGGTCTGATAAAGACCAACTTATTTGGTAGCAGGAAAACTATAAAATTACTGGGATATGAGGAGAAGATTGAACTTGATGGACTTGTGTCTTTATTCAACCTAATTTACTATGTTACTATGTTACTAAGTTCAGACATATCACTTTTTGAAAGGTCAGACCTTGTGGTGGAGCATGAGGACCCCTAGGCTACGGATCTCCCAGCTGATAAGTCTAAATGGATGAAACTCTCTTGGCAAATAAGGCTAAAGGCCTGGGTGACAGATGGCGAAATTATTCAAAGATTCAAAAATCAGCACTCAAAGTGCCCAAAATTTAATTTTATTGTAGGACTTAAATGTTTTTAATATATATATATATATATATATATATATATATATATATATATATATATATATATATAAACCAAATCACCAAGCGTGTGGTAGTAATGAGAGACGATTCCCTGTATAACCTCTGAATCTGTTAGTGGTCAGATACAAAACAGAAATAGTCAAAAAATAGAGGCTAAGCGCTCAATATAAAAAATTTATTATATAATGTACAAAAAAAAAATCCTAAAACACAACAATATAATTGTGAAAAAAATCACTAAGTATCTGGTATCAGTACAAATAAATGAAGTAAAAAAATAAAAATGTGATAGAAATGCTATCAAGTCTCAGAATCTGAAACTGCAAGTCTGTATTGGATCCGGTGACATAGATCTGTAGACAAGCAGGGAGGTGCAATGGCTAACAAAGGCTTACTCTCCCATCCTTATCAGGTGTATAGTCTACAGATCTATATCAGCAGATCCAACACAGACTTGCAGTTTCAGATTCTGAGACTTGATAGCATTTGTATCACATTTTTATTTTTTGGCATCATTTATTTGTACTGGTACCAGATACTTAGTGATTGTATTCACAATTATATTGGTCAGTTTTAGGATTTTTTTTGTATAGTATATAATAAATATTTGTATACTGAGAAACGGAGCGCTTAGCCTCTATTTTATATATATATATATATATATATATATATATATATATATATATATATATATATATATATATACTATAAAAGAAGAAGAAGTGGTCAGGTCAGGTGACCACAAAATCTATATCTGTGCCACACACACACCTCCAGGGAGGCAGATAGGAGGAGATTTGCATATGTCCTACACATTGTCAGAACCCAGTATTACAGAGTAAATTATAATACACACATCCCAGGGCTGGCACATAAGAGCACATATGCAGATCTCCTATAGACTGCCTGAGCCTGACATACATACCCCTGTGTGCAACTAGGAGGAGATTAGCATATATCCTACATATTGCACTGAACCAAACATACACACAGCCATTTACATTTCCACACCCCTCACTATTCCTTCACCAAAACCAAAAGAATGCTGACATGATTCTCTTGGGGACAACAATTTAAGTCACCACCACATTCTGTTTTTCTGAAAACAGCACTGTTTTCTCTACAGCACTCAACGCAATGACAAACATTACATATATGTGGATTTCATTATGATTAAATCTGTGTTTGGGATTTGGAAAGCAAAGGATTAAGTAAGTCTCGATTTGGGGTTTATTCTTTGAGAAATGTAAGCAGATACTGGGTTGTCTTATGTGCATTAATCTGCTGAGGGGTTTATTTGGTGTACAATGCCTGATAATATTGAAGTTTTTCTCCCTCACTATTTCCCCTTCCAAAAAACAAACACTATTTACAACTCATTCCACTCATGTGATAAACTTTGTAATGAATTGAGTTGCCTTTAACAGACACACACTCTCCACAATACATACACACGCACACGATATATATAAACACATGCAATACACACACACAATACATACGCACAACACACATGCAATACATATGCATAACATACAGACACACACGCACCCCAATACATAAACATGCATGCAATACACACAAACACTCACATCACACATGCAATACATATTCACCACACACACACAACACACACCATACACCAAAGATATACTTGAAAATATGAGAAATCTCAGTGTATTCTTCCTGGTAAAATATTTCCTAAATAAAAATACATGCATGCAATACACATGCAAAGATCAAGCAGACAATACACACACACACACACACACACACATAATGAATACTGAACACTCAACACACAAGCCCACAATACACACACATGCAAAAAACACACACAATACACACATGCACAAAAAAAACATGCACAACATGCACACATGCAAGCAATGCAAACAGACACGCTATACACAATACTACACAAGAAACACAATACACATGTACAACACACAAGTAAAACTCATACAACACAGAAACAGTATAAACACAGTGCATACAAATGCAAAACAAACACACATTTAATACACACACAGACACACACAACACACATGTCCACAACACACACAGACAATATACACACTTGCATACCATGCATTACACACCACAACACAAATTAACAATACACAACACGCACACAAACAATGCACATGCGCAATACACACATGCACAACACACACAATAAACACACACAGCACACACAGGCACAATACACCACAGCACACAAACACCATATGCACACATACATGTACAACACACATGCAAAACACACACAGACAATACACACAACAAAAAACACATTAATATGTTTTTTTTTGGACTACCATTACATTTTATGAAGGCATGCTTTTTATTAAAGATAAGAAAAAAAAATATGTGTATGTTATCTATCTATCTTTCTATCTATCTAAATAGATACATTTTGGCATCCTATAAAATATGATAACAAATGGAAGGAATGTTTTCCCATGCCATCCCCGCATTTCCCTTTTTTAAAGGTAAGATTTGCCTTATTAATTTTTTCAACCAGCACTCACTTAGCATTTACTTTGAGATATAATTGACAAGGCAGAAGACACCTGCCTGAAAGGGACCCATAAATCAGAAATAATTTCCAAAATTGGCTGAGGGTTTGAAGCCTTGAATAAGCAAACACAGGTAGAAATCTCTTTATTAGGGCTGACAGGAACAGCAAATGTCAGCAAAGTATTTTATAATATACCAGGCGAGATTAATTTTGTGGTCCTTGATTTAAGGGGGGAGCCCATTTTTTTTCCTTCTGCATTATAACAAATCCATTTCTAGCAGACTTGGGAAAAGGTAGATTCATTTAACCACTTGGATTCTTGAACAGATCTCCAGTGCTTTGGAAAGCAATACTTTGAAAACCTATGTAGCATCAAAGGGGTAAAGTAATAAATAGTCAAAGTCTCCTTTTGAGAAATGTCAGTTTCTTCTTTTCTTTTACATGAATGAATAGGGAATCACTTGTTAAATGTGTGTCTCTTTCCCTTGCGGAAGTTTTTGGCAGTAAAATATAGGCGTTTTGGGCTTCTTTGAATGAAGTATTAGGAAGCTTGGGTGTGTGAGGATATCCTGTGGGCTTTACATGACATTTAATTAGCTAAAGGAGTAATGAGTAAACTAACAATGCATTTTTCCCATCAAACAGAAAAAAGTATCCCTTTATGAAGGGAGTTTAGAGCTGTAGAATAAGGCATTGCTAAGAAATAATTTATGAATAAGTAGTCAATTGTTGGGACTCCAGTGAGGACTACAGCTCTCATCATCCCCAACTAGCCATTGGCTAGTTGGGGATGATGGGAGTTGTATAGCCTAACAGCAGGAAGTCCAACAGTTGACTACCCCATTATATGATGAGATCTTTCATTTCTAGTGCCCAGTGAATGTCAAGTGTCTTGTGTTTTCTGCTGAAAGGGGAACTATCTCCAGGATGGTGTCCCATTACATTTGCCACCCATTGAAATACACCTGCTGATGAATCTGGGACTGTACTGTGAACTCTGTCAGAGCAACGGGGAGAACAATGGGGTCTGAAAGAGGCCCTCAATGCTCCCTCATTGGTCCCACAAAAGTGCATGAAATCCAACTATGACATCTCATTGTTCTGTTTCTTGTCCTGTGTAATGTTGTTCCCGTAGACCCTCTGTCTCATGTTACAAAGCCTGACACTAAAAGTCTTTGAACACTGCACATACAACCCACAAGTTTGTGTTTAAGCATTAAAGCTGAGCAACTCAGAAGAGCTGATCATTTTTTGAAGGGGCAAACATAGCAAATTTGATAATTTCACTTTAAACTGTTTCTTTTTCTATAAACTTTTTTTAAAATGTGATTTAGGTTAACATTTTGGTTGACAGAGAGTTTGAAAGTATTGGGTTCTACTCAAGTGCACTAACAGAACTTCTTGTTTTTGTAACTAAACCATGGATGGGATTTAGGTTTGTATACAGGTAGCTAAAAAGGGGTAATTCTAGAGCAAACCAACTGCACTATAGGGGACAATTTTTTTCCCAAAATTCCTGCTGATTTAATTGAGGCTTTTAACCCCATAAAGCTATAGCTGTCTTCAAAGAATTGCTTCCCAATATGAGGGAGACCTATACAATATTAAAAGTCCCATTTAAATCAGACAATTATTATTTGTATTGTATGGTGCAGCTGGTTTGCCAAAGAATTGCACCACTTTAAATCAGTACATGAGAATCAGTTGGCCATTCTCAGTGGGCCTTTATCTGCCCTAGGAGTGACACACATCTTAATTTGCATACAGTGTCAGGTGCAGAACGTGAGAGAGACATCAAAATCAGGGAGGGGGATAAAAGTCCTGCTTTGCCATATATTATTCATTTGTTGGTCTTCTGGTTAGTAGGAGGCCATGGAAGGTTGGAAAAATAAAAATGTAATATTAGGCTACAGGCCCATTTCAACTCCTAACATTCATTAATGAAATTAAATTGTTTGTATCTCTAGGTTAAGAGTAGACCCCTTTCACATGAGCAACACCAGTATAGGAATTCTGTCTTGTTCATGTTGTTCTGAGTAAAAGATGCAGCAAGGGAAATCTGTATGTGGCCTGTGAAGCCACTGGAGGATCTTCTATTTGAACAATGTTGGAGGTGTCAAAGCTCATCCCACCTTTGAATGAATGGCAAAACCACATTAGCATCAGCCATTAATATTTATCTGGTTACCATCTGGCCGCTAACCAGGACTATAACAAGGACTGTGTCACCTTTGTGAAAGAGCCTGAAGGACAAAGTAGATACTAATTACAAAATCTGAGGTACAGTATCAAAACACAATCAACATGGAGATACATGGTTTAGTGCCAAGTGTTTGACCATAAGATGAACAAGAAGAAAGCTAAATATATAGTGTTAAATATGCAGTCAAAGTAGCACAGGGTTAATCAATTCAGAATCCGCCTCTTACAAAAATATTCAGACAGCAAGAACTCTGGAATTTCTTTAATAGTGAGTGAGATTTAATTAAATCCTTGAATGACTACTCTGTGGGATTATCAACTATACAGTGTGAAATTTACATGAAAAAGCTTTCAACCGATTTTATTTCTGTCCACACTTTGTTATGTTAGAAAAACATTTATTCATTTCATGTCATTCCATCTCATTAGCGTGTTCCGACTGCTCCTAATTCCCACTCCTCTGTCAACTTAGCTCTACCTATCATCTTGTTCCACGCAAAAGATGCAATTTGTCAAGAAAATACTAACACATCTTTGGGTGAAGAAGATATCTTTATCAGTGAGTTGATGATCTGGCTGCAAGCTGGAAAGGAAGGAAACCTTGGATCATAGAAAAAAAAATATAAGCTGAACAATAAAAGTAACATTTTCTCCGAAGCATTATTGGAAAGTCTAATTTCTAAGCCTCCCAAAGCCTTTGGTATAGTTACAAAACATATGAGCAGACAGCACAGGACAACCAGTCCAGACACAGTGACAGCTGCACCAGATCTATAACGAATGTATGCACAGCAAGTTATACAAAAGAACAAATATCTATTGCTGCTTTGCATACCCTGGTTCCATTGTTTATAATTACATTCTTATATGTCTTACAAAGTACCATCTTGTTATGGTTTTTCAGTCTATAACATATACAAAAAAAACTGATTTTGTTTACTTATGTATTTCCTCAACAAATACATCACATAATAGTCAAACATGTGTAGAATTACTTATGTAACCCACATTTTTGTCCCTGTTTTCTGGAATACTTACTGAATTTTTGGTGCAGTATTAAAGAATATCCCAAAGGAAGAGAAACACATTGTGACATATTATCCCCAGGATCAGTCCAGAACAATGGGATAACAGTTATAATAGAGGTTACGCCCAGTCACTCCATCCTAGCACTTTCCCCCTCAAATATGTCCCTTTTTCCCTGAGAGGTGGCAAGGGGCTCTCTGTTTTGTTTCCTTCTCTCATGTTCAGTTCTACTGGATACCTGGAGAAAAAGGCATAGAAGCTGATTGGCTAAAAGGTGCTTAAGCACATATCCCAGCCATATAAAAAGCCAGTCTCTGTTCCAAATTCCCTCATTCTGACTTGGTCAATGGCCCATAAGGTATGGAGGGGGGGGGGTTGTCTGCGTCACTAGCAATTGCTGGGCCAGCAGAAGTAGCGACAGTGGAATTATCTTTAAGCATTGAAAGCCCTTTCATCTTTTGGAAAAAATTACTTCTTTATATTAAAACAGAATGGCTGGATATTATTTTTTTAAAGCTTAACTAGCACCCCTTACAAACATGGACCCAAATAATTACCCATCTGGCAACTAGCTGCTCAGAAGCGCTAGTCACCAGAATTATTACCATGTTAATGAGAATTATACACTGCTCCCAGACTGACAAGCAGGAAGCAGCTCAGACATCTTTCCATAGTGATGTCTGCTCGCCTGCGCTGTCAGTCCCAGCCTGCTCTAGGAGGCATTGCTAAGAGCCGTTCAGCTCCAAAAGGGACTGACAGCGCAGGCGCACAGATGTCACTATGGAAAGATGTCAGTGCTGTTTCGTGCCTGTCAGTCTAGGGGCAGTGTATAATTCTCATTAACGCGGTAATAATTCTGCCGATTAACGCTACTAAGCAGCTAGTCATCAGATAGTAATTATTTGGAGCCATGTTTGTAAGGGGTGCTAGTTCCGCTTTAAAAGTATGCCAAACTGCATTTAACCCTTAGAGCCCTAGAGTGGTACCCCTCCAGCACTCAAAGGGTGAACTCAGGCAAACATTGGGAGAATTTTTTTTAACACTACTTGCACTGACGTTCATTTTACAGGAAAGAAGGTAAGAAGATGAGATGAAAGATGATTAGAGAGAACAGAAGAAGGAAGATTGAAGAAGAAGATGGATAGTTGATGATAGGTAAATGTTACACAGATTTGAGTGATAGGCTAGTGTTTGGGTAGCATTATTGCACTTTACTGTTAGGGGCAGTGTAGAATTAGTGTTTGGGAGGGTGACTCAGTGTATGAGCTAATTATTAGAGCTTGACAATATTTCAGGCATAGATTTTTAGCTTTTTTTCCTTTGATGTTCCCATTATTCACACTATTTAGCATGAGTTTTGGGAACTTAACACACAGAAGGGATATTTGGCCACAAGTCCTTTTTTGTGGCCTAACGTCCTTTGTGGTTTCAGCTGGTTGGACAATTGAATTGCTCCACTAGCACTTTCTGCTAATGGTCCTTTAGCCAATATTGCTCTAACGGGTGTTTTACCAGCCTCAATTGAATCAAGGCCCTAGCCTCAGTATGATGTTTGCAGGACTTCAGTCAGTTTCAGGCCCAAGACATGTGTATAAAAATTGAAGTCCAGGCCACAGACTGGAGTAACTGATTAAATGACTGATGGAGTTAGCATGTGTCTCGGTCATATTTCAGAGTAACAATGTTTTCATTTTATGCAATAAAATTCTTCTGATCCTTTAATTTGGCCTGTTCCTTCTTCATGTCAGTTATCCAGTGACAAACCACAGTGGAGTATCCTATACACAAGGATCTGCCACATGTGTAACAGTCCTTTTACTTCATGTGACTCCCATTGACTTCCATCGTGGTGTGTTTGGCTTACACTTGTGTGCATACAGCCCCTGTTAAGTTTAGTTGTCCAATACACTTCAGCTGTTGTTGAAGTAGTATGACTTCCATCATCCTCATCCAGTCATTGGATGGCTTAGGGTGATTGAAGTTATAGTTCAGGAACAGCTGTAGAGCTAAACAGTTCAAGTCACTGTTCTAGAGCTGTAGTAGTTCCTTTTCATCCCTGCATCTTTCATAAGTGGTCAGCATTAAAGTGATGATGTGACATCCTTAAATAGTAACTTGCTCTTGTACTCTATGTACTGAAAGGAAACAATATTATAAAGCATGATACAAACTTCAGACTGAGTTCCAACTTTTGGCATGAACAATTAAAATTGGAATAAAAACCCTGAAGCCCAGTTCCAGTTCCTTACTCTGGAGGCCATGTGCTATGTGAGAATCGTTGCCTGTCTCAGATGTTGACTATGGATCCAACGGTAACTAGCACTGTTATAACCATGCATGAATCTGTCATCACAGCTCACTTTCCGCTCTTGGACACTGATGAACAAATAGACAACCTACAATGTGACAGATGTGTATGGTAGTGGTGGCGGGGGGGACTGGCATGGTGTGATTTGTGTATGTATATTGTTTATACCATTGTCATACGCGATCCTCTATCTCAGATTATTGACACACATTACTTATCGGTCATAGCAGTGGTCCCAAGTGGGTTAAATGGTGGAAACCCTTCTTCACATTCCTCCTACACCTCCTCATCTGTACTGCTGTTAAAGGGATAGTAATACTTCATTTTAACTTTATTTTATTTTGTAGGCATTAAAAACACATGAAGAATTATATGTCTTATCTCTCAAAACTTTATGGTTTATGAGATATTCACAAGCAAAGTTTCCCCCTCCAACCCCTTTTACCTAGTGTAAGCAATCTCTTCTCAGATGTGGAATGCAGTCCATAGACCAGACAGATAACAGAAGGGGACACTCTTATTTCTATGGAAAAAATTAAATCCCTGCCCCCCTTGACAAGCTCTTTAGGTTTTTCCCTTATCTTAATTGAAGATTGTCCCTCTCTGCAGTCTACCTGGGCACCTCCCTTCTGCTCTGGCTAATCAATGTGATATCAGTAAAAGGGGGGGGAGGGGTACACTTTGTCATTGAATTACTCTGGAACTACAACTCTGACCGAATTGAAATAACACTCTCCAAAGTCCAAATACTATGATGATTGATTAGTGCTGCTTTTTTTATGAAACATTACTATCCCTTTAATATATTTGTCCTGGCTTTGTCTGTCATACTCCACTGCAGCAGTAGCCATAGGTGTTATTTGGACAGAACTAACTGTTGGCACTGGTAGTAGAATACTCTCTGACACGTAAATAACTTCACTACTTCTTTTTTCTTCCCTAGAGCCCTGGGAACTTTTTAAAGTGCTTCTGCTGCTGCTGTCACGCCGCTTACCCCTTGTTCCTCCTGTCTTCCGGTCGCGGCTGTTTCTCCTCTGGTTGCCTCTGATTATTCAGAGTCTTCCGGGTTCGGCGTGTCGGCATGCGAGTGACGTCACCGCCCGGCATCTATATAGGGCGACAGCTTGCTTCGTTCGGAGCACTATCACAGTGTTCCAGTCTAGTACTGACCTCTTCTCTTCGCTCTTAGTCTTCAGACATTCTATTTTATATTGATATCCAGTGTATGACCTGTGGCTAGACTCCTGACTCCTCTATTGTGTATTGCTGAATTTAACCCTTTGATCTCCAGTGTATGACCTGTGGCTAGACTCCTGACACCTCTACTTTTGAATGCTGAATTTAACCCTTTGATCTCCAGTGTATGACCTGTGGCTAGACTCCTGACACCTCTATTTTTGAATGCTGAATTTAACCCATTGATATCCAGTGTATGACCTGTGGCTAGACTCCTGACTCCTCTATTGTGTATTGCCGAATTTAACCTATTGATCTCCAGTTCTTGGGGAGTTTATTGCTACTCTGTAGCCACCGTACTCCAGCTACGCTCCCTAACCATCGCTCTCAAGCCTTCACTCCCCCCTGCAGGAGAGTTTGTACTGTCCACGGAAGAGCTATCCAGGTCTTGGTCCTAGCTCAACTAGGATCAGACATCTGGCCTTGCGGTCAGCAACTATAACCCGGCCCTAGCCGCAGCACAGCCTTACCGTGACAGTCACCGTACCACGAGCCACGATCTCTAGGCAGCGCACTCTAGCACTCCCTCTCCTGCAGGCTTACGCCTACTTTGGGTTTCCTGTTAGGTTCTGACAGAGTGATAGTGCCATACCATTCTCATGGCGTTGGATCCAAAGGATGTCTCTAAGGCGGTAATCCAGCAAGCAGCCGTACTAGAGAAACATGCTACCCACATTCAGCGCTTGGACCAGAAGCTTGATTCTATTGCTTCTCTTTTACAAAACTTGCAGGAAAGTTTAGAACGGCCCTCGCCTGCGCCTGTTCCCCCACCTGTGTCATCTGTTCCTGCTTCAACATCGGCTGTTGCGCCTTCCCGTTTACCTCTTCCTGACCGTTATGATGGTGATCCAGCTCAATTGCGGGGTTTTGTGCACCAATGTTTCCTCCACTTTCGTAATCAGCCTGAGGTATATGCTTCCCATCAGGCTCGTATTACCTTTCTTGTATCCCTTCTCCGGGGGAGGGCTTTGTCATGGGTCACCCCCCTAATGGATCGTCAATCCCACTTAATGGATGATTTTGACGCCTTCTTGAATGCTTTTCGTTCGGTCTTCGATATTCCTGGCCGTCAGGCCAAAGCAGAGGCCTCGCTCTTAGAATTGCAGCAGGGTACTCAGTCCTTTGCACAATACGCTATTGAATTCAGGACTTTAGCTTATGATACTGACTGGGGTAATGGAGCTCTTAAGGCAGCCTTTAGGCGTGGTCTCTCTGATAAATTAAAGGATGAGCTGACTACGCGCGACATACCTCCCACCTTGGAGGGATTGATTTCTTTGTGTACATCTCTGGACACCCGTTTGCAAGAGAGGCGGTTAGAAAAAGAAAGGGATCGGTCCCGACGCCCTATGCTCCGTCCTCCTATTCGCCTTGCACCCCGTTTTCAGAATCCGCCCATTCCAGCAGATAACCCTCCAGAACCTATGGAGATTGGGAGACTTACTCGCCTCACTGAAGAGGAGAAGACTAGGCGTCGACAACGAGGATTATGCCTTTATTGTGGACAGCCAGGCCATATCGCCCGTGTTTGTCCTAATAAACCGGGAAACGGTCAAGCTTAGTGAGACCGGAGGGACTCTCTCTAAGCCACTCAGTACTTCCCTCTGCTTCCTCTCAACGCCTCATTGTTTCACTCCATCTATCATGGGCTTCTTTTTCTATACATGCTGACGCCTTAATTGATTCTGGAGCAGCAGGGGTCTTTATGGACTTAGCCTTTGCTCAACGGCATGCTATACCACTGTTGCCCAAAGACCCTCCAGTGAATATTAGGGTCATTGATGGTTCTCCTCTTGGCTCTGGTCTTATTACCCTTGCCACCATACCCATTCGAGTCTTCATGCCTCCGGGGCATTATGAGGAGTTGTCTTTTGACATTATCACTGCACCACTGTCTCCTCTCATACTAGGTTATCCATGGCTACGTCTTAATAATCCTAACATTGATTGGAGACAGGGGACTCTCTCATTTCTACCTCTCTCTTCAGTGGTTCTGTCCACTGTTCCTTCTCCTCTAAGTGGATCTGATGCTCTGTGTGGTGAAGTACCAGAGCCCTACCTACAATATTCTGATGTCTTTTCTAAAGTACAAGCGGAAACATTACCACCACATCGAGAATACGATTGCCCCATAGATCTCCTGCCTGGTGCTATTCCTCCTAAGGGTAGGACGTACCCTTTATCGTTACCCGAGACTGCAGCACTAGAAAAATACATACAGGAGAATCTTGCACGTGGTTTCATCCGGCCATCCGTATCTCCGGCCGGGGCGGGTTTTTTTTTTGTAAAGAACAAGGATGGTTCCTTGCGCCCTTGTATAGATTATAGGGGACTGAATGCCGTCACTCAGAAAAATTGTTACCCTCTACCACTGATACCTGAGCTTTTGGAACACTTACGAGGTTCTACTGTGTTTACGAAACTAGATCTGCGTGGCGCATATAATTTGATCCGTATACGTGATGGTGATGAATGGAAGACCGCTTTTAATACCCGTTTTGGGCACTACGAATATTGTGTAATGCCCTTTGGTTTAAGGAATGCCCCAGCGGTCTTTCAGGCATTTGTGAACGATCTGTTTAGGGATCTACTACTATCTTGTGTCATTGTATACTTGGATGACATATTAATATATTCCAAGGATATTACGGAGCATCGAGCCCAGGTGTCTCTGGTCCTTCAACGCTTAAGAGACAACCGACTATATGCTAAACCCGAGAAATGCGCCTTTGAGAAAACTTCTTTACCATTTTTGGGTTACATCATATCCACTTCTGGTATAGCTATGGATCCTGGTAAGGTCTCTGCAGTCTTGGACTGGCAAGTACCTCGCACAGTTAGAGCCATTCAACGTTTTGTTGGGTTTTCTAATTATTACCGAAGGTTTATCAGGCATTTCTCACAGATTATCCGGCCCATTATCTTACTGACTTGTAAGGATGCCAACCCCTCCTCCTGGTCTGGTGAGGCTCTGAAGGCATTCAATACTTTGAAAGAAGCTTTTACCAGTGCTCCTATTCTGACTTATCCTGATCCTGCTTTGCCATTTACTCTTGAAGTTGATGCCTCGGAATATGCAGCTGGAGCTGTTCTTTCTCAGCGCACTGGCTCAGACGGAGCATTACACCCCTGTTGTTACTTCTCTCTACGTTTCTCTGTCTCGGAGAAGAATTACGATACTGGCAACAGGGAGTTATTAGCCATAAAGATGGCTTTGGAGGAGTGGCTTTATCTATTGGAAGGGTCTGTACATCCAATAAGCATACTTACGGATCATAGGAATTTGGCCTATTTAGCCTCTGCTAAACGCTTGACTGCTCGTCAAGCCCGATGGTCTTTGTTTTTTGCCCGCTTTGATTTTACTATCTCTTATATACCTGGTAGTAAAAATCTGAAAGCAGATGCTCTTTCCAGGATGTTCGATCCCACCATTACCCCACCTAAATCGGGGGAACCCATTATCCCACCTTCTAAATTTGTGGGTGCTTTGACAACTGCTGTACTCCAACGCATTCAAGATGCTCAGCTAGATCAACGTTCTACATGTAATACTCCCCCTGGTTCCCTTTATGTTCCAGATGTGTATCGTAAGGAGGTGTTGGCTTGGGCTCACCAGTCTTTTGTAGCTGGTCATCCCGGAGTAAAGCGCACTCATGATTTACTTAGGCGCTATTTTTGGTGGCCGTGCTCCTTACAGGATGCTGTTCAATGGGTAAAGACTTGTTCTCTCTGTGCTCGGATGAAGACACCTAGGGCTAAACCAATGGGTCTCCTCCAACCCCTACCTGTTCCAGCCTTGCCTTGGACCCACTTAGCTTTAGATTTCATAGTGGACCTACCTGCTTCTTCGGGTAAAACCACGATTCTTGTGGTTGTAGACCGATTCACAAAACAAGCTCATTTTCTACCTCTCCCTAAATTGCCTACTGCTCCTGAACTTGTTGATATTTTTATTGAAGGCATAGTGCGTCTTCATGGACTTCCCCTTCACCTCACATCAGACAGGGGAGCTCAGTTTGTGGCTCACTTTTGGAAGGGATTTTGTTCCCGTTTGGGTATCTCTTTGCATTTTTCTTCGGCATATCACCCTCAGACGAATGGCCAAACTGAGAGATTGAACCAATCCCTTGAGCACTATTTACGGACATATTGCAACCAACATCATAACAATTGGTCCTCTCTTTTGCCTTTGGCTGAACTTTCCTACAACTCCCTTCGACAGTCCTCCCTTGGTTGTTCTCCCTTTTTTGCGGCTTTGGGGTATAATCCCCGCCTTCTTTTATTGTCTCCTGGAGTTTCTTTAGTACCAGCGGCTGAAAGGAGAGTACAATCTATGGTTACACATTGGCAGTCTGTACGATCCTCACTGTTGAAAGCACAGTATTCCCAGAAATCTTTTGCTGATCGCCTTCGGACTCCATCACATGTCTATCAGGTCGGGGACCGGGTTTGGCTGTCAACGAAGAATATACGCTTAGCCCAGCCCTCCATTAAATTGGGTCCTCGTTTTATTGGTCCCTATCGTACTACGCGACGTCTGCCCGCCGTCTCTTATCGTCTGGCTCTGCCTCGTAGCCTCCGCATTCATCCAGTCTTTCATGTCTCGTTGTTGAAGGCATTTCTTCCGTCCAGTACTTTGCTCCGCCCCTCTTCTCCACCTGCACCGGTCACGGTAGATGGGCAGGAGGAGTATATTGTCGATGGTATTCTGGACTCACGTCGTTCTCGGGGGGGTTTACGGTACCTCGTTAACTGGAAAGGTTATGGTCCTGAGGAGTGCTCCTGGGTCCGCTCCTCTGATGTTCACGCCCCTGCTTTAGTTCGTGCATTTCATCAAGCTTACCCCTCAAAACCCGGCTCTTAGGGCTCCTGGGGCGCCCTATTGGGTTGGGGGCAGTGTCACGCCGCTTACCCCTTGTTCCTCCTGTCTTCCGGTCGCGGCTGTTTCTCCTCTGGTTGCCTCTGATTATTCAGAGTCTTCCGGGTTCGGCGTGTCGGCATGCGAGTGACGTCACCGCCCGGCATCTATATAGGGCGACAGCTTGCTTCGTTCGGAGCACTATCACAGTGTTCCAGTCTAGTACTGACCTCTTCTCTTCGCTCTTAGTCTTCAGACATTCTATTTTATATTGATATCCAGTGTATGACCTGTGGCTAGACTCCTGACTCCTCTATTGTGTATTGCTGAATTTAACCCTTTGATCTCCAGTGTATGACCTGTGGCTAGACTCCTGACACCTCTACTTTTGAATGCTGAATTTAACCCTTTGATCTCCTGTGTATGACCTGTGGCTAGACTCCTGGCACCTCTACTTTTGAATGCTGAATTTAACCCTTTGATCTCCTGTGTATGACCTGTGGCTAGACTCCTGACACCTCTACTTTTGAATGCTGAATTTAACCCTTTGATCTCCAGTGTATGACCTGTGGCTAGACTCCTGACACCTCTATTTTTGAATGCTGAATTTAACCCATTGATATCCAGTGTATGACCTGTGGCTAGACTCCTGACTCCTCTATTGTGTATTGCCGAATTTAACCTATTGATCTCCAGTTCTTGGGGAGTTTATTGCTACTCTGTAGCCACCGTACTCCAGCTACGCTCCCTAACCATCGCTCTCAAGCCTTCACTCCCCCCTGCAGGAGAGTTTGTACTGTCCACGGAAGAGCTATCCAGGTCTTGGTCCTAGCTCAACTAGGATCAGACATCTGGCCTTGCGGTCAGCAACTATAACCCGGCCCTAGCCGCAGCACAGCCTTACCGTGACAGTCACCGTACCACGAGCCACGATCTCTAGGCAGCGCACTCTAGCACTCCCTCTCCTGCAGGCTTACGCCTACTTTGGGTTTCCTGTTAGGTTCTGACAGCTGCTAGTGATGGCACATTTGTCCTGCTGATAGTGTGTCTCCTAGTCAGACCTGTGGTTGTGCTTCAAGTGGGATCTCATAGAGGAGGTGCCTAGGTGTGAGCCTGCTTTCCCCCTGCTCACTTGCATTTTGCACAGACAACAGATCGCAACATGCTTAGCTTGAGGATCCTGAGTGAAGTACCTCCATATTGTAGACTTCATGGAATGAAGGGTTCCTGGGGTGGTGCTGCTGCTACGTCTAGTACTGGGGCTAGATATTGATGTAATTCTACTGCCACTACTACTAGGTGTCAAACGTGCAGCACTTACAGCAGCAGCAGCAGCAGCAGAGGCACTCGCCATATCTAACATTGTGGATGTTAACCTGTGTTGCTGTTGCTGGGTACTCAAAACAGGTGTGTGTGGCTGAGTGGGACTTGGACTTTAAAGAGGTGATGATGCTGATGATGACTGATAGAGGGACTGTGTGCTTTTTGACATCTGTGCTTGTCCAGAGTCAGACTTTCCAATGGCTTTCTCAAACAGTTTATAGACAGGCACAGTGCTCTTTAAAAGTGGTGGAAGATTCAGCCTTTGACTTTCTGCTAACCTTATAGCCCTGTCATCATCCTCACTCTCAACTTCATCTGCATCTGAACAAGAGAAGGATGCTGAAGGGATATATTCTACATCTGCATCATCATCAGTCATCATTAGGTCATCCTCAGCAGCATCAGCATCACCTGACAGTTCTTGACCACTACTACCTTTATATTCCTCTAAGCGTTTAGAGGTCTAAAACAATTTATTTTAACTTTTACTGTAAAGTTCCCTACTACTTTGAGGATGGGTATTTTGGTGCTTGTTTATCTCACTGTCTGATGCAGCAGGTGGTTCAGCTGCTACACCTTCCTCTATTAGGCTATTGCCAGCATCATCAACACTTGAATGTGACTTGTTCTCATCTTCAGTGTTCTTCTTATATGGTTCTTTATTTCTACTTGCACTGGTGGTGCTGGAACTATTTTTGCTGGGACCTTGACAAACTGCATCCTCCCTTGGAGTAGAGGGATCATCATCATTAATTGCACACGCAGCAGCAACCATTGCTGCAGTCAGTTTTTGAACTACTACTTTACTCTCATCTCCCTGCACTGCTCCACTCCTTCCTCTTCCCCTTGTGCATTTGATGGACAGTACTCAACTACATTGTGTTTTTTTACTCTGCGTTACACTATACAACTGATGGAGCTGTATGATGCCTTGCCTAAGTCCAGTCAGCTGTCTGTCACTGTCACCTAATATATTTAGTTCTTTATTATTTTTTTTTATTATTATTATTTTTTTTGAGTTGCAAAAGCTTTATTGATATGAAAGTAAATAGTACAGAATATAGAAAGCTTCAGTTACATATTGATCCATACAAGTAACAATAGGAGCATAGTTATGAAAGAGACACAGGACAATGTCCTGAATAAAACATATTGCACTTATATGAGTTATATAATTCGCTGAATTGAGAATACAAATTGTTAAGTAACAATGTGACAGCTATATCTGTCTAAAGTCTGCACAACCCCTTCAACATTACACGCTCTCCAGAGGAGATGCCAAGGTAAGATCAGGTTGAGGAGGAAGGATGAGGACAGGACAGAATAAGAATAGGACCACAGTCCCACAAGAGTAAGCTAATCAGGAGAGAAAAGGAGAGAATAAGAGTGCAGACCACCTATTCGGATAACCAACCTAGGCCGAAGGATTATTCACCCCGATAGCAATAGACAGCCTAGCTGAACCTTCCACCCCGAGAGAACTCCAATATTTTTTTTTAAATATATTTTATTATCAGATTGCTCCATACAGTTTAAATACAAAGAGAAAAAGGGAACACATGTTAAATCACACAGGTACAACAATAATACATAGATCTTAGTAGCAATGAAAAGAACATATGCAGATCAGTAGAATGTGTAGAGACAACCTGAGGTTTTTCATTATTATTTCAAACTTCAATAACCCAAACTCATAAAAGCTAACCTAACTTATCTATTACTATATCTCCCACCCCCAAGTCCTCTCTCTCCTGAGCCCGCAGCGCCCCCCTACCCGCCAGCCATTAGCGACATAAGATCCCATTACGCACAAGGGTCACACACAATGCTACGCATCAGTTATACATCACAATCATCCACACAGCAAGTAGATATGATCACAATCAATCATTCATCACTATAAAGTTGCACATCATCAGGAGTCATAGCACCATCTGCTCTCTCTGGCCACCAGGTCTGCCATCGTCCCCAGACCTTGTCAAACTTAGTCGGGGTACCCCGATGTAAGTAAACCAATTTATAATGTGGAATTATCACGGTTCCCGTGATTCTGCTGTCACTCTCTGCTGTGGTGCTCTCTCATTGGCGGGGCTTGTTTAGCCCACCCAGGGTGGCCTTCATATACCGGGCCTCTGGCATCTGTCAGGTGCTCTTTCGTGGTGTTCCCGTACCTGTGCATCCGTTGCTGTGTTCCTGCGTTCCTGTGTACCGATTCGGGCTGTCTGACTACTCTTGTTGTTCCTGCTCTGTGATTGACCCAGCTTGGCTGACGATCCTGTTCCGTGATTGACCCGGTTTGGCTGACGATCCTGCTCCGTGATTGACCCGGCTTGGCTGACGTTACTGCTCTGTGATTGAACCGGCTTGGCTGACGTTACTGCTCCGTGACCTGCTTCCTGTGTTCCTGTGAGATCCTGATTATATGTCGCTTGGTGACATTCTGAACTGTGTATGCAGTGCTGTGCAGACTGATCACCCACTTAACCCTTGCAGAGCTTGTTGCCTCCGCTACTGAGCCTGTCCGTGAACACTTGCAGGGCTTGTTGCCTCCGTTACCGAGCCTGTCCGTTAGCACTTGCTGAGCTTGTTGCATCCGTTACCGAGCCTGTCCGTTAACACTTGCAGAGCTTGTTGCCTCAGCTACCGAGCCTGTCCATTAACACTTGCAGAGCAAATGTGGTCTCCATTAACTGTGTTTTCTCCTTACACCTTATGAGCACAGAATAGCAGTCGTTGCACCGCGTGGTGTTTTTGGGCGATTCCTCTAGCTCTTGCAGTGTTTGTCTCCGTTACCTCACCGGAAGGGTGTCATTGGCTCTGGTCTCATTCAGCTCTCGCAGTGTTGTGCCTTCATTACCGCACCGGTAGAGTGCTACTAGCTCAAGTTCCATTTAGCTCTTGCAGTGTCTATGACTCCCTTACCACACCTAAGGGGTGCTATTGGCTCTGGTCCCATTCGGCTCTTGCAGTGTTGTGACTCCGTTCCTGCACCAGGAGGGTGCTAGTGGCTCTAGTTCCATTCAGCTCTTGCAATACTGTTGGGTATCTCGCTGATCACCTGTTCCTGTAGTGTTTCAGTTCTGCCTCACTGCTAAGGTGCTTCCCACCTCGCACCACTGACTGGGCTGTTATTATCATCTACTGGGTGCTGGCTACACACACCACAACAGAGACTGATTACTTGCATTGGGTTTTAACCCTTATGCCACTACTGTTCCCGGTTATCTTCCAGTATTGCCCCAAGACTTATTGTGCCTGTAAAGACATCCATTATACTTATCCATATACGTGTTATTACCTATTCTAGCCCTAGGAGGCAGTGTTCCTTGTTTTCGCTCAATAAAACTGTGTTTTATTTTAACTTCCGGTCTGACTGTCTTTAAAAACCATTACAGGAATATACTGTAAAACCAGGTTTATCCACTCTCTGCAATTGGGAACTCTGTTTGACACCCAGTTCAAGGCCACCACCTTTCTCGCCATCACCAAAAGCTCACTCAATAGAGATCTGTCTGTTGCAGCCTCAACCTCATCAGAAAAATAGACAATAAACAAATCTTTGGATACACAGGAACAGGCCTCCCCAACACCAGGGCCACAATGCGCATTATTTCCGTCCAAAACCTCCTGACCCCAGGACATTCCCAAATCATATGCAAGTATGTGCCCTGAACATTATCGCATCGGTGACAGCAGTTGGTGCCCGAATTCCCCATTTTGTACAATTTGACCGGCGTATAATAAATTCTATGTAGGATATTCAGCTGTATCATCTGGTGTCTAGTCGATGTCGCCACCAGTGCTGGTCCCACCTTGGCCATGTCCCATTCCCAGTTCTCTAAAGGACCCACGTCCATTTTCCATTTGTTCCATGAAGGAAATGCCTGACACTGCATGTGAGAATCTAGCCACTGGTAAATGAAAGAGAGGGGTCTCGGAGGCTCAAGAATCAACAATCTAGTAAGAAGCGGAAACGTAGAAATCATCGGGGCTCGATCGCCCCACTGAGCTCTAAGAGCATGCCTAATACACAAATATGAGTAAAAGAGATTATGTGGTACATGGTACTCGTCGTGCAGTTGTGCAAAGGATTTCAACAGATTATCCTGGTATAATTGTCCAAGTGTATTGATTCCACATCTAGCCCACAAGGGACCAAACTCGCTACCCAGCAAATGGTGTATCCCCGCGGCGCCCCATAAGGGGGTATCCGGATCCATGGCTATATACCCCAACATCTTTTTCAATTCCACCCACGACTCATGTAGAGTCGTGACTAAAGGAGTCCGAAGTTTAAAAACCACAGGGCCACCATGTAAAAACTGGGGCAGCCTATAAGCAGGCTGTAATAATAATGTATCTATTTGCATAGTCTGGTAATGAGGCTGGGGAGAAACAAAATTTAACGCATACCAACATTGTGCTGCTAAATAGTACCTATAGAAGTTGGGCAAGGCAATTCCCCCTTCTCATTTTGGTCTCATGAGAATAGTGAGCTTGAGTCTGGACTGACCCCCTCGCCATCGAAAATGCGAAATAATTTTGTCTATTTGTTGGAAGTATTTTTTTGGAATAGGAACCGGCGTATTTTGAAAAATATATAAAAATTTGGGCAAAAAAATCATTTTAATAAGGTTCGACCTACCAATAACATTTAAGGCCAGATGAAGCAATGTCATAGTTTTATCATTAAAGTATTGAAGAGTAGGTATCAAATTCAGCTGCAAAAAGGAGTCCGTCTTCGCCGCCACCCTAATCCCCAGATATGTACACTCAGCCACATAAGAAAGCAGGATGTCTGTTGATTGATATTCCTGCAGACCCTTATCAATCGGAATCAAAGAGGACTTAGTCCAGTTTATTTGAATTCCAGAGTAGGAGCCGAAATCGTCCACCAATTTTAACGTGGTCCGCAAGGAATTCCCATCATCTCCTAGGAAGAGCAAGATGTCATCAGCATATAACGCAAGCTTTTCCTCTCTGCCCTCTATACTGAGCCCTCGAATCAATGGATTTGCACGAATTAGGACAGCCAGGGGCTCCAGGGCCAAGGCAAACAAGCCCGGTGAAAGTGGGTAGCCCTGCCTAGTACCGCGATGCAGGGGGAAAAATGGCCAACTCAAACCACCCGTCACCACAGAAGCCCTGGGGTTACTATACAAAATATGTATCCAATTAATAAAGGATGGGCCAAACCCAAAGCCTCGGGGCACGTGCCAAAGGTATGCATCAATAGACGCTATCACCCGAGTTCCGATGGTATCGTGAGGAAGTTGCAGGTGCATGAATAGCCGTCTGAGATTGTGTGACGTTGATTTGCCTGAGATAAAGCCAGTTTGGTCTTCATGTATTATGGTTCCCAGCACCATATTTAATCTGGTAGCCAGAATTTTTGCCACAATTTTAGCATCCGTAGTCAACAAAGAAATGGGCCTGTATGAGTCTCAGACCTCCAGGTCTTTTCCTGGCTTGGGCAATACAATAAAGGAAGCATAATTCATGGAATCTGGAAGGCGTCTGTCAATAGCAGCATAAAAGGTATTCAACAGATGGGGGGCCAAGACATCCGCATATTCCTTATACCATTCCGCAGGAAGACCATCCACACCCGGTGCCTTGCCCGCCGGCAAACTATGGATAGCTTCCACCACCTCCCTGAGAAGTGTAGGCGCATCCAACATTTGTTTATGCTCAAAGGAAAACTGTGGAAGGTCACATTGACCAATAAAGCAAGAAATCTGGGATTCAGAGCGGGCCAATCAAGATTCATATAGATGAGAATAGAAGTGTTGAAATCGTCAATCACCTATGGGTCTAGTATCAATTCATCCCCGGGATCATGGAGTGAAGAAACCAACGGCGTCCCCCTGTGCTGAGAAACCAGGTGAGCCATCAACTGAACTCCAGTATTTTAACCGGGCACCCCAAGCATTGTGAAACCCCTTCCACCCCCCCGCATGGGTCTTCTCTAACCATTCACAGGACTGGACCCTCAATTGCCATTCCCTGACTGTAGGTGGGGTATCACACTTCCAATGCAGAGGGATCAGTTGCCTAATTACCGTAGAAAGAATCTGAAAAAGCACTTTACCATGAACAGAAATCAAAGTCTGTTCGGGCCATATAGTAAATAAAAATCAGGTTGGAGTTGTAGGGAGAGATACTGCCAGGACCTTGCTAATACACTCTGCCACTTGAAGCCAGAAGGAACTAAGATGCTGGAAGTCCCACCATATGTGAAACATTGTACCTACCTGATCATTGCATCTCCAGCAAGCAGAAGAACAGGACGGATAAGCCACTGCAAGTCTATCTGGTGTATAGTACCATCTAGTTATAAATTTAAAATTGTCTTCTCTGCCAGCTATGTCCCTAGTGTAGGATAGGAGAGAACACATTATGCCTCTCCATTGTACCATGGTCCAGGAAAGGCCAAGCTCGCTTTCCCATCTCCTAAGAAAATGGGGTTTTGGGGACAAGGGGGCTGCATTGAAAAGTTTATATAATCTGAAGACCGTGTGGGTGTTGAAATAACCCTTCCTGAGCTCATCCTCAAAGAGTGTTAAAGTTCGCCCCAAGGAATTATCCGTGACGAAGCGTTGGAGAAAGTGAGATACCTGACGGTACTGTCAATAGTGTGTAAGTGGGAGAGAGTAAGTAGATTGTAAAATCTCAAAAGAAATGTGTTCCAGAAGAAAAAAGTTTGTCAATAGAGTGAATGCCATATTCTTTTCAAGCTGAAAAGAATCCTGACCTAAACCCTGGAAGAAAGTCTGGGTGACCATAAATAGTCATAAGAGGTGAGGGAAAACATGCACATGAATATTGGTGCACAATGAGAAACCAAGCTGCGAGGGCTCTCTGTAAAATTGGATGTTGAAATTCCATAAGCCTAGAAAGAACAGGCTTCATCCATAAAAAGTTTTCGGGGCATAGCAAGGTATAATGATTGTGTAGAGAAAGAACCCAGTCTTTCCTGACTGGTTCATGGCAGTCAACCAAAAGAGCCACTGAAGATGCTTGATATAGCTTGAGGATATTAGGCATGCCCATACCGCCCTGTGATGGGGGGGGATAAATATGTAGTTTCTACTCTCTGTCTCTTGAATGCCCAAACAAGCGAAAAGTGAATGCAGCCCCGTAGGGTAATATACACGTACACACATATATCTTTATTAGACAGTAGTGTTGAGCGAGCATGCTCGGCCGATGCTCGGATCGGCTCGAGCATCGCTCTGCTCGGCACATGGCGGTACTCGTACGAGTACCGCATGTGCTCGCCCGCCATGTTCGGGTCTCCTCCCCGCACGTTTTGCGGCTGCTGCGCAGCCAATAAACGTGCAGGGAGGCTCTGACATCGGTGTAATGCCAGCAGCCATGTTGGCTGCTGGCATTACACTGATTGGCTGGCCAGAACCCGTGGTCAGGTGCTGTATAGCACCTGACCATCGAGTTCGGCTCAGTCTGAGCCAGGGAGAGCTGAGGATAGGAAGGGAAAGGCAGTGTAGGGAGGAAAAAAACAAAAATTGTGAAAAAAAAAGAACCAAAAGTCCTTTTTAGGACTACTGTGTGTGGGGGCAGCAGGTTATTTGGTGTGGGGGGAAAAAAACAAAAAAAAAAAAAAAAAATATATATATATTCTGTTTAGTGTGCAAAGTTGCAGATTAGAGCACATTCTGTTTAGTGTGCACAGTTGCAGATTAGAGCACATTCTGTTTAGTGTGCAAAGTTGCAGATTAGAGCACATTCTGTTTAGTGTGCAAAGTTGCAGATTAGAGCACATTCTGTTTAGTGTGCAAAGTTGCAGATTAGAGCACATTCTGTTAAGTCTTCAAACTAAAATATCAAAGTCACGTATTCCATTCAGTGTGCGTCGCCGCAGTTTAGCAGCACATTCTGAGTACTGTGCAGAGTTGCAGAATAGGAAGAAATACTGTTAAGTCTTCAAACTAAAATATCAAAGTCACATATTCCATTCAGTGTGCTTCGCCGCAGTGTAGCAGCACATTCTGTGTACTGTGCAGAGTTGCAGAATAGGAAGAAATACTGTTAAGTCTTCAAACTAAAATATCAAAGTCACATATTCCATTCAGTGTGCTTCGCCGCAGTTTAGCAGCACATTCTGTGTACTGTGCAGAGTTGCAGAATAGGAAGAAATACTGTTAAGTCTTCAAACTAAAATATCAAAGTCACATATTCCATTCAGTGTGCTTCGCCGCAGTTTAGCAGCCTATTCTGTGTACTGTGCAGAGTTGCAGAATAGGAAGAAATACTGTTAAGTCTTCAAACTAAAATATCAAAGTCACATATTCCATTCAGTGTGCTTCGCCGCAGTGTAGCAGCACATTCTGTGTACTGTGCAGAGTTGCAGAATAGGAAGAAATACTGTTAAGTCTTCAAACTAAAATATCAAAGTCACATATTCCATTCAGTGTGCTTCGCCGCAGTTTAGCAGCACATTCTGTGTACTGTGCAGAGTTGCAGAATAGGAAGGAATACTGTTAAGTCTTCAAACTAAAATTTCAAAGTCACATATTCCATTCAGTGTGCTTCGCCGCAGTTTAGCAGCACATTCTGTGTACTGTGCAGAGTTGCAGAATAGGAAGAAATACTGTTAAGTCTTCAAACTAAAATTTCAAAGTCACATATTCCATTCAGTGTGCGTCGCCGCAGTTTAGCAGCACATTCTGTGTACTGTGCAGAGTTGCAGAATAGGAAGAAATACTGTTAAGTCTTCAAACTAAAATATCAAAGTCACATATTCCATTCAGTGTGCTTCGCCGCAGTGTAGCAGCACATTCTGTGTACTGTGCAGAGTTGCAGAATAGGAAGAAATACTGTTAAGTCTTCAAACTAAAATATCAAAGTCACATATTCCATTCAGTGTGTTTCACCGCAGTTTAGCAGCCTTTTCTGTGTACTGTGCAGAGTTGCAGAATAGGAAGAAATACTGTTAAGTCTTCAAACTAAAATATCAAAGTCACATATTCCATTCAGTGTGTTTCACCGCAGTTTAGCAGCCTTTTCTGTGTACTCTGCAGAGTTGCAGAATAATAAGAAATACTGTTAAGTTTTCAAACTCAAATATTAAAGTCACATATTCCATTCAGTGTGTTTCAATGCCGTTTAACAGCCTATTCTGTGTACTCTGTACAGTTGCAGAATTATCAGAAATACTGTTAAGTTTTCAAACTCAAATATTAAAGTCACATATTCCATTCAGTGTGTTTCAACGCCGTTTAACAGCCTATTCTGTGTACTCTGTACAGTTGCAGAATTATAAGAAATACTGTTAAGTTTTCAAACTCAAATATTAAAGTCACATATTCCATTCAGTGTGTTTCACCGCCGTTTAACAGCCTATTCTGTGTACTCTGTACAGTTGCAGAATTATAAGAAATACTGTTAAGTTTTCAAACTCAAATATTAAAGTCACATATTCCATTCAGTGTGTTTCAACGCCGTTTAACAGCCTATTCTGTGTACTCTGTACAGTTGCAGAATTATAAGAAATACTGTTAAGTTTTCAAACTCAAATATTAAAGTCACATATTCCATTCAGTGTGTTTCACCGCCGTTTAACAGCCTATTCTGTGTACTCTGTACAGTTGCAGAATAATAAGAAATACTGTTAAGTTTTCAAACTCAAATATTAAAGTCACATATTCCATTCAGTGTGTTTCAACGCCGTTTAACAGCCTATTCTGTGTACTCTGTACAGTTGCAGAATTATAAGAAATACTGTTAAGTTTTCAAACTCAAATATTAAAGTCACATATTCCATTCAGTGTGTTTCAACGCCGTTTAACAGCCTATTCTGTGTACTCTGTACAGTTGCAGAATTATAAGAAATACTGTTAAGTTTTCAAACTCAAATATTAAAGTCACATATTCCATTCAGTGTGTTTCAACGCCGTTTAACAGCCTATTCTGTGTACTCTGTACAGTTGCAGAATTATAAGAAATACTGTTAAGTTTTCAAACTCAAATATTAAAGTCACATATTCCATTCAGTGTGTTTCAACGCCGTTTAACAGCCTATTCTGTGTACTCTGTACAGTTGCAGAATTATAAGAAATACTGTTAAGTTTTCAAACTCAAATATTAAAGTCACATATTCCATTCAGTGTGTTTCAACGCCGTTTAACAGCCTATTCTGTGTACTCTGTACAGTTGCAGAATTATAAGAAATACTGTCACAGGGCGTCGCAGGACATCACTCTCGAGGTCCGACCAGTGCGAACAGGTGGTCGGTTGGATGACAGCTGATACTGCTTCCAGTCGGTTAAGCACCACCCTGTCTTCCACCAAGTCCACTCTCAGTAGCCAAGAGTCTGGTCAACATAATCCTCACTCTGATCATCCTTCCTCCCACCATACACGGTCTGGTCAAAGAAGTGATCCCACACTGGGATATAGTGATGAGCTCGTCTCATCACCAATCCTTCATTTGACCCTCTCTCCAAGCACGCTTGCAGAGGAACATGACATCTTGTGCCCTGATTCACAACCTCTAGAGGCTACCCAATCACAAGAAGAAGACAGATGTGAACGGCATTTAAGGTCAAAGGAAGTAGTGGATGATGATGATGATGATGATGAGACACAGTTGCCATTAAATCAACCACTATTTCCGTCTCAAGACCTTGTTGAGGAGAATGTTATACAGTTGTCAATGACTGAGTATGTGGTGGGATCAAGACTTGAGGAGGATGATCAGAGTGAGGAAGTGGAGGAGGACTTGGTGGACGATGAGGTGACTGACCCCACCTGGGAAGGTGTATAGCCGAGCGATGACAGCAGTCCTGAGGGTGAGCCATCTGCAGCACCGCAACAGGCTGGAAGAGGCAGTGGTGTGGCTACAGAAAGAAGGCGGACCGCACCAAACCGGCCCGCAAATGTTCCACGGAGCACCCCCTTGCGTAAATCTACCTTGCCAAAGGGTAGGTGTTCCGCGGTATGGCGTTTTTTTAAGGAAAGTGCGGACGACAAAAGAATTGTAGTTTGCAACCTGTGCCACACCAGAATGAGCCGAGGCATGAACACTAGAAACCTCACCACCACCAGCATGATCCGACACATGGCATCCAAGCACCGTAGTAAGTGGGAGGAACGCCTGGATCGCCCACCTGTGTCTGCAGGCCACACCACTGCCTCCTCTTCCCCTGTTTTCGGTGCCGGCCAATCGCCTGTCGAAGGCGCAGGCCCGCATACCTCCCGCCCTGCACCTGTACCATCTGAAGCACCATCAGCGACCACATCCACTTCCCTGTCCCAGCACAGCGTCCAAATGTCGTTACCCCAGGCATTTGAGCGCAAGAGAAAGTACCCAGCCACCCACCCACAGGCCATAGCACTAACCTCACACCTTTCAAAATTACTGGCCATCGAAATGCTGCCATTTAGGCTTGTGGACACTGAGTCCTTCCGCAGCCTGATGGCAGCAGCTGTCCCTCGGTACGCGGTCCCCAGCCGCCACTACTTTTCCCGGTGTGCCATCCCCGCATTACACCACCATGTGTCCCGTAACATCACCCGTGCCCTGACCAACGCAGTTACTGGGAAGGTCCACTTAACGACTGACACATGGACAAGTGCTTGTGGCCAGGGACGCTACATTTCCCTGACGGCACACTGGGTGAATGCCGTGGAGGCTGGGAGCGACTCGGACCCTGGGATGGCACGGGTGCTACCCACGCCGAGGATTGCGGGCCCTACCTCCATCAGGGTTTCCACCAGCACCTACGTTATTGGCTCCTCCTCCTCCGTTTCCACCTCCGAATTCTCTACACACACCGCCACTCCCCCATCAGCCAGTAGCTGGAAGCAGTGTAGCACTGCAGTGGGGAAGCGTCAACAGGCCGTGCTGAAGCTGATCTGCCTTGGGGACAAACAGCACACGGCCTCAGAGCTGTTGCAGGGGATTAGTCACCAGACCGAGCAGTGGCTCTCGCCACTCAACCTGCAAGCAGGCATGGTTGTGTGTGATAATGGGCGTAACTTGGTGGCGGATTTGGAGCTCGGCAAGCTCACACACGTACCATGCCTAGCGCATGTATTTAATTTAGTGGTGCAGCGATTTCTAAAAACCTACCCCAATGTGCATGATCTCTTGACCAAGGTGCGTCGCGTGTGTGCACATTTCCGTAAGTCATCAACAGCTTCAGCCGGCCTGTTGAAGCTGCAGCAGCGCTTACAATTGCCAGCTCACCGGCTGCTGTGTGACGTGAGCACGCGCTGGAACTCCACCTTCCACATGTTGGCCCGGCTTTGTGAGCAGCAGAGGGCAGTAGTGGAGTACCAGCTGTTACACGGTCGTCGCCTCTCCGTTCAACTTCCTGTAATCAGAAGTGAGGAGTGGGAATGGATGTCAGACCTCTGCGAGGTTTTACGCAATTTTGAGGAATCGACACAGATGGTGAGCGGCGATAACGCTATTATCAGTGTAACCATCCCACTTCTGTGTCTACTGAAAAGCTCGCTGCTCACAATTAAAACCGACGCTTTGCATGTGGAAGAGGTGGAAATGGGGGAGGAAGAGCTTACACAAGGTGATAGCCAGAGCACCCTCACTTCGTCTTCTCAGCGACAATTGGAGGAGGCGGAGGAGGAGGAGGAGGAGGAGGAGGAGGAAGACACGGTTGCCTCCGCTACAGAGGGTAGCCATGGAACTTTAGTTCCATCTCTTCAGCGTGGGTGGGCAGAAGAGGAGGAAGAGGATGAGGATATTGAGAGTCAGCCTCCTGGTGAGGACAGCGAAATCTTGACTGTTGGTACTCTGGCACACATGGCTGACTTTATGTTAGGCTGCCTTTCCCGTGACCCACGCGTTGTACGCATTTTAGACAACACGGATTACTGGGTGTTCACCCTTCTGGACCCCCGCTACAAAGAGAATTTCTCATCTCTCATTCCTCCGGTGGAGAGGACAAGCAAAATGGTGCAATACCAGAAGGTTCTTGTTGAAAAATTGCTCCAAAATTTTCCATCTGACAACGCTGGCGGCAGAGTACGTGCTACCTTGGCCAACAGAGAAGGGGAGAAAAGGGGAGCACACAGCAGTTCCGACAAAGGCAGGGCAACACTCTCCAAGGCGTGGGACACCTTCATGACACCCCGCCAGCACCCTCACCCTGATGCGCAGCCTAGTGTCACAAGGAGGGAAAAGTTTTGGAAGATGGTGAAGGAGTACGTAGCAGACCGTGTCAGCGTCCTCAATGATCCCTCTGTGCCTTACAACTACTGGGTGTCCAAGCTGGACACGTGGTATGAACTGGCACTCTACGCCTTGGAGGTGCTGGCCTGCCCTGCCGCCAGCGTTCTGTCTGAGCGGGTATTTAGTGCTGCTGGTGGCATCATAACAGATAAGCGTATCCGCCTTTCCACCGACAATGCTGATAGGTTGACACTTATAAAAATGAACAAGGCCTGGATTTCCCCTGACTTCTCCACTCCACTGGAGGAAAGCCCCGGGGGAACATAAACTCACTTTATATATGTTATTTACAATGATGGGAATACTCTGTATTCCCATTCACCCCTTCCACCCCAAAAACGGGTATATGGTTGACTCTTAATCTTCTCATCCTCCTCCTCCTCTTCCATATGCCCTGGGATATAATTTTTATATAGGGCCAGCTCACCAGCGTGCCCTGGGATATAATTTTTATATAGGGCCAGCTAACCAGCGGGCCCTGTGATATAATTTTTATATAGGGCCAGCTCACTAGCGGGCCCTGTTTGACAATTTTTATATAGGTCAGCTCACCAGCGGGCCTTCTCATATAATGTTTTATAGCGTCAGCTCACTAGCGGGCCTTCGCATATAATGTTTTATAGCGTCAGCTCACTAGCGGGCCTTCGCATATAATGTTTAGGATGGTCAGCTCTGCAGCAGACCCTCACCCATAATGTTTTAGATGGTCAGCTCAGCGCACGTTTCCATCTTAATCATGGCCTCAGTTCTGAAAATCAAGGAAATTTTTGGGAGAATTTGCCTCTGCGCACGTTTCCCTCTTAATCATGGCCTCAGTTCTGAAAATCAAGGAAATTTTTGGGAGAATTTGCCTCTGCGCACGTTTCCCTCTTAATCATGGCCTCAGTTCTGAAAATCAAGGAAATTTTTGGGAGAATTTGCAGATGATATACAAGTAAATATACAGCAAATATTGTTTGGTAACAATTTTTCGCCTAAAGTCGTTTTTATTTTCCTTTTTGTGTGTTTTATGGTCAGTCTGTAAAAATGGCGTACTACGGGCGAAAGATCGTTCCCAGCAGCGATGTTGGAGTCCAAGGTGCATCCAGACATCCTCCCTATGCTGTCCCTGAACCATTTCTGTAGTGTTTCCATCTTTTTCTGCCCTTTTCCTATGGACCAGGCACCCTCCCCTCATCAGAGCAGGGGGTGCCTGGTGTAATGCTCGAGTCCTCCCATTGACTTCAATGGGGCTCGGGTGCTCGGCCGAGCACTCGAGCCTCAGGGGGTGCTCGGTCAGAGCACCCGAACATCCGAGCATTGGGGTGCTCGCTCATCACTATTAGACAGGAATACGATGCATCTAAGAGCAATATTGGCTCTACTGGCCCTGCCAATATACCGTGCAAGGCAGCCAAGGGATAGGAACTCGTGAGGTGAGGCTCTACCGGCCTTGCCAATATATCGGGCAAGGCAGCCAAGGGATAGGAACTCGTGAAGTGAGGCTCTACTGGCCTTGCCAGTACCGGGTAAGGCAACCCAAGGAAACAGGACAGGTTCTACCAGCCTTACCATATACCGGACAAGGCAGCCAATTGATATGAGGCTACACAGGCTCTACCGGCCTTGCCAATACCGGGTAAGGCAACCCAAGGAAACAGGACAGGTTCTACCGGACTTACCATATACCGGGCAAGGCAGCCCGTAGACAGGAGACAACCCAGGCTCTACCGGCCTTGCCAATACCGGGTAAGGCAACCCAAGGAAACAGGACAGGTTCTACCGGCCTTACAATATACCGGGCAAGGCAGCCCGTAGACAGGAGGTAATAGCAACCACTCGCTAAAGTGACTGAAAGGTGGATAAACAGTCACTAAGATAAAAAGAGGCTAAGTCAGTAAGTAAGCCACCAGCAGCAGGGATAGTGAAGGATGTGGAGCTCAGCAATGCTCTCACAGATGGAACGCCATACCACTATAGTAGTAATCAGGTGTGCATGGAGCAAACCAATACCCAGTATGTGGGACGCAATCAATACTGAGACAGCCGGGTGGCTTGAGGAGCGAACCAGTACCTTGTACGTGGAACGCGGACAGTGTGATACAGCCGGGTGGCTTGAGGAACGAACCAGTACCCTGTACGTGGGACGCTATAACACTGAGACAGCCGGATGGCTTGAGGAACGAACCAGTACCCTGTACGTGGGACGCTATATACAGAGACAGCCAGAAGGCTTGTGGAGTGAACCAGTACCCTGTATGTGGAACGCTAGAACACTGAGGCAGCCGGAGCGAACCAGTACCCTGTACGTGGAACGCTATAACACTGAGACAGCAGGATGGCTTGAGGAGCGAACCAGTACCCTGTACGTGGAACGCTATCACACTGAGACAGCCGGGTGGCTTGAGGAGCAAACCAGTACCCTGTACGTGGGATGCTATAACACTGAGACAGCCTGATGGCTTGAGGAGCGAACCAGTACCCTGTACGTGGAACGCTATAACACTGAGGCAGCCGGATGGCTTGAGGAGCGAACTAGTACCCTGTACGTGGAACGCTAAATACTGAGACAGCTGGGTGGCTTGGGGAGAGAACCAGTACCCTGTACGTGGGACGCTATAACACTGAGACAGCCGGATGGCTTGAGGAGTGAACCAGTACCCTGTACGTGGGACGCTATAACACTGAGTCAGCCGGAGGGCTGTCAAGCAACCAGGACCTGCGTTCTGAATAACCGGCACAATAATAATGTTGCCAAGGCGACTCAGGAACGTCAGATGACTGAAGACGACTGGACAGGTAGCAGCTACTGGAAGCAGGAACCAGCAGGCAGATGGCCAACCAGAATCAGGAACGCCGGCAGAGACTGGCAGCAGGAAGCGGAGGTTCAACCGGATCAAACGAAGGCAGGAACTCTTCAACTGGAAACACTGGAACAGGTTGAACACTAGTCGCAGGAACACAGCAAAGGCCCAGGATACTCAGGAACAAGGTCATATTCACCAGCATAGAAACAACACGAAAGGGCAACCAAAGGGTGCCCAGGCTAGGTTTAAATAGGCAATACAGTGAGGGCTAAAGACAGCCAGCCAATGGAGAGCCCCCTACTGGTGATAGACATAAAAACAGAGCAATCACTGGCACCGTGATAGTAGCCTTAAGATGAGGAATATCTGCTACAGGAAGCGTCACATTTAAAATCTCAGATTTCTGTAGGTTGATTTTGAATTGACTAACTGCACTATATTCATGCAAAGCTTGCAGTAAGTGTATGAGAGAAGTGGCTGGGGATGATATAAAAAATACGATATCGCCCTCAAAACTCTCAATCTTAAACGTTGAATTGCCCAATGGAATCCCTTGTACATTGGGGTTATTTCTCACAGCTTCCAATAGTGGTTCCAAGGATAAGATAAAGAGGATAGGGGATAGAGGACATCCCTGATATGTCCCATTTGCAATGTGAAAGGCTTCCGACAGGTAACCATTGACCTTGATTCGAGCTGTTGGTCCGGAATAGAGGCTGAGGATACCACTGTGCACCCGTGGGCCCAACCCCAAGAATTCTAGCAAAAGCTCTAAGAAAATCCAGTGAACCCTGTCAAAAGCCTTTTCTGCATCAACAGATAATAATAATGCTGGTATTTGCCGCTGTTGTGCTGTAAAAATCAAAGCCACAGCTTTTGCAATATTATCTTTAGTCTCCTTGCCAGGGACTAAACCAGATCGATCCCGATGTACGAAGGAGGCAAGACATGGTTTGAGATGATCTGCTATTAATTTCGCAAAACTTTTTATATCAAGATTGAGAAGCAAAATTGGAAGGTAATTTGCACATTCTAAAGGATCCTTATTCGGTTTAGGAAATAGGGTTATATGCATTCCCTGGGACTGTGAAGGCCAGCTATCACCCATGAGCACCCCATTAAATGCCTTGGTCAAGAAGGGTGTGAGAAAGGAGATTCTAAGATATCCAATGTGGCAGTAGGAAGGCGCGTGATGCCAGATCTGATAAGATAATTGCAGATTTTTTATTTCAATATTTCAGGGTCTATCGATGGGTCAGATTGTTTCAGATTATACAGCGAATGAAAATAGGATTGAAAGGCTCAGGCTTAGTCCGGGAAAGTAACACATCTCCTCCCGATCGAATGTCTCACTTCGGAGATAATATATTTACTCTGTTTAATCCTCACCAAATTAGCCAGACTTTTTCCACATTTGTCCCCAAATATATATTTGCCATATCTGTGCCAAGAGATTAGTCGGACAGTAATTTCAACATCTAATTTCTGCATGACTCTAACTCAAGTGTCAGGGTATCCGTGGGAGTTGCTTTGTGGCATGTCTCAAAATTGCGTAGCTTAAATAGGAGATCATCTAGGAGCTTCCGTTTTTGTTTAGCATAAAATGCACCCCACAAGATACAGAGCCCCCTCAGTACACACTTGTGTGCCTCCCAAGAAATTGTAGGTGAAGTTGGACCTGAACTATTAAGGCTGAAATACTCCTTAAGAGCATCTTTAAATCTCGACTTTAGCTTCAACTTTTCCAATAAATGATCATTCAGTCTCCAAGCTCTGGGTGCGGACAGGCGCTCTGAGAAGTGAAATTCATCCAAACCGGGCAGTGATCTGACCAGCTACGAGATTCAATCATCACTTTAACAAGCAGACGTGCAATGTGTTGATCTGTCAGTAAATAATCAATCCTAGTATACCATTTGTGCGGCGGTGAGTAGAATGTGTAGTCACGTGTAATAGGATTAAAAAGCCTCCACGAATCTACCAGATGTTGCAATCTGCAAAGTGATCGAAATTTCACTAGCATAGAGTCAGGGACATGGAAGACTCCCGTGGAGCAATCAAGATCGGGATTGTAAGGGATATTGAAGTCATCCCCGATAAAAAGCATACCTCTTTTGAAATTATCAAGTAACTTGAACATCTTGGAAAGAAAGTTAGTCTGTGCAGAGTTAGGGGTGTAAACTGAAGCTAAGGTCACTGGCTTACCCCCAAGGAGCCCTTTAAGAAAAAGAAAACGGCCATCGGGATCCATATAAGTAGCTATCTCAGACCATAGGACATCCCTCTGCATTAAGATGGCAACACCTTTTTTCTTTTTGTTGTGCCGACTAGAGGCCAACCAAAGTTTAGTATAGAATTTGTTACCAAAACGCGGTGGTGACAGGAGGGGGAGTGGGTCTCCTGTAAGAAAACAATGTCTGTTTTAAGCCTTTTAAATTCTCTGAGGGATAGGCTGTGTTTTTCTGCGATATTGAGGCCCCTGGCATTAACAGTCAATAACCTCAAGTTACCATTAAGGGGACACATCAATTGGTATCAGATAGTAATTAGCCAATGAGATTAGGATGTCACTGCCCAGAGAGTACCCACAGACCCACATTGGCATCTGAACAGTCACCCACAAAAGGAAAAAGATAAAGTGGAGAAAATAGGCAGAGTGGAAAGAGAGAGAAAGGGTAAGAGAGGTGAGTATTAAACGTGAACCAATCACACTGGTCGTATCCAAATGCCAGACAGGTTCGATCATATACGTGAATAGTATCCAGCCCACAGGCTGGTAAGGGTAACAGGGGTAGCTCATCACTACAAGAGTGTGCGGCCCATCACACAAACAAATATGAACAGAAGCTTATGCATAAAACCATTACAAGAGATAAAGAGAAGTGGAGAATAATACAAAGGAAGAGTAGGGACATACATGCAAAAAGTAGCAATTAAAACCAAATCCCCATCTGTCCCTCGTTATTGTGCATGAAGCAACAGATATAAGAAGACTTCAATTCTTAAGTGTTTATAAATGCCCTAAAAAGGTATGCAAGAACATCCGGTTTGTCCACATGCCTACAGGGTCACCCCCCCGGCCAAAAAGACGAAGGTGGTGTCCCAAATTAGAGCAAACCGGAGCGGAGGTATAACCCACACACAATCAACCAACTATTAACATGGAGCTATAGACTATGCATATATCACATACAAAATATATAAAACCTAGTCTAGCCCCAAAGGGCAATAAACCCACACCGTATGAGTAATACTCCAATGCAGTGCAGACGTGGAGCCCATGGACATGCGCATCCCGGAGACGCTGCACCACCTCTAAAGAATGATGACGCCTCCAGCACCACGACACCATGGACCAACAGCCTACCACAAAAGCACTGCTTGGAGTAAAATGTGCATATTCTAACATGAAACAGTTGTAATATAAATACCCGGTCTAAGACCAAGTGCCGGTACAGTCATAAAAGGCAAAGTAACACACAGAGCCACAGCAATATGGGGTGTCACACACACTCTTCCAAATAAATGGAAGGCAGGAGACCCATGCGCCATAGTAGCCCAGAGTACCACTCCCCCCCAAAAAACTGAACTCTATAGAGTTCCTAGAGAAGGAACAATGTACCAAAAGTAAATACTACAAACTGGGACAAGTATAATAAAATATGTATGGAAATGTACAATATAAAGAGAGGCTCAAATATCCCTCTGTATCATAGAGAACAGTGGACCTCTATTAGCAAAGGCACTAATTAAAAATCATTAGTAGAGACACTGGCCAACATTAGAATATTCTCACACCTACACACTCTAGACAACCTAAAGATAAAAGAAGGGTATCACAGCAACTGATGATCCGTACTAATACAGAGGTACTCTCAGTCATTGATATGTGTTAGCATACAAACCTGAGATGGAAATAAGTCTCTATGATAAGCCACCTGTGGCAGCCTCAGTTAACAATGTGGAGGTACATTCTCTGGAATTTGAGGCTGGATCTGCTGACGACTTTTCTTCTGTTGTGCCCCAGGTACCTCCTGCCACCTCTCTCGTTGCGCTTTCCCAACAGCTGTACGTTGATCTGCAGGAGATGATGTCTTAGCCGGAGCCTCTTGTGGATGCGGCGGTATGGTATTTCTTCCACTGTTTTAATGAAGCGGCGGTACCTCGGTGAACCACTGATAGGCAAAAGGGGAAACCCCATTTATATTTAATTCCAAAATTGCAAAGGTGTTCAGTCAGAGGTTGCAGCATTCGTCGTTGTTGTAGCATGTAAGGAGAAAGGTCCTGAAAGAACTGCAAAGCCAAGCCCATATACAGAATGTCACCTAGTTCTCTCGCCCGCTGCATTAGGTGCTCTTTATCCGTAAATCTAGAAAAACAGCATATAATATTCCAAGGTGGGTCGTTCAGGCCTTTCGGAGGCTGCATCACTCTATGTATACAGTATCGGTGGTTGAGCAGGTAGACCCAATACATCTGATCGAATGGACTGTAGAACCCCTGTTAGATCTTTGTTCGGTATCGATTCAGGTAGACCTCTTAGTCTCAAATTACAACGTCTCCCTCTGTTATTGAGGTAGTCCAACTTATATGTAAGAAATTGGATGGTCTCATCCTGCTGAGCAATCATCTGCTCTAAGGTATGTTGTTGCGAGAATGTCCTCCTGCTGTTGTTCAGTGTGTTGAATCCTTTGGCCTAGCTGGGTAAGATCTTTCTTGAGATCCGCAATTTCACCTTTCACAGTCTCTTTTATATCTGTGGCTAGGGCCTTGAGATTGTCCTTAGTGACCATGGCACTAGTATTCGGGGCCCCGCACTCAGCAGGAATAATCCACAGCTGTGCGGTCAGGTCAAGGTTGTAGAGAATGGAGACCACGTCCAAGGAGTCTACCATATGGACCATTTAATTCTTGATCTTGGGCAAACCTATATAACTTGCTGGCACCGTCCGTTTCCCGCCCAGGCCTATGTTGTACAGGCAGATAATCGGTGATCGCTGGCGAGTTCCCGGTCTTCTTCTACCACCCATCATCTGGGTTACTCCAGTCAGCGAACGCACCTCGGGTGAAAAGAAATTGTATAAGAAAAGCACTGCAATTTAAAACTTTCGTGTTTAGCCACACAGAGCTCATGAGTTAAGCATCCATCTTGGATTGTGGTCACTCTGCCCCCTTTTTTTATTTATTTTTTAAGTTGTCCACCCTGTGGACAACTTATGGACAGACTGTGATAACTGTAAAGCAAAATCAACTTTCCCCAGACTTCCCCAGCACAGAGACAGTAACAGCAAGATCAGTAAGCAAATAGGTCCCTAGCTGCCTGTGTCTTGCCAGTCAGTCACATGGAATTTTGGAGTATTTGGTGTCAACTTCCTTCCTCCCTTCTTCTCTCCAGAGTGCCCCACTGACTCTCCTAACAGAACAAATGTCCTACCTAAAAGATTCCCTAAACTAAACTTCAATTCCCCTCTGTCTTCTCTAGCCCAAAAAATGTGATGCTCTCTCCTCTAACAAACACAGAATGGCATGTTGTGAGAGCTTGACAGCCTTTTATATGGCTGTAGAAAACTTTTGTGTGGTGGAGAAATATTTTTATTTCATTGATTTCAATGGGCATAAAAGGCGAGAAAAGTGGAAAAATGGCACTTTTCACAGGAAATTATTCGCCAAGAGGAAAGTGTCATTATTCGCCAATTTCAGTTTGAGCCCAAAATTTTCACCCATCCCTACCCAGTGGCATGCAGCGGAACATGGGCCAATTTTACACAGTCTTTCACTGCATATTGACATGCCCTGAAATGTTTTTCCACTCACAAACTGACTTTGGTAAAAGCTGCATAAGTGGTAAAAGTTCCAGCAAGATAGTGTAGTACATAGATTACAGGATGCAGCACCAGTAAATCAATTTGATCACCCATTTTACTGTTCAAGCATGTTAGTACATCTTTCATATTTTTATTTTCAGACTATAAATTGAAAGGGAACAGTAAAAAACTATACCAGAGTTCAATTAGAAAATGTTAAACTTGCAGATCAACCTGAATGCTGTATCATTCAAGGGATTAAAGAATTAGCAAACTTATCCATTAAAAAAAATAAATGTTATAAGGCTTTTCTTGCTGAATAAAACAAAGTTAGTTCAACTGCTAGAAGATGTGTAACTCAAATGATATTACAACTCAAATGTATTTTATTTGTTTTGTATTAAAACATAATTTTCTAGCCTGATCACTAGGTGGCTCTGTTCTTATCACTTACAATGGAGAGTCATAGATGCAAGCTCTCTGTAGAGTGTATTATTAAAAAAATATTTTTGTACACCAATTGGCACTGTTGCTAACAGTTTCATTAACATAAAATAAGTTTGAGCTGTAACAACATTTGAATTTAAAATATGTGTGCGTGACTACCCTTTTATTACTCAACAGGAAATGTCCTATACAAATGTTTACCTTTACTTTAAGTAATATGAGACAATTATTCTTAGAGCTATAGTACCTTTTATGACTGTAGGTGATATAGAGGTCTTGAAGATATTGCTGATTATGTATTGAAAAATTCTGTAACACTCAAGGGGTTTAAAATTATGTTTACCTTTGTCTGAAAAGCAATGCAATAATAGCCATCATCTGACTTAAGTCTAGCCCTTGTGCATATTCTAAAAAGTCAAGCTAAGCTCTGGGTTACAAGGTAACAGTTCACAATGTATCCACTGTATTGTGGATTGACTCAGATATACTGTAGGATCCTTCCCCCTTTCAGAATTAACCCTCAGCCCCCAGAGTCATTGACAGCAGAGCTTCACCCTTCACAAACACTCAAAGAATAAAGATGATAAGAAGATTACATGAAAAGCCTCTCTTTGCGATTTCACACTCCCAGTCAGTTAAATTACAAATGCAAGGGTCATCCATCCAACTCCTATGAGCAAGGGCTCAAACATCTTTGTAGGTGACAGGTCAAGTATGACTGAGGAAGTTTGTTTAACCTGCTCTAAGATGAGCAGAAGGGCTTAGGAAAAGGGCAGCTTTGAACAGGTGCCCTTTATAAGCAATTCTTGCATTCCAGAGCTTCATCAGGAGTATGGACATAAGGTTTAACACAATGTGGAATCAATATATATAGACAGATGTCACTTCTGCACTTTTTAACACAGTAAATAAAACATCAGCATGTTCTTAGGTGAGTCTGAGACAGGCACAAACAAAAAGTGGAACAATTCTGGGGTATACCACTTACACCATAGTGAATAAACTACATTTTTATTGATTTACACTGGATGTTTAACTCCTTGAATGCTAGAAAAGTCTACAATGCAATAGATGAACATGTATGTATTCTGTAGTCATCCATGTGAGTAAAATAGGCACCACTTTGCCACAAAGACGTTTACACTGAAACCACAAGACTACATGGCTGAGCTCTAATATATCCTATATAATAATCTGCTAAAAGTGTGTTTGCAGTCATGCGCACTACAGACTGCCTGCGCCGCGGCTGATAATGGAGCGGGGCTCAGAATTCAGAGGGTGCGCAGCGAGGGCTACTGTCTGAATTCAGAGCGCCTCACTCAGTATCAGCTGTGGCACGGGCAGTCTCTACTGTGCATGACTGCACTGCAGCCGTTGCTGGGTGGCACTGTGGCCTGTGTACACGAGCTCCTCAACTAGCTTTGAATAAAGCTTCTTCTGCAATGAGAGAACTGTTGTTTAACTCATTTGTAAAAGGCTTACAAAATATATTTTGTATTGATTGTTGCTGTTCTTTAAAGAAAGATAAACTTTTGTCATATCTTTGCACATAGTTATTATCTCTTTGAATATCAGAGGTTGAAATGACTTATGATGCAATGCATTGCACATACCACTGCATTGAAAGGGTTAAACAAAATGGTGAAAAGTAAAAATTATTGACTCATGTCAAATCAAAAGTGAACTCCCAGAAAATGTAATAGCGACCCTTAGTAACATGTATCAACTAAACATACCTGGGAATTTTTTGTTATGGACTCCCTGGAGAAGAGAGTCCTGTGTGCCCACTGGGAGAGATGAATAATGCAATTCGCATCAAAAGGGGTGTGGCTAAATCATGAGTGGGGGGCTGGACTTAAAAACATAAAACTGTTTGAGGAATAGGTTGGGTAAGGAGGAGAAGAGGGAGAGGAGTGGTAGGAACAGACTGGAAAGGAGCAGCAGTGGGCAGAAATTCATTAGAAACTCCCCACAGCTGGAAAATCAGCCTCTGCCCTGGATACCCAGTAATTAGCTGCAAAAAACTGGTGTCTCCAGGGCAAATTCGGAGAGTTCCCAGCTATGCAAATATTTATTGAAAGAAATAGTTACAAGAAGAATACCGTAAAATCTCGAGTATGCTACACACAATTTTACCCCACTTCACCTTATGTGAAGTGGGGTGTGCGTATTATACACGAGAGTTTTTACAATTAAAAAATATAGTGTTAGCAGACCTCTTCCCTCCTTCCCCCAGCACTCTGCTTTGAAGATAAACCTTACTTTTGTGCAAGTGAACTGCCAAAGAGAAGACAAAACTTCTTGCACTTGCCGCCCTGCCGCCCGATTCCTTCAATTGGGCTTACAGGACCTTCCGTCTCCAGCCAATGGTAATGCACTGTGTATTTTTTTTGTAGTAAGGGAGAAAACAAGGGTGTGTATTATACATAGACACTCTTGTTTTCCCCTAAAATCTTAGGCATAATATACACCTGCGTATTATACACAGATGCGTATTATACCTGAAATTTTACGGTACACAAAAATATTTAGCATTAATAATAAAAAAAGCTAGTATTACTTGCTTTGTAGCCTGCTGAATATAGACTTTTTAGGGACAACTTGATAAAAAGTCCCTGTACATTTTGAAATTTCAACTGTGGTTTTATATGACCATTGTAATTAGTTGTCATTTCTTTTTAAGAATAATGCATATGGGCCTCTCACAGTCACCATTGCTTCCTTGAGAAACAGCAGGGTATTCAACTAATTGTGAAGCAATTCACTGCACACCCTTCTCTTTCTGAAAGGGTTAAAAAACCTTTTATTCCAATAGTTTGTGAACTTTAATGGCAAGATGATATATATGCCCCACGATGTTCTAAAATCATACTATATTTGCTTTAAAGGGATAGTAATGTTTAAAAATAAAAGCAGCTCCAATTAATCTTCATAGTATTTGGATCATGGAAAGTGTTATATCAATACTGTCATAGTTGTAGTTCAAGAGCAATTGAATGATAAAGTATCCCCCTCTCCCCCCTTTTACTGATGTAACACTGCTCACCTCAGAGCAGCAAGGTGGTGTCCAGATGGCTTGCAGAGTGGGACAATCATCAGTTAGCATACTAGAAATACCTGAAAAATCTGTCAAGGGCGCAGGGTTTTCATTGTTCTTACAGTAAGAAGATTGTCCTTTGCTGTGAGCTGTCTGGTCTTAAGACCAGATTCCACACCTGAGGGGAGGGGCGGGAGGGGATATTTTTTATCATTAAATCATTCTTGAACTACAACTCTGACAGTGTTGAAATAACACTCTCCATGTCCCAAATACTATGAAGATTAATTGGAGCTGCTTTTATTTTTAAACATTACTATCCCTTTAAGAAACATCCCTATTGATCAGCATTATCATAGATGTGATTAAAAAGGAGACATGAGAATAATCTATTCACATAGTTTGAGTCTTTAAAATTTGTCTTTAGTCTATATATAGATATTTTAACTTTATGTCCAATATTCAAAAATCTAAACTGAAAATAATATCTATTCCAATAGGCAACAATGATACATACTTACTGGCTGTAAAACCCAGCCTGCTTTTATGATGAAGAGATAAACCTTTTAAATCGTTATGATAGCTGAAGCAGGGTCTAGGCAAGTTAGGGCATTTTATAGATCATACAGTAGATCATAAATCTTCAAATGCTTATGGATTCCTTTTAAACTTTATTAAAGACCTTATCATAAATATATGGAATGAACAGAAACGTAAAGGTGGTAAAGATGTGGAAACCCATCACTCTATGAACTTTTCTTAACTGTGCTCTAGAACTTTTGGTATATAAGAAAATATATATATATTTTTGGTTAATTATTTATTAATTTCAATATGTGAGCTTCTGTCTAACAACATTATTGTGATCTGGAAAAATAACTATTGACATTAAAGTGTAACTATCAATTTATAACAAACTAGTTGAAGAGCCCACTACGTGGGCCACAGTGCCACTGGCAGCCGGTCGCGGGGCAGTCATGTGCAGTAGAGACTGCCCGCGCCATGGCTGATACAGAGCTGGACGCTCCTTCGGAGCGTCCAGCTCTGTATCAGCCGCAGCACCGGCAGTCTTTACTGCGCATGATTGCAGCACACACAGCAGTCTCTACTGCTCATGACTTTGTCGTTACACACGTTTTAGCGACTTATTATATAGGATACTTGATGTTGAGAGATCTTTCAAGTTCACATATATTAATTTTAGCCAATTTTTATATTAAACACTCATTTTGAGATATTTATCTTATTTTATTTGCCAGTTTATGTAAATGAGCTAGTACTGGCCAATAGGGAGTGGCAGTTAGGATGTATAATAGTGTGGGATATTAGTAAGTGACAAGTGTGCCTGGAAGATTCTCATTAATTCATAAATAAAGCTAACTATTGTATAGGATATTGTTTTGAATAAAAAATGTCTTATCATTAATTTGTTACAAAGTGACTTTTACTTTGAAGCACTCTCTACAGTGCAAATACAAAGTTAATTCTGACCAATGACAGTAATGATGAGTCATTATTACTCCTGATCAGCTACCTCTGGATAAACAAGTAATCAGCTGAGCATGTTCAGGTGATGTCTATTTTAAATCTACTTCTTCATTAGAAATCTAAAAAGTTCAATAATGAAACATGTTTTGTGAAGGAATTAAAATATATACAATTCTGCAATATACTAACTGTAACAGAGGATTCAATTAATTATCGCTAAATTCCCATTGTATTAAATAAAGAGTTTAACCTCATGTGGGCTAGAGAAGTTTCAAATGCATTGCAAAGAATTTCACTTAAGATCTCTTGGGCATTCAAATGGTTAAAATCCCAATTTAAATAAATGGGGATATTTATTCCCCCCTGCAGTGCAGTTGCTTTGCTCGAAAAATTGCACCTTTAGATTCCCACATAAGGCCCCACTGTGCTTTTATCCCGGAATGAACCAAATGGGCATGCCCTGTTTATTTGTATTTTAACTCCATGGATTCCAGAGAGGTCTCCAATACATTGGAAAGGCACATGTTTCCTACTGGCTGCTGTGGCATGATATCCACTGCCACTGGCAGCATTAGCTTTTACAGGAAGTGGAACAAGAAACTTGGAGTTGACCTGAACAATTAGGACTGAATGGTTTATTAGGTGGCTACTCCCAGAGGTAACAGTTAGTTGTTCTTTAATGCTATATACATTACATCTTATACATGCATCAACAGGATGCTGTGGATAGTAAAATATTGCTAAATCAATGTTTACATTAGTCTGTGCAAATTTTAGCTGCAAGCTTTGATATGTGACTAGCTTAATGTTGTTATTTTTATTTATACATTGTTATTGTATATTGGTCTTGAATCTGATGTAGTGACAATTGGCAGATATTGAAGGGTGGAAATGTGCATTGGAAACAAAACTGAAGAAAACAGCACTCTTCACTCTGCAAAAATGTTTTATTTATTCTTACATACATCCCAATTTTCTTAAAAATGTTCTTATTATTCTTATGGAACAATATTATCCTGTTATTCAATGAAAATTGTCCTTGTGTAATTTTCCATATTCTCTTACTGTTCTTGAAATTAATCTAATCCTTTTAACTGGTATCATAACACCCATCAGAAGAGGTACTAAAGACATCTTGATACAATTGCCAACTGTGTGTAATGCAAATCATTTAGCATGTCAGGAGCCAATAAAGTTACATAGTATATCACCTTGGAGAAAAATGTCTCACAGTATGACCTTAACATCGGCATTCTTTCAATATTGGCATATTTTATGCGTGCAAGTGATAACGTTTTACCATCTTATGGCACTGCAGGGAAGTTTCCTTCTGCCTATTGAAGATTATTACCTATTCCGAGGTGGTTATGATTATAGATACTTACTAAAGACAAGAATAATTGACCATAAAATACCTTTTATATTCTCACAATTATTTTTACATTGACTTAAAGTGTCAGGAAAATAGGATTTTATTAGCGGGTCTCTAATTTTGCCTTCATTTAATTTTATCTAGACATTTTCTCAGTATGTTTTTAGAGTGAAAGGTTGGCATTGGTACAAAAGAACAATTTGTTACAGAACCTTTGCAGAATGGGAGTTTCATAATCTTGGTGTATGATTGAATATTAAATAAAATGAAATGTATGGATTAGGAAAGGTGCCCTTTATCAAGGTAGCAGAATGATCTACAGGTACATCAAATGTTAAGTTAGAGTTTTAACTCAAATGTAGACAAGTATATTGTAGATCAAACATAGTAAATTAGGTGGATCAAATAATAAAATGAAGAAACATCAGGCAAAATAGTAAAATTCTAGGAACTGGTCGAAATGAGCACAAGGACTGGTTCAAAGTAAAACACTGGTTTCTTCTTGTTAACAATGGTTAAATTAAACTTATTTAGAAAAGATAAGGCCTTTAAATTTTCAGGTCATACTTGTTATTGCTTAATTTAAGTTGCCTATCCAGTCCACTGTTCCATGATTACTTTTGAAAATGTATATTCATACATTAGCAAACATGGATCTACATCTCAGGAAAAGGTAAGCAAGAGACCCTTTCCCTGGTTATACCTACATCCCAACTCCTTATACAACCCCATATTCGAGCCAATTCTGCATTTGTCTGTTAAAAAATACACTCAGCTTATAACATACAAATGAATAGTCACAATAACCCCTTGAATGTTAAATCAGTAAGAACGCAGGTCTCAATAGTGCAAAATGTTAGAAATTCAGCATTTGTTAGAACATTTTTTAGAATAACCACTGATTTCAAACATTGAAAACGGAAAAAAATGTTTATTCCATTGGGATTCATTTTCTGGATATTAATCACATATATCATATATACATATATATACACACAAAGCACACAAATGCATGTGCACATACATACACATGCATGCACACACATATGTATGTACACAGGTATACACATACATACATACAGATGCACACATTAAAGGGATAGTAATACTTTGTTTTAACTTTTTTTTATTTTGTAGGCATTAAAAAAACATGAAGAACGATATAAGTCTTATCTCTCAAACCTTTATGGTTTATGAGATATTCACAAGCAAAGTTTCCTCCTCCCGCCCCTTTTACCTAGTGTAAGCAATCTCTTCTCAGATGTGGAATGCAGTCTATAGACCAGACAGATAACAGAAGGGGACACTCTTATTCCTATGAAAACAATTAAATCCCTGCCCCCCTTGACAAGCTTTTCAGGTTTTTCCCTTATCTTAATTGAAGATTGTCCCTCTCTGCAGTCTACCTGGGCACCTCCCTTCTGCTGTGGCTGAACAGTGTTACATCAGTAAAAGGGGCGGGAGGGGGATACTTTGTCATTGAATTACTCTGGAACTACAACTCTGACAGAATTGAAATAACACTCTCCAAAGTCCAAATACTATGAAGATTAATTGTAGCTGCTTTTATTATGAAACATTACCATCCCTTTAACAAAGATGCACATCTACACATGCACCCTAACATACATACATTCATACATACGCACATACACTCATGAGCAAAACCACATTTATATACACACACACACATACACATTTTCATACATGTAAACACACCTGCACAGAGATACACAAACACATGCACATTCAAACAGACACAGGTACACACAAAGATGCACAAAAAACACTCTCTCACACACACACTCACACACACACACTTTTCCATTTCAGCATAAACTGATAGAAAAGCACAGTGAAAAGAGCAGTTGAACACAAATTCTGAGGGGAAGCAAAAAGTAGTTTCCTCTAAATTAACAGCTAGACATTTTACCCATATGCATTCTTATCCAGCAGCAGAACCACTGTAAATGAAACATATTTAAAATTAAAAATATTCACAAGCAAAGCATACTTTCTCTCAGATACAGAATACATTTCTTAGCTCAGGGGTGGACAATATGAAGCACCACAGCTGTTGGTGGACTGCCATTCCCACTATCCTCTAGCAGCCAAAAGCAAGCAGAGAATGATGGGAGTTATAGCCTACAACAGCTGGAGGCTCTCAAATTGCACACCTACTGCCTTGGAGGCTATTAAAGTTTTTTAAGTTTTGCTTTGCAATCTGTCTAGCATTCAAGGGGTTAAAAGAGAATTTATTTTTCATGGTAGAGCTAAGCAAAGACAAATTTTTACTTTTTGTGATTGACTATGGAAAGGCATGATTTTTGGGAAGTGACTGAAAAACTTTAACCATATCTGAATTACAGATGAACCTTTTATCCCAAATAAGCGAGTATCCTCTGGTGGATACTATAGCTGAAATCAGCATGGTGCACCATTTTAAGCATGTCATTTCATTAGCACTCAATCCACTGTGAAGCTTCTAGGAATGTAGTTTAGATTGTATTGATAGAACTGGGAAAACCCTGATACAGCACTATTGCTACAGACAGAGACACTGAGTTCCATAATGTGCACATTTAATATGGAAAGTCCATTAAAGGATTGACCACTGTAGTCTTTAGATTGTGGAGCCTCATACATTGTATCACTAAACTCCACTTACATACTTAACGATTGCAAATTGTCCCAACAGTTCCATTCTGATCTCATAGCTCATTAGAAAATTGGCTCCATTCTTGTCTTTTTCAGAGAGCAAAAAATGGCTTATAGACTCACAGGTTGTCATTTACCAATGGATGAAAATAAACAATAACTGATAATGATAATTTCACTTTTGTGTGTCTTATTTTTTAATATTACAGTTAATACAATCTTTGTGTATATTGCCGAGGTTATTTCTTTCTTTCTTTGTTTTTTTTTCAAAGTGTCTTTGTCAGGGGCATATGCAATTGATGATCTAGATCGTAAGCTCTCACAAGCTGGACCATCGTATCCATTTCTTTTGAGCAGGCTTTGTGGCATTGTGTGTCCTCCCCCACATTTTGGACCATGCTGCAGAATATATGTTAATAAATAAAGGATAATAGTGGAGAGTGTTGTATTTTTCCAGTGGCACAAATGGGTAAGTTAAGAGTGAAGAGCATTGTTATGCGTCCTTGGTCTCCATTAAAGGGGAATTAAGACTTCTTTAATACAAAAGTAAAATGAAAAACACAAACACAACTATTTAATGTTTTAGTTTATTTTTTTATTACAAGTAAATGACAATCTATACCTTTAAACCAATATTTCTCAATTCTGTCTCAGCCCCGGTCCCCCCCAAAAAAGTGCATGAGTGTATTTAATAATGAAATTGAAAACCTGTGTTTAACTGACACATAGAAGAAACCTGATGTTTAACACTGCCATTAACACTTTCAGTTCCAGAGGGGTATCCAATGCATTGCAAAGCATTGGATATCCCCTCTGGCACTCAAAGGGTTCAGTTCATGTAGTACAGCTACGAATCGTCATGTTCACCTACATGAATCTCCAGGACTGATCAAAGAACAACCGAAAGATTCATAAGGGCCGGTTGGATATTCTTGTCATAGTAATATGGGGTTTAAAATTAAGAGGTGATAGTTTTCCCTTAACCCCTTGAGTGCAACACATTGCTAAGCAATACATTGTGTACCACCTCTGGGTTGAAGTGACATTAGTGGTGGCATCAAAAATGTTTTGGATTTTGGCCCCCCTTCCGCCAACCAAAAGGGAATTCCTTGCCATTGTCTCTGCACCACTGAGAGGAATACACTCCTACATAGTTGACTACATTTGCTAACATTTGCTTGCTAGGACAAGGCTTAGGCCTTTTTGTATATTTCAGTGGCTTACTCTTGATTTCCATCAAGTATAAATGAGTGTGTGCAGGTTTACTATTGCTCATAGATATTGGTGTAGAAGGTAAGTGATAAGCTGAATTAGATAACTGACAAAAATAGCAAATCACATTATCAGGAAGATAAAAAGTAGTATGGTTTGCACTCCAACACTAGCACATCTTGTGCCTAATTAGACACAAATTCTCATCTCTCCAAAGAATCTAAAGAACAAACTACAATGACATGATTTTTTTCCGTATTTTAGAATATAAAAGGTGCAATAACACTTGCTACATCTATAAATCACCTGAAAATTACCTTATTTTTCTGCATTGTTTCCATCTTGGACATTAGTAATGGATATGTTTCCTGCATACACTTAGGTTGCTCTATCAAAGAACTTCTTGAAAGTTACAGTGATCTCTAGGCAAGGTAAACTGAGAAGGGTTTTCAGATCTCCAGAACCGTCCCTTGCACTACATTGCTGTTATCAGATTAATGCCATTGTACCTCAGGTTTGACAGATGCTTGCTATTGTTCTTCATATGCCACCAACTTTCCTCTTGTTTGGCAGCTAAGAATGATGGGAGATGTATTTCAATGAGAGCTGGAACCTAAGAAGACATTATCATCATTGTTTAAAAATGAATTATAAATATTATTATTTAATGAAGTAATTCTACATAATAGTATTATAGACATACATTATTTACTGGAAACTCCTCTCCAAAAATCCTGAGGGCAATGTACAAATCCACCAGCTCAGCTCATTTTCTGGGCTGGGATGTTGGCTCCCTTCTCACAAACTGCACATGTTCAATTTAGAGCATACCAGTGCACACACCACCATTGTCAAACTTTTATGCCAGGAAGCCTGCAATGTCTCCAAATAACATGAATGGAGACATGGAATAAAATTATACCACCTTCCTTTGTGCCCTGTTAGAACATAATTTAAAACAAGTCTCAGATGAAATGAGCACCCCTGGAATGCCCATTTACTTCCTTACTGCCTTTCGCTTGGCACAGGCAGTGAGCTTTAAGGGGAGAGATTTCAGGTTAAACAGATTACTGTATTTTCTATATTCTAGAAAACATAGAACTACAAAACTGGTTCCAGTACCCACTTCATAGAGGATTTCTATTAGTACTCGAGCCCTCCTGAGTTTATGTAATTGTTGTTTACTAAGCAATGCAAAACTAAACGTCTCGTTTTATCCTTCTCAAATGAATCTATCCCAAGCACTTTCTGAAAAATTGCTTTGGAGCAGCTGTTTTCCTCATGTGGGAATGGACACTGCTGTTTTAATGTGCTGCACTTCAGCCACAGAGAGGATTGTAAGGTCAAAGCAATCTGTCCAGGTCAGTGTGCAGTGTGAGATCACACTCTGAGACTTCATGGTGTCTATAGCACTCAATATATTGGTCCCAAAGGACAGCGCAGGCTTCTTCCATCCCAGATATACATACAGGGTGTCAGGAATGAATATAAATTGTTGATTGGTCCAAGGCACTTTTCTCTTGCTAAATCTTTCCAAAGGGCCTTTTTCTGTTAAACACACCCATATGTAGCTTGACAGATGAGGGGCTAATTGCTCTGTGAATTACCTCTATCGATCCCTGTTTCATGTTGAGCCAAACAAACAAAAGATATTAATGCTTCGGAAAAATGAATGATGACCTTTCTCTGCAAACACAGCTCACGGCACCTGATTATTGGTGATTTCAAAGAGCAGCGGTCAATCGCAATAGCCGTAACGCTATGATCACTTTAATAAGCTTGCCTGACCTTCTCTGCCATGTTAAGTGGTTTAAATTTATTTGCCCAACAACAGCGCAGCTTTCACTTAAAGTCACAGAACATTCAATTCTACTTAGAGATGTAGTGTCCTTTGATTTTGCTGTAGCAGCCTGCAAATCTCCTGCCATTGAGAGATGTTATCTATAACGTACAACACTTTTCAATGCTTTCCTCCTGCAATTCTAGGGATTAAGCCACTGGATAAACCTACCCTATATTTATGCAGCTGTTTTTTCTGCAATGCTCCTACAGTTTTTCCAGCTTATATTGTGAATACAGAATAGTCAGATTGTTTCTGGACTTCCAAACAAATACAGTTATATGCATTTATTACATATATGTATAGTGGAACATATGAATTTTAAAGGCATCATAAATGAAAGACTGCATATTAGAGATTGACAAATTATGACAGCCCAGATGACTAATGGCTGACTGAGGATGATGGGAGCTATAGTCCAACAATGGCTGCAGAATCACAGGTTATATAATACTGTTGAATGTCAGATTCTCAATACTTCAATGGTAGAACTGTATTCCATAATGATGTAATTACAATGTGTTGCAGGTGTACTTTCTATGCTTCACTGTTTGATATTGTGGCAAATGTTCGCATAGTACAGCTTTATTTCATCGGAGGGATATTTACTAAGCCCCCAGATTAGCCAAGTTAGAATAGAAATCTCTTAATTTCCACATGCTCATTGGCTCATAGAAAAATTAGATTGTAAGCTCACATGGAGAGACTCTCTCTACCGTTTGGCTCTTAATAAGGATGATATAGAGCAAATAAACTGCATCATAGGGGATAAATAAATATTATTTAAAGAAGGCTTTTCCTCTTCAATACTGGAGAGGTCTCTAATGCATAATGAAGCAATGTGTGGAGACCTCTTTAGCATGTAGGAGGTTAAAATCACTATACCAATTAAAGGGAATCTGTCTCAGTATGTTTCAGCTGTAATTATTACTGACACAATCAGTTCAAACAGTAGACTGACCAAACATTACCTTTAACCGAAGACACATAGGAAATAGGTAAAGTTCAGGAACACACTGAAATCAAGCAGCCCTGCAGTATGCATTTTTCATATGTGTCCCCAGTTAAAGGTGAGGTCTAGTCACCCTATCAAACAGGCCATTTTTTCACACAAAAATGCCTTGCCCATTGATGTTAGGCAGATGAAGCGCACAAATCAGCTTTACAAGTTTATTTTAGCTCTGAAATCTGTTTATCCAGTCCCTTCTAACCTCCTGACCTAGAAGTGAGGCATTTAAAGAAAACAGCATATGTAGTATAATGCAATATGGCTGTATTATAGCAACTTGCATTTTTGGATATGTTGCTTTTACAATTACTTTTCCATCACGACATAATAATGTCCATAAAATTGTAGGCCACAAGAAAGTGGAGCAATTCTAGCTACCATATACGAAATAAATTAAGCTCCCCACTGATGTAAATGGGACTTGATTAGCTCCTCAGTAATAGATGTCACAAATGCACTGAGAAGCAATGCATTTCAGAATTGTCTAGCATTCAAAAGGTTAAATGCCTCTTATAAATCAATGCAATTTTTAGGAATCTGAATTTGTCCCTTATGGTGATGTTAGTTTGTCCCATATTTTCTTCATCTTTCCTTCTTGCATATGACCCACTTTGGTTATTTGCTAAAAATAATTTGAGGTATAATAACTTCTGGGGATGTGAATAAAATGATCATTAGTTTTTTTATACATTTTCTTTATGTAATATTGTTAACCCTTTGGGTGCCAGAGGGGTACTCAACGCATTGCTCTGCAATGTGTACCCCTCTAGCACTCAAAGGGTTAATGCATGTTTAAAGAACTATCAGCCCGATATAAGGCTAAGGCTGTCACATATCCCTTTTAGGGACAATTATGAAGACTTCAGTCTGCAGGACTGCATAGAAATCACTGCAACACTGCTTTTTTATGTGTCTCAGATTTAAAGGGATATGTGGTCACTCCTATGTAAGGCATCACTCCTTTTGCATGATAATGCCGGCACTTATATGCAAGGTCTGCAGTCACACATCCAGCTTACTCTGAAATTGTTTATCTGTTGCAGAGGAAGTTCTCCAGATAATTAAATTATTATCAATCCCCTACCCTAAGGCAGGATTTGAATTTCTCTTCCAGATTTAGTAATTGCGCACACACCTAGGTCTTGTGTCTGCTAAGAGACTGGCTGGCAATGTTTCTTATGAGGAGACAAAGAAAAGTCTCCTTCAGAAGCTGAAATTCTTTCTTTCCTGACTCTTCTCACCTTTGTGTTTCAACGTTGAATCCCAGCACTTTACTCCCCTACCTGATTGCTCAATGGGACTGCTGGGTCTTTATTTTTGCCCTAAAAAGGTCAGCCGTGTCAGAATTTCTCTCTGCAATTCTTCAGATAATACAGAACATATTTCTCTGTTATCAGTGTGTGACAGCTCAATTATTTGTGTAAACTGGGGATTGCCTATCATCTAGAAAGGTTCTCTCTTATACCATGGTTTTAAAGGACTCCTTGCTGGGTCACAAAATTTCAAAGAGCAGTGCATATCATGTATTGAGATGTGTCAGACAGCGAAAGATGTATGAGTTGGTCTGAAGTATTTCTTTTATATCATGGATACCATTGTAATATAACCCCATGAGTTCTGGAGGTGGATGACAAGGTCTCTGAGAGCTCAGTCGTTTAACCCACTAGTACCCAGTACCAGGGGTTGTGTTTAACACACTGTGAAACAATTTATTGGACACCCCTGTGGCACCCAAAGGGTTAACCATTACTCTCTGGGACTGGCCAGTCCTCTAGCAGAGCAACTGCCCCAGTGCTTGCAGTTTGCAATGTAGGATTTTATATATAGGAGACATTAAGAAAAATGGGATATTTCTTATACAAATGTACAGAGCCATTAATGTACACACATACCATGAATGGTATCTTACATGTACTTAAGTACAGAGTCTCAATACATTGAAGTACCTTGATGAATATGCAGGGATGGATTTCATTAAGCAGAAGAAGTAACCTTCCAATATTCCTGCACCCCCCCCCCCATTCTCTCTCTCTCTTGCTCTATCTTTCTCTCGATTTGAGATGCATGTGTATTTATATGTATTTCCCGGTTTATATATTAATTTTGACAGCTTACTTACAATGTTATATATACTTTTAATGGTCAACTCACTCAACCCCTTACATGCTGAGTGAGGTCTGCAACACATTGCAATGCACTAGAGACCGCTGTAGTATCCAAACGATTAACCCTCTGACTGCTAGAGGGGTATGCAATGATTTGTAAAGCAATGCATTGTGTACCCCTCTGGCAGTCAAAAAATTAAGAGCTTGCTTGTTTTTCCAGATGTGTCCAGTTCTGTTGTCAAGGGCTGTATGCAGGTCAGGATTTAAGGATATTGCTTCCTGAGTACAGGTGGCCCAAACTGAATGAGCAACTGATTAACATACCTTTGCTTAATAAGGGTTATCCTTAAATACTGGCTTGTATGCTGACCATGTGGACACGTTTAAACACCTCTATTATGGATGTCCGAAAACAATAGATGGGGATGGGGGGGGTTTGAATCATGTAGGAGTGGAGCTGGTCCTAGGTAAAGCTAAGTGTGTCTGAAATGTAAATTCAAATATGTTAGTACTAGTGTAAGAGCCCTTGTACACTGGCCTCCCAGCTCCTGCATTTCTGCGTTCAGGCAGTCTCTACTGCACATGACTGCATCGGATGTTCGGGCAGTCTCTACTGTGCATGACTGCATTGGACAAACATACATTTGGCCTTTTATATTATAGGATTAGCACTAGCTTAATACATGGTGGGTGGGGTATGAATCTTCCTGCACAGCTCATTTCTGCTCTTGGACATTGGCTTACTAATTATGCCACTGTACTTCTGAGTATGGACTATAACATATGAAAGCTTTAGTACATACAAGTACACATACAAACACACACACTGCCACTTAATTGTGAGCAAGACATAAACCCATTACCTAGTATGTCCAGGGAGATGGAGTAAAGAAACACCACTTTCCTCTGTGCCTTGAACTATATAACAGTTGAGAAGGCACAGAGGAATGAAATGTCCCCAGAATGGCCATAAAGTTCCCTTCTGCCCTCTACTTCGCCCAAGCATCATATCGAGTGTTTTTGTCATTAGCCAGGCACAGCACAAAAAATTGGTTTGAGTACCTATTTTAGCACAAAATAATATATGTACACCTTACTCCAGAACCTTCAAACTAGAGTTTTTTCTTGTTGAATATCAAAGAAGCTCAGGGTGCTTGATAAACATTAAAAATGCACTAATCACAGTGCAGAATTATTCACACCTCGGGGGTGTTGAAAAATTGTCTCTCTTTCTAACTGACATATGATTCTCACCTTACTGATAAATCAGTTTGCTTATGGACTTCCAGATCTCTGAGGTTTTACCAATCAACCCTGAGATGCCAAGCAGGAATTCATAAATGAGCTCAAAGAAGAATTAGGTTTAAAGGGATAGTAATGTTTCATAATAAAAGAAGCTCTAATTAATCATCATAGTATTGGACTTTGGAGAGTGTTATTTCAATTCTGTCAGAGTTGTAGTTCAAGAGTAATTCAATGACAAAGTGTCCCCCTCCCTCTCCTTTTACTGATGTAACACTGCTCAGCCAGAGCAGAAGGGAGGTGCCCAGGTAGATTGCAGGGAGGGACAATCTTCAACCTGAAAAGCTTGTCAAGGGGGGCAGGGCTTTCATTGTTTTCACTGTAAGAAGATTGTCCCCTGCTGTTATCTGTCTGGTCTTACAACCAGATTCCACATCTGAGAAGAGATGTCTTACACTAGGTAAAAGGGGCGGGAGGGGAAACTGTGCTTGTGAATATCTCTTAAACCATAAAGGGTTGAGAGATAAGACTTATATCGTTCTTCATGTTTTTTTAATGCCTACAAAATAAAATAAAGTTAAAATGAAATATTACTATCCCTTTAAGGAATTGCTTCAGGATTGCACCAGGTTCTTTGTGTAGCAGCCTCAGTGGCCCCCATCCTTCTTTAAGCCTTGACAGATGTAGTTGAAAAATCCATATTTCTATAACACTTTAAAAATGTAAAAACAATGTGATGGAATGAAAATGAAAAGGAGTGACACATTGCTTGCTACCACAACACATAAATGTGCCAGATGCCTGTTGGGAACCACTGTGTTAAGATATAGTTTTCTCCACTATTTTTGCTATGACATATTAACTATTGTTTCTGTTGCATTAGATAAGACTACAATGAGTAACTGGTGTTTGCTTTAACCTATGTGAAATGTAAGCCAACTGAGGTATAAGATATAGGTATTTTAAACAACTGCTGCCAGTGAAGCTGTGCTTCGTATTTTGCGCTGAATTACTTTTCACTATCTCATTGTCTTTCTCCCTCTGTAGCCTGTGAAGAGCTGGAGGTAGCTTTCCTGGCATAGCTGCCATGAACTATAAGATTTTTTTACATTGTACAGGTCTATTTCAATATCTATTGAAAAAATACACAATACATGCAATAAAGCACCTTCTCTACTTTCCCTTTTCAGACTCTTGTGTATCAAGGACAATACCAAATTCCTGTTATTTCTCACATGTAATTAGAAAAAAGATACATAATTACATCTAACTGGAGATCAGTGAACTGGGTTAGATTCAAGGTATGATCCTACAAAACCATTAAAAATGTTTTGTTACAAACAGAGGTTTTGCAAGGTACTGGCTGAGGCGGCTTTAGCCCCAGATTCCCTGTTAAAAGCTTCTGACCTTATGACTGTCATAGAATGTGCACTTATTCCCTTGCTGTTCTCCCTGATGGCAATGATGTTACTGGGCAGTGGTGCACTCTAAAGATGTAGAAGGTAGACCGAGAAATAGGTCTTTTAAGGACATAACAGTTCTTCTGGTTATAATCATTTTGAAAGAAATAGCATTTGCATTATGATTGTTAAAGTAACTATAATGTCCCACAAAATTTTTTTAGAGTTTTATAGAGCTCAAGAAAATAAAAAGAATGGTGCAAACCTATCTTTCAAACCGCTATGGTTTGAGAGATATTTGCACTGAAAGTTTCCCCCTCACTCTCCTTCTCCTGACATCAGAGTCTAGCTGACAGCAGGAGATTCTGGTCCTGGGACCAGCCGGTGGCTCTGCAGCAGAGCCAAAATCGCAGTATTTCAAAAGAATTACTTCATTGGAAATGTCTACAAATTGTGCTTGCAAACCAGGCACACTTTGTAGACATTTCCAATGAAGTAATTTTTTTTGCAGTACCGCGATTTCAGCTCTGCTGCAGAGCCTCCTCGAGTTGTACGACTTGAATCTCCTGCTGTCAGCTTTACAGCTGACTTCAGGAGAAAGGGACAGAGGGCGAACTTTCAGTGCCTATATCTCTCAAACCAGTGGTTCTCAGCTCCTGTCCTCAGGACCCACTAACAGACCAGAATTTGATGACTTCCTTGTTAGAGCACAGGTGAGTTAATCAGTGTGAATGAGCCTCTGATCACCACAGCTGTGCTCTAGCAGAGAAATCCCTAAGTCCTGGCCTGTTAGTGGGTCCTGAGGACAGGAGTTGAGAACCACTGTCTCAAACCATAGCGGTTTGAGAGATAGGGTTTGCACCATTCTTCTTATTTTCTTCAGCTCTATAAAAGTATAAAAAGTTTTTATGGGACATTACTGTCCCTTTAATAACTCAAACTGTCTCCTTAACAACCAGTGATGTGTCAGGAGCATCACAATGGTCCAGAAGTTAAGGAACAGTGACTGTCCTGACACATAATGTAATTTTGTGACTGTAGTGCTCCTGCACATCGCGCAGTGATTGCTGAGCCAGGCCAAAAAAAAAAAAAAAAAAAAAAAGTTTGCTGGTCCTCCAGTGCACCCCACCCCCAGACCACATGGTCCTTGCAGGGATGAAATTAACTGAGTGGAACAAAACAAACATTTCATTGTAATGGGGGAGAAATATTTGTCCACCAATTTCATATAGCTTAAAAGTAATTAAATAATTAAAATGTATAAAGGACTAAAATTATATTTTCAGCTGTCACACTGTAAAAGATGAATATTTGCCTGTCAAATCATGATGTTGATTATTATTATTATAATTATTATATTATTATTGTTGTTATATGAATATATTATAAATATATGAGGCAAATTATAATTGAGAATCAAAATGTTAATTAACATTTAATTAAATATTTCTTTGACTAGCTTAGTCTATGTATGCACGTTACTTCACAAGCACTGTTCCCTGATTCTCATAGGTATTCTGAAACAAAAAAAAATGGGGGTGCCAATAGTGTCTTATCACACTGGATATAAAAATAATAATAACAAAAATCCTATATAATAATTCTCTAAAATGTGTGTAATGACGCAGTCATGCGCAGTAGAGACTGCCCTCACCGCAACCGGCTGGCAGTGGCACTGTGGCCCATGTAACGGGCTCTTCAACTAGTATGTATATATATCTCACTCACATTAGCAAATGGCTATGTCATAAATGTACGAATATACATAACAATCAAGGCTTGCAGAGAAATTCCTACTGTCTTTGCTCTGATTCATTAAAGGGATAGTAATACTTAATTTATCTTAATTGAAGATTGTCCCTCTCTGCAATCTACCTGGGCACCTTCCTTCTGATGTGGCTGAACTGGGGGGGGGGATACTTTGCTTGTGGACTACATTCACTTTCTATGATGTGGATGTACTGTGATGAACTGAATAACGAGGGCAAACCAACTGCATCACAGGGGAGAAATAAAAATTATTGTTAACTTAAAGGGATAGTAATACTTCATTTTAACTTTATTTTATTTTGTAGGCATTAAAAAAACATGAAGAATGATATGTCTTATCTCTCAAACCTCTATGGTTTAAGAGATATTCACAAGCAAAGTTTCCCCCTCCCGCCCCTTTTTCCTAGTGTAAGCCATCTCTCCTCAGATGTGAGTCTGGTTGTAAGACCAGACAGATAACAGCAGGGGACATTCTTCTTTGTATGAAAAGAATGAAAGCCCTTCCCCCCTTGACAAGTTTTTCAGCTTTTTCCCTTATCTTAATTGAAGATTGTCCCTCTCTGCAGTCTACCTGGGCACCTCCCTTCTGCTTTGGCTGAACGGGGGGGGGGGATAATTTGCTTGTGAATATCTCTTAAACCATAAAGGTTTGAGAGATAAGACTTATATCGTTCTTCATGTTTTTTTTAATGCCTACAAAATAAAATAAAGATAAAACTAAGTATTACTATCCCTTTAAAAGGGGATTTAAACCCACTGAATACTAGAGAGATATCCTATCCATTGCTTTACAATACATTGAAGAACCCTCTAACATTCAAGGGGTTAAAAGTCCCTTTAAACTCAATCGGAATTTTTTGGATTTTTATTTGTCCCTTATGGTACAGTTGGTTTGCCCCAGAATTGGTCAAGCTCATCTCCTTCATCTTCATCAGGCTTTCTCACTCTCTCTTTCTGAAGTATCAATGATACTTGATTGTTCCGACTATTGGCTTTCTGACAGTGCTTGGAATGAAGCCATTTTTATTAATTTAGTTATGTTTTCTTTTTTTCCTGATCTTAAAGGTCGTCTATCATGTTAATGATGTATCGGTCTGTGGTACAACTAAACAATAATTACAGAATGTTCCTAATAGTAAACCATCTGTCACAATCAGGGCTCTCTGCAACAACCTTTTGTAAAATAATAGAAGGCATTAACTGAATAGCAATACACCTTTACGCTGACCAATTAAAGGGTAACACACATGTGGAAGTCACAGGAAAAGCAGGGAGATTTTTATTATGAATTATGAAATGGCTGCTACAAATTGCTAATTCTATTTGAGGGATTTTGTCCCGCTTGTGCAGCATTTATATAAAATGGTTCATTAGCTAAGATTTTATTGTTAAGGATGAGTTCCATTTTCACAATTAATCAAGTTGGGCTCATGTATTAGCAGTGTTGCACAAATGCAAACTGTATTAACCCTTTGAATGCCAGAGAGGCATCCAATACATTGCAACGTAATCTGCTGGATACCTTTTTAGCACTCAAATGGTTAATTCAAAGCTGATAATAGACAAGCTCTGCAGCAGACATTTCTTTGGAAGAAAGAGCCTGAGTGCCTACTATTCTATTTCTATATGGACAGTACATTTATGTATACAGGCATAATAAGCTTATTTCTTGAGCGCAAGGATCTTTTTTTTTTCTCTTCAATTACCATCCTGGTTGAAAATGTCAATTCATAATAAATATTTCTGATGGTTTATTATTATTAATAATAATAATTATAATAATAATTGTGTTAATGTCCACTTTGTATATGCTTATTTCTAGTTTGGCCTGTCTTTTGCTTTTTTATTGTAATCATTCCTAAAATAAATAGGCATCAGTATTGTGCTTTTATCCTAGGAGCACCAACTGTGATAGAAGGTTAACCATTTTAGCTCCAGAGGGCTATGGAACACACTGTGCTCAAAGGATTAATTTCCCTTATAAGCCAAGATTTATAGCTAGTTATCATCAACTGAAAATGGAAATCAGTCTAGTACTGATAACATCTTAAACCCTTGAGTGTTTGAGAGTGTTGAAATGTTATGTTAAGCAATGAATTTGAAATCTGTAGCATCTAAGAAGCTCATTTAAATTGCAATTTGTTCTTGTGATCCATACCAGGTGAAATGAGGTGGAGGAACACTGCTGGACATTTTCTGGGCCTGCTCTGTAGCTGCAGCAGGGATTCCAGAACCAGCATTGAGACAGAACTAGACTCCAAACCCAAAAAGGCTGATATGATATACTAAGAACTTGAGCAATCCTGGGATAAACCAACTGTGAGAGAGAGTGAGATTTGCTACGTTCCAACATAATGAAATCTAATCTTTAGGTATCTGAAATTCTTTAGATAAGGGTAGACACATTTGTTTCTCAAGCTCCACTAACACTGCTGCTTTCGGGATATCCCTGGTTGAACTCAGGTTGACCATTCAGTATCCCTGCTATTTTAACTGATCCACCTGTGATGAAACAGAGTTATCATGTAAGTAGCTTCTTATGATTAGAGTTTGCTACTCCTGTGGCGCAAATTAACTGTACCATAGAATACAAATAAAATCTGCATTGAAGAACTCATTAACATTCAAGAGGTTAAAAGAACCATATCTTCTTAAAACTTTCAAAATCACCTATGCTTATGTTAGACACTTTTTATTTCAAACAATTGTTTATGAGCTATTTAGCTTTACATATTTTTCAGTTCATGTAAACAATCTTGTGCGGGGCAGCAGGAATTGGCAGGTTGGAGGGAGAGTAGTGTGGAATGTTAGCATCTAGGTGGCATGTCAACCACTATTTTCTAATTTGCATAAACTGACACATAAATAAAGCTAAATAGCTCATAAACTATTGTTTTAAACAAATAATTTGTAACATAAAGTTAGAAGATTTTGAACTCTCTTTTGAATATCACCCATTTGTTAGAAAGTGACAATTTCACATGAACCCTTTAAGTGCCAAAAGAGATATGCAACACATTGCATTGCAGTGCGTTGTATACCTCTCTGGAACGGAAAGGTTTAAGTTATGCTTTTATTTGAACTCACAATCTACCTTTATAAATCCATTTTGTCATGGCTGTAATGAGCAAATGTATTCTTTTTCAGAATTTTCTGCTTTGTATCTAGAAAATGGTGTCTTTGAAAGACAATCTTTATGTTTTATTATTCTTATTACCACGACCTTGATTATTAGTATGAAAGAATAAAGTCCCTTTAAAAATTCAAATGGATAATTTTTTTCTCCTCTCCTCCTTGTGTTTTGTCCGTAAGAAAAATCCCTCAGCCTCAATGGTTGTTTTTATTAAATTCTCTTCAATAAAAAGCTCAGCCAGGATTTATAAGGTACTCAGGGCTGGCGTTTAGTATTTCGCCAGTTATTAAGTGAAAATCAATAGAAAGCAAAGAAAATGGAAGTGCGTGCACTGTTAGCACGCTGTTGTCGCCTTGATATTATGTCGGCTGTCTTGTAGATTCATGACAGACGAAAGCGGCTGGGAGAGAACTTTCTGCTTACATCGCACGAGCCAAAGTGGGGTTATTCATTAGAGCAGGCAGCTGGCCAGATGAATTTCCAGTTCTGTTTTACCATTTATCTTTAAAACGCCTGTATCGAGTGAGAAAGAACACTGATATTATGTGATATCAATGGCAGGTTTATGTATCTCAATCAGGATTTACTGTTATTTTGTTCCAAAGACCTTTTTTTTGTTTTCAAATTTTTTTCACTAGAAATACCATTCTCCCAGAAGAAAATAATAGCTAAAAACCTTGTCAAAGATAACCTTTCTTGTTGTGCCTGCACTGCCGGCTGTAAAACAAGATGCACCTGGACTAGATAGAGCTCTCAGACACATCTTGTAGGGTTTGTTTTGCAGATCTGCCTTTACATTTTCTCATAAAGACACATGTCTTACATCCCAGACTCCTTTGCTAGAAAAAGCTGTTGGTAAATTGAGAGATTTCTGGCCCTCTAATTTATCCAGCTTTGCAATGTATTGGAGACCTCTCTAGCATACTAGGGGATAACAAGGAACCTGGAGATGCAATGCAGCCAGAAGTTAAAACCCCAGCCTTTATTTTGCTGACAGACATTGCTCGTCAATTTAGACATTTCTCACCCTTAAATTTAACCCCTTGGATGCTAGAGAGATCTTCAATACATGACACTGAGACATCTTTTGCATCAAAGAGGTTAATAGACAGTTTGGAGTCCAAAAGTTAAAATTCTTCATTTTTCAGCAAATCAAAAACAATCAAATTTTGTTTTTACAGGAACACTACCGTAATCAAAAAAAAAAATCAGTTTTAAAAGGAGTTTATTGAGAAAAAAATAAATACTAAGTATCAAGGTACACAAAATCAGTGAGGTAAGACACATAGTAACAAGGTGGCAACTAGCAGACCTGGTTACTAGGGATGGCAGCACAGTAGCTCAGTGGTTAGCACTGTTGCCTTGCAGCTCTGGGGTCCTGGGTTTAAATCCCACCAAGGACAACATCTGCAATGAGTTTGTATGTTTGCGTGGGTTTCGTCCGGGTACTCCGGTTTCTTCCCACACTCCAAAAACATACTGATAGGTGAATTTAGATTGTGAGCCCCAATGGGGACAGGAACCAATATGAGTGTAAAGCGCTGCGGAATCTGTGTGTGCTATATAAATAAAGGATTATTATTATGGGTGAAAACTCTCGCCTCAAACCAAACTTGGTGAATAATGGCTTTTCCTGCTTGGCTAATAATTTCCCTCGAAAAGTGCAGTTTTTCTGCTTTTTTCGTCTACCTCATTGCATTGAAATCAGTGGGAACATTGGATTTACACACAACACATAGCAAATGATATTTTATATCCCAAAGGCATAGTATAAAAGGGACATGAGTGTCCCTGTGTTGGAGGAGTCTGGGGAAACAAACAGTTGAACAGGGTATTTTATATCCCAAAGGCATAGTATAAAAGGGGCATGAGTGTCCCTTCTTTTGGATCAACAATGGTAAACAGGAATAGGAAAAGGGTTGAACTAGATGGACGCAAGTCTTTTTTCAACCTAAATTACTATGTTACCATGTTACTATGTATGTTATGTTCCTGTGTTGGAGGAGTCTGGGAAAACAATCAGTTGAACAGGGAATTTTTTGGGGGGATTGTTGGCTGGAATTTGGGGGACTGTTAATAAAAAAATAAAAAATAAATACAATTTAAAAAAGTGCATAAGACATGGTATAAAAGGGGTCTGAGGAGGGTGCCTGCGTTGTTGAGTAGCGTCTTGGGAATGAATCGGTTGGACAGGGAATTTTTTTCTGGGAGGGGGGCTTGTTGACTAGCATTGGAGGGACAGTTAAAAAAATAAATAAAATAAGAAATTGGTAGTAAAGTGACGCAGACAGGGACCCTATGACGTAAACTGCACCTGGGGCAGACTAATACTTGATGGGATAAAATATTTTATAGAGGATGATTTGTACTGCTGCTGTCACTGTGCCCCTTGTCCACTTCCCGCTAAGGATATGTGACAACTTGCAGACAGTTTAATAATAGCGATCAACCCTCTCTGCCACCAGCTTAGCATATTCTGTGGGATGGAATCTCCTCAGATGCTGCTTTATACCCTGCTTGAGATTATCCTCCACCACACTATCATGTGTGGTAAGTGCACCACAGAGTGTGCAATGGGTGAACACAAACTGACACATCCTGACATCTACTGCTATCAACAGGCTGGGGAGGTAAAGATGAACAAGGTGGATTGCCAGAAGATGTAGCTGGTGATGGCGAGCCAGGTGTTCCTCTCACCATCAAACTTTCAGTTTCTGGCTGGGTTTCTGTAGTCTTCCTCCTCTTTGATCTCTGAATTGTCTCATGTTGCCTTTGGGGAGAGTCGGGGGTAAAGCAACAGTGGTGCCCGATTTCTTAGGTGGGTGTTTGGCTTTATATAAATCTCATGGTGTCTGTGTCATGAAAATAATGATTTTGTCTTTAAAGGGATAGTAATACTTCATTTTATCTTTATTTTATTTTGTAGGCATTAAAAAAACATGAAGAACGATATAAGTCTTATGTCTCAAAGATTTATGGTTTGAGAGATATTCACAAGCAAAGTTTCCCCTCCCGCCCATTTTACCTAGAGTAAGCCATCTCTTCTCAGATGTGGAATCTGGTTGTAAGACCAGATAGATAACAGAAGGGGACGATCTTCTTCCTATGAGAACAATGAAGGCCTTGCCCCCCTTGACAAGTTTTTCAGGTTTTTCCCTTATCTTAATTGAAGATTGTCCCTCTCTGCAATCTACCTGGGCACCTACCTTCTGCTCTGGCTGAGCAGTGTTACATCAGTAAAAGGGGCGGGAGGGGGATACTTTATAATTGAATTACTCTTGAACTACAACTCTGACAGTATTAAAATAACATTCTCCAAAGTCCAAATACTATGATGATTAATTAAAGCTGCTTTCATTATGAAACATTATTATCCCTTTAAAAGCTTCTCTCTGCACTTCCTTGTTTTTTTTTTTTTTTTTGGGGGGGGATCGCAAGAAGTGCTTTCCAGGTTGCCACTGTTCTAACCTATGATGCTTGGATAGGTGATAAGTACCAGGGGCAGAATTAGGAGGGTTACTGATGCCCCCCCAAAGAAAAAGAAACAAAAAAAAAGCTTTTGTTCCAAAGAAATGCAGAGCAGTGTGCATATATTTGGTGCCCATATATATGCTGTCTGTTTTTATAGCTTTGTTCCACTGTCCACTACTACTCACAAAAGTTTCATACTGTAAACTGTCTGACATCCTAGCATTGTCCTACTGGTAGCCACAGAACCATACACTGTCCACTGGGAGCCAAAGAACTACAAATACACTGTATGATACCCTAGCCTTGTTCAACTGTCCCACTGGTATCCAAAGAACTGCACATACACTGTCTGCACCCCCAAACCTCCAACCTTGTATCAATGTTATCCATAGACCCACACCTGCATGTTCTGACACACCAGTCTTATTCCAATGTCCCAGTGTTAGCCACACATATTCTGCCCAATATCTTAGCCAAATCAGCTGAGGAAAGGTAGGCACTGGAACACTTGAGGAGGAAGAAGAGGGGAGGAGATGCCGGCTTCTTGTGTGTTGGTAGTAGGGGTGGTCGAAAGGTCCAGTGAAAAAAAACAAAGTGGTTATCTGCTTTTTCGTGGGAAAATTTGCTTTAAGTAAATCAATTAAAACCTTCTCTGTTTTTGCCCATTGCCAAAAATTTTTTGCTATTTTTTCAATGGCTACAAAATTTTTGCACCTTTAAATTAAATGTTTTTTTGTTTTTGCTATAAAAAGTGACACTTCCAGGCAGGGCTGGATTTACATCTCAGGAGCCTGTAGGCACAGAAATTTGAAGCGCCCCCCCCCCCCAGATCATCTGCACTGGATACCTCCACAATGCTCCTAATCTCCACGTTGCCCCCCCATCATCTCCATATTGCCCTCACATTGCCCCCCTTCAGCTCCATATTGCCCTCACAATGCCCCCCATCAGCTCCATATTGAGTCATCAGCTCCACATTGCCCTCACATTGCCCCCCATCAGCTCCATATTGCTCTCACAATGCCCCCCATCAGCTCCATATTTCCCCATCAGCTCCACATTGCCTTCGCATTGCCCCCCATCAGCTCCATATTGCCCCATCAGCTCCATATTGCCCTCACATTGCCCCCCATCAGCTCCATATTGCCCCATCAGCTCCACATTGCCCTCACAATGCCCCACATCAGCTCCACATTGCCCCCATCAGCTCCACATTGCCCTCACAATGCCCCCATCAGCTCCACATTTCCTTCACATTGCCCCCCACCCCATCAGCTCCAACTTGCCCCCACCATCTCCACATTGCCCTCCATTGGCTCCAACTTGCCCCCCATTGGCTCCACATTGCCCCCCCCCCATTGGCTCCACATTGCCCTCTATCGGCTCCAACTTGCCCCCCATTATCTCCACATTGCCCTCACATTGCCTCCCCCCGTTGTCCGTTTCCTACCTCTGTGGTAGGAGATCTGTATGTGCCTCCCTTGGCACAGTCTTGCACCCGATGGAGCTCCCGCGCAGTCTCCTATTCAGGAATGTAGTGCGCTGGGAGATTATGTAATCTCCCAGCGCTCTGCATTCCTACAGAGCCGACAAGGGAGCTCCATCAGGTACAAGACTGGGGGGGTGGGCAATGTGAGTGGGTGCTGCCAGCGCAGCCAGTGAGGTGGCTAGTTTTTTTTTTTTTTAAAGAATATTTAAAAAAAAAAAAAAAAAAAAAATCCAAATGGCAGGCTCCCCTTGTTGACGTGCGCCTGTAGGCAGGTGCCTACTTTGCCTAATGGCAAATCCGGCCCTGCTTCCAGGAAGTTAAACACAATACAAGCACCTGGAGATAAAGAGAGAGAGAGAGGGGGATGATAGGCTGTTATGCTGTGCAAAATTCTGAAAAATGAAGGTAGCAGAAGCTCATACTGTCTGCTATCACTATGAGCACCTGGAATAACACTAAAAAGAGGAGCTGGAAGGACCCTTATGTGTCCAGTGAGTCTGAGGAGGAGGACGTGACCACTACCATTAAAATGTCTGGATGCCCTGATTCCCAAGACCAAATCATGGCCAGTCTCCCTACATCACCCCCAAGGGATCTTGGGGAAAATAGTGTCACAGACACAGGCAGAAGTATGTAGCAGTGTGAGCAGGACAGATCAGCTGCCTGTGCCTCCTGCTAGTGCTGCCAGTGTACCTTGTGATTCTCATGAGGTGGTGAGGGGGAGATGATGACAATTGTGACAGCAGGGGATCCTAAGTTATGCTTGACATCCCCAAGCAGTCCCTTCACTACTACTACTACTAAGATACAGCAGCTGATGCTGAGATGGTAGTGGAAGTAGTGCAGAGCAGTCAGACTAGAAGTCAGCTGTGAGTCCCATTACCCCTACCTGAAGAAGGCAGAACTGGTGGCTAGCAGCAATAATACCACCACCTCCCTGAGCACAGATCAGCTGTCTGTGTCTGCTGCTAGTCCTGTCAGTCTGCCTTCTTCAGCTCAACAAGGGATAGCAAGTGTGACAGTAGGGAGCCCTCTGTCACATTTCTCATCACCTTCTCCAACCAGAGAGACATATGTAGTAGAACTGCAGCAGGAAGATGAACTGGTAGAGTTGATGGAATGGGAGACAGAGATGGGCATCACCACAAGCAATGAGTCTGGCTAATTTGTGGAGTTTACTGCTGCTGTAATTCCTGCTTCTGCTGAATTGCAAGAGCAGCAGGATGATGAGGAACAGGCTAGTGTGCCGCAGACCACTGTGGACACAATGGGAATGGGGTCCAGTAAGGCAGGTTCTACTTGCCAGCAGCAATACTCCTGGTCGTAGTTGTAGTGCTGATTCTGCTGCAGCATCTAGGGATGGGTAAAAATTTTCTCCTCAAATTGAAATTGGCGAATAACGGCACTTTCCACTTGGTGAATAATTTCCAGTGAAACGTGCCATTTTTCTGCTTTTTCCCACCATTTTCTCCCATTGAAATCAATGGGAAGAAAAATATTTCTCCACCACACAAAAGTTTTCTACAACCATATAAAAAGCTTTCAGGCTCTCACAGCATGCCATTCTGTGTTTGTGAGAGGAGAGAGCAGTACGTTTTTTGAGCTAGAGAAGACAGAGAGGGGAATTGAAGTTTAGTTTAGAATCTTTTAGGTAGGATATTTGTTCTGTTAGGAGAGTCATTGGGGCACTCTGTGGAGAAGAAGGGAGGAAGGAGGTTGACCCCAAATACTCCAAAATTCCATGTGACTGACTGGCAAAACACAGGCAGTTGGGGACCTATTTCCTTGCTGATCTTGCTGTTATTGTCTCTGTGCTGGGTGGGGAACTCTGAGGAAAGTTTATTTTGCTTTACAGTTATAATTTTTTTTCTGGACAGACTGTGACAAGACAAGATAAGACTTAAAAATAAATAAATAAATAAATGAAATAAATAAGTAAATAAATAAAAAGAATAAAGAACTAAATATTTTAGGTGACAGTGACAGACAGCTGACTGGACTTAGGCAAGGCATCATACAGCTCCATCAGTTATGTTGTGTATCGTACAATAAAAAGCACAGTGTAGTTGTGTAATGTCTAGCAAACACATGAGGGGGAGGGGAAGGGGAAGGGGTGGAGCAGTGCAGGGAAGTGAGAGTAAAGTAGCAGTTCAAAAACTGAATGCAGCAATGGTTGCTGCAGCGTGTGCAATCAATGATGATGATTCCTCTACTCCAAGGGAGGATGCAGTTTGTCAAGGTCCCAGCACAACTAGTTCCAAAACCACCAGTGCCAGTAGAAATAAAAAACTATATAAGAACACTGAACACGACAACAAGTCACATTCAAGTGTTGATGATGCTGGCAATAGCATAATAGAGGAAGGTGTAGCCGCTGAACCGCCTTCTGCATCAGATAGTGAGACAAACAAGCACCAAAACATCCATCCTCAAAGTAGTAGGGAACTTTGTTACAGTAAAAGTAAAAGGAAATTGTTTGAGACCTCTAAAAGCTTAGAGGAATATAAGGGTATTAGTGGGCAAGAACTTTCAGGTGATGCTGATGCTGCTAAGGATGACCTGATGATTGATGATGATGCAGATCTAAATATATCCCACCAGCATCCTTCTCTTGTTCAGATATAGATGAAGTTGAGAGTGAGGATGATGATAGGGCTATAAGTTTAGCAGAAAGTCAAAGGCTGAATCTTCCACCACTTTTAGGAAGCACTGTGTCTGTCTATAAACTGTTTGAGAAAGCTATTGGAAAGTCTGACCCTGGACAAGTACAGATGTCAAAAAGCACACAGTCACCCTATCAGCATACCTGGGAACTCTCCCGTTTTGCCCCGGAGACTCCGGATTTCAAACTGAATTACCGGGTCTCCAGGGCAATGTGTGAATCACGGGGTGGGCAGAGTTTAAGTAGAAACTCTGCCCACTTGTGCTCCATCCCACCCGGTTACTCCCACTCCCCGCCCTTTTACCTCCATTTTGCAGGGTTTTTTTTTGCCCCCCCCACGACTAAGACCCACCCCTTTTATGACGCGAATCATGTCATTTTCCTCCCTGTTCGGCACTGACAGGGTTACCCTCCGGGTAGCCCTGCTTCAAAAGTTCCCAGGTATGCCTATCAGTCATCAACAACATCATCGCCTCTTCAAAGTTCAAGTCCCACTCAGCCACACACACCTGTTTAGAGTACCCATCAACAGCAACACAGGTTATTAACATCAACAATGTTAGATATGACAAGTGCCTCTGCTGCTGTTGCTGTAAGTGCTGCACCTTTGACACCTAGTAGAAGTGGCAGTAGAAATACATCAACATCTAGCCCCTGTAGTAGTAGTAGCAGCAGCGCCACCTCAGGAACCCCTCATTCCATGAAGTCCACAGTATGGAGGTACTTAGGATCCTCAAGCTAAGCATGTTGCCATCTGTTGTCTGGTCAAAACACAAGTGAGCAGGGGGAAAGCAGGCTCACACCTAGGCTACTCCTCTATGAGATCCCATTTGAAGCACAACCACAGGTCTGACTAGGAGAAACACTATCAGCAGGACAAATGTGCCATCACTGGCAGCAGCAGAAGCACTTTAAAAAGTTCCAGGGCTCTAGGGCAGAAAAAAAGAAGTAGTGAAGTTATTTATGTGTCAGAGAGTGTGCTACTACCAGTGCCAAGTGTTAGTTCAGTCCAAATAACACCTATGCCTCCTGCTGCAGAGGAGTATAACAGACAAAGCAAGGACAAACATATTAACAGCAGCACAGATGAGGAGGTGGAGGAGGGATGTGAAGAAGGGTTGCCACCATCTACCCCACCTGATGACCGATAAGCATACCTGGGAACTTTTGAAACAGGGCTACCCGGAGGGTAACCCTGTCAGTGCCCAGGGGGAGGAAAATGACGCAAATCGCGTCATAAAAGGGGCGGGGCTTAGTCACAGGGGGGCAGGACAAAAAAAAACCCTGCAAAATGGATGTAAGAGGGCGGGGAGTGGGAGGAACCGGGCGGGATGGAGCACAAGTGGGCAGAGTTTCTACTTAAACTCTGCCCACCCGGTGATTCACACATTGCCCCGGAGACCGGGTAATTCACTTTGAAATCCGGAGTCTCCGGGGCAAAACCGGAGAGTTCCCAGGTATGCCGACAAGTAATGGGTGTGAATAATCTGAGAAGGAGGGTAGCATATGACAATGGTAAAAACAATATACATAAACAAATCACACCATGCCAATCCACCCCACCACCACTACCATACACATCTGCCACATTGTAGGTTGTACTTTATTTTTTTATTACTTGATATCATCCTGAATAAGTGCCAGTGTCACTTATGCAGGAAGTTAGTGTTGTGGGCAAAGGACAAATGCATTCTGCATGCTAACACATTTTTCAAGCTGTTGCTGTAGGTCTCACAACTTTGTCTTTCAGCCACTTATTTCTAAACTTCAGACCTCAGAAGTACTATTACAGTGGGAAATGTGGTACTTATAGGAAATATAGGTTAAAAATGTCTTAAAATAGGTGAAAAGGAGGAAATTAGGTGGTAAGGTGAAATATTTTGTGAAGTCATTCATGAAATTTGTCACGCTTTTCACCCACCCCTAGTATCAGCAACAGCAGCAACATCATCCTCTGCCCCAGCCATTGAAGGGGAATGTGGAGGAGAACAAGAAAGAGACCATTATTCTCCACCTCCCCACCTTCCGCCTGTGTGTGGGACTATTTTTCTTTTGGGGCAGGCACAGTGCAGTCTTCATGACGGCACTATGCACAATTTGTGTCAAATCAGTGAAAAGGGGAAAGGAGGGAACACACCTTGGCGAAACCACCCTGATAATACATACACCATGACATTTATGTGAAACATGTTAAAGCCAAACCCCCACCAAAGAAATTGCACACTGCTGTTGCTATATGCCCTGACTCTCCCCAAAGCCAACAAGAGGTGAGGCAGAAATCAAAGAAGAGGATGAACAGAGAAACTCAGCCAGAGCCTAAAAGTTCAATTGTGAGACAAAAACACCTGGCTCGCCATTACCTACTTGCTCTAGAGTTCGACCTCGGGAAGATTTAACTACCTCTTTTGGTGATTCAACTCATTCATCATTACCTCATTATGCAAAGATCTAGTAAGAGACGCTCAACTAGGAACGAGCCTACCCTTGAAGTGATAAGGCATAAGTATCCTACCCAGGGTGCAATCTCTTTTACCGCACTAGTGCCTTTCACAGAGATTAAATATCCTAAAGCACATCATACTGAACCTACCAAAAGGCAGTCCTGCCACAAAGTGCCAGGCATTTCCTCCTGAATAAGAGAAGCAGCCAACCCCAGACGTATGTTTCAGCCTTGTTGGGCCTCGTCAGTGAGGTGCAGCTGATCTCTCTAGGCACTGTGACCAAGGGGTCCACATCTGATTTACCCTGTTACCCTTAGGGTGACTAGTCCAAAGGGTAATATGCATATGCAAAGAGTTAGTCAGAGACTCTCAACTAGGAACGAGCCTGCCCTCAAAGTGATGAGGCTCTATAGGATAAGTGTCCTACCCAGGGTTCAATCTCTTTTAGCTCACTAGTGCCTTTCACAGAGAGAAAATATTCTAAAGCACATCATACCAATCCTACCAAAAGTCAGTCCTGCCGCGAATTGCCAAGCAATTCTTCTCTGAACGAGAGAAGCAGCCAACCACAGATGTTGGGCCTCATCAGCAAAAACAGCAGTTACAAATGCCACATTGACACTGGAGCATTTGCCACAGGCCACCATAAACTAGGCCATTAGGGCATTTTTTTTTCTTGGGCTTGTTCTTTGAACAAAAACCAAAGGCCTTTAAAAAAAAAAATCTGTGGGTCTTGTCTTACAAATTATCGATTCCTCAGGGCTTGTGATGCTAACAAGCTGGCTTGATAAAAATTATCTGTGATTCCTCAAGCCAAACACCTACAAATCAATGTTTCCTCAGGGCCTGGACTTAAAAAGTCTAAGGCTTGGGTCGAAAAAGTCTAAGCCCTACAAATCTATGTTTCATCAAGGCTTGGGCCTAACACAAGTCTAAGTCCTACAACAAATCCTTAGGGTTTGGGCCTCTAACAACAAGGCTATATCCTACAAATAATACTGTACCCCATTAAGTATCAGTCTGCCCCAGTCACAGCTTACATCAGGTAATCCATGTCCTGTCACTTTATGCACCAATGTCTTATTTTATTTTATTGTTTATTTTACTTATTTATTTTTTATTAACTGTCCCAATTCCAATCAACAACCCCCCAAAAAAATTCCTTGCTCAAATGATTCTTTCCCCAACCTCCATCCATCAACAGAGGCACCATTCTTAGACCCCTTATTTTATTTTTTTTAACTGCCACCCCCAACCCCCGTCAACAACCCCCCCCCCCAAAAAAAACCTCAGTTTTCAACTGATTGTTTCCCCACCCTCATGCCCTTTTTATGCTATGCCTTTGGGAAATAAAATAAAATGTGCTATGTGTTGTGTGCATATTCAGTGTTCCCATTGATTTCAATACCATGAGCTAGGTGAAAAAAGTAAAAAAAAATTACTTTTTGTGGGAAATTATTCAACAAGCGGGAAGTTCCGTTATTCACCAATTTTGGTTTGAGGCAAACATTTTCACCCATCCCTAGTTGGGAAGCAGGCTAATGGTGGAGGGAGAGAGCTGCCAGTTATTCTGAACATCATCAAGATGGCAGTGCTTGCTACCTTTGAATGATAAGGCAACTTTTGCATCATAGGGTGAGCATTTTATAAATGTTTTGGTCTTTTTATGCTTGATGGGAGGTTTTAAATAAATTGTGGGATTGAAGTTTTAATATGATAGTTTCACATTAAAGTCTTACCGATGGCTTAGTGTATACATCATATAAGCCTGCAAGTGCAACCACATGATTTTTATTTCAAAGTTTAAGTTCAATCAATGATCTGCACTGTTGGATTTGTGCATTCATTTTTATACAGTAGCAAAAATTAGATAGGTCCAAACCATTCATTTTTCACACTGGTTTCCTGACTTGTCCCTTTCCAGTTGTGAAAAATATACCAGTTTTACTGAGTCTGGCTTAAACTGATGGGAGATTGGAAATGGCTGCAGAATCGATTATTTTCATTATACCCACTAGCCTTTCCCATCTTGTAGAGAAGCAGAATAAACCAGCAACTCTTCTGGGACAGCCAGATAGTCCATAGTTATTGGCTAGGGCTTTCCATCTTGGTATATACAACATAGTTGATGGCAGCTTTTCAATAAATCCAGCTATCTGCTGCCTCTGCAACTTTAACTGAGAAGTTCTGCAGAATTTACTGAGACAATGTTAAAAGCACAAAACATACAATTAGATGCATCCAAAATTACAGTAATTGTTAATAAAATCACACTTTTAAAGAGAGAGATGGAATGTAAATGTGGTGCTAATTTAATTACACTTTGGCACTGCAAGACAGTAATGTAAATATTCCAGTGAGCTGAGCAGGCCTAAGACACTTGAAGTAATTACTTAAAGGCTTCCTTTCAAAAATCCCCCCTTTTTATTAAATGCCTTTTAACATTAGCACTTTCCTCCTGACAAATTAAATGAAATTTCATTACTCTCCCTGACTTAATGGCAACAGATTGTCGGTTTCTAGCACCAGTTAACCCTTTATAGATATTTCCACACAGTGAAATTCAATTACAAGCTTCTAGGAGAGTGAAAAGGAAGATTGCATGTTGCTAAAAGCATACACGGATCATATAAAATAATTTTTTAAATCAAATTGATACTTTGCACACATTAATTGCCCTTATGTTTCATTCTGTGTAATGATAGTAATAACCTTTCCTTTTATAACAAGGTAATGTATTAAAAGCTGGTAAATTAGCTCTAGTAGTTAATCAGTTTATGCAGCACAAGTTAATTAGACTGTAAGCTCTATGGGCCTGTAACTGCATTTCTGTTTATTCATTAATAAACCTTTATACTTTTATTGACTTATTGTTATTCATTATATTGAATTGTATTGTAAAACTGTTAATTAATTCCATATACCAATTAATCTTCAGCTGTTGGGAGCTATATCACCTATCATCCACAACTATCCAACGGCAAAGGAAGGGGTTATCAACCAGTGGACCGTGAGATTTAATGTGCCACGGACATCCACTTAGGATGCCCCTTTTCTTCCTAAATAGATTTTTAAAAGAATGTGAATGTTGATATTCAAATGAATATTTATGAAAATTGTGATGCACAATATGATCATGTTGGTCATTCTGATTGTGAAACTAAGAATAACTACATTTATGTACTTGTATTTTTCTTTATGTCCTGGGAAAAAGACACATAATATGTTAGGCGTGCCCTAAAAATTCCAGACTGCATAATAGGGGTTCCTTGAGCAAAAACAGTTGAGAACCATTGCTCAAAAGTCATCAGCAACACATTGCTATGGATTTTGTTAGAATGACCTAGAATTCAAGGTATTAATGTAAATATAGATAATAACCTACAGGAGAATAATGCTCACTTTACTAGGGATGAGCGAAAATATTCACCTCAAACTAAAATTGGTAAAAAATGGCACTTCCCACCTAGCAGGAAAATTTTCTGTGAAAAGTGAAATTTTCCCCCTTTTTTCACCTAGCTCATTGCACTGAAATCAATGGGAAGACTGGATTTCTCCCCATCACAAGGCAGTTTTCTGTTCTATTCTTGGGCATATAAAAGGGTGCCAGGCTCTCAGAGCATTCCATTCTGTGTGAGAGAAGGAGGGAGCAGCACATTTTTATCTAGAGAAGATAAGCAAATAAAGTGGAGTTGAAGCTTAGTTTAGGGAGTCTTTTAGGTAGGACATTTGTTCTTAGTATTAATAGTCTGGGGGCACTCTGGGATAAAGAAGGGAGAAAGAAGCTTTACCTCAAACACCCCAAAATTCGGTGTGACTGACTGAAAAGACACAAGCAGTTGTGATCCAAGCTCCTTTCTGATTAGGTTGTTATTATCTCTGTGCTGGGGTAGTATGGGGTTTGACTGATTTGATTTGAAAGACACAGGCAGCTGCAGCCCAAGCAATATCCTTGCTGATCTTGTTATTATCTCTGTGTTGGATGTGTCTAGGAGTTTGAGAAAGGAGCCAAGGAGGTTGATCCCAAATACCCCAACATTTAGTCTGGCTGATTTTATTTGAAAGACACAGGCTTCTGTGGTCCAAGCAATGTCCTTGCTGGTCTTGCTGTGATTGCCTCTGTGCTGGGGAAGTACACAGAAAGATGTTGAGAAAGAAGTTGATTTCATATTTTGTAATTTTTTTGGGGGCAGACTGATTGCAATGCAATGGAGACCTCTCTCACAATCAAGGGGCTAAAATCTACATTTAAATTAAAGCAAATTTAGGGACATTTAATTTTTTTCCCCTATGATACTACTGGGTTTCCTAGAATTCCTTCAACATACAGCCCTCTATCTGTAATAAGATTTCAGGAGATTGATAGTGTTCTAGATCCCGTAGGGGTGGTGATCATGTTGAGACACTTAAGAAGGGCTAGGCTGCATGCATTAGGAGACTTGACAATGTGTCAAACCACTCAGGATGAACCTTGACTGTCCTGTCAGAATCTGAACTCTAACACTGAGCTCAGCTTTAATACATGATTCATCTATTGATCTTGCTTTTTTGTATTATATGGTTCACTTTATATCTTTATGAATAGGCATGAATTTAGAATCAAATATCCTACTTTTCTTTCAGATCCACAATATTTCTTTGTATATAATAACAGGTAGAGCAAGCTTAAAGGTTGTTTGGCAGTTGTTTCATAAGGACATGTACCAGCCCTATGGCCCTCTTTTTAAAATGTTAAGCAACATGTTTTGTGTGGGGAGCCTTAATTATGTAGTCAGTTTGCTTAAGGAAGGTATAGCATCCCAAATAAAGGAATAGTATCCCAACAACATGCAATATCTACTGACTTTAAGCATGGGTATGAATACACTTGCTATTTGACTGTCCATTTATCCAAGCTTTTAATGTTTTAAGTAAGGAAAAGCAAATAATTTTGCCCTCCCAAAAAAGAAGGAATTCCAGCGGAACTGCTAAATTTCTGCTTTTCTTCCAATTTATGTACCAGTGCTAAAATTTCATGAAAATATTCACAAAACCATGTAAAAGGATGGATTTTTCCTCCTTTTTAATATTTCTGCACAATTTTTTCCTCCTTGCCTTAGTGTAAAAAAGGTGCCCTGGGAATGCTGTGTTGTCAGTGTGTGTGTGTGTGTGTGTGTGTGTGCGAGAAAGAGAAGAGAGCTAGGGCTTGATTCAATTCCCATCATAAAAAAATCAAATAAACAGCCAATTGTAGTTTTTCAAGCACAGTAAGCCATCCAATGACCTGTGCTGTGACAAACTAATAAATTTGTACCCATTGGATGCAATGAAAACAATATTGAATTTGTGATTCCATTCCATGTGTTGGGTGGTAACATGTGTTACGGGACCCTACTTTATCTCCAAAAATGTGCACCTACAAAAAGCAGGAGCTGAGTCCCTAAGACGTGTTTAAAACCTATGAAACTAGAATTGAAATGGAAAGTAGAATTGCAAATTTACCAAAATGTTGACAGTTGACATGCTGTCTTTTTTTTTTTTTTTTTGGAGAAAACAGAGGCTTTAAAGAACTTATGTCATGTGTTGCAGCCTGCTCACAGTTACTTTTCAAGGATACCTGTGCCAGATGATTAGTGTCATGGATAAAAGACAAAGGCACCCTAACGAAAATCTGATTACTTCGCTTTATGTTACTGCAAGACCTCCATGTTTAATTGGGTTATGTTTATATTCTTGCATATTGTGTCTTGTTAATTGCACTATACTTATGGAGATATATTGTCTCCTTTGCTAAACTTGTATGAAGATATGTCACCTGTCTTTTGTACTCATGAAGTTGTTACAATTTGTCATTTTCTGTACTTGCTTAATTCCGGTACTTTGAATAACCTAATAAAATTCTTTCAAACTAAAAGACAAAGGCACTCAGTCTGCTAACAGTTTTTTCAAGGCATATGTTGCTGTAGGACTCACAACTTTGACTTTCAGGTGCTGATTTCTCCATTCAGCTATCAACAGCAGTGGTATGGAAATATTGTTGCCATAGAAAGCAGAGTGGAAAAATGGTAAAGTTCTCACTGCAAATTTACTGTCAGCAGCAAAGAAATGTTATGTATTTTCTATGGGCACAAATTTTAATGGGAAAGTGGGAAATTTCTAGATTTCCATGAAAATTCCCATGGAAACATTTATTTTTACTTTTCACCATCCTTAGATCTAAGTTAAGCAATTTTGGGACAAATGAGCCACACCACAGAGGACAAATTAGAAATGCCAATTGATTTAAATGATGCTTTTTTATCTCTGGATTATAGAATTATCTTTAATGCATTACTTTGCTGGGGACATCCCTAGAATTTAGGAAGTTAAATGTCCCATTTAGCTCAATGGGAATGTTGGACTTTGTCTTCATGGTTCAGTTGGTTTGCTCTAAAATTGTGGTAATTTGTGGACTTTTTATTTGTCCCCTATGATGCAGCTGGTTTGATCCAAAATTGTACCAACTCTTTTTAACTCTTAAGGACCCATGATGGTCCTGGACCGTCATGGGTTGTTATACCCTTAAGGACCCATGACGGTCCTGGACCATTATGGAATTCCGGGCTCGCTGCGCGGCTGTATGCCGTTCGGGGAGTCTGGAATCGAATGGTGCAAAAAAAATGCTCTGTGACAAAGTACATGTGTGGCCGGTCCTTAAGGGGTTAATAACCCTTTGAGTGTCAGAGAGGAGCATAATACATTATTGCACATCCCTCTGGCACTCATATCAATTTAACAGAGTAAATGAAAACCTTTGATTCAGGTTAGTATTCTTGTGTTTATTGGAATAATTGAAATGTTACTTGTATTTATGCATTTTTTATTTCAACAAAGTAAGCAGCCTTTTTGTGGCATCCCCCTTAATCCTATTATATATGGAAACAAGAGATTCCATTAGGTGAATGCAATTATGGAGTTAGTAATCTAAATTGGTTTAAGTCATCACCTTCAGCTGCTGAAACGACCTTTATAATGCCTTTTATGTTAGAGTGGGATTTTTGTTTTTTGTTTTTTTTTACTACAGGTTGTCCCATCCACAAATATTAAACTTGTTCCATTTTTGATCATGAAGGTTCAGGTAGATTACTTGGAATAGCAATAATGCTAGCACTTTTATATGAGCCATACTAAGCTGGATAGTTGCAATTTACAGTGCAGCTAATAAGTATTTGGACAGTGACACAAGTTCTGTTGTGTTGCCTCTGTACTCCAGCGCATTGGATTTTAAATGAAATAATGATGAACAATATAAAGTGCAGACTGTCATCTTTAATTTGAGGTTATTTACATCTATAAACCATGAACTGTGTAGGAATTGCAGCCCTTTTTATACATAGTGCCCTTATTTTAGGAGACTAAACAGTATTTGTACAAATAACAATCTTAAATCATGTTTAGTATTTTGTTACACATTTCTTTGCATTCGATGATTATTTCTGTGACCCATAGAAAACCCCTGATGTTGGAAATCTTCCCTGCTGATGTTTGCCTGTACTGCAGCCATCTTCCATTCCTGCTTGTTTTGGGTCATTTTTCCCTATGGTCTTATCTTCAGAAAGTGAAATGCATGCTCAATAGGAATCAGGTTAGGTGAATGACTATGCCCTGGAAAACTTGGCTACTTTAACAGTATGTTTGGGGTCATTTTCCTGATGTAAATTGAAGTACCTTCCTTCTCATGAATATTGAGGCATTTAGTTGGATCTGAGCAGATAAGGTTTTTCTGTACACTTCACAATTTTATAAGCTCTGTTTTGAATGAGCAAATGATGTAATGACATGCCTGGCCAAGAAACAATTGAGCATTCAATTACCCAGTTACTTTTGATATCCTAAAATTGAGGGACTACATATATAAAGTACTGCAATTCCTATACAGTTCATGGTTTATACATGTAAATACCTCAAATGAAATCTGACAGACTGTACTTTATCGTCTCCTTATTTAAACTCCAGTGTGCTGGAATACACAGCCAAAACAACAATCCTTGTGCCATTGTGCAAATACTTATGGACTGCACTATAGATTGTTCATATGGGAGACATTATGTAGAGTTTTGAATATTTCTATAATCAGCTATTGTGAAATTACATGGTTCTCTGTCAGACTGGTAACACTGGCAAATGCAATGTAAACTATGAATTGCCTTTGCCACTGTTTTCTGCCTCACTGTGATCACGTTGAAGAGAGAAACAGAGAACAGAGCTGGCCTCAAACTGACAAAAATTACACATTTTTGAGGTACTGGGAGCAGGACTGGGGGATGGGGAACTTAAAAGAAAGAAATATATGACAGTTTGACTCTCTTTTGTTACTGAATAAATAATTTAGAGCAAATATTTTATTCATACAGACTAATTTATAAACACATATACTGAAGTTTCAACAAACATTAATGTGAGTTTATTACAGTGAAGCAATAAGATACATTTATTTACACACCATACAGTGTGATCTCCAAAAAGAGAGACACCAGAGTGGGAAAGAGGGACATAGGAATTTTCACATAAGAGGGACAGTGGCCCCTAAAAAGGAATATTTGGGGGATATAAATGACTGTTCATATCTTTTATCCAGTCCCTATTAAAAAATAGCCAACTGAGCACAAATTTTCACAGTAAAACCTATAAAAAATAGTGTTTTTTATTTTTCTTCTAATTTTTTGTTATTATCAAATTAAATGGGTGGGTTATACATAAATGTAGTATCAAAGGAAATCCTTGCTTATGCATACAAAATTGTGTATAACTTGTGTGGATGGACTAAATGAAGTAGAGAAAGAATGTGGTTGAACAAAGGCATACTAAAAAGGTGTAACGGTTTGTTTGACACACAGACACAGTGGTTTAGGATAAAACACACTTTTATTGAAATCACAGTAATAAAATAACCTTCACAGGTCCTGTAGTATATCAGCAGGATAATACAGACACACGACAGGTTATAGATACATATGCCTACACAGGTCCAGCATAAACATAAAGTCCACAACAGACTATACTGACACAGGTCAGGCAGATATAATGGATTCCCAGGAGCAAGGTTTTGCATGGGTTAATGATCTTCAGAGTGTAAACAGTCCAGAGAGGTCTGTGATGGGGCTCTCTGCATATAGACAGCTGTAGGACTCGTAACACCCAAAACCAGATAAGCAGAACTAGCGTGAACTGCCTAGGCAACAATGGGAACAGAGTCACATAAGGTACTGCCGTAGCAGTAACGGAGACAACACTTGCACTCGGCAGAAGTAGTAACGGAGGCAAACCGGAGGCTCACTGCTGAAGCAGTAATGGAGGCAGACACTAGCACTTTGCAGAGGCACAATGGAGACTAGGACCAAGTCAACTGCCGTAGCGGTAACGGAGACAACACTTGTACTCTGCAGAAGTATTAACAGAGGCAACCGGTGGCTCACTGCCGGAGCAGTAACGGAGGCAGACACGTGCACTTAGCAGTGGCAGTAACGGAGACTAGGCCCAAGGTAAACTGCCGTGGCAGTAACGGAGACAACACTTGCACTCTGCAGCAGTATCAACGGAGACAACCGCTGGCTCACTGTCAGAGCAGTAACGGAGGCAGACAATTGCACTTAGCAGAGGCAGACGGAGACTGGTCACTGGTACTCTGCAAAAGGAAATGAACCCAATTGCCAGACGATCAGAATGTCGCCTAGGCGACACAGCATGGTAATGCCAACCAAGCCGGGTAGAATCATGGAGCAGGAACATCAGCCAAGCTGGGTCGGATCACGGAGCAGGAATGTCAGCCAAGCCGGGACAGATCAGGGAGCAGGAATGTCAGCCAAGCTGGGTCGGATCACGGAGCAGGAATGTCAGAAGAATAGTCAGGCAATCTGGGTCGGTACACAGGGGCAGCAGACAATATGCAGAGTAGTCAGGCAGGCCAAGTCGGTACACTGGGAATCACTAAGCAGGTATAAGCACTGGCACAGGAACACCACGAAAGGGCACCGGAGGGGTGCCAATAGCCCAGTATATAAATGTCATACTGGGCGGGACTAACACACGGTAGCCAATGGGAGCAAAGCACAGGCTAGACTGACAGAAAAACAAAAACAAAAAGCGCACGGGCACCGTGATAAAAGGCCAAAATTGCTCTTGTCCTCCAATGTCAAAATCCCTCTTCACTAATGAAGGGCCAGATGGGTGTGAATAAGTTTATTCTTAAAGGGTTAAAACATAAGATACTGTAGATGTTCGATGAACAGCTTATCACAAGGTTTAACCCCTTAAAGACTGTCTGATCTTGCACCCGGCCGGCACTTAAGGGCCACGGACTATTTTTTTTTTCAGCATTCATTTCAGGACTCCCCAGTGGTGTGCAGCTGCGCGGAGAGCTCTGAATTCCATGACGGTCATGGTACATCATGGGTCCTTATCGCTCCCCAACCCATGATGTGCCAGGACTGTCAAGGGTCCTTAAGGGGTTAATCATTCTAGAGGGTCAGAGGGGACTGCAATACATTAAGAAGCAATGCATTGCTACCTCTCTGTGGAACATATTTTTCAAAGAAAACGGATTCATTCTCAGGCACACCAATCAAACTGTAGGGGGTACTAAAAATTTCAACTTATTTAGATGGGACTTTTAAGAATTGTGGAGAAAATTCACATTCAAGGGTTAAAAGCCTTAAATCAGTTGAGAATTTGGGACTTTTTATTTGTCTCCTATGGTGCAAAGCACAGAATGTTATTTTATGTTGCAGTTGTGTACCACAGATACATAGTTCAACTGAATACCATGTCATCTGATAGTCCATTCCTCTACACTCACAGTGTATATTATTTATGATTTTGTGGTTTTCATTGTTCTATACACACAATGTAAATGTTGCATGATTTTGTGGTATGCTATTGCTCTATACTCACAATGGGCAGTTCGTATGGCATTCAGATGCTCTGTACTCATAAGGTACAATTTGCATGATTTTGTGGTATGCTGTTGCTCTATACTCACAATGGGCAGTTTGCATGGCATTCAGATGCTCTGTACTCATAACGTACAATTTGCATGATTTTGTGGCTTTCTTTTGATTTGTACACACAACAACATACAGTTTGCATAAGTTTGTGGTATTCCATTACTCTGTAATCACAACATACAGTCTAAATGATTTATTACTATTCAGATTCTCTGTATTCACAATATACAGATTGCCTGATTTTGCGGTATTCAATTGCTTTATATTCTCAGTGAACACTCACAATTTACAGTTCGCATAATTGTGTGGTATTATACAGATGCTTGGTATTCCCAATGTACAGTCTGCTTGCTTTCATGGTATTCAGAATCTCTATGCACATAATAAACAGTTTGCATGATTATGTGTTATTCATCTGATTCTTGTGCTTAGTGGTTAATGAAAAAGCATGAAAAAATGCGGGACTGGTATTCCATTTTTTCTAGGGCTGATTTTTATTCCCAGTGTGAGCCCCAATGGGAGTTGAAGATCCCAACAGTGATTGGCTACCCCTAACCTAGTGCAAAATAGTAAGGCCTAGCATAAGCTAAAATAGTCCATATTTGTGAAAAAGTCAATTGCAGTATAGTCTTCAGTTCTGTTACCAATATTTTACTTTTTGTTTTGTTAAAATTACATTTCCTCCACATTAAGTGAAGCACATACATATTTTTTTATATTAGTGAATTTATAACAGAGCTTCTTCCATTCATGGATAGTGAATCGTAGTATTGTTTTTTTGACAAAAGATTGATTAAATGATTTATTGGGAGAAAGAAAATAACTTTAAATTACTTAATACATGAGTTTCTTTAGTGTCAGGTTGCTTTGGGTCACCCAGCAAAGGGCTTACATGTTATACCCTTTATAGTAATGAAATACAGTTATTTGTCTTAAAGTGTACAGACACAGACTGACACATGGCTTCTAGAACAATGGACTTCTAGAACCCCTGTATCTAGCTCCAAAGTCTTTGCAGATGTGATTCTCAAGGTTGCAGCTGGATGTTCAAGGGCAGGGCCAAGTGTAATCGGCACTTAGATCATAGATTAATCTTATTTGCCATCTATTAGGTCTGATTTCTGCTTCCCTCTCTCCCTCCCTAAAGCCAGGATTATTGTGCTAGTTTAAGATAATGGATTCTAAGAGGAAAAAAAGGTCATTGAGGCACTGAGATTTGGAAACCTAAGATAATATGATTAATCTAAAAGCTTCTTTCTAAAAAGATGGGTCACACTTTCATATGGTTAATTGAGTGCAAAGGAAGGAGGTGGGCGTGGGTGTAGAAATGTAAAAAGGGGGGAAAAGCTGTGAAAAGACTGGTGACAGAGTGAAGTATTAGGAAAGGATGATGAGCAAGTGAAGACAGCTCATGAATGTAATTGATTAAATAGCGGGCAATATCTTGCTATTTCCAAAATTGGCTCTGCAAGTCAGTAAAATTTTAAAGATCAGAAGATACATTCAGTTGAAGACAGTCTGAGGGAGAACTTGATATGTTAAAGTTTTTAAGCTGCCTTTTCATACTCCTATGTATGATGATATGCAAGACATTATGTGAAGTAATTTCTAAGCTTTATCGATGTGTTGGTGAAGACACTAAAAAGCTTGGTTTAGTTCCTGTGTAAGGTCACTGTCACATTGAGGCTGATTAGTACATAAGACAAATAGGAGTAACTCTCAATCAAAACAACTGCACCATAGGAGACAGTTGAAACTAAGACGCACATGCCCTACTGTCTCCTCCCTTGCCTTGCTTAAAATACCCACTGAAACATTACAACACTATAAATGAAGACAAATACATAAATATGTGGCAAATTGAGGAGACTTTAGCCTAGATTAATTTAGGTATAACATGAAAAGAAAAAAAGAAGATGGCATTTATTTCAAGCACAGTAAGCTATTCAATTACCTGTGCTATGAAAAAAATGCCAGAAAAAATAAAACATGTCAGGCAGTAAATTTAGCAGCGTTTTCACCAATAGAAAAGAATATAAAAACGCAGCGACATGCAATTCAATTGCATGCGTTAGATCCGTTAAGGGACCACTTTATTGTGAGAAATGTTGCACCCTGTTTTATTTCGTGTCATAGTCCCTTAATGGTTCTCAAAACAGCCGACACATGAAAAAACTCAAAAAAAGTATTAAAAAAACAAACCCTAAGTCCCCAGAGGATCTATTGATGTGGGGCCCTAAGCTCTTTAGCAATACATCCAAAGTACTCCAAAACTGTGTCCATTGTTAGTAGAATTAACTCTATGAGTGCCAGTGGTGTATTTTTACCCCACTGGCACTCATAGGGTTAATACAACTAAGCCACAAAACAACAGCCACTGAAAACAAACATTTACCATTACTCCTGATGTCCAGTAGTGTCTTCAGCATGATGTTCAGCTACTGCAGTCTTTCTTCTCTGTTCTTTGTCACTGTTCCGTCATGCCTGTGAAAAAAATAAAAGAAATCATATAGGGTGTGTCCAAACATAACCCTGTCATCTGTGCATGGTTTAACCCCTTGAGTGCCAGAAGGGTACGAAACGCAATGCAGAGTACTCAAAGGATTAAACCATGCACAGATGACAGGGTTAGGTAGATAGAGGATGCATTAATAGCCCCATAAATCCTGTGTTATTCTCAGAAAATGAAAGCTAATTTAATTGCCCAAATAATATTAAAAACGTCATATGGCCCCAGTGTCGGCAGTGGTGGCAGAGAAAGGGCAAATCAGAAGACCCCCCCCTTAATACCTTACAATCTGATGCCCATTCCACTGTGAGGGAATTTTGAACAGAGACAGCCTTTATATATGGGTAGTCTCTGTTCAAAAGTACTCACAGCCATTGGCTGGGATGTGTGCTTACGCACATCAGCATCGAGCAGAGAGGAAAGAAGAGAAGATAGAAGATTAGAGAAAAAATAAGGAAGATAGAAGAATCCGTACAGTGGATGACAGGTAAGTGTGACACAGATAAACTAACAATTGGTGCTTGACAGTGTGTCAGTCACCAATCGTTAGCTTTTTTCCTTTGAAGTTGACATTATTGCTGCTATTTAGTGGTGTTTTGGGACCTTTATGCACAAAATGGATGTTTGTCCACAAAGGATTTTTCTGTAACCTAACACCCATTGTGCTTTCAGCTGGTAGGGCAATTGAATAGCTCGCTAATACTTTTTGCTAATGGGCAGTTATCCAATTTTGCCCTATTGGCTGTTCTATCAGACACAATTGAATCGAGGCCATCATTTCATGATTTTTACACTCCACTTAATGAGAACCCCTCTCACCTAATACAGCATTCCCTGTCACCCAGAAAGTGGCTGCTGAGATACTCTTGAACTCATCATCCTATGACTGCCAGAACTTGTCTGCATCTGCCCATCTTTTCAGGCTGAACACCCCCCACCCACACACACTCACACACACACACACAAACTCCACCAACACTAGTTACATGGGGCAGACTGGGACATCGCCCAGCCTACACGGAGCGAGAGACAACTAGAGCCACTGGTCAGAACTGGTGTGGATGGTCAGACAGGCCGGCATCATACACAGAGCGAGAACAGAAGCCAAATCAGGGTCACAAAGAGGAGCAAACGTAACTAGCAATAGCAGAAACATCATATAAGGACAACTTGCCTTAGACCCAGGGACGTTCATATAGGCCCACATGGAGGGGTGCGTGCGTATAAACAAGCACCGCGCTCAGAGACAGAAATGCGTGCCTGCACCTGTGACCACAAGAGAGAACAGCGAAATAGCATGAGGGTAACTGGCAGCATGGATGCCCAGGTACACTGTGATAACTTGCCAACTTCTGGGTAAAGGAATGTTGCATTACTATCCTTCCCTTCCTGGTGTTTTGCTGGTCACCTTCCTTGAATATCCTACTCCTACTAGTGATTAGGAGTGTGGGGAAATAGAGAAAAAAATGTTTAGTAATGCTAAGCCAGCCTTGGTTGGCTTATGAAGTCAGGTGAAAGGCAAAGGCTCAGTCTTCCACCACAGAAAAGGGGCACCGTGTCTATCTATAAACTGTTTGAGAAAACCATTGGAAACTCTGACCCTGGACAAGCAAACATTGCAAAAAATACACAATCATCCTGTCAGTCATCATCATCGCCACTTCCAAGTACAAGTCTCACTCAGCCGCACACACTTGTGTTGAGTAACCAGCAGCAACAACAATAGCAACACAGGCTAGCCCCAGTGCTAGTAGCTTTCCCTCAGGAACCCCTCGGTCCATGAAGTCAACAGCATGAAGATACTTCACTCAGGATCTAAAAGATTTGACTGAGAAAGCCAGGTCAAATGTATTAACAGCAACACAGATGAGTAGGAGGAGGAGGAGGGATGTGAAGAAGGGTTGCTACCATCTACCAAACTTGGGAGTGGGACCACTGCATGACCAATAAGAAGAAGGATAGCTTACATTTGACACAAACCTGATAATGGTAAAAACGGTAAAAACTGCTGCAGAAATATTATATGTGTGTGTGTGTGTGTGTAACGGGAGCCTAAGTCCTTGGGCTGACTTAGATCGTCATTCTCCCTCCTGAGGATGGCTACAGAGGGGTCGCTGTGCCGGTACTGCTGCAGAGATTCTTACTAGAATGGGAAGCAAGAGATGCTCCTTTACACAATTCTGCAATGAGACAATAGGACACCTTCTTGTTCCAAGATGAACTCAGTTTATTCAGTTTATTGAACCAGGCAGGGACATTTTATACAGAACGTCCAGTCATCAGTACAATGGAAATACACATAACTGCACAAAGGGACAATGGTGAATAATTGTGGTGTTTACAGTAAACACTGGGCCAGACAACAGAACAACTGAGTGTAAACACAAGACAATGGGACATTACCGTGGGACTGACACAATCAAAACAGTACAGATGTTACACCCAATCAGGGCACCAGACAATGCTATCACACAGAAGACATTAGTGAATGGGGGTAGTACAATGTAAACCTACTCAACATCTACCATTTGGCTGGCCTTGCCAATATTCAACAGTTTAACCCATTGAGGCTCATGGAATATTGTAGGCCCCCAAGTAACACAGGGGTCCAGCATGTTTTACAGTACATGACAACACATTAAACATTCACATAACATTTAACATAGAACGGTAGGCAGCTGATCAGGACGCTGCCTACATTTCTATATGGATGGCATGGAATCAAGCATGCCTGGCTGCATTTTGTGGCTGTCCAGCCGCCCAGAGCTGGGACTTCACCCAGTGCCTGCCAGTCTATTTTTGGAGTATTCCTATGGGTCTTAAAGGACTCCAAAGTAACGGCCTATGGTCCATTACATTTCTCCCCCTTTTGAGTCCCAAGCCAGTGGCAACCCTGATAAACTGTCACTTGGCAGTCCGGCAAGTTTGTAGTCTGTGGGGCCCAGAGTCTGTGGGGGGTTCAGTTAGTCTGTGACGGAGTGGTGAAGGCAGGGGTCCAGGCTTTGAGGCAACCTGAAGGGCTGTTTCTGCCTTCTTGTCCAAGGCCATTAAAAGTTTGTGGGGACTCAGGGGTCCAGCTAGCCAGACACAGTGTATGTTAGTCCCCACTGGATCTTGGGCCAGGGGCTCTGGGTCAAGGGCACGACTGTGGTAAATCCCTGTTCATAGGTGTCGGATAGTCTCTTGCTACATGAGTGATCTGTATGACCTCGTCATAATGGGCCCACTCCCGTTACTAACTATATATATATATATATATATATATATATATATATATATATACACACATACATACACACAACAATGACACAACGCCAGTCCCCACCACCACTACAGTATACATTGCCACATTGAAGGTTGTACTTTATTTTTTTTACACATCATCATGACTATGTCCCAGTGTCACTTTAGCAGGAAGTATATGTTGTGGGCAAGGGACAAATGCATTCTGCATGCCAACACATTTTTCAAGGTATATGCTGCTGTAGGTCTCCCAGCTTTGACTTTCAGCTACTTATTTCTCCAATACAGCCCTCAGAAGAAGTAATATTGTTCTGGGAAATGTTTTGCCATAGCAAACTTAGGCAAAATTTTTGTTGGAATAGGCAAACAATTTGTTGAAATTGGCGAAAATGTTTCTCACTTTTCACCCACCCCACTCGTGAGTATAGCCTGGCAATGATTAGCACACATACAGCATATCAAATTTGGTGTCCCCTGATACAATTGCCCATAGGGTAGAAAAATTACTTCACTGTTGAAATCAACACTTTGACTGCCAGAGAGATAACAAACTATAGGAAAAGCCATGCTTTGATCACCCCTTTGGCATGTAAAGCTTTTTTTAAAGCACAGGTTCATTAGTAGAAATTATGTTTGCACAGCTGGAGGCTATACATACCAGTGTAATTTAACCATTTCAGTGCCAGAGGGGTTTGCAATTTAAAGATCAAACAGGCACAGCACAAACCTACTGGAAGTCCTTTCCCTGCTGTGAGAAAAGTAGAGAGATTATCAGAAAGAAGATTTCTTTCTAACACTGGCTGTTGTCTGAGGCATTAATATTCAGTTTTCTGTCTGCATGCTGCATATGAATGTACAGTGCTCTTGCACGTACAGCAAAATTAATTTAAAATTTGAGTGCCAGAGGGGTACACAACACTTTGCCTGTCCTGGTTACATGTTATGGGATAATAGTCTGGTGTCTTGTAATGTTGCTGTGGTCTAGTCTCATGTAATTGTCTGGTCTTGGGTAATGGGATAATGGTTTGGCCTCATGCAATTGTCTAGTCTCAGATAATGGTGTAATGGTCTGGTCTAATGTAACTGTATAAAAGTCTAGTCACATATAATGGGTTAATGATCTGGCCTCATATAATGGTATGAGCTTGTGTAGTAGAGTGATGCTCAGCTGGATCTCAGCAGTGGGTCAATATTTTGGTGTGTATCTGCATGTCAGAGCAGATGTGTGTATGTCATTGCAAGACTGAGTGTCTGTGTCTTCATGCCATGGTTTGTTTGTATCTTCATCCCAAGGTCAGTGTGAGTGTGTATATATACCATGTCAAATCAGTATGTGTGTACATGAGAAATTGAATGCCACTGTGTGTCGTTGTGTTCATTTTTTCCACCAGACATGACCTGCTTTGCTCAACTGAGCTCACATACTGTGCTGGCCTCCCTTAAAGGAATTGTAATTTGTTTATATTAAGGCAATGTTGATTATTAAATATACTTTTTTATAAAGAAACATACCTTTCTAACTGTTCATAATGTTGTAGTATTCATTTTATTTTATATCAAAGTGTCTGCCTCCCACCTCTTTCCCATATGTAATGCTACCTCCCTTCAGATCTGAAATCTGGGGACTTGACCAGACAGATCGCAAGGAGGGACAATTTTATGTCTATCAGTAGAAGGAAAACTTGATGAAGGAGGGCAGGTTTTTCCTTATGCTGACAATAAATTGTCCCTTGCCGCAATCCATCCAGATCAGCTTGCTGCTCTGAGGGTAGGCAGCATAACATATAGAAAAGGGGCAGGAGGGGGACACTTTAACATAAAGTAAAACGAAGACTACAATGTTATGAACACTTAGAAAGGAACGTTTTGTAATAAAAAAAGTATATTGAATAATAGACATTGACTTAATATGAAGACATTACTTTCCCTTTAAGTTAGTTGTGTAATTGGACTACTTGCCCTTCCTTGTTGGCACACAAATACATTAAATTGCTATGCTTAATGTACATTTTTATCACGGGCATGTGTGATTTCATGCAGTTTTTTGTGTTTGTGATGCACTGGTAGATTGTGATTGTGTATGCATGGGTAAAAAGAAATTGAAAAGCACTTATTGTTTAGTGTGTGATCTTAATGGGTCATGCAGGTGCACCACAACTTGAAAATTTGCCCAATTCCTATCGCAATCCACAAAAAAGTTTATACGTACTGGAAAGCATCAGGCGATTGATTGGATAAAGAATGCAGCACATGGGAAAGTATTGAGAAAGTGGATTCCATTCCTATTGTACCTGTTATGCCACTATAGCCTCCTAAATATTTTTGAATCAAGACTCTAGACGTAGGCTTGCAGTGGTTTCTTTTAGCAGTTAAGTGCCTGCTACTTAGCTTTCTATTATGTGTGTGTAGTCATTGGAGGGCCCCAGTGCAAATATTTTATTGAGCCTTGTATCATAATTTTTTTTCACAGAGGCATAACTAGAGCCTATTGGACTCTGGAGTAGATGGGACCCCCATGGTTATCAGACCCCAGTGTCTACATATAGTTGAATGGGCACAGACTTATATAAAAGTCTCCCTACTCCACTCCATCAGAAATAATAATGGGGTGCACTCAGAGACCACTGAACTAGATTCTAATAGAAATACCTTGAAACAAGAAGTCTAAAGGAAACAACCTGTGCCAAGAAAGGTGGTCCCATCAAAAGAGGCACTCAAGAGTCAGGGAAAATAGATAATATAAATATAAATTTTATTGGTACAATATTATCAAATAAACACATAGGATGACACATAAAATCCAATTAAAAACATATCCACAGAGGTGGTCCACATAAATATACAATAATGTAAATGATGCCCCAAAATACACATATATATAAACAATTTAAGCTTTACCTATATAACTACTGGAGGTGTAAATATAACCCCAAAAGCTCCCTCCATAAGAGAGTGTTTAGAACAAGACCCACCTAAAGATGGATGCAACTCGACCCAAACACTTCCTCTGGGAAAATCTGGACTCTAGATCAAAGTATAATCAAGATTATAAGAACAAAAATAGTATACTTATCCAGCAAGTCGGTACAAACTTAATAACGGGCATTAGAATCACCTCTGATCCGATCCCAACGCGTATTGCCTCTAACAGGCTTTGTCAGTCTCCTTTAGACTTCTTGTTTCAAGGTATTTCTATTAGAATCAGGCCCCAATGTGACTGTACCCCCTACACCCCCTATGTTTATGCTCCTGATGTGTGCAGTTGCATCCCAGACTGTGTTTTTTATTTTTATGTGCAAGTATAACTGCATTCCATTGTGTGTGTGACTCCATGCAAAAGTGTTTGTGTGCTCTTCTGTGCATGTATATCTGCATTCCAGTGTGTATGCTGGTATGTGTGTGTGCTTGTGACACTAGGCCAGAGTGTTTCTGTTTTTTTGCTTGTGTGTATATACCCAAATTGGTACTTTGCTAAGGCTCTATGGAATCTTCAGCTCCACCTCACTCCATTTTCTCCTTGCTGCTGGAAAACAGCAGGGGGTGCAGGGCTAGCAACACCACTAATTCTCTAGCCCTGCTGCTGTAACATGGATATTCCACCCTCATATTTTTGATCATGGAGCTGTTCCACAAGCTCTGCTCTCTACCCATATCAGATAAAGAGCAGAGCTTGTTGAATGACAATCTGAGAACAGCACTGCAGTGGTGCACTCTATTACTTACAGAAAATGGGAAAACAATTAAACTACAGTGTATGCCGGGATCTGTGATTACCAGTGGAAAGGCTAGTATGTCAGACTGTGCCAGTGGTAGTGGAATAAGGCTGAAGCCAGAAGTATGAGACTGTGTATACGTAGATCTGTGACTACCAATATACAGAGAAAGAAGGCCAGAATATTATGATTCTGTGGCTACCAGCTGAACAATTCTGGAGTGTCAAGACAGTGTATGCGTAGTTCTGTGCCTTTCAGTGGACAGTGGAGCAAGGCTGGGGTGTCAAAAAGACAGACCTGAGAGTCAGTTTCCTTCCTCTCACCTGTCTCTCTCTCTCTCCTACATCCCACCACTTATTCTCCTTCCCCCACCACATTTTTTCCTTAGTCCCTTTTTTCCCCCATTTTAATTTTTAAATTTTTTTGCTATCCACCTCCAAAAAAAAGCCCTGAAATTATTTTTCATCTGGCCCTGCAAAGACTAGAACCATCCCTGCAAAGCTGTGTGTGCACAGGATCAACCATAACTTTATTATATTTGGAGGTCCATCACCTACTGCTAGGTGTTCTGTAATTCTGGGCTCTGCACTTTATCCTTTTCACTTGCTGCTTGCAGAACGAGATGTGTGCCGGGTTGGCTGCTGGTCCAGCAAGGTTTGTGGGATTGGTAGTAGAAATAGGCCACGTGATTGTACTTGTGCCGTCCCCCAGGCGAAAAGTGGCTTGCTCTCCCCTGACCAGCAGTATTAATATACCATTAAAAAACACTAAAAATGACAATGAGTCCAATTATAATGATAGTGGCATAGTAGAGGAGGGTGTAGGAGTGCAACCAGAGGCTGTGTCTGACAGTGATAATAAAAATACCAGACCTCAAAATAGTGGCAAATGTCCTGAAAATCCTTCCAACGGGAACTGTAAAGTGAAATTGCCTGAAAAGCCAATTGGAATATAAAAGTATTGGGGAAGAAGCAGAGAGTAATGCTGAGGATCGATGATGATCTTCTAGATCTAGGATATAGCTTTAATCAAATACATATATTCTTTTCTCTAGATGCAGATGAAGTTGTGTGTGAGAGAGATGATGATGGCACTGTCATAAAGTTAGTGAAAAGTCTCAATCTTCTACTACTAAAAAGGAGAGCTGTATCTGTTTATAAACTGAGAAATCAATTGGGAAATCTGACAAGTAAAGATTCCTAAATATTCACAATCATCGTCTGAAGAGTTCCATAATTTGAAGTAACATCTGTAGCTCCTGCTGCTGTCCCTAAAATGTAAAACACAGTGGAGTATGATTGAGTTTTTGGAGGAGCTGAAAAGAGTCATAGAATGCCCAGACAAGCCATCACTACTACCTCCCCCCTACCACTGTGTCCACCAGCACCACAAGACATGGTGTTAAAGAGATAAAGTTAACAGTTGTTCTGCTATGTACTGCCAGCCCACACTTAGTGAGTTTTTGGGAAGGAGTCAAAAACTTCACAAAATTATTCCCAATGTACACCTGTGTAATGGCTAGGTTGCCAAAATGTTGGCAGTTTACATGCTGCCTTATTCTTTTGTAGAAACCAAAGGTTTTAAAGAACTGATGTCATGTGTGGCAAGTTGCAACCCATTGGCGCATCCCAAGCCACAGTAATTTTTTAAGGATAGTTGTGCCAGAATCGTACAAGAGGGGGTTTAGTGAGGTGTTCAAAGGGTAACCTCATATGGCAAAAAAATTCACCTGACAATAGATATGTGGACAAATGGGCAGATTACAATCGTTATGACTGTCACTACTCATTGGTTTCCCTCTGGCCAATGAGCAATAATGGCATGAAACATCATGTCACAGCCAGTAATCTTGACTGTGGTTCTGGTAGTAGTATTAAAGCACAGCAGCAGGGTAGTTCATACTATAAGCATGCCAATTTGTGCATGTAGGTTTTTGTGAGACAATCCAGCAAAGACACAGATGTATTAAAGAAACTAAATATGGTGGTAGAGGAATGCCTTGAACACTGCTTCTTGCAAACTGGTTTTGTGTCTGTTGATAATGGCTCAGACATTAATAGCTGTTTTGAAAATAGATGGTATGGTATGTACCCTGCTTTACCCCTGTTCTGAATGTAGTATTGACTCAATTCCTCACAGAATCAAAACCCTAAGAAAGATAGTAACTCCCATAAAATGTGTGCCAATTCTACAGTGTTCACAATTCATTAGATTCTATTAAAGAGTGCAACAACCTGCCCTATTACCATCAGTAAATGAAGGTACCTACCAGGTGGAATTCCATATTTTACATGCTACAGGATTTATGCCAACTGAATAAGAGTATGCAATGCCACCTCCTGTGGTAAAAGTAATTATAAAAGTTATAAAAGTAATAATTTAAAGATTCAGAAAAGGGATGGGGTGGGACAGCGCATATAAAGGATCTAAGTGTAGTACTTTATTAGTACAAAAACCTACATATAAAATCCATAAAAACACAATAAAATATGCATAGACAGAGAAATACTCAAATTGAGATCAAAAGTACCAAGGGAATAAATAAATAAATTCACATGAAACAATGATGTATAAATCTATACATCCTATAAAAAATAAATAAAAAAAGAATAAATTTTTTATTTATTTTTTTATTTATTTTTTATAGGATGTATAGATTTATACATCATTGTTTCATGTGAATTTATTTATTTATTCCCTTGGTACTTTTGATCTCAATTTGAGTATTTCTCTGTCTATGCATATTTTATTGTGTTTTTATGGATTTTATATGTAGGTTTTTGTACTAATAAAGTACTACACTTAGATCCTTTATATGCGCTGTCCCACCCCATCCCTTTTCTGTTTCTTTGTTACAAGACAACCTACCCAGGATTGAATTGCAACTTACTAACGGGGACAAGCTGCTCAAAGAACTTATATTACGGGGCCAAAGACTATATATATAGGGATAATTTTCTATAAATAGGTCTTTTTATTTTTCCTAAAAAGATCTTTTAGGAACACATTTAAGGTTATATGTTTAACATTCATAAAATACCCCACAATAAAGAAATCTAATATCTGGTATAGATAGGGGGCGCAATACTATCTACAGCTTTTCTCTTTTACATAATTTAAAGATTGACTACCCATGAGTAAACCGAAAAGCTGATAGATGCACAGCTGGAAAGCCAGCGGTTGTTAGACAAATATTAGCTAGACACAGCGACTAAGCATATTTAGAAACTGTACCAGGTAAGTAGCAGTGTTAGGGAAGATAAGTAATGAAGCTTGTTTAAAACTGAAAATAAATGATTGGCGCTCCAGTCCAGAGTGCTCAAGTGAAACAAGGTCAGGACATGCTGCCTAAGGCTTCTGCATACTTTAGCACCGGAAGAAGAGGTTTCAAGGCGTACTGCCTAAAACTTTTACACCAGAACAGATGCGACCTTGAGGTAACTTGGGAGTCTGGCCAACTCACGAGATGCGCTCAATGCCTGGGTCATAGCCTGATGGTGCTGCCATATAAGATTATCAGGGGGAGACAGTGCTAGACCGCCCAGTGCTAGACCGCCCACCGCCCTACCCAGGGTTATGTAACCCTAGGGTATTAAAAGAGGGGACTGATGGACAGCAGATAGCACGCTCACTGAGTTCTGGAGGTACGGACGCGTAGCCCCGTGATCACCCAGGAGGCTCCTGTCTGCTGTCCAGACCCCCCTTTGAAGTGCAGCAAGGAACGATGCGGCAAGCACTCCGGGTAATGTAGATCCAATCTATCCCTTCCTGCTGTAGCCTAGAACACTAGAAGGATAGATATAGGATAATGTGATATGTGTTGAATTGTCTAACATCTTTTGATATGCATGTGTGAGTAAATGGGATATTGGTGTAATAAAACTCACCATATCAGTGTGAAAGCGGTCCTTCACGGCGTATGATTGTGCTGCTTCAAGACTCCTCCCCTTTTTTAGGGAAAGCAAGTGGGAGCAGTGATTTGCTAAACAAGAGGACCCTACAGTCCTCAGACACGTATGTTTTCTATCTTCTGAATTTGTCAAGTAAACAGTCACTAACCTGTCTGTATTGAAAAGGGACAAAACTCTTATAGGATACTGTGTGACCCAAATATTATAAAGTGTGGGGAAGCTGATAATGTTGAAATAGCATTGTATCTTAGTAATGTTATCTATCTATCTCTAATGTAGCTTTAGAAGAAGGATAATGTTTGACATAGTACTGATTATTGTAGTATTTTAGTAATGTGATATACTAGAACCTGTTATGGTGTGCATTATTGCTGTGTTGTTGAAGTGACTACTGATAATAAACTTGTATTACTTGGTGTACGTGTTCAGCTTATTCCTCTAACATCTATCCTAAAGGCACTTAAAGTGCCAGACGCATTAAGTAATATACCTCGCTGGTTAGTTATGTAGGAAAGGAATTAGTGGGAATCTTCCACTGTTATTTTTACTGCAAAAACCTGAGGAGAATAGCTGATGAATCTTACAATAATGGCAACACAGACATGATCCAGTTAGTGAATGGTATATTAGCATGATTTGACCAGGATCCTTGCATAGTGTCTTATTAAAAGCAATGAAGTATGCTTTTAATGGACCCAAGATCTAAACATAAAATCTCTGAATTTGTGTCAAAACATGATCATTTTTTGCCAAGGGGTGATCAGCAGCATCTCTCTGAGAAATTGGATTCTGTGAAAGAATATGAAGATATTCCTAGAGATAGTGTGAAGGGTTGCATTTTCTAGCTCTTCAAAAATAATGGTGAACATAGCAGCAAGCACGCAGCAAGCATACAGAAAGAAATGCCTGAAAAATATGTTTTGCAGGCTTACTGAAAGTGAAACCTTCAAAAATGTTGTTCTTCAAGCAAACCAAAGTTTACAGCAACAATCAAGGTGTCATGCACTAGCTTCATAGAGCCATGCATTTTATTGAAAACATTAAAGCAAGTTAACAGGCACTGAGAAGTGGGACAATCGGGACATAAATGATTCCACTGTTTTTTTGCTATATTTGGAGCTTAATCATGAACTTGGAGATAAAGACTTGGAAAAGGGGTATACATAAAATACAAAAAGAAGGTCATTGGTTAAAAAGAGAATATTCACATACTCAATTTATTAATTAATCTAATTATGTTAATTGGGATGCTGTAAAAATATATTAGAAGTGAAAACAAAAACAAATCAAAATGCATTCAGTCACATCCAGTCACAAAACAATATATATAATTAAATTCAGTTAAAATAAAGGTATGCACTACTGGCCTAGATGATGGATGCAAATGAGACTAGTGAAGGACATTTTAGTATTTCCTGTTGCTTCATGGGACTGAGATAATGATGCTTCCACTTGCCACTTGCTGCAGTGTTACTGCTTAGGCAACAGCAACACCACAATGAGCCTCCATCACTTCAGGTGTATCTGGTTATACATATAATTATGCTTCTCCATCACCATCTACTCTAAGAGCAGGAAGTAGCTGTGCCTTATTATTGGCAATTGCAATGTGCACAATGGAAACTATCACAACTGACAAATCTGCTTTCATATTAAGCAGCAGGCATAACTGCAGCCACCACCTTGACATTAAGGTCAGAAGTGTTAATCCACCCATCAAAAAATCAAGTACTGCTGTCGCTATGGCCTTTAACATAGAAGACTTAATAAAAATAAATAAGCATCCTTGCCACCACTTAGCATATTTAGTGGGATGAAATCCCTGCAGATGCTCTCTGATGCAGTGCATTTGATTGCGCTTCACCACATTGACATGTGTGGTCAGTGCACCACACAATATGCCATGTGTGGAGATAAATTGCCATATAATCTTGCTATCTTTTGGTGGGGTCAGTAACAGGATCTTAAGGATGGTGGGGCATGGACAATGGGTACATTTTCCTGAACCTGGCACATAGCACAAGAAGACAATGATGGTGCAGGTGTTATGGTCATCATCAAATGTCCAGGCTGGGAGGGGGGATGTTTCTCTCGTCTTTTTCTGGGACTTTGCCCCCATCCTTTGTATCCTTGGGAAGGGACAAAGGGCATGGTGACAGCAGCACTCAGGTTCCTTTTTTTGTGGTTTGGGTTTCACTAGTTTAACATAAATGTCAGGGTATTTGTGTTGCATGTGCTTAATTAGGTTGAATATGTCAAGATGTACACCCTCCTTTCCTATTTTCACTTCCTTATCACACGTAGTGCGCAATGCATTAGCAGGTACTGCTTCTTCTGCCTCAGCATCAGCACTAGAGCTCAGACCAGCAATAGTGGTGAAAAGTGGAACCATGCCTACCATTTCTAGTCCCATATCTGTCATCTGTGCTTACTTGGATCAAGCTGCTACTCTGATCTGTCTTCCTTCTTTTTCTGCTGGTGGCTGCTTTTATGCCTGCTCTTTATGCTGGTATGTGCCCTTTCTTCGTGCTACCTACAGTTGTCTCTTCTTTTGTTATTTCCTGTGTATTGCTAGCTTTGTTTGACTACCCACTTCATCTTGTCACTTGTTATCTCACTGACTCCTTTCATTGATACTGATTCTAGCTTGTTTCTTGACTTTTGCAATTGTTTAACCTGTTGGCACTGGCACCGGGCTTGTCTTCCTGGTTTCCTGACCCTGGATACACTCCTGACCTCTGTAATCCTCTTACCCTCAATGTACTGCTCTGGTCTCTACTAGTAAGCTGGTACTGAACTCAGCTCTAATCTGTTTTCCAGTGAAATTCCAGAATCTGTTTCAGCCTCATCCATTTTGCTTTCTGCATTCATCCTGTGGTTTGATCCATCCTCCAGTCCTCTTCTGTGAAGGAATCCCTAGTCAGTGGATTCTTTGTTGCTCCAGGTGCCCTCTCTGTCTGGATCTGGTATGCAGATCAGACTCTGCTCAGTTCTTAAAGAAGTCATTCACTTTGTTTCTTCTCTTAAAGAACAAGAGCACCATAAAGGGACAATCATCATATTTATTAAGAAGTTCTCTTCAGTATTATTGTTTCCTGACTTCAGAACTTGGTTCATATCTGCTTTATGGTTCAGATAGTTCCTGGCTTTTTATTACAGTCTTCAGGTGTGTTCATCCAGATCTTTTTCCAGATCAACCAAAATCTGATATCTGACATTGCATTTAGCACCTCTACCCACAGCATTAGCCAAAGAAAGAACACAACTGAGTCTGTCTATATCCTAAGCCTCACACCCCATTCTACTCACCCCAGCATATTTAGTAGCTCAACTCACAATTCTAGTGCTACAGCCAGTTGGATCCTGACTATATCATTGGTTACTGAACCCAATCCCATAATGGCCACAGTGGTCTGTGGCAAACTAACCTGAGATCATCACTCTGTGACAAAAGAACATCTGTTTCTGACTACTCAGCAGCAATTACAGCAGCATCAAAGGCCAGAATGCCACTGCTGCTGGTGATGTTACCCATTCCCATTTGCATCTCTTTCTCCCATTTCTTATCTCTGTCTTTCAAAAATGCTCTCATACACGCTTCCATACCAGATGCTACACCGTTTTTACTATCATCACCACGACCACCACCAACACCAGACTTTTGATGCTCTATGGGATGGCTTGGTGATCCCCTACTGTCATACTTGCCATCACTTCAGACAGTGGTACACTGGCATCAGCAGCAACTGATCTGCACTGCTGATACTGCTATCCATGGACCTCCAGTTTATTATACTTTCCCATATCCTTTCACTGCCACCTGCTGGATTTCTCCACATCTGCTTCAGCAGCATCAGTAGTGTCCATCCAGCTTCTTTTGCTGATCATTGTCCTAGTCAGAATGCCAAACAAATGTATTTTTATCTTTAATCTCCCTTTCTATCTCTCTCTCTTCTTCCTCTCTAATTCTCTCTGCTATTCTATAATACGTTGCATGGTGGAATGTCCTGGGATTTTAAAGTATAAAGGTGGGAAGTGCTACCATCATTGAAAATATTGAAACATTTTCAAAGAAAAATCAATGGTGTCCACTAAACGGCAGAGAATCAATGAAGTTCTCCATGAATAGGAATTTCCCACTGAGAAAGAACAGAATGATCTGTCCCCAATACAAATATCTAGCATTATAAGAGTTTTTGTTTAAACCCATTTGATGCTAGAGAATCAGTGTGTTGTGGCCCTCTCTAACACTCAAAAGTTTCATTTCCTAAATGTAACCCTTACCATACTAGTGGGTGCCACAGTTGGTAACTGATGTAAAGTAAACATTTTCCAGTGGAGTAAGAGAAGTGTATTTCCACTGCTGCAAAATGCTTCAATTAAAAATACATCTCAAATTTTATTTTCCATCTTGATTGTACTATTACCCTCCATGGGGAACAAATTCTTTGACCAATATTTTTACAAATACAACTAAAAAATGTATTTTTAGTGTAGTTTGAGCTATAATAAACTTTGGATAAGGCATCTCACAGTAGCAATGGGGAAAACCTTGTAAAGGTAAAGGCAAACTATATATATATATATGTATATATATATATATATATATATATATATATATATATATATATATATATATTTATATTCATTTTATGAATGACTACTATTAACTTAATAAGTAACACCTTATTATAGCAACATGGAAATTAGCACTGAAGAACACAGATAATTTTGCATATATCAGAATATGAAGCAAGCAATTATCTGCTTACCCTCCATGTTTAAAATAAATAGATCTAAGCACTGTCCTTTTTATGAAGAAGCTCTGTTGCAGAGTTTATTGTATCAGCAAGAGGAAATAATTAATTACATTTCTCCTTTGTATCTGTAAAAGAACTGAAAACATTTTTAGAATAAACAGTAATGGCTTTTTGTCACATATCCCAGTTTGTTAACAAAAAAGGAACAATATTTAGGGCACAAAATAGCTTCAGGGAAGCATACTACAGAATATAGTTAAACTAGGCCTGATTTCCTACTTCTGAGCAACAGAAATATCTAACACACTCTCGCACACAGGGCACAAATATAAACATGAACACAGAAGCACATGCAATTGCACATGAACACATGCAGACTCACATATTAAGATTATGTTCTGATTATGTATTTTCTTTTCATCTGTATGTTTCTGTTAATTACAAGAAAGCATAATATCCAAGTATCAAAAATGTTTTAAAATACAAAAATCTTGAACCCCAAAATAATGGGTGTCGCGGGAACCACTGGGCCCTTGGCTCCTGGAGGGGCCTGGGGGCCAGCCCCCTTCCTACAGACTATGGACTCTATGCATGGGGAAGCGGCTTTCCCAGCATCCCAGTCCCCTCGTGGGTCTAAGTCACCCTGTGCTTCTTGATGGGCACAGGGTATCACAGAAAAGGACTGCCCTTGGACTGATTGGGGGAATCAGCACAAGGACATGTGGTGACGTTCACCTCCATGACTATAACATTTGATATATTGCTCATTGTAGTGTATATTGTGTGGTATAATGTAATAGTGTGGGGTGTTATACCATAAAGTCTGTAACAGGATTTGGTAGCTGGGAGCAAGAGTGCAGAGATAGTGGGGGTTGGAAGTTGCTTCCAATATACTCCAGGTCTCTGCTAAGGAATGTTAATTGATTCCTGCTGTGCTTCCTTGACCAATCAGGGGAGGTTATTTATGAGCCAGTTAAGAATGTCTATCTTTCAAGTCCTAATTTGCATGCTTATCTTGATATGGGTGTTGGTGGCTGATTGTCAAGCATAGAAACTCTGTTCCAAGTCCTAGTTTGCATGCTGATCTTGATAAAAATCCAAAGGAAAAATATACCATTAAGGGTACTGTGCTGTCAGAGACAACAGAGGAAAGGGATTTGGGAGTAATTATTTCTAATGACTTAAAGGTAAGCAGGCAATGTAATAAAGCGATGGGGAATGCAAGCAGGGCACTGGGTTGTATATCTAGGGGCATTAGTAGCAGAAAAAGGGAAGTAGTCATGCCACTGTACAAATCTCTAGTTAGACCTCACCTAGAATATTGTGTACAGTACTGGAGACCCCATCTCCAGAAGGATATTGATACTCTAGAGAAAATTCAAAGAAGGGCTACTAAAATGGTGACTGGTCTACAGGAAAAGAAATATCAGGATAGACTAAAGGATCTGAATATGTATAGCTTGGAGGAGAGAAGAGAGAGAGGGGATATGATAGAAACATTCAAATACATGAAGGGATTCAACAAACTACAAGATGGAAGTATATTTCAAAAGAGTAAAAACGTTAGGACAAGAGGCCATAGTCTAAAACTAGAGGGACACAGGTTTAGATGTAATGTAAGAAAGTTTTACTTCACTGAGAGGGTAGTAGACAAGTGGAATAGCCTACCAGCAGAAGTGATAGATGTCAATACAGTGACAGAATTTAAGCATGCATGGGATAGGCATAAGGCAGTCCTTAACATAAGAAAAGACCAAGGACCAAAAAAGGTTTGAGGTCGTGTGTGTTTTTTTTTACACAGTAGGAAATTGGGCAGACTAGATGGGCCGAATGGTTCTTATCTGCCGTCAAATTCTATGTTTCTATGTTTCTATAAGAGTCTATGTAAGTGTATATAAGCTGTGTGTTCCATTCAATAAAGTGTGCTGATTTTAAAACAGTACACTAGACTTGCCTGGTGACTGTGGGGAAAACTGTGATATTCCAGCACAGCAGCCTTGCTCAGGATTGAAAGAAGCAGCGACTGACGGGGACAGCCAGAGGGGGGTCCACTGGTACCATCACAATGGGAAGCAAAGTTTCAGAATTTGATTGTTTGGTCATGTGAAATAATTTTTGATGCAACATTTTATAGAACATAAAGGAGAACACATGAGTTATTAACACTTTGCAACACGATGCTTTAGATACCTCTCTGTAATTGAAATGCACTTTTTTAAATATAAGCTTAACCCCTTCGATTTGGGAAAGGTCTTGAACACATTGACCTCTCTAGCATCACTTAGGATAAATTCCCACCACCAAAAATGTTGAATATTTATAGGGATTTCAATAGAGTATATTTTTAAAATATTCTGTATGCATTGCTTCTTTCACTACTGAAAATATTGGTTGATTTTCATCTTAGTTTTTATATCCTATATACTGAAATTCAGAAGGAGATTTTTCTGTTCACCTTGGAAACAGACAAAGACTAGATCATTCCAGTGAGAGCCAAACTCAGCAGGTAATATCACAATGGTCGAAAGGTCAGTAATTATAACTTAGGATCCTCCTGGTAAAGCCTGCATTACAAAGTCACAAAATGTCTACTGTACAGAGCTGTTTCCCAGATTTATAGTGATGATCGAAACTGCATGAAGCAATTATTCAGGTACATGAGGAGTATACATTTTTTTTATATTATATAACATGATTGTTTACACTTTGTTCCAGAACATAGCAAAACAATATAACAAACACTATAACATGTAAAAAAAAAAAAATAAATATATATATATATATATATATAATATTTCGCTAGGATGTTTGCCACGATGTAGTCATGCTCAATACAGACTGCCCACATTCGGGCAGTCTCTACTGCACATGATTGCATCGAGTGAGTGAGGAGACGCAAGACTGCATCGTGTGGAGGAGTGAGGTAGTAGCTGCTTAACATTACCCAGACCTTGGCCCGTGTACACAGGCTTTTATACTAGTATATATATATATATATATATATATATATATATATATATATATATATATATATATAAAATTAATTAGCCCATCTCTGCAACCCTCTGCAAAAATAGAATTATATGGGCATATGGGGCAAATGAACATAGCCATTGATTTAAATAAGGCTACTAACCCCTTGAATCCTGTAGCAGTCTTAAGAGCATTGCAATGTTGGGCCCATATTTATAAAAGCAAACTGGAGTTATTCTGGAGTAAACTAACTGTACCATAAGGGACAAAAAAAAAATCCTAAATTCCCATGCACTTGAATAGATCTTTGCAATACATTGGAGAACTCTCTACATTCAGGTTGTTAAAAGTCTTATTTCATTTAATAGGAATTTTTCTTTGTGTCCTATGGTGCAGTTGGTTTATTCCAGAATAACTCCAGTTTGCTTTTATAAATATGGACCATGGTTTTCTATGGAATTGTTTATCTTTTGCTATCCACATAAAGCTCTATGGAAGCAACAGGGTACTCAACCATCTGAATGACAGAGGAGTTCCCAAAGCATTGTTTCACACTGCTTTGTGTAATCCTTTGGCATTCATAGGATTAACCCTCTGAGTGCCAAAGGTTTACGCAAAGCACTGCAAAGCAATGCGTTGCATACCCTCCGGCACTCAAAGGGTTAAACCTTTTATTTTTAGAAGAAAGAAGCACAGCTGAAACTATAGGTAGACACTATTATGACTTCTACATGATACATTTTATTTATAATGGGCAGGGAACCAGATGTACATCTCTTGAACTCCTAGAATTCAGAACCTAGTGACAACAGACCTACTCATTTTGCCCTTAACACAAACACATTTTTTAACCCCTTAAAAACCCATGACGGTCCTGGACCGTCATGGTTTGTTTTCCCTTAAGGACACATGACGGTCCTGGACTGTCATGGGTTAAATGATAGCAGCGTGCACGGAGGCGCAATGCTATCATTAATTCCCAGCTGAGACTGAACGTTCCGGGACTGGAGCATTCAGTCTCAGCCACTTTCACAAGTGCCGGGTCATGGGATCGCAGCAGCGATCCCATGTACCGGCATTGTGAAAGAATAAATGAGGCAGTGTTTTCGACCTGCTAAAATTATTATTATTTTTTTTTTTTTTAAAGAAACAACAATTTTTTTTTTAACAAAAATCTTATTTAAATAAAAAAAACATGTCAATTACCAAAATAGGAAGTGTGATTGTTGTGGAGCCATGAAATACATTTATACACACTACCAAATGTCATCAATAAAAAGTGGGAAAATAGGGTGGGAAAAAGGGACATGGGGTTTTTCACCCAGGGGGACAGTGACCACTTAAATCTGCGCATTTTGTAGGTATGATTGACCAGTCATACCTTTCACGCAGTGTCCATAAAGATTTAACATTTTTTACATTTTTTTTTTACCATTTTCTTTAATTTTACTAAAATAAATGGTGGGCTATCCATATAAGTATGGTATCAAAATATCAAAAGTACTTAGAGGGAAAACGCTGTTGAACAAAGACATAGTCAAAAAGGTCAGAATTGCCCTGGTCCTTAAGTGAAATCGACCTCAGATTTTCCCGGTCCTTAAGCGGTTAAACAACCTGCTTGATACATGGCTATATAAATACATTAGTAAATAAACTGATACATAAGTACCATCAACTATAATATAAATTGGACATAACCACAAAAAATAATTTAAACATTGTAAAACAACACAGGGAACGTGATGCAGGATTATTGGAATTGTGATCGGCACACACAAATAACTTGTGTTGTCATTAAAATATGGCTGATCAAAGAAAGGTCCCAGTAAAAGAAATATTGATTGCATATAACTTTTTTCTAGTAATGACAGTAAAAGATTTTCATGGGTTGACAACACTTCTGTCAATGTAATCATTGTTAGTACAACTAAGGTGCCACTTGTAGGTGATGTGATTGACTGCTCTGCTAAGTGGAGATTCAGTCCTGGCAAAGAGGCAATGAGTTTTTGTTTTCTTTCTGAAAACAAACAAGCGAGGTGCTATCAGTGATTTAAAGCATTAGGCCCCTTTCACACAAAACATCAATTAAGTGGTGCTGCACTGGATCTATTGCCAGTGATGAAAGGTAACACACTGGACTATGGTACCTTTCACACTGGAGCCTACTGCCTCATGGTATGGTACCAGGTTATCACCCTCCAGCTTATAACTACATGAAAGTGAACAGTTAGGCATTTAACCCTAAGGCCTTGTTCACAGTTGTGATATCAAAGAGGTGATATCAGGAATGGGTTGGTATCACCTTTGTGCTATAAACTGTGCTACCACTGTGAGAAGAACAAAGGGGAGGCATGCATTTTAACTCTGCCACTGGTCCAAGTAGTTATATGCATTATTTGATTGGGTTGTACCCACATGGCCCAACCCGTGACTGGATTTCTGCATTAGTATTAAAGGAATTTGTCATGTCCTTCCTTGCCTTTCTGGGTTTTCCTGGCATTTGTTGCCAGATATTATTGCAGAGCCTTTATCATACACTGGCACCTTGTGTCGTGCACAAAGAGTTCCTGTTTTGACCTTGTTCAGTAGTGTTCCAGTGTTTCCTGTGATTCCAGTGTTTGACCCAGCTTTCCTTCAACTCTGTATCAGTGTTACTGGTTTGATCTCAGTTCCGTTTCATTGATTCCTCTTCTGCCTTCCCCTTGTGTACTTCCTTTGTCTGATTGGTTTTTGATTCCGGCTTATTTGACTTTTGTCCTGTCTCTTCCCTGGTACCATCTCTGCCCGTTTGTTACAGACACAGCTTGTCAACCACTCTTCCTTTGACTCCAGAGGTTCTCCTCTCCTGCGACCACCTTATCGAGTTTGACTCTGTCGACCACCTTTGTTGAGTTTGACTCTGTTGACCACCTTTGTCGAAGTCGACTTTGTCGACCACCTTTTGTCGAGTCTGACTTCATCGACCACTCGTCGGGTCTGACCCCTTCAACTTCTTGAGCTATGCTTAGCTGCTCCTGTCCATGTTCTTCCTATTCAACAGAAACAACTGTACTGCTGATAGGTTTACTATACTGATTCCTGTCTCAGTAAGTAGAAACTGTTTCTAGGGTTGTAATACTGTTATCTGGCTTTGTGGCCAGCACCTTTAACACAGCCTAGGCCACAGTAAGGCTTCCCTAAAGTAGCCTCCGCCAGCTAGTCATGATCCCCAGGCAGCATTCCCTAATATCATTCTCACTGAGGCCTAATCAACAGTATTATTTGTTTTGGTATCTGTTGACATCTGTTATTTATATTTATAGAAGTCTGTTTCCTCTGTTGAGACTCCACTCTACCCAGGCAGCGAACATTAGGTGCTCCTTAATCTGAGCATCACAGAATTCTTCTTCAGAGTGGGAAAAATCAACATGAAATCTGTTATACTTGGTTTGATAATGTCTGATTGTTTAACAATGGGATTTTACACTTTGATAATTACATTTATATATGTTGTCAAATGTGCAGTGAACCAAAAGCCTAAACTTTAAAACCAAATCTGAACTGGTAAGGAGTAAATGCAGGGAAGTTGGTAGTTTTCCAATAGACATGTGGATTGAGAAAACTTAATTTATTATTAGTGGACTGTGCAGCCCATTTGCTCCATTACTAGTAAGGAGATTAGCACCATTACAAGTAGAGAGATTAACAACATTATATGCCCTACACTGGTAACAAGACATGTGCTTTAAGAATGAAAAGTGAGGCTTTAGTCACTGCTATACATAGCAATGCCCCAGTTAAATGTCTCAGCTCTCATTTGGCCCAGATTTGTAGGAGGACCTGACATTTAATAGAGGGAATGTACTAATACTAATAAGCACTCAAACCAATTTTTGTAATGCAACTCCTACTACACAAAAATACTAAGCTACTTATTGCAGCATTCTTCCCTTAATGCTTCTTGCAACAAGGATAGAGCAATAGAGAAGTATATGGGTGTTTCAAAGCACTCTTTTCTCTGAACATTATTTGACATTAGATAATATCATGAAGTAGAGGAAATTGAAGTATCATGTTCCTGCAAATGCTATTGATGATCAATTTGGGGCTTTTTGGCACTAAAGTTTTAATAATTTGTAATGGATGACAAAAATGGAACAAAGCAAGGGGTGACCCTTGTGTGGTACCTTCAAAGAGTGAACAACCTCCACCACAATACACCTGATGGTAGTATACTGAGAAGAATATATACTGATGAATTGCATATAAAATCCACAGTACATCAAGCTTTTCTTAATAATAATAACGGTACTTCCACTTCAATGGACTTCTCCGATATCTCGTCTCCCTCCATGGTCCAGAAAATCAGTACACTAAACAAAAGAAAGAGGGCACTCAATGGTATTGTACACTCGATAATAATTGCAAGAATTATGGATGATAGATATATACTCACAATTCAAACTGGTTAGAGTTTCCCCCCCAACCTCATGAGCATGTGGGAATCATAAACCTGTCCCCAAATAGGTATCAGGATACTCTCTATAAAGAACTTTGCTGCTCCGGATGTATACAAAAAGTATACATTCTTTAATAATACATATAATTAAAATGCATACAGTATCTCAAATGACACTCTGCTACAATGTAAAGTAGTGACTGTACAGCCTGTATAACAGTGTAAATTTGCTGTCACCTTCAAAATAACCCAACACACAGCTATTAACGTCTAAACCTGGGCAACAAAACTGAGTACACCCCTAAGTGGAAATGTCCAAATTGGGCCCAAAGTGTCAATATTTTGTGTGGCCACCATTACTTTCCAGCACTGCCTTAACCCTCTTGGGCATGGAGTTCACCAGAGCTTCACGGCTTGCCACTGGAGTCCTCTTCCACTCCTCCATGATGACACCTTGCACTCCCCCATCTTTGTTTGAAGATGCCCCACAGATTCTCAATAGGGTTTAGGTCTGGAGACATGCTTGGGCAGTCCATCACCTTTACCCTCAGCTTCTTTAGCAAGGCAGTGGTTGTCTTGGAGTTGTGTTTGGGTCATTATCATGTTGGAATACTCCTCCGAAAGGGTTTGATCCTGCTCTGATTCAGTATGTCACAGTACATGTTGGCATTCATGGTTCCCTCATTGAACTATAGCTCCTCAGTGCCGGCAGCACTCATGAAGGCCCAGACCATGACACTCCCACCACCATGCTTGACTGTAGGCAAGACACACTTGTCTTTGTACTCCTCACCTGGTTGCTGACACACACGCTTGACACCATCTGAACCAAATAAGTTTATCTTGGTCTCATCGGACCACAGGACATGGTTCCAGTAATCCATGTCCTTAGTCTGCTTGTCTTCAGCAAACTGTTTGCGGGCTTTCTTGTGCATCATCTTTAGAAGATGCTTCCTTCTGGGATGGCAGCCATACAGACCAATTTGATGCAGTGTGCAGTGTATGGTCTGAGCACTGACAGGCTGACCCCCCACCCCTTCAACCTCTGCAGCAATGCTGGCAGCACTCATAAGTCTATTTCCCAAACACAACCTCTGGATATGACACTGAACACGTGCACTCAACTTCTTTGGTCGACCATGGCGAGTCCTGTTCTGAGTGGAACCTGTCCCGTGAAACCGATCTATGGTCTTGCCCACCATGCTGCAGCTCAGTTTCAGGGTCTTGGCAATCCTCTTATAGCCTAGGCCATCTTTATGTAGAGCAACAATTCTTTTTTTTAGATCCTGAGAGAGTTCTTTGCCTTGAGGTGCCATGTTGAACTTTCAGTGACCAGTATGAGAGAGTGTGAGAGCTATAACACCAAATTTAACATGCCTGCTCCCCATTCACACCTGAGACCTTGTAAAATTAACGAGTCACATGACACAGAGGAGGATAAAAGGCTAATTGGGCCCAATTTGGACATTTCCACTTAGGGGTGTACTCACTTTTGTTGCCAAGGTTTAGACATTAATGGCTGTGTGTTGAGTTATTTTGAGGGTGACAGCAAATTTACACTGTTATAGAGGCTGTACACTCACTACTTTACATTGTAGCACAGTGTCATTTCTTCAGTGTTGTCACATGAAAGATAAAATAAAAATATTTAGAAAAATGTGAGGGGTGTACTCACTTTTGTGAGATACTGTATATGTATGAGGCACGTTGTAATGCTTACCCAGTGGTGCAGGTTTAGTATCTGGGGTTAAACTCCAATGGATCTCATATGGTAGATCATATTTCCCAGAATAACTCATATTGGTAAATTTACATTTTAATGAAAATGCCAGTATAACGAGGAAAGGAAATATCAATGCTTAATGACTTAGAAGGTTATCTTGGTTTTAAAAATGTACAATACAATAAGTCCCCATATGACCTGGGATATAGTTTGGGTTCCTTCTGCTAATCCCAAGCTGTGCTGTTTTAAGTAACATCTAAGAATAAAAGAACATTTTAATTGATGAGTGCCTCTGTGTTTTCTATTTCTACATTTGCACTGTGTATGTTCTATACAGAACAGGCAGGCACTGGGAAGAAGGGAGAAGGGCTATAAGTGATTGTAATAAGACAGTGAGACCTATGAAAAACTATTTGGCCCCAAAGTGGAACCCCAAGATCCCATACAATGAAACTGTAATAAGTTATAACAACAAAATATGGGTGCTGACAGTTTCATCTATGTGTATGCATCACAACACAATACATTAATTGAATTGGTAAACACATGCTATTTTCATTTTTTTGGGTACTAGAAACATTGATGAGTGGATGAATATGGAGTTTCTTTCACTAACATTTAGAGAAGGAATGGTCAAAGCAAGGCTCCACAGATGCTGTCAATCTACAGCCATTATCATCCCTTGCCAGTCATGAATGATGGAAGTTGTTGTCTGACAATAGCTGGAGGACCTCACTTTCCCACATCTGATTTAGAGAGTGAATCAGATCGCAAAACTTTATTTATCTTTTATAAATGGAACCTTATCATATTGGTCTGATGTTGTAAGTGGAGTGCTGCAGCCTTCCGTCTTGGGCCCAGTGCTTTTTACCTTGTTTATTAATTATTTTGAAGTGAGAAATGAAAGTTATGTCTCTGTCTTTGCCAATTATGCTAAACTGTGTAAGGGAATACATAAAGACCAATATGTTTTTTCACTGAAAAAAGATTTGGATAAACTGAATGATAGGAGAGGTGACAATTAGGTTTAATATGGAACACTGTAAGTGTATGCATTTGAGTTGCAGGATGAAGCATGTACATTAAATGTAAATTTTGTGGGGAATCCTTGTCAGAGAAAGATTTAGGAGTACTGATAGAAAATAGAGTTCACAACAGTGTAAAGAGAGTGGATTTCAACTAAAACAAATGCAGGGAGTTTTTACAATAGGGGCAGTAAGGTAATGGAATTATTTGCCTTATATACACATTGAATACTATTGAAAATTATGTCAGTTGTTTTCAATGCAGATAGAATGTTAATCTAGGAAAATATCAGACTGCCTTTTGGCATCAGTCAGGATTTTTTTTCCTCATTTGGGGCTTAATTGGGTTTGGCTTAAAGGAGCAGTAAACTTTTTTTACGAAAAAATATATATTATAGGTATTTTCCTTTTGAGTAAAATAAGGGTACTCCCACTGCCGAGTAAACACAGTAAATTTACTTCCTGATTATTTAAACTGCTATAAATTTTGAATAAAACATCTGACAGAGATGGGAGTGACATTGTTTTATTCAGCAGGAAAAGTTTTATAACATATGTGTTTTCATAAAAAAAAGTTTACTGCTCCTTTAATTGTTTTTCCTTCTTATGGATCAACAAGGATTATGTGGCAATGGCTGAACTTGATGGACACATATCAGTTAGGTTATGTTAACAATATATTCAAATTTTTCAGCCACTGTTATATTGCTATATTATTAATCTAGATTCTAGAACAGTCCTAGAACTATAAACTGAATAAACTATAAATTAAGCTAAATTAATTATTGTTCCGTTACTTTCAAGTCCACTTTACACTATGGGCCATATGTACAAAATAAATGGAGAAATAGTGGAGCAAATCAAATGGATATATTAAACACATAAGAAGTCCCATTGTTGTAAATTGTAAATTTTAACACTTAGAATGCTGGAGAGTTTTGCATTTAAGGGGTTAAGACCTTCATTTAAATCGATTGGAATTTGGGAATTTATTTATTTGTTTATGTTGTCTGAATGGTGCACTCAGTTTGTTCCGGAATTAATCCTATTCCCTTGTGTGTGCGCTCATATACAAGAAGCAGTTACAAGGTTAATATGCACAAATGTATAATAACAATAATAATAACTAGTATTTATATAGTGCCTTTCTCCCAGTGGGACTCAAAGCGCTTTAAGCGCACGCTCTCGGAATTAACCGAATCGGCAGCTGAAATAATAGGTGTTATTATTACCCAATCAGTGGTACTCCTTTATCGACCTCGGAAGGATGAAGGGCTGAGTTAACGCTGCCAGGATTCAAACCTGCAACCCTGAGGTTGAATAGGCTCCGTAGTAAGGGAATTTATCACTGAGCTATATTTTGTGGAACATCACTGTACCATAGAGAACATATACAAATCTAAAAAATTCACATTTATTTAAATCAGGATTTAACCCCTTTATGATAGTAAGGCCTACAAAGCATTGCTTGTCATAGTTGGTTTACCTCAGAATTGCTCAACTTTATAATTTTGAGTCTCATGATCTTAAAGTGTAAGTTTCACTTAGTATAAAGTCGCCTTCCAATAATTAAGGATATGGCGACTAGCTTCATAATACTTCTATTATCTCTCAGAAGTGCCCGATTCTAAACTAATCCTTAATCTTTGGAGACAGGAAGCCAGGCATCAGCGTGGACATCTTGCCTGCGCTGTCAGTCCCGGTCTTCTCTAGGAGAAATTTCATGTTACCTTAAGGTATCCAGAAGGGACTGACGGCGCAGGCCTGCAGATTGCACTAACCTGGCCATCAGTCTCCGAAGAACAAGGATTATTTGAGAATCTGGCACTTCTGAAAGGTAATAGAATTATTATGAAGCTAGCCTCCATATGTTTAAAGGGATAGTAATGTTTCATAATAAAAGCAGGGCTTAACATTTTAAGGCCATTGCTACTAGCCAGACCTGAAAAGTTACTCACCACTGCAAGCCATAACATACCCACCAGGGCTGAATTTCTACTCGCCAGGGCTGAATTTTCACTCGCCATTGGCTAGTGGCAAGTGGAAATTTTGAGCCCTGATAAAAGCATCTCTAATTAATCATCGTAGTATTTGGGCCATGGAGAGTGTTATTTCAATAGTGTCAGAGTTGTAGTTCAAGAGTAATTCAATGACAAAATATTCCCCTCCCACCCCTTTTACTGATGTAACACTGCTCATCCAGAGCAGAAGGGAGGTGCCCAGGTAGACTGCAGAGAGGGACAATCTTCAATTAAGATACGGAAAAAACCTGAAAAGCTTGTCAAGGGGGGCAGGGATTTCATTGTTTTCATAGGAATAAGAGTGTCCCCTTCTGTTATCTGTCCAGTCTATGGACTGCATTCCACATCTGAGAAGAGATTGGTTACACTAGGTAAAAGGGGCGGGAGGGGGAAACTTTGCTTGTGAATATCTCTTAAACCATAAAGGTTTGAGAGATAAGACTTATATCGTTCTTCATGTTTTTTTAATGCCTACAAAATAAAATAAAGTTAAAACGAAGTATTACTATCCTTTTAATTATCGGAGGGTGACTTTATACTAAGTGAAACGTCCACTTTAAACCCTTGAGGACCAGAGGGGTGTGCAATGCATTGCTTATTAATGTGGTCCTCAATGGGTTAAACACCTCTCTCTCTCTTACTCTATCTGCATCATCTGTCTCTGTTATCTATCTCCCTCATTTGTCCCCCTTGCAGGTGCTTTGCTGTTTTCAAAATGACTTTTTATATAAAACTGGTTGGTCCACTAAAAAGTCTGTCCAATTGCAGCCAACTTGAGTTTATCTAGGGCCAATACTACAATCAATACAAATAATAAACAGTAAATGAATGACTGCATAAATCTATGAAAATAAAGAACACTTCATTATAAAACAATAAAAAATTGAGCTAAAATAGCATTGCACTGTTCATGATTCTGGTTTTTACTAGCTGACATTTCTTTTTAAAGTGAGTGCTTTCCTGGTTGACCACAGTGTGATTAAGGTTTAATCTGATATAGGGTATGTTTATTCAACAGGAGGACAGCATGCCATTCTTACATGACTGACATGAGCTCTACACTAGAAAGAGCTCAACCTGTGGTCTGGTAGTTATAGGATTCATTTCTAGTCAAACATAAAGAAAATTAATATGAGCTTCTCTACACCTTTCATTTGCCAGTGTCATAAAGTAATAAGCAGGATGACCCTGGTAGTGTCTGGCCTTGAATGCCACTGAATTTGCATTAGAGAGGACAGAAATGTTATAGCACAGGCTTAGTTATGGAAATCATGTCATATGGCCTATGTTCTATAGAGCATACACATTCTACTAAATCTTTTGTTTTAGAATTATGTGTAATTAGATGTACATGGTACAATCTCTAATTTATGAAATATGAGAAAAAGATTCTAAGCAAATTTAAAGGAGCTGCAAACTTTATTATAGCAAAAAAGTTGATGAGACTGAAAACAAAATACCCATCCATTAAGTTCAGTCCTTTCTGTACCACTGATTTTAATACAAAGGAAAGAAAATAACTTATTGAAGGCATTTCCAATTACATCCCCAGTAGGTACAAAAATCCTTCCTGACTTCAAAAGACAGTTGTATATTTCCCTGGATCAACATCCTCTCTGATTTGGAAACCAACTGTCATGATTATCAATATTGTTCATCATTAGAAAGGAATATATTTTGAAAATATCTACAAAATCTGAAAATACAGTTTTATATGGCAAATAATTCTATATCCTTACTGTCCTTACTGCAAAATATCCCTCCCTTTGTTTTAGTTAAAAATGTAGGTAATATGATATCTTGCTTTATGCTCAGTTCATTGAGTAATAGCTCCTCGCAGTGTTACCTTTATTGACCTTGAATATTTTTGTAAATGATAATAATATCACCCATTTGAGGTCTTTTCTCTAATGTAAACAAATCCTGTTTGGTTAGTTTCTCTTATAACTTAGATCCTCCAATCAATTTATCAGTTTTGTTTCATGTCTCTGAACTTTTGTTATGAGAAAATAATGTAGGGATTCTCCTGCTGAGAAAAAATGAATGAAAGAAAAATACTTCTGCTGGAAGATTATTAGTTTCAAAACTATTACAGCTTGTACTGTTATTTTGTATATGAAACCATTAGTGCCAATGCCACTTGTTGTTCAGACAGTTATTATATTAATTTATATGAGACAGGTGAGCTTCTGGCTATAGTTGTTATTAGACTGGTATACTAACAATTCCACCTCTTCTTGCCAGTTTGAACTGTTTTAACTTTAGGGAAAATATATATAGTATGTTGAAGTATCCTTATTTTGCCTGGCAGGAACATCCATACAAAATATGTTTTTCTTCCCCATAACAAAACTATACAAATCATTTAAAACAGAGAAATAAAATGTAGAGTAAAACCGCGCATTGCGATTTCTGGGAAATCATTAACCTATACAGTTCTATAGTACCAAGAAAAATTATTTTTTAGTGATGTTTTAAAAATGTACTGATGATTAAAAGCTTAACCCTTTAACTGTTCAAAATATCTCAAACACATTGATTCACAATGCTTTGAAGGTGTTTCTGACATCCCAGAGGTTAATAATATATGGAGGTACCTTTTTTCATTCTCAGATGCATGACATTTTGTATTAAAAACCTGATCAGTCTAAGCTCTGTAGTGCTCTGTGGTGCAGAATAGTGATGAGCGAGCACCCCAATGCTCGGGTGTTCGGGTGCTCTGACCGAGCACCCCCGGAGGCTCGAGTGCTCAACCGAGCACCCGAGCCCCATTGAAGTCAATGGGAGGACTCGAGCATTACACCAGGCACCCCCTGCTCTGATGAGGGGAGGGTGCCTGGTCCATAGGAAAAGGGAAGAAAATGATGGAAACACCACAGAAATGGTTCAGGGACAGCATAGGGAGGATGTCTGGATGCATCTTGGACTCCAACATCGCTGCTGGGAACGATCTTTCGCCCGTAGTACGCCATTTTTACAGACTGACCGTAAAAACACACAAAAAGGAAAATAAAAACGACTTTAGGCGAAAAATTGTTACCAAACAGTATTTGCTGTATATTTACTTGTATATCATCTGCAAATTCTCCCAAAAATGTCCTCGATTTTTCTGAAGTGAGGCCATGATTAAGAGGGAAACGTGCGCAGAGGCAAATTCTCCCAAAAATTTCCTTGATTTTTCTGAACTGAGGCCATGATTAAGAGGGAAACGTGCGCAGAGGCAAATTCTCCCAAAAATTTCCTCGATTTTTCTGAACTGGGACCATGATTAAGAGGGAAACGTGCGCTGAGCCGACCATCTAAAACATTATGGGTGAGGGTCTGCTGCGGAGCTGACCATCCTAAACATTATATGCGAAGGCCCGCTAGTGAGCTGACACTATAAAACATTATATGAGAGGGCCCGCTAGAGAGCTGACCCAATAAAACATTATATGAGAAGGCCCGCTGGTGAGCTGACCTATATAAAAATTGTCAAACAGGGCCCGCTGGTGAGCTGGCCCTATATAAAAATTATATCACAGGGCCCGCTGGTGAGCTGGCCCTATATAAAAATTATATCACAGGGCATATGGAAGAGGAGGAGGAGGATGAGAAGATTAAGAGTCAACCATATACCCGTTTTTTGGGTGGAAGGGGTGAATGGGAATACAGAGTATTCCCATCATTGTAAATAACATATATAAAGTGAGTTTATGTTCCCCCAGGGCTTTCCTCCAGTGGAGTGGAGAAGTCAGGGGAAATCCAGGCCTTGTTCATTTTTATAAGTGTCAACCTATCAGCATTGTCGGTGGAAAGGCGGATACGCTTATCTGTTATAATGCCACCAGCAGCACTAAATACCCGCTCAGACAGAACGCTGGCGGCAGGGCAGGCCAGCACCTCCAAGGCGTAGAGTGCCAGTTCATACCACGTGTCCAGCTTGGACACCCAGTAGTTGTAAGGCACAGAGGGATCATTGAGGACGCTGACACGGTCTGCTACGTACTCCTTCACCATCTTCCAAAACTTTTCCCTCCTTGTGACACTAGGCTGCGCATCAGGGTGAGGGTGCTGGCGGGGTGTCATGAAGGTGTCCCACGCCTTGGAGAGTGTTGCCCTGCCTTTGTCGGAACTGCTGTGTGCTCCCCTTTTCTCCCCTTCTCGGTTGGCCAAGGTAGCACGTACTCTGCCGCCAGCGTTGTCAGATGGAAAATTTTGGAGCAATTTTTCAACAAGAACCTTCTGGTATTGCACCATTTTGCTTGTCCTCTCCACCGGAGGAATGAGAGATGAGAAATTCTCTTTGTAGCGGGGGTCCAGAAGAGTGAACACCCAGTAATCCGTGTTGTCTAAAATGCGTATAACGCGTGGGTCACGGGAAAGGCAGCCTAACATAAAGTCAGCCATGTGTGCCAGAGTACCAACAGTCAAGATTTCGCTGTCCTCACCAGGAGGATGACTCTCAATCTCCTCATCCTCTTCCTCCTCTTCTGCCCACCCACGCTGAAGAGATGGAACTAAAGTTCCATGGCTACCCTCTGTAGCGGAGGGAACCGTGTCTTCCTCCTCCTCCTCCGCCTCCTCCAATTGTCGCTGAGAAGACGAAGTGAGGGTGCTCTGGCTATCACCTTGTGTAAGCTCTTCCTCCCGCATTTCCACCTCTTCCACATGCAAAGCGTCAGTTTTAATTGTGAGCAGCGAGCGTTTCAGTAGACACAGAAGTGGGATGGTTACACTGATAATAGCGTTATCGCCGCTCACCATCTGTGTCGATTCCTCAAAATTGCGTAAAACCTCACAGAGGTCTGACATCCATTCCCACTCCTCACTTCTGATTACAGGAAGTTGAACGGAGAGGCGACGACCGTGTAACAGCTGGTACTCCACTACTGCCCTCTGCTGCTCACAAAGCCGGGCCAACATGTGGAAGGTTGAGTTCCAGCGCGTGCTCACGTCACACAGCAGCCGGTGAGCTGGCAATTGTAAGCGCTGCTGCAGCTTCAACAGGCCGGCTGAAGCTGTAGATGATTTACGGAAATGTGCACACACGCGGCGCACCTTGGTCAAGAGATCATGCACATTGGGGTAGGTTTTTAGAAATCGCTGAACCACTAAATTAAATACATGCGCTAGGCATGGTACGTGTGTGAGCTTGCCGAGCTCCAAAGCCGCCACCAAGTTACCCCCATTATCACACACAACCATGCCTGGTTGCAGGTTGAGTGGCGAGAGCCACTGCTCGGTCTGGTGACTAATCCCCTGCAACAGCTCTGAGGCCGTGTGCTGTTTGTCCCCAAGGCAGATCAGCTTCAGCACGGCCTGTTAACGCTTCCCCACTGCAGTGCTACACTGCTTCCAGCTACCGGCTGATGGGGGAGTGGCGCTGCGTGCAGAGAATTCGGAGGTGGAAACGGAGGAGGAGGAGCCAATAACGTAGGTGCTGGCGGAAACCCTGATGGAGGTAGGGCCCGCAATCCTCGGCATGGGTAGCACCCGTGCCATCCCAGGGTCCGAGTCGCTCCCAGCCTCCACGACATTCACCCAGTGTGCCGTCAGGGAAATGTAGCGTCCCTGGCCACAAGCACTTGTCCATGTGTCAGTCGTTAAGTGGACCTTCCCAGTAACTGCGTTGGTCAGGGCACGGGTGATGTTACGGGACACATGGTGGTGTAATGCGGGGATGGCACACCGGGAAAAGTAGTGGCAGCTGGGGACCGCGTACCGAGGGACAGCTGCTGCCATCAGGCTGCGGAAGGACTCCACAAGCCTAAATGGCAGCATTTCGATGGCCAGTAATTTGGAAAGGTGTGAGGTTAGTGCTATGGCCTGTGGGTGGGTGGCTGGGTATTTTCGCTTGCGCTCAAATGCCTGGGGTAACGACATTTGGACGCTGCGCTGGGACAGGGAAGTGGATGTGGTCGCTGATGGTGCTTCAGATGGTACAGGTGCAGGGCGGGAGGTATGCGGGCCTGCGCCTTCGACAGGCGATTGGCCGGCACCGAAAACAGGGGAAGAGGAGGCAGTGGTGTGGCCTGCAGACACAGATGGGCGATCCAGGCGTTCCTCCCACTTATTACGGTGCTTGGATGCCATGTGTCGGATCATGCTGGTGGTGGTGAGGTTTCTAGTGTTCATGCCTCGGCTCATTCTGGTGTGGCACAGGTTGCAAACTACAATTCTTTTGTCGTCCGCACTTTCCTTAAAAAAACGCCATACCGCAGAACACCTACCCCTTGACAAGGTAGATTCACGCAAGGGGGTGCTCCGTGGAACATTTGCGGGCCGGTTTGGTGCGGTCCGCCTTCTTTCTGTAGCCACACCACTGCCTCTTCCAGCCTGTTGCGGTGCTGCAGATGGCTCACCCTCAGGACTGCTGTCATCGCTCGGCTCTACACCTTCCCAGGTGGGGTCAGTCACCTCATCGTCCACCAAGTCCTCCTCCACTTCCTCACTCTGATCATCCTCCTCATGTCTTGATCCCACCACATACTCAGTCATTGACAACTGTATATCATCCTCCTCAACAAGGTCTTGAGACAGTAATAGTGGTTGATTTAATGGCAACTGTTTCTCATCATCATCATCATCCACTACTTCCTTTGACCTTAAATGCCGTTCACATCTGTCATCTTCTTGTGATTGGGTACCCTCTAGAGGTTGTGAATCAGGGCATAAGATGTCATGTTCCTCTGCAAGCGTGCTTGGAGAGAGGGTCAAATGAAGGATTGGTGATGAGACGAGCTCCTCACTATATCCCAGTGTGGGATCACTTCTTTAACCAGACCGTCTATGGTGGGAGGAAGGATGATCAGAGTGAGGATTATGTTGACCAGACTCTTGGCTACTGAGAGTGGACTTGGTGGAAGACAGGGTGGTGCTTAACCGACTGGAAGCAGTATCAGCTGACATCCAACCGACCACCTGTTCGCAGTGGTCGGACCTCGAGAGTGATGTCCTGCGACACCCTGTAAAATGAGACATGAAGCTAGGTATGGTGGATGTCTTTCTTTCTTGTGCTCTGGCACCAGGCACAGTTTCTACGCGTCCTGACCCGCGCCCTGAACTATCAGGATCACGTCCACTTCCCCGTCCCTTTTTACCCGCCTTCTTCATATTACACGGAATATGTGCTGCAAATCTGCAACTGTGCACAGTACACAGAATGTGCTGCTAAACTGCGGTGACGCACACTGAATGGAATATGTGACTTTGATATTTTACAGTTTGAAGACTTAACAGTATTTCTTCCTATTCTGCAACTGTGCACAGTACACAGAATGTGCTGCTAAACTGCGGTGACGCACACTGAATGGAATATGTGACTTTGATATTTTACAGTTTGAAGACTTAACAGTATTTCTTCCTATTCTGCAACTGTGCACAGTACACAGAATGTGCTGCTAAACTGCGGTGACGCACACTGAATGGAATATGTGACTTTGATATTTTACAGTTTGAAGACTTTACAGTATTTCTTCCTATTCTGCAACTGTGCACAGTACACAGAATGTGCTGCTAAACTGCGGCGACGCACACTGAATGGAATATGTGACTTTGATATTTTACAGTTTGAAGACTTAACAGTATTTCTTCCTATTCTGCAACTGTGCACAGTACACAGAATGTGCTGCTAAACTGCGGTGACGCACACTGAATGGAATATGTGACTTTGATATTTTACAGTTTGAAGACTTAACAGTATTTGTTCCTATTCTGCAACTGTGCACAGTACACAGAATGTGCTGCTAAACTGCGGCGACACACACTGAATGGAATATGTGACTTTGATATTTTACAGTTTGAAGACTTAACAGTATTTCTTCCTATTCTGCCACTGTGCACAGTACACAGAATGTGCTGCTAAACTGCGGCGACGCACACTGAATGGAATATGTGACTTTGATATTTTAGTTTGAAGACTTAACAGTATTTCTTCCTATTCTGCAACTGTGCACAGTACACAGAATGTGCTGCTAAACTGCAGTGACGCACACTGAATGGAATATGTGACTTTGATATTTTACAGTTTGAAGACTTATCAGTATTTCTTCCTATTCTGCAACTGTGCACAGTACACAGAATGTGCTGCTAAACTGCGGTGACGCACACTGAATGGAATATGTGACTTTGATATTTTACAGTTTGAAGACTTAACAGTATTTCTTCCTATTCTGCAACTGTGCACAGTACACAGAATGTGCTGCTAAACTGCGGCGACGCACACTGAATGGAATATGTGACTTTGATATTTTACAGTTTGAAGACTTAACAGTATTTCTTCCTATTCTGCAACTGTGCACAGTACACAGAATGTGCTGCTAAACTGCGGTGACGCACACTGAATGGAATATGTGACTTTGATATTTTACAGTTTGAAGACTTAACAGTATTTCTTCCTATTCTGCAACTGTGCACAGTACACAGAATGTGCTGCTAAACTGCGGCGACGCACACTGAATGGAATATGTGACTTTGATATTTTACAGTTTGAAGACTTAACAGTATTTCTTCCTATTCTGCCACTGTGCACAGTACACAGAATGTGCTGCTAAACTGCGGTGACGCACACTGAATGGAATATGTGACTTTGATATTTTACAGTTTGAAGACTTAACAGTATTTCTTCCTATTCTGCAACTGTGCACAGTACACAGAATGTGCTGCTAAACTGCGGCGAGGCACACTGAATGGAATATGTGACTTTGATATTTTACAGTTTGAAGACTTAACAGTATTTCTTCCTATTCTGCAACTGTGCACAGTACACAGAATGTGCTGCTAAACTGCGGCGACGCACACTGAATGGAATATGTGACTTTGATATTTTAGTTTGAAGACTTAACAGTATTTCTTCCTATTCTGCAACTGTGCACAGTACACAGAATGTGCTGCTAAACTGCGGTGACGCACACTGAATGGAATATGTGACTTTGATATTTTACAGTTTGAAGACTTATCAGTATTTCTTCCTATTCTGCAACTGTGCACAGTACACAGAATGTGCTGCTAAACTGCGGTGACGCACACTGAATGGAATATGTGACTTTGATATTTTACAGTTTGAAGACTTAACAGTATTTCTTCCTATTCTGCAACTGTGCACAGTACACAGAATGTGCTGCTAAACTGCGGCGACGCACACTGAATGGAATATGTGACTTTGATATTTTAGTTTGAAGACTTAACAGTATTTCTTCCTATTCTGCAACTGTGCACAGTACACAGAATGTGCTGCTAAACTGCGGCGACGCACACTGAATGGAATATGTGACTTTGATATTTTACAGTTTGAAGACTTAACAGTATTTCTTCCTATTCTGCAACTGTGCACAGTACACAGAATGTGCTGCTAAACTGCGGTGACGCACACTGAATGGAATATGTGACTTTGATATTTTACAGTTTGAAGACTTTACAGTATTTCTTCCTATTCTGCAACTGTGCACAGTACACAGAATGTGCTGCTAAACTGCGGCGACGCACACTGAATGGAATATGTGACTTTGATATTTTACAGTTTGAAGACTTAACAGTATTTCTTCCTATTCTGCAACTGTGCACAGTACACAGAATGTGCTGCTAAACTGCGGTGACGCACACTGAATGGAATATGTGACTTTGATATTTTACAGTTTGAAGACTTAACAGTATTTGTTCCTATTCTGCAACTGTGCACAGTACACAGAATGTGCTGCTAAACTGCGGCGACACACACTGAATGGAATATGTGACTTTGATATTTTACAGTTTGAAGACTTAACAGTATTTCTTCCTATTCTGCCACTGTGCACAGTACACAGAATGTGCTGCTAAACTGCGGCGACGCACACTGAATGGAATATGTGACTTTGATATTTTAGTTTGAAGACTTAACAGTATTTCTTCCTATTCTGCAACTGTGCACAGTACACAGAATGTGCTGCTAAACTGCAGTGACGCACACTGAATGGAATATGTGACTTTGATATTTTACAGTTTGAAGACTTATCAGTATTTCTTCCTATTCTGCAACTGTGCACAGTACACAGAATGTGCTGCTAAACTGCGGTGACGCACACTGAATGGAATATGTGACTTTGATATTTTACAGTTTGAAGACTTAACAGTATTTCTTCCTATTCTGCAACTGTGCACAGTACACAGAATGTGCTGCTAAACTGCGGCGACGCACACTGAATGGAATATGTGACTTTGATATTTTACAGTTTGAAGACTTAACAGTATTTCTTCCTATTCTGCAACTGTGCACAGTACACAGAATGTGCTGCTAAACTGCGGTGACGCACACTGAATGGAATATGTGACTTTGATATTTTACAGTTTGAAGACTTAACAGTATTTCTTCCTATTCTGCAACTGTGCACAGTACACAGAATGTGCTGCTAAACTGCGGCGACGCACACTGAATGGAATATGTGACTTTGATATTTTACAGTTTGAAGACTTAACAGTATTTCTTCCTATTCTGCCACTGTGCACAGTACACAGAATGTGCTGCTAAACTGCGGTGACGCACACTGAATGGAATATGTGACTTTGATATTTTACAGTTTGAAGACTTAACAGTATTTCTTCCTATTCTGCAACTGTGCACAGTACACAGAATGTGCTGCTAAACTGCGGCGAGGCACACTGAATGGAATATGTGACTTTGATATTTTACAGTTTGAAGACTTAACAGTATTTCTTCCTATTCTGCAACTGTGCACAGTACACAGAATGTGCTGCTAAACTGCGGCGACGCACACTGAATGGAATATGTGACTTTGATATTTTAGTTTGAAGACTTAACAGTATTTCTTCCTATTCTGCAACTGTGCACAGTACACAGAATGTGCTGCTAAACTGCGGTGACGCACACTGAATGGAATATGTGACTTTGATATTTTACAGTTTGAAGACTTATCAGTATTTCTTCCTATTCTGCAACTGTGCACAGTACACAGAATGTGCTGCTAAACTGCGGTGACGCACACTGAATGGAATATGTGACTTTGATATTTTACAGTTTGAAGACTTAACAGTATTTCTTCCTATTCTGCAACTGTGCACAGTACACAGAATGTGCTGCTAAACTGCGGCGACGCACACTGAATGGAATATGTGACTTTGATATTTTAGTTTGAAGACTTAACAGTATTTCTTCCTATTCTGCAACTGTGCACAGTACACAGAATGTGCTGCTAAACTGCGGCGACGCACACTGAATGGAATATGTGACTTTGATATTTTACAGTTTGAACACTTAACAGAATGTGCTCTAATCTGCAACTTTGCACACTAAACAGAATGTGCTCTAATCTGCAACTTTGCACACTAAACAGAATGTGCTCTAATCTGCAACTTTGCACACTAAACAGAATGTGCTCTAATCTGCAACTTTGCACACTAAACAGAATATATGAATTTTTTTTTTGTTTTGTTTTTTTCCCCCCACACAAAATAAACTGCTGCCCCCACACACAGTAGTCCTAAAAAGGACTTTTGGGTCTTTTTTTTAACAAATTTGCTTGTCTTCTCCCTACACTGACTTTCCCTTCCTATCCTCATCTCTCCCTGGCTAAGACTGAGCCGAACTCGCTGGTCAGGTGCTATACAGCACCCGACCACGGGTTCTGGCCAGCCAATCAGTGTAATGCCAGCAGCCAACATGGCTGCTGGCATTACACTGATGTCAGAGCCTCCCTGCACGTTTATTGGCTGCGCAGCAGCCGCGAAACGTGCGGGGAGGAGACACGAACATGGCGGGCGAGCACATGCGGTACTCGTACGAGTACCGCCATGTGCCGAGCAGAGCGATGCTCCAGCCGATCCGAGCATCGGCCGAGCATGCTCGCTCAACACTAGTGCAGAATGATTAGGTATATACATGTGCACAAGCATTAAGCACACATTCATGTGTCCTAGAGTCCAACAACACTGAATTATGTTTAGCTATATGCACACAATATTGAGTAATAATTAGAAAAATATTTTAATGGAACAAATCCACATGGAACTGATCTATAGTAACCATTAGAATTTACAGCCAGGATTAACCCTTTGAATGCCGGATTGTGTTGCATACCCCTCTGGCATTCAAAGGGGTAAGGTAAGGTGGGTTTTTTATATAACAAGTATTTGGAACTGCACTAGTACTAGATGATCACAATAGAGTACTAGATTAGGACACAATTTACATAACCAGAGAAGACTCTGGAATTGACTTTAAAGGGACACTAATGCCCCATAAAAATTGTTTCTAGTTTTGTAGAGCTTAAAATAATAAATAAGTGCTACAAACCCTATCTTTCAAACAGCTATGGTTTGAGAGATATAGGCATTGAAATGTCCTCCTCCCTCCCCTTCTCCTTACATCAGCGTCTAGCTGACAGCAGGAGATCCCATTTACGGTGACCAGCAGGCGACACTGCAGCAGAGCCAAAATCAAATCACTTAAAAATAATTATTCATTGGAAAGGTCTGCAAAGTGTGCTTGCAAACCAGACACACTTTGTAGACCTTTCCAATGAAGTAATTCTTTTTAAATAACGCAATTTCAGCTCTGCTGCAGAGCCCCCTCGAGTCATACAACTCGAATCTCCCACCGTCTGCTTTACAGGGAGGGAGGGCGGAACTTTCAATGCCTATATTTCTCAAACCATAGCGGTTTGAGAGATAGGGTTTGTAGCATTTACAGTAGTTTATTACTTTAAGCTCTACAATACTAGAAACATTTTTTATGGGACATTACTGTTCCTTTAAGTATCAGATTTCCTATGATAAATTGAAACCTTTTTGTTGGGTTACACAGTAACCTTGCCTCCCAACTAATCAGCATTTTGGTCAAAGGGTCACGGATATGCGTAATATCACTCCTCAAGCTGGATAAGAAAGGAGAATTGTTAGAGGTGTGTGCAGGGCCGGATTTGCCATAAATCAGAGTAGGCATCTGTGAGGTGCGCCTGTCACTGAAATCAATTTTTTTTTTTCTTAATATTTTTATTCACAGCCCTCGATATAACCAGCTGCATAGTAATATATGTGCCTTCTTTGGCACAGACCTGTATGCTGTTGCTCCCTTGTCAGCTTTTTAGTAATGCAGAGCGCTGGGAGATGACATCATCTCCCAGTGCTCTGCATTATTGAAGAGAAGATCGCGCGGGACCAAAATCATACTGTCTGTGCAGGAGGAGGCACAGACTTTTCCTGCCAATGGACCACCAGGGAGGCAGGAAATGGATGGGGGGGGCAATGTGAAGATGATGGGGGCAGTGTGGAGATGATGGGGGCAATGTGAGGGCAAGTTGGAGGTGATGGGACAAGTTGGAGCTGATGGGGGCAATGTGAGAGCAAGTTGGAGCTGATGGGGGAAGTTGGAGATAATGGGGCAATGTGGAGATGATGGGGGCAATGTGAGGGAAAGTTGGAGCTGATGGGGGCAATGGAGATGATGGGGCAATGGAGCTGATGGGGCAAGGTGGAGATGACGGGGGCAAGGTGGAAGCAAGTTGGAGCTGATGGGGCAAGTTGGAGCTGATGAGGCAATGTGAGGGCAATATGGCGCTGATGGAGGGCAATGTGAGGGCAATATGGTTATGTGGGGGTAATATGGAAATTTGGAGTGTTGTGTAGTTGTCCAGTGGAGATGGCCAATGGGGGGCACTTCAGATTTCTGTGCCTACAGGATCCTGAGATGTAAATCCGTCCCTGGGTGCGTGTGTGTGTGTGTGTGTGTGTGTGTGTGTGTGTTTTACATTATCAGGAGAATCAAACCACAAACCAAATAACAACCACATCCCTAACTGTCACCAGATTCTTCTTTATTCATAGTTGCACCCAGTTATAGATATGTAAAGGATATGGTTCGTTTGAATTGCACATCATGTTTTTGATGATAATAAATTCTGCCGAATCCTGTCGATACAGAATTTGTCCGTGGGCTTTGTAATTGAATTTCATGTAGTCATATCAAGATATACAGCAAGGATATGTGTAGTAAAACAGGTGATGATTAACATTACATTTCTTAAGGGTAGAATTACATGCATACATACATACATAAATAAATAAATAATGCTCATATAATTCATGTTTTTAAAGAAGTGGTCTACATCTATGTTTTAACACATTGTATTCCAGAAATGGTGTCTAATGTCTCATTCTACAATGCAGTTAAGAGCTATCATCTAAAGGGTTAATCAATATTCAGACTGATGTACTAAGAAGAACTGGGATAATTCAAGGGTAAACAAACTGTACCTTGGTGGAGAAAATTCAAATTCCAAATGATGTAAATGAGGAATTTAACCCCTTGAATGCTAGAATGGTCTTCCTGTGCATTACAAAGCAAATCAAGGGAGACCTCTCTCTCATACCCAGTGTGTTAAAAGCCCCATTTAAAAGGATCGTAATGTTTCATGATAAAAGCAGCTCTAATTAATCATCATAGTATTTGGACTTTGGAGAGTGTTATTTCAATTCTGCCAGAGTTGTAGTTCAAGAGAAATTCAATGACAAAGTATCCCCCTCCCGCCCCTTTTACTGATGTAACACTGCTCAGTCAGAGCAGAAGGGAGGTGCCCAGGTAGATTGCAGAGAGGGACAATCTTCAGTTAAGATAAGGGAAAAACCTGAAAAACTTGTCAAGGGGGGCAGGGCTTTCATTGTTCTGATAGGAAGAATATTGTCCCCTTCTGTTATCTGTCTGGTCTATGGACTGGATTCCACATCTGAGAAGAGATGGCTTACACTAGGTAAAAGGGGCGGGAGGGGAAACTTTGCTTGTGAAGATAAGACTTATATCATTCTTCATGTTTTTTTAATGCCTACAAAATAAAATAAAGATAAAATGAAGTATTACTATCCCTTTAAATAAATAAGAGCATGACAAAAGTACATTTCTCCCCTATGGTTCAGATGTTTTGACCCAGAATTAGTCCAGTTATCTTAGTACATCAGCCTCATGATTTCCTACTATCTCTCTACTGCCCTATAAAAAAACACATTAGCCACTTTCAGCCCCTAAGTGGTATCAAACACATTGCAATTCACTAAGAGGTGATAAATTGGAGATGACTTCTCCAGTTCCTATGTTATTCTATAGATCCTGTGCACTAACATCTCCAAAGCTGAAGAAATCTTAGTGCATACAATCCATAGAATAACATAGGAACTGGATAAGAAATATCACTGGAGAAATCATCTCCATTATATCACCTCATTATCACTGCTTAATGAATCTCCCCCTATGTGCTAGCTACCTCCCTGGAACACAAAGAGTTAAACCTATAGATGCTAACGATGTCTCCATTGCATTGCATTATAATTCATTGGAGATGTCTCTAGCATCTGATGGGTTAAGTGTATCCCACAATAAATAAAATGACAGGGTAAACACATGTTAACAGTGATTCCCATAAATTAAGCTGCAAGAAATCAAAGTGAACAGTTTAAATAAATAAGCTCTCCATCTCAAAGCTAGAGCCAGCTAACTTTATTACCTCTGATTTCTTGGCAGGCGCAGGAAAAAGGTCACAAAATAAACTGCACTTATCCCTCATTGCAGGAAAACAATAAGTCATCTTGGCGTCCATTATTTACTAAATTGTCTTCATTTTTTTCCACCTGCTGGGCTTTCTGCAACAAAGATTAATAATATCATAAAACTGCACTAGATGCTTTCATATACACCAATGTTTGACACTTGGATGACTTCTGAAATGGTGGAGTAGTGCACTTAACCTCTTCAGAGTTGGAGGGGCGATGAAGTAGGAAGAAATGTCAAGTGCTGCTAATATCACCATCTTTAAATTGGGTGAAAGAGAAGCACAAGGACAAAAGGTCCTGCTCTGTTCCTGAATGTTCACAGACACAGGTGACGTGAAGACAACTGAAAAGGCACAAGTTTACTGAAAGGGATACAGATTCACAGAATAGCCATTCTGTACAGAGGGTTACAACTAGGATTGCCATTTCCACTGTGGGTCCCTTAACAAAAGATGCACAGTCAAATAGTGGAGTAATTAAAAAGTCTATTTAATTTAAATAGGAACATAGAACCCCTCAAGGGCTAGTGAGGTCTCCAAGCATTGCAAAGCAATGTGTCGGAGACCTCTCTAGCATTCAAGGGGTTAAACACCCCATGTATATACATGGGATTTTAATTTTACTCCTAGTGTGCAGTTGGTTTGTTTTAGAATTACTCCACTTTTCTTTTGTGTATAAGGTTGTTGTTGTTATCAGCCACCCTTTACTTGTTGTTGGACTACAATTACCATGTTTCCCAGTTGGTATTAAAGACATGAGGTGGGAAACCCCTAAATGAAACAAAATGTGTTCATTTCTTTGTGGATATAAAATGCAAATTGGTAGAGTTCACAAGTAAGAGACTGTGTAAGTGACTAAAAACCCCCCTCCACACACGCTCACATACACACATACCCTCACATACTCACCAAATTACACACACACTCACATACACACATACCCTCACATACACACATATTCTTTTGCATACCTTCAAGTCACACACATATGCCCATGTGCATACACACATACATAAAATCTCATGCATGTGTTCACACAAGTGCATGAACACACACACGCATGTGCACACACACACATGCACACACAAATAAATTGGTTTCCTCTTCAGTTTATTCTGTGACATTTACTGCAAATAGACAAAATGGCTACAAAGCATGAGATTTGTTGGAGAAATGCCACACTGATGTATTATGAAAGTGGTGTAATTCTGGGGCAAACCAACTAGACAAATAAACATTCCCATTAATTTACGAGAGTATTTAACCTCATGGATGCTAGAGAGTTCTTTAATTCATTGCTTTGCTCTAGGGTTAAACTCCCCAATTAAATCAATGGAAATTTAGGAATTGTTCTGTGTTCGCTATGATACAATTGGTTTGCTCCGGGAATTACACCACCTTTCTTATTACATGAACCTTAGAGATTTTTGTTTTTTGGTTATCGATATTCATAGAAACATATTTAGAGACACAAAAGCTATGAGGAAGTGTACTGTATACTGATAACATCCCTGTACTACAAATATTAGAAATCTATTGATCTGCCATTACTGTCACAGACCAGAGTAATGAGTTCTTCACCCATGATGATTGCTACCCTACCAACATGACACCTTCCTGTCCATATTAGATTCATGTGTCAATTTCTTTACTGTCAGATATGATAGGATAAAACCCCATAAAATACACATTATGCCCTTTTGTATTTCCTTTAAGGTTAAATGTTTCTTCTGTAACCATATAATCAATAAACTACCTCTATTGGCTTTGTATTCCCTGGTTTACCAACAAGATAAAAAAAGACCTAAACATAACCATTAGCCCTACAAATGACATGAAACTAGTCCATATGTTTATACTCTTGAGCCCGTACTTATAAAAACCATAGGGGGCAATAAAAAATTCCTAAATTCCATCTTTAACCCTTTAAACGCTAGAGAAGTCTCCAATGTCTTGCATTCAAGGGGTTAAAAGCTCAATTTAGTTTAACAGCATTTCTTTTGGTCCTACTCTAGATAAACCCAGTTTACTTTAATAACTATGGGCCCTAGGGATTTATTCATCGAGTTAAACAGGTGCAGTTCTGGTGCAAATCAACTGCACCATAGGTGAGAAACTCCACTTAAATCAGAAGTAATGTATGGAATATTCATTTTATACCTATGCTGCATGTGATTTGCTCCAGAGTTGCTTCTCATTACTTTCCAGAATTGCACGAAGCTCAAATGGTGTAATCTTGGAACATTGCAATTGCCCCACAGGGGACAAATACAAATTCCTCTAGATTTAAAGGGGAACATTCACATGTTAAAAACTTTTGTCTATTGTCTTAAAGGAGCCAAACTACATTACCACAGGTATTTTTTATTTATTTATCCTACCTAGTATTTATGTGTGGCACAACGGCACAGGACTTCCCTGGGGCAGCTGGGAGGGAGGTGGGAACGCGTTCACGCTTCTCTTCGTAGTTACATTTTTGTGGGCTAACGTTACAGCAAGCTCCATTTGCCATGCTATTGAGGGAGGTGGGAAGATCTGCGGCGTTGTGCCGCACATACAAGGTGCAGCGGAACCCGTAAGCGCCATACTTGACATCTCCATATCTTAAATACTAAGTAGGTTAAATAAAAAAAAATACCACTGGTAATGTAGTAGGGCTCCATTAAGACAACAGACAAAACTTTCTAGGAATTTGTATTTATCTCTTTAAGAGGCCTTTAACCCCAATGCTCAAGTGATCTTCAACATATTGCTATGCAATGCTTTGGAGACCTCGCTAGCATGTAATTGGTAAAAGTTTTAATTAAAATAAATAGGAGTGTTTGAATAGGATTGCCCCATAATTACTACATTTTTACAGCATTCTGGTGAAAAACATGCAATACAATACATTTTCTAGCCCTACATCTGTCTGTCAGATTATTGAACTACTAGTGTAAAAGCCTGTGTACACGGGCCAAAGTGAATGGCACTGAACGGGTTAACCCTTTGAGTGCCAGAGGGGTACGCAATGCATTGCAGAGCAATGTGTTGCGTACCCCTCTGGCACTTAAAGGGTTAAGATAGCTGTGCACCCGCCAGTCCCTGTACCTGCTGCCTCAGTAACAGCAGCGCGTGAGGTACCAGGAGAGGTAGCATGCATCTACCTCATCAGTCTCGGGTGTCCATGCAGGAGTGGGCCTTGACTCAGAGCAGACTGTGCATGAACGAGCCTTGCACCTCCGAGCTCAGCTAGATATCGCTCGACCAGGGCCAGGGCTCCCTCAGACACCGGTCACACAGGGTTGGGAGAGCGGCTGGGAAGATGGATCGTTTTGTCTGTTCATGCAGTCTCTACTGCTCATGACTGCATCTGACAAACATACGTGTGGCCTTTTATATAATAAGATATACACTGAGAATTGTCCCCTTAGTAATATTTGCACTAAGAGAAGGGCAATGGGGTAGTTTGTGGACTTAATTTAAATGGCTGATTTAACGTCATGAATGATGGAGAGATATTCAACACATTACAAAGCAATCCACTGAACACCTTCATCAATCAAAGGGTTTGCAGCCCTTTAATATCCCTTTGTGTGCCAGTGGGGTATGCAAAGCATTGCTTCACAATGCATGCCCCCTGGCACTAAATGGATTAAATAAATGAATGGGATATTTTATTCTACACCTATTTTGCTTTCTGAATAAGGACCTAAATTGGCAGCATTTAAATATGGGAATTCTAATTTATTACCTTTTAGATTTTTTTTTTTACTTTTTTGTAATTTCATTATAATCAAATCTTTGTCTTTAGCTTAAGGATCCAAGACACATGAAGAGTATTATTCATTTGCAACAGTTTCTTTCAAGTCATCAAAGCAATAATGAGCCAGTTTACTTTAAAACAAATGGGTATTTCATAGAGGATTTGAACCTTAAATGAACCAGGCTAATGACAGGTGAAAAGGTGAGTTGTGTCTACGAATCAATGACTTGTAACAGAGAAGGATGGGTCAGAAGGAAACAGCAATAATTATCATGTCATCGATTTATAATTTAGAGTCATCCTATTGCATTCTTCTTAAGGTATTTGGTTATATTTTGTCTTATGCACAAAAGAAAATGGATTAATTTCGGGACAAACCATCTGCACCAAAGGGGACAAATAAAAAATCCTATTGATTTAAGTAGGAATTAGCACCATTTGATTGTCATACTGGTTTCACAATGTGTTGAAGGCCTCTCCAGCAATCAAGGAGTTAAGATACCAATTTAAATCAGTGACACATTCAGGGGATGGATATTTTTCCCCTGTGGCAGTTTCATATATTATCCACTGGTAGAATATGTAAAATAAAAAAAGTAGATGACTGGAACTTTGTAGATTTTTCCTACTCAATTTTATCTTTTCATCAGTGAACCTGAACCAACGAGAACAAGCCTATGAGCCCTACCATGTGGTTAGTGAACACAGCGACCATTTTTATTGAAGGCGTAGTTTTATGAACAAAATCTGAAAACAGAGTCAAATAGAGAAAAAATACTGATTGCAAAACAGAGTATTATCGAGGGAACCATACAGATTACAGAGTAAATTAGTGCAACATGTATAGTATTTTGAGACTGGGCATTCAAAATGCTAAATACTATCAAAGAAATCAATCCAAGGTCCCCACATATTATCAAACCTCCATGGGAAGCCCCTATGTACATAAATCAAACAATAGTGTGGCATATTTTATCTAACCATATTGACCTAGTGGGAAATGTACAGCACTGCAGAATAAGTTGGCGCTATATAAATAAATAATAATTATAATAATGGGTGGGGGACAATGCAGACATCCACACAGTAGCTATAATTTTACGTGCTATAACCAATGATTATTAGAGTAATTGTTTTGTGCAGGTTGAGTCTAGATCATCAGAGGTGATCGATAGGATCCCCAATTTAGGGGCTCTCAGAATCCCCCGTCCTCACACCACCATCAATATATCAGATACCTCTGTCCAAAACTGTGAAACCTTTGGGCAATTCCAGATCACGTGCAGGAAACCAGCATTGAGTATACTACATTTGGGGCAGGTATCTGGCATGTCCCTGTTTATAAGTCTTACATGTTTGGGTGTGTAACATGTCCTGTGAAGTGTTTTGAGTTGAGTGAGCTGATGTGCAGTGTGTATAGCAATGGCCAAGGGACCAGCCCTGGCCATCAACCATTCCCAGTCCTCCACGTGGCTCAAGTCTCCCTCCTATCTAGTTTGCAGCTGGGTATCATCCAAGGGCATGTGGTTTGTAAGCCATTTATGCATAAAGAGAGAGGTTTTGCAGGCTGCCAGTTCTTCACTATGGCCAGAAGCTTAAAGTCCATAATCCTGAATGGGCAATCAAACCATTGGGTCTGTAGTGCATGATGGAGTCACAAGAATGAGTTGAGGAGACCAAATTCAACATGACGTTGTTCATAGATCTTAAGGACTGGTCATCATACAAATGACCTAAGGTGAGAATATCAAAATGGGCCCAAGTCACAATAAAGTCCAAATCAGCTAGGTGGGGTAACACCCCATTATTCCAGAGTGGCATTTCTGGATCTATGTCTTCATATAGGGAAACATGTTGTATTTCTTTCCATACTTTGTGCATGGTCCGAGTAGTGGAGTCGCCTTCTTACTAATCACAGTGCCCGTCAATAGCAGCGGGGTTAGTGAGAAGCTACAAAGAAGATTCTCCATCTCAAGTTTTACAAAAGCTTAAGTTGTATCTGGGTCAACTATTGTCAGGGCGAATTGACTCTTTGCCACCAGAAAATAGTAATGAAAATCAGGGAGAGCAATGCCCTCTCCTCCCTCCATTGACCAGGATGCGTGCTTACACACATGCCAGCCAACCTGCTTCCAGCAGCCGTGCTTAAGCACATCCCAGCCAATGGCTGTGAGGGAACTGGAACAGAGACTGCTCATATGCAAAGGCAGTCTCAGTTCAAAATTCCTCAGTGTGGAACAGGCAACGGTCTTTGAGGCAAGGGCAGGCGATCTGTGCTACACATCGATTTCTATGTATAATTGTGAGGGATACTTGAGGAAAGCATCTATTTAGACTTTTTTTCTTTACAGCTACAAGACAAGAAGAAAGAAGATGGATAGTAGATGACCAGGATGCTAAGAACTACCCTGGACATCAGGATTACTTGACTTTTTTTGGGATGTTTCTTTGTTACTTAGTCGGGTTAACCCTATGAGTGTCAGTGGGGTGATTATACCCCACTGGCACTCATAGAGTTAACTCTACTAACACTGAACACTTTTTAGGTACCTTGGATGTACTGATATGGAGCTTAGGGTCCCATATCACTACATCCACTGGGGACTGCGCTAGCTAACTAAAGATCCGATAAGGGACTATAGTCAGAAAAAGACTTGGTCTTAAATTTCCTGCGATACAGTTAGTCCCTTATTGAATCTTATGGGCAAACACAGTCAATTGAATTGCTACTTATGGCATTTGTTTCATTTGTCAATGGGTAAATTTTACACCTCAGTCATGTAGTACTTTGCAAATAGGGGTAATTCTCGCCTTTGGAAAAAGACTTTCTCAGAAAAGTCTTGAAACAGCAGTAAGAGTTTTATTTCATATTGAAGAGTCCCATGTGTATAATAAGCAGAGAGAAGCTGGATTTTATCTTGGAAGTTCAAGACCCTGAAGATAACAGGTCTTGGATTTTTGCAGATCTTTGGAACTCACATTACCAAGTCTATGGGCTCTTTCGATGGTATAAGTAAGGGATTCCCGATCACCATTTGATAATAAGCAGGGTAAAGTAGTAAACAGGGAGCTCCCAAGCTCTTTCCCTTTGATAGTCTCCAGAAAGACTATCAATTGAACATTATTTATTTTGCTCCTGTTTTCGAGGTGCGCAGGTTTTTCATCAAGACAAATTTTCGTTTCTTGGAGTGTTTGCAGGTGTTGTTGCAAACTGGATATGCCCACTTCATTGGAGGCTGTCTGGTTCTCCAGGTATTCCAACCTATTATTATGAGTTTTTAATTTGTTGAGTAACTCAGTGACTGAGTTCTGTAAGGTGAGAGTTTCTGGTCTATAATGGGGGACAACATGTTCACCACTGTCTTAGCCATAGCAGCTGCTTAAGTCTGCTCAGACAGAGAGACTTGGGTTGGAGTATCATCCTGCATATATTTGTGAAGTGTTTGTTGGCCCCCAGTTGACGGGAGGGCTTTATTTTCTATGTCTTTCCTGGCAGCTCCATTTTTTACACTTATGGTGCAGAAAGAGATGGAAGGAGTGCAAAGAGGTAAGTAGGGTAATTTATTAAGAACCAGAGAGGATAGGGGGTCGCAGTACATAAGGTTATCACCTTGAAGGAGACAGGGAGTTTATAGTGGAAGGTGAGAATTAAAGTTGAGGTGTGGACTGGAGTACATGAGAGATGATTTTGAACATGGATTCAGGATCGAGGGCTCAAGTCTAAATATAGGGCACCCAGAATATACAGAAGGTGTAGCCACCAAGTTTGGGCACAAGAACCACAACATGTGCGTCCCTGTAGTGTGGATTGCCCTCGATAGATTATCCGAATAACTACCCCAGAAGGGGAGATAGTACTCACAGGAGGCTGGGTTGATGGCCACATTGCTGCCACCAGAAGAGGAGAGATGTCTGGATGTACCTCCAAGGAGGATAGCACAGATGTCAAAATTGTGTCAGCAGGCGTTCAGGGCTTGGTGGTTGTGTCTGCCACCACTGAGAGCAAGAGTAGGCCCCAAAGAGCAATCAGAGGAATAGATAGGTCGTGGGAAGTAAGCCCAAATCCCATGCTATGTCAGCAAACCAGGCTCCGATGCCTTGAGGCAGACATATATATAAATATATATATATATATATATATATATATATATATATATCTCAAAATGCACCTTGCTTGGTGGTAGAAATAGGATTGGAAGCCAGATTAAAGCAGTTTGTAGTATCTCAATGCAGAGCTTCCAGCAAATGCGTCTTGTTGTTGTGGAGTAACATTAAACCACATAAAAGAATATTTTACCACTTGAATTCTTGAGAGGTCACCAATGCATTATAAAGCAATGGGTTGGGAACCTTTGTAGTGTTTAATGGTTTAAAAGCCACCCATAAATCGTGGAAATGCTTACTTGTCCTCTAGTAGATGGTTTGCTCCAAAACTGCAAACTTGAGGCCACCTTGTACTAGTCTGACAAGGCAATGCTCACCAGTATTTATATTATGAAAAGAAGAAATAAACAACCTTTTGTACATCTGATATCACTCATGTTTACTGATGATAGTAGTTATTTACTCAGAGTGAAATCAAATCATTTCTATGTCTTGGACTGATGACTATTGTCTGAAATGATACAGTCACCTTCCTCATACCTAACTGATATAAAGCTATTCACTGTGTTGTTCATCGAGGTCTGTAATTACCTTGCTTGTTCTCTTCTGCCCTAGAGGTCTCTGTAACAACACACCACTCAATGCTGCCCTTTTGGGATAGGATGTTCTACTCTTTCTGTTTACCAGGTAATGTCCGTGTAATCCTTTTTAATTCGTTTGTTTATTGTGCCTGCTGCAAAGATTATACTGTACCTGGAATACAGTATTGCAGGATTTCATGTAATAATTCTTGTGTGTAAAGTGGCATACAATTTTTTGGACTATTGCATCATAACACCAAAGAATTGCCTGTAATTAGGAAGCTAAAGAGGTGCAACTCTGGAGCAAACCAAATGAAATCAAGGCAAATGAAAATTCCCACTGAGTGCTATAGAGGTATCCAAATCAATGCATTAAGAGGTTAAATAAATGACACATTTAAGTTGTTTGTGCAAAAAGAAGGTGAGAGCTATTTGATAGTATTATTCAAATCTATATACTTGCGTATTTCCCTAAAATTCCAAGTGTGAATGGGAAATAAATCTTATGAAATAAACTAGTATTCATCTAATCATGAATACAAGTGACTGTGCTCTAATAGTAATATACAGTACAATAAAATATAATATCATTCTTATTTTTGTACAGTAAAATAAAATGTAATATAATTCCTCTTATTTTCGTGAGATTATATAATTACAAAAAAATGTAATAATATAAAAAAAACGTAAAGGGATAGTAATGTTTCATAATAAAAGCAGCTCTAATTAATCATCATAGTATTTGGAGTTTGGAGAGTGTTTTTTCAATTCTGTCAGAGTTGTAGTTCAAGAGTAATTAAATGACAAAGTATCCCCCTCCTCACCCCTTTTACTGATGTAACACTGCTCAGCCAGAGCAGAAGGGAGGTGCCCAGGTAGACTGCAGAGAGGGACAATCTTCAATTAAGATAAGGGAAAAACCTGAAAAACTTGTCAAGGGGGGCAGAGCTTTCATTGTTCTCATATTAAGAAGATTGTCCCCTTCTGTTATCTATCTGGTCTTACAACCAGATTCCACATCTGACAAGAGATGGCTTACACTAGGTAAAAGGGGCGGGATGGGAAACTTTGCTTGTGAATATCTCATAAACCATAAAGGTTTGGGAGATAAGACTTATATCGTTCTTCATGTTTTTTTAATGCCTACAAAATAAAATAAAGATAAAACAAAGTATTACTATCCCTTTAAGTATACATACAAGCCAGGTTAGTACTCACAGTTTTGATACTTAATTCAAAGGGATACAGTTTTTCTTGTTCTCAGTGGAACAGATACAAGATGGATACATGATATAAAACAAAAAAAGAACACATAGTGAAATCTGTATCTAAAAGTCCAATAAATGCAATAGAATAACACACAATAATATATTGAAATATATGTCAGCAAATAATATTAAAAAACAACAAGTCTCTCAATAATATGGATTCTTGGTATTTAATTTTATTTTTTTCTTTTTGTTTATGTAAACTGTTTCACTGGAAAGGTATATATGACAGAGGAGGCTGAGTGAGGGCAGCTAACTTTAACTATCCCACATGCTCTTCTAGCTTGTCTGACATTTGGTCATTCAAGCGCATCTCCAAATAAGTGAATTCCATTTATGGATGAAGTGAAACAGTTTTTATAAAAAAAAAAAGAAATATTATTGAAAGACTTGTTTTTTAATATTATTTGCTCACATATATTTAGATATATTATTGTCCGTTATTCTATCACATTTATTGGACTTTTATATACAGATTTTGATATGTTTTCTTTTTTGTTTTAGATTATGTATCCATCTTGTCTCTGTTCCATTGAGAACAAGAAGAAATGTATCCCTTTGAATTATGTATCAAAACTGTAAGTACTAACTTGGCTTTTATGTATACTTAAGTTTTTTATATTATTACATTTTTTCGTAATTATATTCTTATGAAAATAAGAGGAATTATATTACATTTTATTTTACTGTACAAAAATAATAAGAATTATATTTTATTGTACTGTATATTACTATTACGAGCACAGAATCACGGTTGTCCCGTGAACTGTTGGCCTCCCCAAGTATTTCCTGTCCTCATCCTGGTCCTCCCAGCAGGCAGCCAGCAGCGTGGTGCTGAGCACTTCCTGCATTCCTGCTGTCTCAGAGTTATGCGCATGTGACTGGGTTTAGCCAGTGACATTGTGCTGCTTTTTTTAGCCTTCTGTGCTATTGGCCTTTACATGCCCTGCCTCCCGTATAGACTACTTGGACACTGGGCTTAGTTGCCCTTTCATGGTGTACCAGTGCGTTAGCTTCTTGTGTCTGCTCTCTGTTGTGACCCTTGCTTGGCTTCTCATACTCCTGTGTATGCTCTTTGGCCTTGTCTGACTACCCATATCAGTTCAGACCTGGGCTCTGGCTGACTACCCACTTGGTGTATGACTCTTGGCCTTGTCTGACTACCTGTTTCAGTTCTGACCTGTGGCTCTGGCTGACTACCCGCTCCATGTATGACCTTTGGAATTGTCTGACTACCCACATTGGTCTGACCTGAGCTCTAGCTACTCCACTCTGTGTGGCCTCTGGGCTAGTCTGTTGCATCCCAGAGATTGCCAGCATTCTGGCCTACTTCCATGTGTATGTGTCTTGCCAGCATTCTGGCCTATTACCATATGTATGTGCTTTGGGACCTAGCGATCTAAGGTTCAGTGTGTCCTCCTATCAGCCTCCCTCTCTCATCTCAGGCAGGCTGTTACTATCTATCCAGAGAGAACCTAGGCTAGGTTCTATCTCCCTCTGCCTCTGTGGGGAGTCACGGGTAGTGCAGGCTTTGGCTCAGTATACAGCTCCTGGGTAATGGACTGTAGCACTGTCCTCACACCTGTCTTCGGGGAAGGTTGTTGAAGTGCTTTGACCTGTATTATTTCCTTAATAAAGTGATGTTGATCTTACTGTACCTGTGTCGTGTTCTCATTTACTCTGATAACAGTGACACACAGTCACTTGTATTTATAATTAAAATAATTCTAGTTTAGAATTACACTAGTTTATTTCATAAGATTTATTTCACATTCAAACTTGGAATTTTTGGGAAATATGCAAGTGTATAGATTTGATCATTGCTATCAAATAGTGTTTGCCTTCCTTTTGCATAAATACTTACTATTTTTTTAGACTGAGGTTTAGAGCAGCTTATTTTTTCCCATTGAATATTTAGTACATCATTCGAGTTTATTTTTCTCATTACATTCTAGCACTCACCTATATTTTCCAGCCACATTTAAATCATTGGACATTTTGGGAATTTTCATTTATTCCTTATGGTGCAGTTGTTTTTTTTACCATCAATGGTGTCCTTTGACAAGCTGTTATATTTTTCTGTTTTTTTTGCTTGTAAAACAGGGATATATGACAAAAAGTGACATAACTGGGGCCATAACTGAAGACACACACATAAGAATACAGTGACTTTGTAGGTTTGTGTTTACCCCCCTTGACAACAATGGTATTATCCATCTAGAAGCTGATGGACTGAACTGGCGTATCTGTCTGGGCATCTCTTGTTGATGAATAAGCCATTTTTGAATAGGCAATGTCTAATGCACAAGGGAATCCTTTGATTTCCTTGAACATTAAGCCATTTGCATCTTGATACATTTTTATTCACATTTTATTGAGGCTGATGTACTAAGAAGAACTGGGGCAATTCTGGAACAAATCAAGTGCACCATAATGGAAAAATAAAAGTCCCCCATTGATTTAGATGGAGATGTTAAGTACTTGAATGATAAAGAGGATTCCAATACATTGCTTCTCTAGAATTCAGTAGGTAAAGAATCCCATTTATATCTCGGTGCATTCTGGGAAACTGTATTTTACCCCTGGTTTGCTCTAAAACTACACCAGCTCTTCTTAATATACTGGCCATGAGTACTAAATGGGAGGCAACATTCGTCACTCACGGATCCATGCTCAAGGGTAAGCAGTAGTGATGAGCGAGCGTGCTCGGCCGATGCTCGGATCGGCTCGAGCATCGCTCTGCTCGGCACATGGCGGTACTCGTCGAGTACCGCCATGTGCTCGCCCGACATGTTCGGGTGAAGGGGATCTGTGCCGGAAGAGGCACAGATCCGAAGACGCTCCGCTGGACCACCAGGGACTGGAGGTACGGGGGCATTGCGGAGATGAAGGGGGCATTGCGGAGATGAAGGGGGACATTGTGGAAGAGGGGCATAGACTCTATGCCCCTCTTCCACAATGTCCCCCTTCATCTCCGCTATGCCCCTCTTCCACAATGTCCCCCTTCATCTCCTCTATGGCATAGGAGATGAAGGGGGACATTGTGGAAGAGGGGCATAGCGGAGATGAAGGGGGACATTGACCAGGCACCCTCCGCTCATCAGAGCAGGGGGTGCCTGGTTTAATGCTCGAGTGCTCCCATGCTTTTCAATGGGGCTCGGGTGCTCGGCCGAGCACTCGAGCCTCAGGGGGTGCTCGGTCAGAGCACCCGAGCACCCGAGCATCGGGGTGCTCGCTCATCACTAGTAAGCAGTACTGTCACTAACCCTTTCACCTTCACCAAGTTTGATTGGGGACTACATCATTTAATGCTATCTAATATTTTGGGGGAGGTAACCTTTATATGAATAATATCAACTAGTTTTGCCCTTTTGCTCTACGCTAACTAGGGCAGAGTATCTATAAGATAGCTATCATCGTACTTACTGTGTTATAAATGGTGCAGCCCCCCATTCCGCTAAAGAGGAAGAACTGGGGTCAAGTTTCCTGTATCATTGCATCTAACATAAACATATACATCATCAAACACACACGCATGCATGTGCAAACACATATGCACAGATCCATTCACTCACCTTTCTTGTGGTGTAAGATGTGAGCAGAAATGGCCTTACTGTGGAGTTCTGGCTGTATGTGAAACAGGGCATTTTCCATCTATTTCTGCACATGGAAAACATTTTCTCCAATCCCTTCTAGAGACATTTATAATGCATTGCAAAAAAAAAGTTGTGTGTAGCATTAGGAGGTTAATCTTTTAACATTTTGTGTGCCAGGGTGGTATACAACTGGATACCTCCTTAGTACTCAAAAAATTAAATATTTTAAGACAACAATGTGTTGAGCATCCACTGAACCGTAAAGGGTTAAGAACAAATCAATCCAGCTAGAAAAAAAATGTCAAAAATATATTCTCTTATTGTTTCACTTTAACTCTAAGATCCCAAACTTCTTCAGTCCTCTGTAGGACCTTCCTCAGTGCAAACTTGTATCTAGGTGACATGAAAACATACCCCTGACCAGTAACATCTCAGGTGAATACATATAAGTTACTTTCTTTTTTTGCCTAATTGATTGATTTGCGCTATCTCTGCACTTATCTTGATGACCCTGGCTGATGATAGAAATCAGTTTCCTAATTGTGTAGGGAGACAATTATAAGATTCTCTCAAGAAACTTGAAGGTCATACATTTTTACATTCTTAGTTCTTATATCAATAGATATGACATCAGGATCACAAAATTATATCTCGAATAAGAACAAATAAAGACTGACCTCTTTATTAAACCTTTTGCTGTCAGTACCTGTGACATAGAGATGCATGTCAGGCTTTTCTATAAGTCTGTGGGTTCTTAGCTACTGAATACTAGTAAGCCCCTTCAATATCTAGGTTCACTACTAACTTCACAACCAGGTATTTGCTGGGGAATTTGCACAAAGGTGAACAACTCAGGAACAAACCCAAGTGAATTATAGGAGAGTAATACAATTTTGTATTAATTCTCAATGGTTGGCGATCTCTCCATTATTCAAAGGAGTGATCATAAATAAATATGTTATTTACTAAAATATGAAGAAATTATACATGTGTATCTGTCTTCACAAACAGGACTGGGTGTCTTTGCAAGAATGGAGCCAAAATCTACTTTGTTGAGTTGAGCATCTAAGACCAGTGCTTATTTCTGGGGTTGGCTGTAACTCTGATTCAGATAAAAAAAGGTATGGTACTTCATTGCTGGGCTGTCATTTACACAGGATCAATGCAATGTCTTAAGTATATTTCTTCACTGTATAGGGCCTTTGTGAGATAAATGGTTACACCATGGTTAGTATAATGTCCTCTAGAGATTGTCATATACTGACCATTGTATGCAAATAACCCTTTGCCTTTGTCTCCCTAGGAATTATGGTGGAATCCAGATCTGGATCCCTTGTCAGGCTTAAAGATAATAGCTGCACCTCACTGACAAGGCCCAAGAAGGCCAAAACATATCTATCAGCTTACAAATATAGTAGAATGCTCCATGCCAGCTGGTTTCCAGATTCAGGTAATGCACATGATATATATACATATATATATATATATATATATATATATATATATATATATATATATATATATACTCACCCCAGCTTTGACGGTACTCTAACTGTCTGAGCCCTCCGTTGCTGATACATGTAGCAGATCCAGAAACAATGACTGTGGGGACACAAAACACATCCATGAAAATGACATGAAAAATGTCTTACGCATTTAGTGCTATACAGTGCTTAATTATAGACCTAACAAACAACCAGAAATGTCTGGTTTAAAACATATCATATGTCTTGTGATTGGATAGAAGCAAACATAAAAAGGAAACAATGTAACTGCCTCCATTCTCGTGCATCGGCCAAACTTCGTCAGGAAGGAGGAAACAAGTGCTCCCATAGAATAACCTACATATATGAAAAGACCCAAAATGATTGAATGCAAACATGTATATCAATTAGAAAACTGATACACCTGTATGTACAGACGGGAAAACCTATTGAATACAGAGCAAAGCTATAATGAATATGCATTAAATGTTCCTGACAAAGAAATTAATTTACCTGTACAGACATGTTGGATATTATACCTCAAATAGAAGACATGCAAATTAAAAGGAATAAATAAAAATCCCTTGAATTAACATTATCAAAAAATATCACTAATATCCCACTCAGCATTCAAGCCGGCAGGTACCCTTGTCTTCAACTGCAAGAGCCAGTATGCCTCCCTTTCATTTATTAAACTGGACATGTCCCCACCTCTCCATGGAAATCTTACCCTCTCGATTTCTAAGAAACTGAAACAGGACAGATCTCCATCATGAACCTCCAAAATATGCCAGGCCACTGCAAAATCTGTTTGCCCATTTTCTATCTGATAAATATGCTTCCTAATTCTGTATTTCAAAGGACGAATGGTACGTCCAATGTATTGGATAGAACAACATTTACAGGTACGAAAGTATACTACACACTCTGAGCCACAATTCATGTAGCATTTGATGTTTTATTTTGTCTGATCCACCATCCCTTGAAAACATTTAGATAACTGAGCGTATTGGCAACACTTACATCTGTTGGCCCCAACCCATGCTGGCTCTTCCTGTAAGGATCTCAGTAGATTCCCAGCAGACCAAGACAGAGAGAGAGAGAGAGAGAGAAATAGAGTGTGTGTGTGTTATTGTGCAGTAAACTGCAAAATAGGGGACAAATAAATATTCTTAAATTCCCAGACATTTGAAAAAAGCTTTTTAAATCCTTGCTCATTAGAGAGGGAATGAATAAAAAATTTTAACTCCTTGATCATTAGAGAGGTGGTGGTCTACAATGCATTGTCTCTAGTATTCAAAGGGTTAACGACTGAATTTAATTTAATTGGAATGTTTATTTGTCTCCTGTAGTGCAGTTGGTTTACTCCAGAATAATTCCATTTCATAAATATGAGTTATAGGTCCTTATTCATCCGCATCACAAGGGAAAAAGGAACATTTCCATTTACTTAAATTGTCCATCTAACCCTGTGAATGCCAGTACATTGCTTTACAATGTGCTACAGACCTTTCTAGCATTGAAGGGGGTTAAAATATAACATGAATGGGTCTCTTGCCAGTTTCAGTTACAGCTGCAGATTTTAATAAATGAGGCACAGTGGGGCCTAACTGAATAAGCTAAAGAGGTACCGTTCTGGAGAAAACCAGCTGCACTAAAGGGGAGAAAGAAACAAACCCAATGACTTAAACTGGAATTTGAAGACTACAGAAATCTACAATGCACTGTGTAGCAATATGATGGAATCTTATTTAGTATTCAGGAGATAAAAAGTGCCATTTAAATTGTCTGGAAGATAGGGATTTTTTATTTCCCCCACAGTACAGTTGTTTTGCTCCAGAACTGCACCTCTCTAGCTTACTGAATTCATCTGTAGATCACAGCATGATTTATACATACTAAAGCAAAATGTATGCACCAAATGAGCCACTGGGTGGAACCTTATGGCAGTAGGTCATGCAAGCAAAATAAAGTGGAGCAATTCTGGGCTAAACCAATGGCAACACAGGGAACAAATGCAAATTTCCACTAGAAATGAGGAAATGTAAAGGGAGATTTAAATTGCTTTAATTCTAGAGTGTTATCCTAAGCATTGTTTTTCAGCCCTTTTTACTTTGTACTTGTGGCCACATCATCATCTATGAAATCCCTTGGCAAGGCAAACTAGGCATGCTTAGCCCCACCTATGGCCACACCCACAATCCTTCCATAGCCCCATACCCATTCACTTTCTACTGGCATGCAAAATACTTTAAATCCCAAAAGAAAAACGTAGATGTAAGAAAGATTTCCAAAGCATGTCTTCACAATACATTTGTGAGGCCCCTAACATCCAAGGGGTTAAATATTACTAGTGAAGAGGTACATAAAATGGTAAATAAACTAGCCACCATAAATCAGGTGCAGGTGTATTGTATAGCTGTGGCAACAACAAATCTCCGAATGTGGGTGTGGCTAGCATAGCTGAGGTTCCCCTCTAAATGTAGAGTTCTAGCAGTAGTCTACTTTGCCTAATGGGAAATACAGCCTTATATACAATTTGTACAATCTGGATAGCAATATCCAGAATATGATGTTTTCTACTGCATATTAAAACTGGTTTAATTTGGGGTAAAAACAGTCAATGTTTGTAAAAGTAAGAAATAAATGTCATTGGTGTATTTTTAATAAATCATCCCATAAAATAATCATGTCCACATCATTATGGTAGTTATTATTATAACCCTTTATTTCTCTAGCACTAACTTATTCTACAGTGTTGTACAATAGGGAATATACATAGAGAGATATTAAACAGTGTAAATGAACATAGAAAACAGAAGATTCAGAGGACCCTGCTTGTGAGAGCTTACAGTCTAAAGAAACATAGGTGAGACAAAGAAGGAGAAAGTGCTTCCTGCCACATGAAATGCCAGTCAATGGTTGGGGGTAAGAAGTGCTTTAGAGAGCAGTGGAAGAGTTAAGTAGTGGGTCTTTTGGGGAGAACAATGAGGTATGTGGAAGAGTGGTTTTAGAACAGAATGAGTGTGAGCAAAAATTGGACAGGCTGTTGATATAGTCTTGCTCATAACACTTATGGGGCTAGTGGATAGTCTTCCCTGAAGAGGTCAGCTTCCAGGTAGTGTCTGAAGATCTGAAGGCTGAAGGAGTGTCTGATGGGATGGAGAGAGAATTCCAGAGCTCAGGTGCTGCCTACAGGATAATTCCTGTAGGCAGGAATGGGAGGATGTAATAAGAGTTACAGAGAGAGAAGAAGGTCCTGTGCAGTGCTAAGATGGTCAGTGGCCATGTATTTGGAAACAAGAGATGAAATGTAGGTGGGTGCAGTATTAGTAAGGGTGCTGTAAGTTAGCACCAGAATTTTGAATCTCATTCTATATGCTAATGGTATGGGCAAAGAGGAGCTGTGTTATTAAAGGATTGATGTGTGTGGTAGATTAGTCTGGAAGCAGAGCTCTTTATGTATTTACTGTAGTGAGATGAGTTGGACGAGAGGAAGACCAAATAACCTGTCAATATAATATTTTGTATTCTAGATGCTGGCAAAGATCACATTTTGACCCTGGATGGACTGCGCACATTGCAGAATCCAAGGTAGGTGTGCTATTTCTAAACAAGTTTACACAGAATGGTCTTTGCCCTGTTCTGTTTAGGACACCTAGATAATTGACTAGACATCATTACCTATTCATTATAATCTATACTTGAGTGAACAGCACTCTTCTTTTCAGAACTTCTGTCTCCTTCCTCAGCAGGTTATGAACTAATACAATTCTGCTTTAAAATAATTTCTGGAAGAGATTTCTTATTGGTAAGCGTTCCTAATGCCAATATAATAAAGATACTCTGCAAATAGTTATTTGTAAACTGCTTGCTGATAGTGGCGGGCAAAAATGAATGGGTGTTGTGGGGTATTCCTTTCCTCTGCTCCTTGTTAAACCCTTTAAGAACTAGAAGGGTTTTCAAAGCATTGCTTTTTAATTAGTCACATGACCTTCTATTCCTTACTAGTGTAAAAGGCTGTGTACACGGGCCAAAGTGAATGGCACCAGTCCCTGCACCTGCTGCCTCAGTAACAGTATAGTGTGAGGTACCAGGGGAGGGAGTGCGCCTCTACCTTGTCAGTCTTGGGTGTGCATGTTGGAGCGCACCTTGACCAAGAGCAGGGGGTTCGTGAACGCGCCTCGCATCTCCAGGCCTAGCTAGACACTGCACAACTGGGGGCTAGGGCTCCCTCACAAACTGGGACGGACAACGGACACACAGGGCTGGGAGACTGGCTGGGAAGATGACACATTTTGTCCATTTGAACAGTCTCTACTGCACAATAACTGCATCTGACAAACATAAATCTGGCCTTTTATATAATAGGATAAGGTTAAAGTCATATATTGGAAAGGTGCAACGGAAGCTATAATTTTCCTATGCATGCTGTAAGAGCGTTGTTTGGGGTATCAATGTCTTAACTATGGAGCGGTGCAAACAATTAGCTAAATTGGATGCTTCATACATGCCCCCCACTTCATCCTCATCTGAAGATTTGTAGAGGCTGATGTACTAATTAGAACTGGAGAACTAGAGCAAACCAACTGCACTATAGTGGACAAATAAAAATGCAACATTCCCATTTCCCATTGATTTAAATGGGGCTTGTCACCCAACAAAAATGGATATGAGAACTCTTTAGCAATCAAGGGGTAAAAGATCCATTTAAAACAAAGCAGACTTCTATTTTCCCCCTCTATTGCAGGTGGTTTACCCCAGAATTATTATGGTACTTCTTAGTACATCAGTCTCCTAGAGTTGCATACGCACAGCACATTATAAAAGTTTTAGCAAGAGGCTAATGAAATGCAAAGCTTTCCATAAGACCGGTGCAAGACTTCCTATCAAATCATCTGAAATATTTATTTGCCCTCTTGAATAATTGATAGGGGCATCCGCTCACTCGGTCAATTGATTTATTAAGGGACTGTTTGGAATTAAACAGCTTAAAGATATTATATTTAGCAGCGACCTCACTTGTTAGCATATTCATTTACCTACGGGAGCTCCCATTAGATATTGTTAATACATGACGTTCACAGTCACAGCCTGGATCTCCACAAATTGTATTAATGCCAGGCTGTTTAGCCACAGAATAACAGCTTTGATTGAGTACTTGGGTTTGGCGTAATTAGATTTTTTCCCTAGGAAAAGGGGGCCTGTTTTAATGCCGTCTGCGTTAAACTAGATATGTCATCAGCATTAGTATAATTGGTATGCAGGATCTGAGGAAAGTTGGCTGTGCCTGCAATTTTCTGTTTATAAATTGTTCACATGTTCTTAGCACTGGGTATTTCAGCCTATGACAGCTGATTTTTACAAAATATCCTGTATGCAAAGATTAACCACTTACATGCCAGGAGGGTGTGCAACACATGATGGTTTAATGTGTTGCATACCTGGGCCCTGAAACATGCTGATTTAACACTTTGAATGCCAGAGGGGTGTACAATGCTTTGCAAAGCAATGCATTACGTTTTCCTCTGACACTCAAAGGGTTAATAAGAAGAATTGGAACAGTTCCAGATAAAAAACATCGAACCATACGGGTCAAATAAAACATGTCCCAAATTCCCTTTGCTTTAAAGTGGAACTATCACTTTGTAATAAGTAGGTAATTGTGAAAGAGCTTTCAAAATCATCTATTATTTACTTAAAATGACAATTTATGAGATATTTAGCATTATTTATTTGTTAGTTTCAATTAAATAAATTAGTCAGGATTGCATACACTGACATAAAGCTAAATAGCTCAAAAACTATTGTTTGAAAATTTATGTCTAAAAAAATATAGGTAATTTGTAAAGCTCTTTCAAAATCAGCTTCTTTTTACAGTGACCTTTCCACTTTAACTGGATCTTTTAAAATCTCCATTAAATAAATAAGGGTTTGTATTTGTCCCGTTTGATCTGATTTGCTTTAGATTAGCTTCAGTTCTTCACATTAAATCAGCCTCAAAGGGTTAACAGTAAGCGTTTAACAATCTACACTATGTTATGAATAAAATGCAATCTATATTAATGAATTGAATCAACACTAAGAAGAATGGACGTGCATTTTTCAAAAGTACCATTTAACTTAGTGTTATGGCAAATATCACAGTACAAATGCAATATACTGAATAAATAATTCAATTTGGAAAATACGACCGAACGAAAATGTGTCATAAGGAGAATGGAGCTCCTGCCAACAATATATATATATTTATATAGTTTTTTTTTTCTCTTTTTTTAATCAAAGTTTTCCATGTTATTTTGGGGCAAATCAATGTGTATTCAGACAGTACACAGCTTGATGGAAAAAGTACAATATCAGGAACAGCTATTGTTAAACAGAATCAAGCTGTGGATGGTTGTAAATAGGAAATCCTATGGTTGCCCCCTTATGAGAGTCACTGCTGGGGATATATTGTTACACACAGAGTTAAATAGACACTAATGCTCAAATACAACTTGCTATTTCTTAAAAAAGCATGTTGAGATATTCACTGATAACACCCTTGAAAGGAGACCTACCACCTCCCAACTAGAGATGGGCGAAAGGTCCAGTCGTGTTACCGCAAAAAAATAAGTGAATACTACATTGTCAGTTTTTCTGCGGGAAAATCCACTTTAAATACATCGAATAAAATCTTTGCCATTTTAGCCCATTAGCAAAAATTCTTCACCATTTTTTCAATGGCTAGAAAGCTTTTGCCATTGATTAACGTCTTTTTCACATTTATACTATAAAACATGCCATTTTCCAGGAACTGAACCACAATAGAACCAGCTACAAAGCGAGAGAGAAACATGATGTGCTGTTCTGCTCTTAACTAGTAGCAAAATTGCGGCAGGAGAGGACTATGAGCAAGTTTAAGAATAATAAAAGGAGGAGCTGGAAGGGTCCTTATGTGTCCAGTGAGTCTGAGGTGAAGGAAGTGACCACTAAAGACCCAATGCTGGTCAGTCCTCCTAAATCACCCCTAGAGATCTTGGGGAAATTAATCTCAAAGGAGGAGAAGGGGATAGTAGTGAGAGCAGGACAGGTCAGCTGCCTGTGTTTGCTGCCAGACGTGCAATGTCTGCTGCCAGACGTGCTGTATCTGCTGCCAGTGCTACCTCTGCTGCCACCAGTGATGTGCCTGTTGCCATGCTGTGCCTGCTGCCAGTATGTCTTGTTATACTCAAGAGGGGGAGTGAAGAAGAACATGCCAAGTGTGACAGTAGGCCAAACAAGCCTAAGTCCTACAAATCAATGTTTCCTTAGGGCTTGTGCCTCTAACAACAAATCTTAGAAATCATCCTCTACAAAATACTCTGTCAAGTCAAGCATCAGTCTACCCCAGCGGCAGTTTACATCAGGGGGTCCTGTCTCTATCATGTTAAATACAAGTTTCTTATTTTTTTCAACTGTCCCCCCAGTACTAGTCAACAACCCTGGAAAACAAATTCCCTGTTCAACGGATTCTTTCTCCAGACTCCACCCACCAACACAGGCACCCTCATCAGACCAGTTTTATACCATGTCTTATGTTTTTTTTTATTGTATTTAGTTTTTATTTTTTTATTAACTGCCCCCCCAATTCCAGTAAACAACCCCCCAAAAAAACATTCCTTGTTCAACTGATTCTTTCCCCATCCTGCACCAATGTAAATTCAATTTTCCCATCGATTTCAATGGAATGAACTAGGCAAAAAAAGCAGAAAAACAGCACTTTTCACTGGAAATTTTTCATCAAGCGGGAAGTGCCTTTATTCAATATTATAATGCACTGGAATTGTTTTATTAGTAGTTCACTTTCCAAAAAATGGTTCCCATGCAGTATAATATTTATCCCCAAAATTCTCTCACTTGCTGGGGGGTAAGGTTTATTATCTATGTCATGTGCAGTGAGGAGGTATATGGACATCTTCTGGCATTCGATTCCTGTGCACCTTGTTTAACAATATGTATTAAAGGCACAGATGAAATCAGCTTAACACTACTCCATTTTCTTGATTCACATTTTAGGGATATTGTTCCAGGGCTTTTGTTCACAGTAAATTCTTAATGATGGAGGAGTGTCTGCACCAGTATATGCTAAAGAGATTATACACTGCAGTACATATCTGAAAGTGCAGTAAATAATTTTTAGTTCAACATCTTAATGTATAAGGAACAACAGAGTTCACATACATATTTTTAACAGTTAATTATGCAAATAATAAATGGCCAGTTACAAATACAAATGAAAAAAAAAATAAACTCAGAATAAAAAACTGTAATAGTTTTTCTGTTAGAAAGGATGATGGCACTTAAGGTGACATGATGAAACCAGGGCTAGATGACACCAAAGCGACAAGAAGCCAGGAGGTAACTGTTTGGAGAAGGAAACAGAGAGATATTTAACCTCTTGAATGCTAGAGAGGTCTCCAATGTATTGTTTCATAGTACATTGGATACCACTCTAGCATTCATCGGATTAAACAAGCTTACATAGCATTAGAGTTTTACCGAGTTAGAAGGTCAAAAGGATGAGTATATCCAAGTGTTCCATTTTTAACTCTTTCCAAATATGTCAAGTTTCTTTCATCCTCTGGTTCCAGTATTTGTCTCCATTAGAACTTTAAGATTGTTTAGTGTTTAGACCCCACCCACACTCTCTACATTCCAAAACTGTACCATGCTTCTGTCACATGACTTAAGGATGGACTTGTCTAATCTTCTTCGTGCCTATTGTATTTCTTCTGTGCTTCACTGTATTCTGCACTTGTGTCATGTATACTACATTCCATCATATCATCTTATGTGCCATCAACACTACTGCAGACAAATAATTTTTTTTTTTATTTTAAAATGCTTTATTGTTAGTTCAAAAAGAGAACATTACAATGCAAAAGGCATATATAATAACAGGAACGAACAAGTCCTCATGAATATCAAGGAACACAAATATACCTATCTAATTTCATATCAAAAGCCATTATAAATGGAAGTAAACAAAGAGTTATCAGGAAAATAGATATAGGTGAAAGAATAAATGTAATCCACCAGTATACATGTTCGGTGTAAGTATTGTGTCATGCAAGACAGGTTGCTCTGGACATTTGTGTTGAGTTATAGAGGGTATATATCATACTAATTACTAGAGTAAGGAGAAGGGATTAAAAAAAGGAGAAATTAATCATAACTGAAGTGTACCGGAAGAACAAAGGAACAGAGAAAGGAAGAGGAAGGATGGGAAGAGAAAGAAGGGTTGCCCCGGAAAGTCCACTAAACACAGGTCATGTATCTGTTACACTCTGCCAACACAAAAATCGGATCAGGTGGAATATCAAGAAATATATTGAATGGACTATACTTTATATCACACTGAAAGTATTGATGCCCTAATGTTCTGGATGTTTTTTTTTTCTCCAGTCTTCTGCCCTCCCGAATCCCCCACTCTCTCAATTCCAGTCAAGAACAATATTGTATCTAACTACGGATGGTGGGAGGAGAGGAGGGATTGGCCTGATGCCAAGAATACCAGGTCTTGTGAAAATCCGCAATTTAATTGGTAATATCAATGTGACACTGTTCCATGGTAAGGAGGAAGTGTACTTTAGCAAGAGGTGGTAAAGACTGTTTTTTCCAATGAAGCAGAGTCAATAATTTAGCCGCATTGAGTAAAAGAGGAACACGTTTCCACTAGAGGCAGCAGAGTAGGTGCTTAGATAGATGCAGCCTGATTGGAGCGCACTACTGAGGCAAGGAGCAAGACAAGCTGCACTCTATCTTACTGAAGGCAACTAGGAGGCACAGAGCGTAGGTAGCACCGCAAGTGCTAAGCCAGGCAACAAGTAAGCATAAAAGGCAAGTGCCCAAGAGCGAGACTAAGTTGCACTAGCTGCCCGGAGGCAAATGGAAGGTACCAAGCGGAGGCAACCTCAAGCGACCAGCTGGTAGCTAAGCTACTAGGTAAAGGAGTGTGCCCTGGATCTGCCAAGTGGTAGTCAGACAGGAGCGAGGCACAAACGGAGCATCAGTCAGACAAGCCATGGTCAGGAACCAGATCGGGTAGTCAGTCAAAGCAAAGGTCAACACGGAGCAGATAGTCGAACAAGCCAGAGTCATACACGGATCAGGAAGTCAGCCACAGCCTAGGTCACAACCAGAGCGAGTAGTCAGACAAGCCAAGGATCGAACACCAGGAGACAACATAAGCCAAGCAAGGGTCAGAGTAACAAACTAGATGTGCACAGGAACACCACGAAAGGCAACAAGTCCTAGCCTTAATGAGGTTTATAAAGCTGCAGATGGAGACGGGACCCAATTAGGCCCAACAGAATAGGCCCATAACCAGGTGTTTGTGCCAGTGCCTGAAACATTACTAAGCCATGAAGCCAGCGGCCATAAAGAGGTAAGAGCACAGGCTCGCTTCAGGCCTCAAAAGGGAGACTGTGATACCAATCTAGCCAGGCCCTGGGGGGACAGTATGGAAGAAGAGAAACAAAAAACAAAACAAAAAAAAACAAAACATACTGTAATGGACCATAGTCTCTTTTGAGAGCTATGGGAAAAACCATAAAGGATTGGAAGGCACTGGGTAAAGTCCCAGCTTCGGGTAACTGGACAGCCACAAACTAGGTCTGGGCATTCAGAATTTTTGAAAGTAAGCAACCTTCTGTACAGTACAGTAGTATCACGTGCTTTTGCTGGCGACATTGTTATGTCAGGGCTACTTCCTGATTTCCTTTTATTGGCTACTGAGGTTTGTCTCCGCCCAGTTCTAGCCCTTTTATACTGAGCCCTGTCACTTCAGCGCTGCCTTTTCGTGGTGTTCCAGTTGCTAGCACTTGTTCCTGACTTCTGTGTGAATCCTGTGTATGACCCGGACTGCCTGACTACTCTGACTGTCTACGTTCCTGCTTTGTGTACCGATCCGGATTGGCTGACATTCCTGCTCTGTGTACCTACCCAGCCTGGCTGACGTTCCTGCTCTGTGTACTGACCTGGATTGGCTGACGTTCCTGCTCTGTGTACCGACCCGGCCTGGCTGACGTTCCTGCTCTGTGTACCAACCCGGTTGTTCTCTCTGTCCCATCCGTTGTTCTGTCTGGAGGGCTTGCCGCTGGTGCACACAACTGTCTACTAGACAGATCCTCTGGTTGCCTCATTGACACTTCCACAACAGTCCCACTTTACTGTCTCCAGTTCATGCGCCTCGAGATCCTTACACCCTTGTGTTGGAGATCAGTTTGGTTGCACCACGGTACGCTTGACCTGTCAATCGCCTACAATCCGAGGTTGGTTTGGTCCCTGGGCACCTCGGTTGTCTCCACGGCCTTGCAGCCGACTCCAGGTCTGAGCTTTAGTTTAACCCCTTGTGGGTTGGTGCTGTTGCGCTTAGGGCACAGTCATTTGTAGCCTCAGGTTGGCGATACCCCGTGATATACAGGCTCAGTCACCCTCTGACTGTTCCGGCAGTCTGTCACTTGTCCAGGGCCTTCGATTGCCTCCGTGTGGCCTCAGTCACTATTGGTGTCATTCTCTGCGTAGAGAGTGTACTTTGGGTCTCAGTACTACTAGGGCCTGTTCGTATCTCTTGGCCTAGTAGTGCCCTGCTTCTCCACTGTCTCGTCAAGGATCCACACAAACTGTAACCTGATCTGTGTCAGTATTATATCTGTCAGTATATACTACACCCGTGTGGGTTACTCTAATTTCTGTATTTTCAATAAAACTGTTTTTTACCAAAACCTTCCGTGTCTGAGTGTCCTTAAAATCATTACAAGTAGGTGGCTTCCCGATTGGTTGCCTGCTCTCCCATGTTAAACATTGTTAAGAAATGCAGTAAGAAGGTAGGCAAACTTTTGATTGATTGGTTGTTTCTTATCACTCCAATTGGCTAAGAATTGGAGTGGTAAGACTTAATTAGCTAAAGGCTCCTCCACAATGTCTATTGTTCCTTTGTACCTCTGTTTACACCCAAACACTGTGCCCATTGTGTTATGTGCCCCTCCACCACCAACCCCATTGTCCAAGTTGTTTACACTCCCATTGTGTATTGTATCTGACCTATTGTGTATTCTTACAGTTTCTGTATAAATGTCCCTGTGTTTCCCCAATAAACTGAGTTATTTGATTTGAACTAAGTAGCGTCCTGGTGTCTTTATTTCTGGATGGTTTAAAGGGTCCCTTCTGACCCCCATTCATAGGAGCTGTGATTTACAAAGAGTGGCCTGGCTACCCACTTGTATGAGCATCAAGGAGGGAGAAACCCAGAAAGACAACCCGGCTTCTTGGGTTCCCGTTACACTGGTGGCAGTGGTGGGATTGTCTTCCTCACCAAATCAAATGGTGCCGGCGGAAGACATGGCAGAGAAACTAGCGCACCTGGAGGCCCTGAGCTCATCAGCCTTGGAGCTACAGCATTATGTGAAATGATGCACCCTGTGGAGCCTCTGCTAGGGGGACTTGTTCTAGCAGAATGGGAGGTCCAGCTGGATAGTGCATCCAAACCGAGATGGCGGTACAGTATGGGTACTGGGCTCTGTGCAACAAAGCGAACCAGGAGTTTTTCCACTGGCCATCCTACACCAGCCCCCTGCCTGTCCTGGGATATGGTGGTCTAGGGTTGGCCTTGGATGCCTTATGCGGGACATTAAGTTTGGCTATCAGGAGTACAGCCAGTGGTGTGAGATTCAACACAAGTGGGATTATATACTGGGTCAATGCCCTTTCCAAGACTTACAGAAGCAGTTATGGCAGCTAGTCAACACTGAATGGACTGTTGAGCAGAGGTAGCTGCATCCAGGAGCGAGAAACCCAGAACAATGGCCCAACACAAGTCAGCGTCTTGGGTTCTCATTACACATACAAAGCAAAAAGAAAACGTGAAGTCCCTTCGTCCAGTCTCAAGGCCGAGCCAGCATATAGACTAAGTGTAGTACTTATCAACACCATAGATTTAGTGGCAGTCATAAATCTATATTGTATCTGGCATATGTGTCAGAGGCAAGAGCCATCCGTGGTGATAAATTAGCATCAGTTCCCCTAGTTTGGTTAAAGACAAAAATAATTAGCTGCTTAAGGGTCGAATGTTGGCTGACCCCGAGATCGTAAGATAAGAGAATCCCATGCTCCACATATCACAATGACATTTAGTAACCATATCATCATATTTGTGAAAGTCAGATTGAGGGTGGCTGGAAAAATACACTTGAAGGTCGTCGAATTTCTGATATGAAGGGTATTAACAGAATCAGATCCAGATTCATCTCTTGGTAATGTGAGCACTGTAATTCGTAAAGTGAATGAAGGTAGGGTATCAAATTTTGCAAATAAACCATGTAAGTAGTATAGGGTAAGCTAGGTAGACTATATAGGAAATGTGTAGGGGAAGGGAACGCTGTGTCTATAAAAACATGTTTATGACAGGGAGAGATGAACACAGCATTAAGAGCAATAGTGGAGAGGGGATACTAAAAGGATTAGATCTGAAAGTCTAAAACTTGAAAGTTTGAGGACCTAATAAAACAGGTGAAAGGCCCAAAGTCCCAGTATACAGCATTTGGATGCTAATGTTACGGGAATCAGTCAGAAAAGCTGGATCCAGATGGGAACAGTGTTAGATCAGGTCCAGTGTGAGGTGGTAGGTTGGGTTGAAGAATCCAACATCTCCAGTCAGCGTTGTTTCTTCTTCATGGACTGTGAGTTCAGTGACCAATCCATACACCTTTGCTTTTTGGCGGGAACCAGAGTTAATGGTGGTGCAGGGGCAGGAACGGGGGGGGAATAACCAGGGAATAACCAGGGATTTCCTCAGGTGCATGTAATATTGCTGACATACCATTGTTGGTCACGGTGAATGAAAAGGGAAAACCCCACCAGTTGCTCAGCTGGAGTTTTCTCAGGTGTTCTGTCAAGCCTTTAACTGCTCTGTGCATTCTTAGTGTAAACCGGGGCAAATCATTATATATCATTTTATATTTGAATTGGGACTCCCACACAGTGTAAATCGCCTTTTTCCCTGCTCCATTTTATTATCAGGCCTTTTAGCTCAAAGCAGTGAAAGCAAATTATGATATCCCTGGGGCCCCATAATTTCGTGGATGTAGTGCTCTGTGCACTCTCTCCAAATTGATCTCTAGCTGGGAAAGATCTGACAGTAGAGACTGAAACAGGAGAAGTAGAGTAGGGCATAATTGGGGTGCAAGTATAGTCTCTGGTAAGTTTTTTATTCAGACATTACAGCGCCTACCTCGATTATCCATGTCTTCAAGTCAGGTCGTGAGATGAGTGATAGATTTTTTAAGTGTGCTGGGAGATGTTAACACACATAGGGCAGTGAGTTTCGACGTTAACCTGTTGGAAATCTCAACAATCAATATGCACATATCGACTTTTGAAGGCATATCAGCAAAAATGCAGAGAAGTTCGGCATTTGAACTCCCTCGGCATGGAGTTAAAACACTGGTCATGTCAGGATTGGAAGTATGATCTCTGTCAACCATGAGGGAAGCCATTGTGTCTCTCTGTTGAGGAGAATGATTGTTGTCTGGACAAGGTGAAACTGCGGCACCACTCTGAGGAGGTTTTGGCACACAAGAGGATCCGGTCACAAGATATGGTAAAACTGATGGTTTCACGGGTCTGGGAGACTTTTTTCCCTCTCATCTGGATGACAGTAATATACCATAGGCGTTAGCCAAAAGAAATCGTAAGAAATAAAGGTACCAATAAGGTAGCATAAAAAGTTAGCTCACAAAGGTACCGAGCACTCCTTCTATGTGACCACCATTTCCAGTGGCCAAACCACGCCACCCACAGGCAGATATTTCAAGGGGAATTCACATATACTTGTGGAGTACTTTTGTGAAGGACTTTATTATGTAGTGCAAACAGGATATTATTGTTCTGCTTCAATTTTATGTTTTTCATTTTTATATTTATTTATTTCATTGTTTAAAAAAATATATAACATTTTCCTCAAACTAAATTGGGACAAAAATTACTTGAGATCAATGGAGACTACCTACATTACTTACCTTTGCAGACAATATCATACTCTTTGCCAGTAGTCCTGAAGAACTGCAAGAACGCATTGAAGATTTGCAAGAAAGCAAACATTTTGGTATGAAGATGAATATCAAGAAACTACTTCATGTTTAACAAATTTTCCATACCAAGGGAAATCACAGTAGATGTACAAGAACTAGAAGAAATTAATGTGTGTCTACTTTGAATAGAAGATGTCAACAGATGGAAACACCATGATGGGCTCTGAATAAAATTGGGATGGCAAGCATTTGGAAAACTTAGTAGTACAGTCTTTAAGACAAATTTAACACTTTGCCCCAAGCGAAAGGTTTTTGAGCAGTGTGTTCTTCCAGTCATTATGTATGGCTGTGAAATATGGACAATGAATGCCAAAGCCATAGGAAAGCTTAAGGTTACAAAGAGATGTATTGTGAGGCGAATTCTAAATATAACAAAAAAAAATGTGTGCATGGATTTGTCAGCAAACAAAATTCTATGATGTCACTGAAAGAATAAAGGGCCTGAAATGGAAATGGGTAGGTCACATAGCAGGAAAACTTCATGGTAGATGGACCAAATTAATTTTAATATGGCTTCCACTGAACACTAGTGCCCAAGAAGAAGACCAAAGACAAGATGGGTAAATGAAATTACCAAATTTAACGGTACACAGTGGCAACAAAAGGCACAGGACAAAAGTTTTTGGAGGATTGCTGAGGAGGCCTTCATCCTGCAGTGGACTGAAAATGACTGAAGATGATGATATATATATATATATATATATACAGGGCTTAAAAGTTGAAGTCCTTTGCTACTAGCCAGACCTGAAAAGTTACTCACCACTGCAAGCCATAACATACCAACCAGGGCTGAATTTCTACTCGCCAGGGCTAAATTTTCACTCGCCATCGGCTAGTGGAAATTTTGAGCCCTGATATATATATATATATATATATATATATATATACACTCTCTCCATAGTTTTCTTTTATAGTTTTTTGCAAGGGAGACTTGCTCAGATGAAAGTGGAGGCTATAACTGGGCAGGTGGATTGCTACTTCCCCAGAGGTTTCTGATTTATTTCCTTTATTATCTCTACTGGGCTCAGGGGTTGGGTGGAGTATAGTTTTTACTGCTAGAATTCTGTTTAACCCTTTGAATGCAATACAATGTGTTGTGTACCCCTCTGGTATTACTCCTCTGGTATTATTTCCATTTTAAGTAGAGAATTTGTTTGTATGTTAGATTTAGAGTATAATGAATGGGAAGGACAGGAAAGTCAACACCTGGATTGCTTGAGTGGTCTCTAATGCATTGCAAAGCATCCAGTGGGGGTTCAGCTGCTTTATTATATTTGAACATAATCCATATATTTCTTGATGCATTTCTCTAGGCTAAAAAATACCTTGAATCAAATTACATTCCTCTTGCTCCACATTCCACATCAAAACAGGAGTAACAAAAGAAAAGTGATATGCGTATGTTTTATTTGCAGCAAATGTTGGCTGCATTATTTGAAATAAATTATGCCGTACAGCTGCTTGAATTAAAAAGAATTAGAGAACAATTTGCATACCTATGACATGAAGAAAATATCAGCGTTCAAAAGACAAATATTTTAATGAAACCATTACCCTTTATTTAGTTTTATTGTAAAGTTTAGAAAATTTTAATAAACTAAATTGTGTATGTAAATTAAGTAGTCAGAACTGAAATATGTAAATAATAATTTATTTTAATACCAGCAATATATTATCTTCCAAAGCAACATTGTATCTGGTTAATAATTTCAGATACATTTATTAGCTTTTCACATTTTATCCTAATAGGTTGACAGCCAACATAAGTAATTTATGCAAATATCAATATTCTAAGGGGAGTATGTTCTAAATAATGGAGGAGTTCTGGGGAAAACCATTTGCACTGTAGGGGAGAACTAAAATCTCCCATTGATTTAAATGGGGATTTTAATCCCTTGACTGCTAGGAGTAAATCCCCATTTAAATCAATGAGAGTTTTTGGAACTCCTCCAAAGCATCTAATAATAACCTCTACTTACCACTATGCCCAGAAAATTCTAATGGTCCATATATTTTGTTCTTGTGTCTTTGTTCTATCTTCTTCAGTCTATAATAGTTTTCATGTTCGTGGAAGGAGACATGACATTTGCAGGCAGAAGCCTGTAAGTACCATAGGGAGTGTCACATGTGCCACACCCCAGATATGGTATGACCACAGGGCCTCAAACTCTGATCACTCCACATGGTAAGCTTAACCCTTTATGGAGTAGATGGACTTGTAAGTTTTTGGTTTAAAATGTGTTGAACATGCTCTGGTCCTTATAGGAGTTACGTTGGTGCACACAGTCTGCCTTCTTCACTGAGCAAAACGTTTCTTTAGTTTCCCATATTTAAGGTACAGATGCATCTTTTTCCACTTTCTTCCATTATATCTTAAAACTGTGGCAAAACCTTTTTTTTTTAGTTCAATGCAACCAATTAACCAGTTTTTACCCTCACTCTCCTAACTTGGGAGTAGATATGGGGGAAAGTCCTCTTTTTTTACAAATGGGGAATTTTGTAAAAACCTGCAATTTGCCACCTTTTCAGTGGAAATACTTGAGAAACCAGATGAAATGTCCACCATTAAAAGTTTCACACAAGAAATGTGCTGGTTTCTGTCTATGCCAGAGACATCCCCCCAGGGTACATTACCCCGCTCCCTGTCTCAGTGGAAGTACAGCCATAAAATGAGTTGCCAAATTCCATCACCAGGAGTCTTTGTCTCCACCAGTTTGATGCTTCTCTCCCACTCAGAGTCTCAGACAAGCAGACACAAAGTCCAGCAACTACCAAAGGGTGTGTATGTGTACAAATCTGAATGTCCCATGTCCCTATGTGTTTCATAATCATACACTGGCCATTTTGGCATTGAAATGTAGGATGTGTGAGCAAAGTTACCTAAAGAGCATTGGGAGATACAGTCTAACCTATCTCAGTATAACAAATACATTATAACAAATTGTAAAAATTGTCACTCTAATTCCACTATTCATACCATGAAAACTATTCATGGAGGTCCACACACCATGTTTTCAAAGATAGGTGGGGGATGCGTTTTTGTGGCTGTATGTGTCTGTATAGTTTTTATGGTATGAAAAGCCAATAATAATAATGGTACCTATGAAAAATTAGTGATCTCACGTGAATTGTGTCTGTTCACAGGGAATGAAGCTGAGACCATTGATCTGGTTCATCAGGGTGTCAAAACAGGTTATATCATCTCATGATAATAGTTTCATATAAAACACCAGAGGAGTGGATGCAGATTGCTTCTAAATATTACATCCCAAAACTGAAGGTAATGGACTAAGAGTAATTGAAGAATTTTTAGAGCACCTTATCTATGGGGATAAATACACATTTAAAAAATTCCCACTACCCTTACTGTAAAAAAAATCCCTGCTTTTCTTTTATTAAAACAAAACTGCTCTTGAACAAAGTGTGAATACTATTTTTAAAGTGTCATGCTATAAAATATAAATTGTATTTGCTCACAGGCTTCTTTATTTTTTGCAATCAGAAGCAGAAGTAAAACTTTTGTTAGCATTGTCTTAAACAAGATATCCTTATGAAGTTCAAATATTTATGAGGTTTTGCTGTAGCTATAAATGGTATTGATTTTGAATTGTAGTATGTAATTTTTGAGGTATCTGAAAGTCTGCCTGGAGCATATGTGCATTGTAGATAAATAGTAGAAGGATCCCGTACTAATCTTAATCACTGTTCACTCACTGAATGCATTTTACTATCAAACAGCATGAACTGAGATAACGGTTTTTCAAGCAGGGTGGAAGCTGTGCTGTGACCAGGACAAGTACTATTTTTTATTTGCTGTAAAAATACCATATCTGTAGCACAAATTAAATTTAAAGACAAAGGTAAGCAACAATGACCCTCCAGCTGTAGTTGGACAAGGACAACCATCATCCTCAGTTAACTATCTCCAGTAGACTATAATGGGTTTTATGGTTCAGTTACAGCTGTAGGGTGACTGTGATTGACCAGGGAACAGGCCAATCACCTGCTGCACATCTAGAATACTAGAAAGCTTTCTCAAATTTTGGTTAAATCCATTAACATCCACTAGCTCGTTGTTGTTCTCATATACAGAAGTCAGTGAACGGTAATCCCCAAACATGACCTATATCTCTGATCCCAAGCACTCTGGGTAGAAATACATAGATGAACTAAAGTAATTCTGGGGCAAAGCAGCTCGTTCATATGGAACAAGAATCCAAAATTCTGCTTTAAAAGCATCATTACATTTTTAGTATGAAAAAAATATATATTGTAGGGAATTTCTCACTGATTATAACAAGGGTTCAACTGCTGGCAGTTGTTTCATTCAAACGTTATTACAGTTCAAACTGTAATGAGGTCGTGGAGCGGTTACATTGTAGATGAACTGTAGCACAGAATGCAACAGCACAAGCTGGATCCCAGGTTAACTGTCTGGATACCAGGTAGCATGTATGAATTTTGAATAAAGCAGCTACCAAAAGTTTTTTTATGCTTGTTTAACTCAGTTGGAAGAGACCTACAACATGTATTTACTGTCCCCTTTTATTTTACTGCTCCTTTAACCCCATGAATACTAGAGGGGAGACTAATGATTATGAAGCATTATGTTGGGGAACTGTAGTGTTCAATGAGTTGAAAGCAGCTGTTAAGCTAGCTCAGTTAGTTAATGCAACGCTGTAGAATCAACTCGATCCTCAGGATCGCAGGTTCTAGTCCAGGCTAGGTCAACTCATCCTTCTGAGGTAAATAAAATGATCCCTCAGGACATACTTGAAAACACAAGACAATTTCTGTGTACCCTTCCTGGTAAAACACTGTCATAAAAAAATGAATCAGTGGTATATTTTATTTGTTTCTCCTAGTACAATTGATTTGCCCCTGAATTTCTTCTGTTGCACGTAGTACTCTTACTGCCCTCCAACATACATTTTATGGATAATCTGTACTCAACAGCCACTAACCATTTGAGTTCCAATGTACAATGAATTGGACACCCTTTTGGCAAACAAATGGTTAATCTACCAACTACTAATGCATTTCATTTTATATAGGTATGTATTCAGACTTAGCATTGTTATATACTGTATTGTGTCACATGTATTACTGGATTGACAGTGAAAACTAAGCATTCACAAAGAGTAAAAGATTCTAGTCTGATAGTGCAGAAATGCATGTATCCTTATCGTAGTCTCTTCTTTTTTTCCATTTAGTAAAGCATAAATTCTAAAAATAAAATCTCTATATTAATGGTAGAATGTGTATAAAAGCGGATTTGAATTGACTCACCTGTGAAAGTAGGTCGACTCGGCATGGAAAAAAAAAGAGAATGAGCTGTGTGAGCTTGGAAAATATCTATGTCAGTGTATACAGTGTATTAGTATTTGAACATCAAAGATAGCCTCTTGGTACCTCTAATCCAGATTCACCAGTCCTCAGGTTTTTCAGGCTGCAACAGAACACAAAGAGCTATTAGAATGTAGCACTGAGCCTTAATTCTCTAAAATCATTACATACACTCCCTTGTAATGTCTAAACCTGCTCACCCTCTGATACAATTTTAATTAAAGGGTATATCACCTGTTGTGTGAAATACATCTATATGCTGTAATATCTTGGTTATCAAACTTTCAGATGGCTCTGATCTCTTATACAAACATCAACCTGCTTCTTTCTTTGTGGCTCAGGAAAAGAAGAGATCATTGTTGCTCAGAGCCATGTGAATGATGTAGATCATGCAGGACCCTATGGGGAAGACTTCTTAGTGGTATATTAAAGAATTTTCATGAAAATTTGCAGTTATGTTCCATATTTATGAAGATGTAATGTCAAGTTTATAAAAAGGTCTCTGAGAAAATGTGCTAATGAGAATGTTTTTGTTCACATAAATTGTTTATGAATCCTATCACTTAAAGACCTCTATAATTCCATTTAGAATTGTTTATACCCAATGTTAACCCTTTAAGCACCTGAGGGGCACGCATCACATTGCAAGGCAATGCTTTGCTTACCTCTCTGGAGCTCAAAGGGTTAAGGTTGAACCACTAAGCCTTTATTTTTGTTGCAGTTAATGGATTTCTTTATACATATGTTGAGACACAATTATTTTGTGGACAAAACCAGTTCTACTCCACTTTTTAAGAATGTCAACTGATTGCTGTTAGTACGTAGCGAAAATGTCACTAAACGTTTACATTTATCCTACGTGGCTTTGCAATAATGTTACAGATGCTTTCCTTAATACTCTAGTTGTATAAATCCCTTGGAGGAGATTCACTAAACTGTGATAAAGAGGTGATAAAGTGGAGATGCTTTCTCCAGTTTATCACTGCTACAATTCCTATGTTATTCTACGGAGCCTATGCAGTAAAATGTATTCCATTTTGGAGATCTTTGTGCGTAGGCTCTATAGAATAACAAACGAACTGGAGAAGTGATATCACTGGAGAAGTCACCTTCACTTTATCACCTCTTTATCACTTTATCAGTGAATCTCCCCCCTTGTGTTCCTTATTCATAAAGGTAAGGTAGAGCAATTATGGAACAAATCAGCAATACCATACAGGTAAAATGTTATTGAATGGTAAGTTTTGAGTTTTAACCACTTTAAGAAACACTAACTCCTAATAATAACACCATCTTACCTTACTATGACCAGGAAATCTTAATGATCCTTGTGAATTTTGCCCTTGTGACTTAGTTCAAGAGGTAACATCTTCATTAAGTCCTGGATGTCATGTCCATAGAAGAGTATATAACAGGTGATGGTAGTTTTTTCATACTGAAGCAAGTAGACTCTTTAATTATTTGAGTACTAGATGGGTTTGCAATGCATTGCAAAACAATGCATTGCTGACCCCTCTGGCACTCAAAGGCTTAAGGACCGATATGTTGTGCAACATATTACAATGCAGTGTGCTGCACAGCCATCTGGTCCTTACAGGGATACAATTAGTATGTTATATACTATGGTCCTTCTAGCAACTGTCATGTCTACCTGCATGGGCATGAATGAAACCCAAGACCTTTTGAAAATGTTATTTCTTGGTCAAAAGCATAAACAGTTCAGAGGAGCCATTAGGGGAAGTATATATGTTTTTTTAGCTACATAATGAATGGAAAGTCAGTTCAGACTCGAGCCAGGCTCACATCAATTACCTGGCTTGACCCTACTCAGTGTTTGGGCTGGAGTCAGCTTGGTTCACACTCTGGATCCTTAAGCTAGGGTCTGGCTTTACTCCGGCTTGGCTCAGCTTGTGCCATAGTCTGGCTGTATCACCCACATCTATGGCTACCAGAACAGAGAGAAAAGGCTGTCTGGTTCATTATACATGGCTCTGGGGATACAAGTGGTCAGTGAGTATGTGTGGTTCTGTGGCTACCAGTAAGACAAGAAATAGCCAATAAGTGAATATACTATAAGCAGAGGGTGACTGGAGAGGAGAGTGCCGACAGGTCAACCACGTCTGCTGGAGAGTAGGCAAAGCCAATTGGTAGTCTCAGGGTAGAAGGTGGAATGCACACAGAACCTACAGTCTCCTGTAATGTAGCAACAAGGGAGACTACTGACTCATGCCTGCAGTCAGTAAGAAAGAGCTAGTCTCCACTACGGATGGCAACAATGGAGACTACTGACTCACGTCTGCAGTCAGTAAGGTCGAAGTCTGCCAGAGCCCCAGGCCTGCACCAGGATGGATGTCTGTGGGGAACAGAGCCACACAGCAGAGTCAACAGACAGAGTCACAGGTCAGCACCAGCTAGGATAGTCAGACAAGCCAGGAACATACACGGAGCGGTTAGTCAGCCAGAGCCACAGGTCTGCACCAGATAGGATGTCCAATAATAGTAGGCAACATTGGGAGGATAGTTGGACAAAGCCCCAGGTCAGCACCAGGTTGGATAGTCAGACAAGCCAGGATTATACACACAGCGGGTAGTCAGCCAGGCCTGCAGGTCTGCACCAGATTGGATGTCTAAAGCCAAAGGAGTGCACAGGTAGAATGGTCAGACAAAGCCACAGGTCAGCACCAGAATGGATAGTCAGACAAACCGGGTCATACACAGGATACAGGAGCAACAGGAACTAGAAATGCACTGAATCCCAACGTAAGGGTAATGATATACAGGCCCAGATATGTTTATAAAGGAGTAGGAGAAGGCGGGACCAATTAGGTCCCCCAGGCTGGGCCTGTAACAGGCGTCCAGGCAAGTGCCTGATTCATGATGCCAGTAACAAGAAACATACACGACCAGGCCACAGGCAAGGGGGACACAGCTATTGACACCGGAGTGTCAGTCCAGAACTCTGCTCCCAGCCGAATGGCGCAGGCCGAGGTAAGGCACTGTGATAAGAGTCAGTATATGTGGTTCTAAGCCTAACAGTGGGACAAGGCTGGGTGGGTCAGTATGTGTGTTATATAGTTAAAAGTTGGACAAAGGGGGGGGGCAGTATATGTGCATTTGTGGCTACTAGGTGGACAAATCTGCTTTCTTTCTCTTTTTGAGCAATGACTGATAATGTGTTAAACTAATTGACACTCCCTTTTATGCTGAGTTAGCATGCAGGAATAAATTGCGGGGAACATTTTCCACATCCCTGGTGTAAATTGTCCTTTAGAAGTAGAGTAGAAATCCAATAATAGCCATTGAATAGACTAGAAGTTAATTAATAGTCATGACTTGAAATTCACCTGAACTCTTTTTTACATGTTTTATTAAACAGCAATGAACTCAACAGTGTTAGTTAATCACTAGTTTTATCCCACTTGACGAGATTTTAATTGAACCAGAACTGGCAGGAGATCCCGGATCTAGGGAAAACATGAGAAAAGAGGAACAATCTATTCTTTATTTTCATTGGCTAACAAAGATGCTGAAATTTAGACTCTGGGAAGCTTATATTATAGGGCAACTTATATTACCCAAGAGAAAAATGGAAATGTGTCCTATTAAATATTCTCTTGGACAAGTCAGAAATAAGGACTGAGGGTGATGTACTAAGTTGTGAAATGCTGGACCATGCCAACTGCCTTATACAGGACAAATACAAATCCCCATGGTTGAAATAGGTATTTAACCATTTGCATTCTACAGTGTTTTAATGCATTTGAGACCACTCTGGCATTCAAGTGGTTAATTGACCCATTTAAATCAGTGTGAATTTTGGGAATATTCATTTCTCCCCTATGATACATTTGGTTTGCTCATTAATTACTACATTTCTCTTTAGTACATCAACCTGATTGACTGATGTATGCAAGCAGATCTATAGATAGATAAATAGATAGAAACATTATTTTAAAACATTGAAAACATAAACAAATAAACTGAGATAAACAGATATGGATTAAGAAACAGACAGGATAGATAAATAGATAGATAGATAGATAGATAGATAGATAGATAGATAGATAGATAGATAGATAGATAGACTTTTTTATTGAAAAAGGATATGTGTATACAAGAATACATTAAAATAGGAAAAGAGATGAATAGGCAGATAGACAGATAGATAGATAGACAGACAGACAGACAGACATAGATAGATAGATAGATAGATAGATAGATAGATAGATAGATAGATAGACAGACAGACAGACAGACAGACAGACAGATAGATAGATAGATAGATAGATAGATAGAGTGCTATTAACTGAAAAACATTAAAAATCCCTAGACATATAACACAAATACAATCGATTCCTATTGCTAAAGTTGTATTAGGGATTTCGCTTAAGCAGAAATGAAGTGTAATATGCAAATAGTTCTAATTGGACCGCTAATAGAGCATGTCTCTGTTGTTTTTTGTGGGTAGTTTTATGCCTATGTAATCAGTGCAGACAGCCGTTAAGTAAATGAAGAAGCAACTAACAATGTCAGAAAAAAGACCGGGCGGTTCCAGATGACACTACCCTAATCTTCCAGGACCCATTAAATGGCAGTTTCAACGCATTACCTACCATAACATCCTTGAATATCAGTGATTTTATTTGCAGCATCAAACATTCCATTTCATGCCCCATTAACAGTGGGAGCCTGAGCTTTTTGACGCAGCTAAACATTTTACTAACTACCTGGACTAAGTAACCAATTAACTTTTGGAGACAATACGGCCAATTAAGCGCGAAAAGGTAAGGCCGTCATCCCCCACTAAAACTGCATTTTCTTTTTCTTTTCTTTTTTTTTTATTCTTGTCTCTCTTTCTTTGCATCTCTATCACAGCATTTATTATCTCAGCTCAGTTATTAATGGAGACATAGACCCTATTAACCCATTCAACAAAGGATAATGGAGATAATGGAAAAGTTCATAGTCCAGCAGTGTGACCATAGAAAAGGCCCCTGAGGGCCACTAATTAATATAACTGCTCTTTGTTATAGTTTCCTAATATTAGGTTTGTCATGATATCAGTAGTATGAGGCTCCTGCATGCTACTTTGATCATTATCTTTTATTGTAACAGCAAAGTGAATCTATTTTATATTCTATTTTAACCACTTTAATGCCAGAGAGGCTTCCAATGCATTGTCCAGCAATGAGTTGGAGACCACACTAGCATCCAATGGGTTAAAAGCACAATTTACAAAACCCATGGCTTTCAAACAAACTTAATTCTGCTGAAATGTATCTAATAATGATATATCTTAAATATGAACTTCATCATAGGAATGTGTCTCTTAATTTGACTTACTTATCTAGCTGTCCTTCATACAACCCATATATATATATATATATATATATATATATATATATATATATATATATATATATATATATATGAAATTGGAAAGCACTCACGGCCAACTTGTAAGCAAATTCCCAGATGCACAATCTCTATATGTGATTGGATAAAGTCAAAATAATGGGCAGCACCCGTGAGACTTGACTAGTAAATTTATTTCAAAGATAAAGTGGCAAAATAACAGGTCAACATTTCGGTCTTTTATATATATATATAAATATATATATATATATATATATACATACATATATTTGATCATTTTTAAGTCAGCTTCTAGGTCACATCAACAGACAGGATATAAAAATGGTATATAGATATGAGTGCTGCATGAAGCAAGCCTAATATAAGTCCTTCTGCTATGCAAATGAATAGCCACTTATTCCTAGGGTATAGTTCCATATTACCACAATAAGAAATTAACCCCAAACACTGAATATTGTAACCAAGGTATGTTACTATGATTTAAATTATTCCACATCTCTCTACATTGCAGAAGTGTATACAATTGCATAAATCCGAAGATATGGTGTAAATAAAGAGCTCTGTTCTCTAGAGCTGGCAATCTAAAGGTTACAACAAGATATACAGAAAAATGTATAGATTAATTCCTGGACTTTCTTTGCCTTTATCTCTTACTGATCAGAATGCAAATAAGAATAAAAATAACCTGGTACAATTCTCCAGACATTCTATTGACAAGTACTCTAGAATACTAAACACATTTTGCTGGTTTTAAAGACAACTGAATGTACATTATAATCATAGAAATTGCAAAGAGGTTAGGTCTGCAGTAGATATAACCTCCCATGGGTTGCTTGAGCCATCCTAATGCATTATTGGTGCCCCTCAGTGAAAATACACTATTGCTTGTGGGAAGAATAGCATCATTTCATTGTACAAGCTTAACCCTTTGAGTGCCATAGTGGTATCTAATGCATTACAATGTGTTGGGCACCTCCCTGGCAATCAAGGGGGTTAAACACAGAACATGGGGCTTTACCTCTTTAAGCCAGTTTAATGATCTTGCAGCTGCCATAAAACTTTACTCCTCCAATTAACTCTTTCAGTGATTAAATGTTTAACCCTTTTATCAGCAATGCATAGGAAAATGCAATGATGACCTGCAAGACCTCATCTGAGAGTTAAGTGGACAATACAGCAGAATAAATATCTATTTTCCTCAACAAAGCCCTCATCATAACACTCTAATGAAACAGACATGACAGTATCTAACAGAACTTTTTTAAATGAGATCTAATCAGGAGCATTGCTATGTACTGTTTCTGTAGTCTAAAGGCCCCGGTCTCATGTTTCATGCTGAAGGTCTTTTTGTAATCTTCAGGCCTGTAATGGTGCCATTCTCCATTAAAGCAATGGTGACATTGGGGTGCTTAACCCGAGTCCTTTTGCAAGCCGCTGGTATTTTGTTAACAGCTCCCCTGGTTCTAATGGCATCATTAACACACAGTTTATAAATAGATGACCTCTGCTACTCCTTATTTCCTATATTATAAGAAAGTAATAACAGGACAGTTCACCAGTGCAACTCACCAGGAAGAGTGCAAAGAACTATTCAAATGTTTCCTGGTTGCATGAACAGGCTTCCTAAGGTAGCAGAGAGACATCTTTGTCATTTCACACAGTAGCAAGATATTGGCACTACTCTGAATTATTTATCATAAGGATAAACATACACACATACACACAAATGCGATGCAATGAGTTGTAGATGTCTGAAGAATACAACCATCAAAAGCACTATTTAAACCAAGGGGATTTTTAGTTGTTTTATTCCACTGTGGTGAGATGTTTTGCCCCAGAATGAATCCAGTTCTTCTAAATACATGAGATTGAGATTAAGTTTCCATCAAAACATGTTAATTCAGTAAAATTATCTCTCTCTTAAATAGAACTAGTTTAATTCAGCTATGGAAAGAAAGGAGTTAAGCCCCCTGTAATAAAAAGTAACTTATAATAATGCTTTTTCTTTTAGATAATATTTTTCACCTAATAGATAAGGTTAAATATAACTCAGCTTCTGCACACTTAGTATAATGAAACCAAATCCAAACAGCAAAAATTGGTCTACATCCTCTTTAAATTAGTCATAAAGAGCTAATGTATCCTAATAATAAAACCCAAAACTTACCATGAGAATAAAATAGTACTTTCCTTTGAGCCTTTGTACAAGATATAACATCTTCAATCAGTGTTGGTGATCATGTCCATGGAGGCAGACATGACAGTTACTGGCAGATTTTTTCATACAAAGTGCACGGGCCTATTTAATATCACCAGGAACAGATCACCATGAGCAGTGGGGTCCTTTTATAAACTGTCATGTCCAAATCCATGTGCAAGACATCCAGGACTGACTAAAGATGTTTTCTCTTGAACAAAGGTTCAAAGGCAACATACATGGAGGCCATTACATTTTTGTGTCATTGTAATGTAAGTCTGAGCTATTATTATAACTATAAGCTTTTAATTCTCCTTTAGTATGGCAACACTGATGTTTTTCTGTAAAACAATGGCTATTCTAACCTCACACTATGTAAACAGTTTATGTTTTGTACCTATTGTTGTCTCAAGATGCTTGTAATGTTGTAGCATTATTGACTTCTCATCTTTCCAAACTATCTAGTTACACACCTTCATATATCCCTGGTCAGATAGATTCACTTCATTAATATGCTTGGTCAGACATACTGAGATAACATTCAAAGCTTTTCTAGTCCTACTTAATTCCTCACGTAGACGTTTGCAGCACACACAGTCAATGTCATGTGGCAGTGACTCATCGATCTCATGTAGCATTCACATTTAACCTCATCCTGTGTTAGACAGTTGTTGATCAAAGTGAAAGACTGAATCTGAATTAGGGATTTTTCAATCATTTAAATATAATTTTGCTTTGTACCTCTGTAAATGTAAATATCAACAAATTATTTTATAAATATACAAATTATCATGCATTGAGATAATTGATGCCAAAGTTGTCAGTGCATGTTTGTTAGTTATGATGACACTTTTCCAAAATAATTGCTTAAAGGGATAGTAATACTTCATTTTAACTTTATTTTATTTTGTAGGCATTAAAAAAACATGAAGAATGATATAAGTCTTATCTCTGAAACCTTTATGGTTTAAGAGATATTCACAAACAAAGTATCCCCCCCCTGTTCAACCAGATAAGAAGGGAGATGCCCAGGTAGACTGCAGAGAGGGACAATCTTCAATTAAGATAATGGAAAAAGCTGAAAAACTTTTCAAGGGGGGAAGGGCTTTCATTGTTTTCATACAAAGAAAATTGTCCCCTTCTGTTATCTGTACTGTCATACAACCAGACTCACATCTGAGAAGAGATGGCTTACACTAGGAAAAAGGGGCGGGGAGGGGAACTTTGCTTGTGAATATCTCATAAACCATAAAGGTTTGAGAGATAAGACTTATATCATTCTTCATGTTTTTTTAATGCCTACAAAATAAAATAAAGTTAAAACGAAGTGTTACTATCCCTTTAAAGGAGAAATAACACTTCCTAATAATAATCCTCCAAATATCTTAATAAGCCTATGAAATTTGCCCTTTTTTCAAGAGATAGTATCTTTAATTAGTCCTAAATGTCATATATATGGACACAGACAGGATATTAGTTAGAAGGACTACAGGACACTGCACATGTTAATCTTTGGATATTATTATGAGATGCTACTTCTCCTTTAAACTGAAACAGTGATGGCACAAACACATGTATAGATTTAAACAGGAGGTAAATCTTGATTAACCCCTTCAGGACCAGAGGGCTGAGCAACACATTGCAAAGTGATGTACTGAACTCCCCCATGTCACCTGGGGCCTCTGTGGCGAACAGTCACATGGTAATCTTGGAGACAGAGATGCTCATCCTAGCCTCCAGTATATGGATAACCCTCATGGTTGCCAGCCAATCATGTATGGTTGATTCCATTGTGGGTCTTCCATCTCTCACATCCCTCTGCCCAGCAATGGAACTGTCAGTGAAACACAAGTCAGTGCTGGGAACATGGGTGGCTTCTATGGAGCAATGCCACAATTGCATGTGTAAACATATACATATGCTTTCTCAGCATTATACTGTTAATGTTTTGCAAATCATCTGCTTAGCAGAGGGTTTTCCGGTTGCCATCCAAGCAATTCAATTCAAGATCCTAGTTGAAAAAAATCACCCAGAGTAAGAACTGATGAAATGTAATTAGTCAATATGGAAGCAATTGTTTTCACATTTTCCACAAATATTTTAGAAGAGAAATATAATAAATAAAGATGAGTTTTCATTTTTGGAGGTGCATCTTTCATAAAACACTATAAGCATGATGAGCAGTGGTTTACAATTGGTGGCTACTGTTGAAATGAAATCTGGTTTGGTTTGAAGTCATCAGGAAAAGCTTCTTTCTAATCCGCTGAGAAAATTCAATTCTTCCTGCCATAATCCAGATAAAGTAGAGAAAACACACAAGAAATTTGCCACTTTATGAAGTGATTTCATTGGAAAGCAAAAAATCGTTACTAACCTCTGCAACACTTAATTAATTGAAACTACTCCAGCCCTGGGATTCTGTGGCAAAGAGGGCTCATATAGTTACATGAAATTTGAACCAAAATTGGGTTAGAGCTAAAAGGTGCTTTTGCAACATTTTAAAGGAATGAAAAATGAAGATCCTGCTGAATTTAATCAATCATAGTCCTTGTTTCATTCGTGCTGAAACAATGTCCAGCTGTGTTAATCCTTTGAGTGCCAGAGAGGTATCCAACACATTGTTTAGGCGCCTCCTGATTTCATGACTATCTTAGAGCAGAAAATGAGATGTGTAGGCAAATTTGTTCATTCTCCCAATGGTTAATACATTAAGAAGAATAACATTTTCTGATTATTTAAATGAGACTTTGACCCCTTGAATGCTATGGATGTCATTCATTCCCCCAGCTGAGACTGATGTACTAACAAGAAAAATCATTCCTGATGATTTAACTCTTTGAGCTCCAGAGAGGTATATAATATATTGCAACGTAATGCGTTGGATACCTCTCTTGGACTGAAAGCTTTGAGTAGAATTTTTTTTAGCCCCCGGAAGCTAGGGAATTGCTTCTCAATATGTTGGAGACCTCTCTAGCAATCAAGGGTTAAATCAATGGGAGTTTTTGGAATTTTCATTTGTCCTCTATGATCTAGTTTGTTTGTTCCAAAATTACTCCAGTTAATCTTAGTACATCAGTCTTGTGGAAGGTTTCACCCCTACTGAGTTTTCCCCTAGAATCCCAGGTTAAATCACAAGTGATGTGGCCTCATATCTTCTCCTGCTTCCTTTCCTTTCACTTCCTTTTCATCTTCGGAAGTTTTAACCTTTCTGTTATGCTTCTGCTTTAAAGAAGAATAGTTAATTAGCAAACCCATGAATGCATATCAGCAAACCGCTCCTTTAAACCCAAGCAGGAATGCAGTTATTGTTAAATTATTTATAAAGAACTATTCCTAATGCAAAAAGGCAGAATGTGCTTATGTGGACGTCGTTTGGACATTGCATATTAGTAATATAATCAGCTGGCTGGAAGAAAGGGCACTGATAATTGTATTTGATGCTGTGCTTTTGTTTAATATTTGATTCAGTACATCTGTGTGGACATCATTCTATCACCTTGTTAGTAATAGGGTTGAAAAAAATCAATGGCAATCAGATTACCTTGTTAACTGAAAGGTTAAAGGGCCAGTGTGTTAAGTTCATTGAACATCACCTTTCATTTAGCACATTTTTTGTATTATTTATCTTTATTGTTATTTATTGCTTGACAGTTTGATGTTCCCACTGCAGTTTGTAATTTGGATCAGTCTGGCTCCTTATTCATCCTTCCTGAATGATGACAAATATTATCCAAGCCTGTGATTCCCCCATCCGCTGCGAGAGGCATTTGTTTATAGACAGGGAGGCTGCTGTACGAGGGCAGATTTACTAATAAGCATAGTACTTAACTGCCTAAATATCCGTTTTTTAAGGGGCACCTCAGCTGAATTCTGAATTGTAGCTATGGCCAGATCACTGTCAGCATTCCTGCACCAGTTTATATACCACTTTACAGGAGCAATGTATATGAGATCTCTTTGTCAACCAATCATTTAAAGCTTTTTTTTTTTATTCCTAGCCAAGGTTATTTTCTATACTATGGAACTGTGGCTGGAACTGGGGGTGGGGCCATGGAGAGAGTTGGGGTGTGATCATGGGTGGAGCTAAGGGAACCCAGATTATTTTGCTTCGGGTCACCTGTTGTTGTACTAAGAGTTGGATAAATTATGGGGCAACTATAAATCCATTTGATTTAAATGGTGCTTTTATCCCTTTTGAAAGAGATGTTTCCAATGCATTGATTTCAGGGATTCAAGGGGTAAATAACCCCACTTAATTCAATGAGAATTTGTGAATATTAATTTATCCCCTGTGATGTAATTGTTTTTCTCCAGAATTAATCCAGTTCTTAGAACTATACATCATACTTATTGATGATCTTATGGATTGGGCTTCAAGTATCAAATTGCTGCAAGATTGTAACACAACTTATGGTTCTATATCGGCTGTTGGGCTAGAACTGTCATTATTCTCATTCAACCAATCACTATTTGGAGATCATGTGAAACGGAGTTCAACAACAGTGGAGGGTCAAGGGTGACCGAATACCTGTTATAACATCTTGTCATCTTGATCTTGTATGGTTGTACTCTGCCAGTTCTGATTTATTTTTCTATGACAGGGTTAGTCAAGTTATGGTTCTCCGGCTGTTTGGGCCACAACTCAAATAATCTCCAACCAGCCATTGGCTGGTTAAGGTTGATGACAGTGCAATGCCCTTCCAGTCTGGCCTCAATAGCATGGACATAACTAGAGGGGGGATACATGAGCTGTATTTGTGATGAAGTCCCAATTCCAAGAGGTTCTTGTTAGGATTGACAAAACTGATTTACACTGGGACCCTCCAAACATGTCTAGTTGCACCAAATATATTTTAGTAGGTAAATATATTACCTTCAGAAGAATCACTCAACTCTTATGATAATTCAAAATGGCTTAAGAATTACCTTACATTAATTTTTTCTTCACCGAACATGTTCCCTTGTGTCTTATAGTCCAACCTTATCAATTGCCTTTATTCCTACTTAACACCTTTAAAATCTTAGAGAACAGTGAGGCTGATGTATTATAAAGAACTGGAACAGTGGTTCTCAGCCACGGGGCAGTAGGTCTTTGGTGTACCTTGGACATCCATTTAAGTTGACACTTTGACAAAAAATGTGAATGTTAAGTTTCAGGTGTATATTTATGGAAATTGTTTTGCACTGTATGTTTAATTTAATTATTCTGATTGCAAGACCTAAAAAAATATCTATGATTGTGCTCTTAAGATGCCAGACTGTGTGTTGGGGTGCCTAGACCAAAATAGACCGAGAACCACTAGAGTAATTCTGGAATAATCCAAGTACATCACAGGGAGGAAAATAAACATTTGCAGTGATTTAAATAGGCCTTTAAATAATTTTAAATTTAAATAACCCTTGACTATAAGTGAGGTCTCCAACTCATTGCTTCCCAGTTCTTTGGAGACTACTCTAGCACTCAGGGGGTTAAAAATACCAATTTTAATCGATTTGAATTTTAGTAATTCTTATTAGTCTCCTATGTTTACACTGGTTTACTCCGTAATTACTTCAGTTCTTTCTAGTACAGCAACCTCTGTGTGTCTTATAGCATACAAAATACATTAAGAATGTACAACTGATGTACTGAGGAAAAAAGTGTAGAAATTCTGAGGCAAATTATCTGCACCATAGGGAACTAAGGAAAATACTCATTAATTTAAATGGGGCTTTCAACCTTTTGAGTGCCAGACAGGTCTTGAAAACATTGTGAATAATGGTTTGGAGAATTCTCTAGTACTCAAGGGGTTCACAAGCTCTATTTAAATTAAGTTTAATTTTTAAGTATCCCCTGTGTTGCAGTTGGTTTGCCCCAGAATATCATAATCATATTTAGTGTTGCTTATATAGCCCACTGAGTCACCATGGCTCTGAAGAAAAGAAAGGGTTACATGTTATCTCTGCATCTTGTTTTGCTTTTTCCTGTCTCTAACTCACAAGTCAAAGGGGCTTTGAGCAGAAGAGAGATATTTCTATGAGAGCAAGAGATTGGGTCAAGGTCACACCAGAGGGTAATTATTGCTAAATGTCAGGTTAATTCTGAAAGGCTCAGCTCATTCAACTGGGAGCAGATTAGCCCAGATGGAAATATTTTAAACACTGCCCTCCCTAGCCAATGACAAGCAGCTGGGATTAACAAAATACTTCCTATCATCTACCTGCTCCCAGAAAGGTCAATTTTCCTCATAGCTTTCCTTTTTAAGATGTGCTTTTTTATTTGTGTAGTTTTTGCCAAGGAAATAATGTCTCTTTTATCAGAGAATTAAATATTCTACATCTAAAAGACCATTTTTAAGAGGAATTTCATTTACTTTCAAGATTACTTTTATCTGGTATTTTTAAGGACTCAAGATCTTTTTTAAGTGTCTCTCTGCTGGTGGAAGCCTTCAGACTTCAGGCCTTTTTAAAGATTAGTAATTTAGTTTCCAACATTTAGCTATTTTAGGCTTATATTTTATGTTTCCTATCTAGTTCTTCATAAAAAAACACACTCACCCACATAGCCTTTTATATATAGACTAATCTATTTTGGAATACTTTCCATTTTCTAGGGAACTTAAATAAGCATAAACATAAAATTCAATGGATTTAGAAAGATAGCAATTATAATTTTCGGTTCCATCCAAATTTTAGTTCCTTTCCTCTATGGGAAAATCGAAACAATTCTTTTTGGGCACTTCTGCATCATCCTGTTTTCTTATAAAGTATTACATGTTTAACCCTTTGAGGACCAAAGGAATGTGTAACACATTGCTGTGCAATGCTTTGCACACCGCTCTAATCCTCAAGGGTTATTCTGCTTTGTGTATATGGCCCTATATATAGAGAGACTCAAACCCAGAATTTGCTGGAAGTTATTTAATAGAGAAGAGATCTTTGAAATATCAATGCATATTTTTTGTTTGTTTTGTTTTTTATAAGTCTACATTAGTGATGATCGAGCACCCCAATGCTCGGGTGTTCGGGTGCTCTGGCCGAGCACCCCCGGAGGCTCGAGTGCTCGGCCGAGCACCCGAGCCCCATTGAAGTCAATGGGAGGACTCGAGCATTACACCAGGCACCCCCTGCTCTGATGAGGGGAGGGTGCCTGGTCCATAGGAAAAGGGAAGAAAATGATGGAAACACCACAGAAATGGTTCAGGGACAGCATAGGGAGGATGTCTGGATGCATCTTGGACTCCAACGTCGCTGCTGGGAACGATGTTTCGCCCGTAGTACGCCATTTTTACAGACTGACCGTAAAACACACAAAAAGGAAAATAAAAACGATTTTAGGCGAAAAATTGTTACCAAACAGTATTTGCTGTATATTTACTTGAACTATCAGGATCACGTCCACTTCCCTGTCCCTTTTTACCCACCTTCTTCATATTACACGGAATATGTGCTGCTAATCTGCAACTTTGCACACTAAACAGAATGTGCTGCTAATCTGCGGCTAGGCACAGTGAAAGGAATATGTGACGTTTATTTTTTACACTTTGCACACTAAACAGAATGTGCTGCTAATCTGCAACTTTGCACACTAAACAGAATGTGCTGCTTATCTGCGGCTAGGCACAGTGAACGGAATATGTGACTTTTATTTTTTACACTTTGCACACTAAACAGAATGTGCTGCTAATCTGCAACTTTGCACACTAAACAGAATGTGCTGCGTATCTGCGGCTAGGCACAATGAACGGAATATGTGACTTTTATTTTTTACACTTTGCACACTAAACAGAATGTGCTGCTAATCTGCAACTTTGCACACTAAACAGAATGTGCTGCTAATCTGCAACTTTGCACACTAAAAAGAATGTGCTGCTAATCTGCAACTTTGCACACTAACCAGAATGTGCTGCTAATCTGCAACTTTGCACACTAAACAGAATGTGCTGCTAATCTGCGGCTAGGCACAGTGAACGGAATATGTGACGTTTTTTTTTTTTAAATCTCTGCCCCCCCAAACAAAATATAACTGCTGCCCCCACACACAATAGTCCTAAAAAGGACTTTTGGGTCTTTATGTTGTTCAAACACACTTTTCTTCTCCCTACACTGACTTTCCCTTCCTATCCTCATCTCTCCCTGGCTAAGACTGAGCCGAACTCGCTGGTCAGGTGCTATACAGCACCCGATCACGGGTTCTGGCCAGCCAATCAGTGTAATGCCAGCAGCCAACATGGCTGCTGGCATTACACTAATGTCAGAGCCTACCCGCACGTTTATTGGCTGCGCAGCAGCCGCGAAACGTGCGGGGAGGAGACCCGAACATGGCGGGCGAGCACATGCGGTACTCGTACGAGTACCGCCATGTGCCGAGCAGAGCGAGCTTCGGCGAGCTTCGGCCGAGCATGCTCGCTCATCACTAGTCTACATCTAAAAACCATACTTCCAGTGCACAGACCAGGATTGGGGTGTGCACACTCCATCTGATGGAATACTTTCTGTTTGAGCATAGTGGTGAGGATAGAGCAACATCAGCTAGATTATCTCAGGTTGTCTAACCATAGCACAGCCATACAACAACAGTAGTACATCACTATTAACATGGAACTAAAATGTTGTTAGTCCTACAGCTTCCTGTTCCCCTTCTTCCCTTATTAAACCCAACATTTATTTGCTCCTTCCCCCATCCCATCTCTTTACCATTACAATGTAAACTTAAACATGACACACAGACAAACAAACACTTTGACACATTCGTAGATGGGAAATAAAGAGGTCACTGGTTTAATTTACGAGTCTGGACTATTTATACAAAAGGTAAAACAACAATACCTTCCCCAGACATACAGACACCTTCCTGTCTCCAGCATCTCACTCTGTGCAGACTCATGTCAAGGGGCTCTATCCCATGTACAGGTCCTTCGCTGGTGAGGTTTTGCACTACCATGTACTACCTAGAACTTGGAATAAAGAACCTGTAAAAAACCAAGCTATCAAGTACCATTACAGGGAGAGTGCATGCAAAAGAGAATATACATGGGAGAGAGAGCACAAACAAGAGGGACACACAAAAAACTGAAATGGTAACTGCAAGATAGAAATAGAGTAAAAAATTAGAGAGACAGATACAGAGCAAGAGAAAGAAAAAACTAGTGTGAAAGAGACAGTGACAGAAAGACTGAACATGTGAATGTATGAAAGGACTGACAATGTTGGGTGTAAGTTTATAATGCAATGTATGTTACAAACTTAGGCTGGGATTCGTCAAGGTGTGAATGGCTTAATGCACAAGAAAATCAGAAGATTTCTTTATTAAAAAGTTAATGCAGCCCCGTAGGGTAATATACACGTACACACATATATCTTTATTAGACAGGAATACAATACAAATAAGAGCAATATTGGCTCTACCGGCCCTGCCAATATACAGGGCAAGGCAGCCAAAGGATTGGAACTTGTGAGGTGAGGCTCTACCGACCTTGCCAAGATACTGGGCAAGGCATCCCCTGGATAGTAGGTTAAGACTGGCTCTACCGGCGTTGCCAATACTGGGTAAGGCAACCCAAGGAAACAGGACAGGTTCTACCAGCCTTACCATATACCGGGCAAGGCAGCCAATTGACAGGAGACAACACAGGCTCTACTGGCCTTGCCAATACCGGGTAAGGCAACCCAAGGAAACAGGACAGGTTCTACCGGCCTTACCATATACCGGGCAAGGCAGCCCGTAGACAGGAGGTAATAGCAACCACTCGCTAAAGTGACTGAAAGGTGGAACAACAGTCACTATGATGGTAAAGAGGCTAGGTCAGTAAGTAGGCCGCCAGCAGCAGAGATAGTGAAGGATGTGGAGCTCACCAATGCTATAGCAATTAGGTGTGCATGGAGCGAACCAGTACCCTAACGATACTGAGACGGCCGGATGGCTAAGGAGCGAACCAGTACCCAGTACGTGGAACATGATCAATACTGAGACAGCCGGGTGGCATGAGGAGCGAACCAGTACCCTGTACATGGAACACTATCAATCTGAGACAGCCGGGTGGCTTGAGGAGCGAACCAGTACACTGTACGTGGAACGCGATAATACAGAGACAGCCAGGAGGCTTGTGGAGTGAACCAGTACCCTGTACGTGGAACGCTATAACACTGAGGCAGCCGGGTGGCTTGAGGAGCGAACCAGTACCCTGTACGTGGAACTCTATAACATTGAGGCAGCCGGGTGGCTTGAGGAATGAACCAGTACCCTGTACGTGGAACGCTAAATACTGAGACAGCCGGATGGCTGTCAAGCAACAATCACCCGTGTACTGAATGACCGGCAAGTTAGTAATGTCGCCAAGGCGACTCAGGAATGTCAGATGACTGAAGATGACTGGACAGGAACCAGCAGATGGAAGCAGGAACCAGCAGGCAGGCGGACAACCGGAATCAGGAACGACGGTGGAGACTGGCAGCAGGAAGCGAAGGCTCAACCGGATCAAACGAAGGCAGGAGCTCTTCAACTGGAAACACTGGAACAGGTTGAACACTAGTTGCAGGAACACAGCAAAGGCCCAGGATACTCAGGAACAAGGTCATATTCAACAGCATAGAGACAACACGAAAGAGCAACCAAAGGGTGCCCAGGCTAGGTTTAAATAGCAATACAGGGCGGGCTGAAGGCAGCCAGCCAATGGAGAGCCCCCTACTGGTGATAGACATGAAAAGAGAGCAATCACGGGCACCGTGATATTGTGACAGGAGAAAGCAGCATGTTTTTGAGCTAAAGAAGATAGGCAAATAAAGGGGAATTGAAGCTTAGTTTAGGGAGACTTTTAGGTAGGACATTTGTTCTCCGTATTAGGGGACTTACTGGCATGACACAGGCAGCTGGGGTCCAGTTCGCTTTGCTTTTGCTTTTATAGTGTCTGTGCTGAGGAAGTCTGGGGAAAGAAGTTGTTGATTTTGTTTTTTAGTTATATTTTTTGGGGGAAAACTGACTGCGATAAGCTAGTATGGTCAACTTTAAAAAAAATCAACAAATAAATATATTAGGTGACAGACAGATGACTGTGAGCCTGATGTGAACTCTGTGATTGAGGCAGACATGATAGACAGCAGACAGCATTGAGAATTTTGTTGAAGGCTAAGGCAAGACATCACAATCCATCAGCTGCATACTGTAGAGAGTAAAAACATTCACAGTAGTTGAGCAATGTCCAGCAAGGGCACAAGAGGCAGGAGGAGAGCTGGTGAAGCAGTGCAGGGACATGGGAGTAAAGTGGTAGTTCAAAAACTGACTTCTCCAATGATTGCTGCAGCATGTGCAATAAATGATGATCCTCTCCTCCTGGGGTGGATGCAGTTTGTCAAGGTTCCACCAATCACACCAAGCCAGTCTCCCACCACCACTTCCATACACATCTGCCACATTGTAGGTTGTACTTTATTTTTTATCACTTATAAATATGTTCCAGTGTCATTTAGGAAGGAAGTTAGTGCTGTGGGCAAAAGACAAATGCACTCTGCATGCTAACACATTTTTCAAGGTAAATGTTGCTGTAGGACTCACAACTTTGACTTTCAACTCCTTATTTCTCCACTACAGCCCTCAGAAGAAGTAATACTGCTCTGGGAAATGTTGTACCATAGGAAACATAGATGAAAAATATGTTGGAATTATTGGAAGAATGTGCTGAATAGGAGAAAAATTTGCTGGAATAGGCGAAAAGGAGGACAATTTTGCATTGGGAAAAGGAAAAAAAAATCATGAAAAAAGAGAAAAATTGTCTGGTTTTCAAGAAAAGTCATATGGGGAATTTTCCTCACTTTTGGCTCACCCTTAGCAGGGGGTTTAAATACCATAACTTTTATTACTCAAGAACATTAAACAGTGCATTTCAACAGTAGATGATTTAGTTGCAATACAGCTCACTTAAAAGTTCCATTACATTAGAGGACCCTTCTGTGGGAACCCCAGCCTACAACTACCTGTATCCTTTCTCTGAGGTGAAGATAAATACTTGCAATGTTCAGAATGATCTTCAAGCACCACTCATTTTCCATGGAACACCCTGTCCTACATCTACACTACAAGGGCAAATGGTTGGCACTTTGCTGCTCCTGGGAGTCCACATAGGAAGTTTGAGGGGAATTACTTTTTCACTTGGCACCTTGATGGCTGTAGGAAAAGCTTTCCTTTCCTGAGCAGAACTTGCTGCAATGCCCCTTTGGTGGCTGAAGTACACAATGCCAAAACTAATAATAACTCTGAATTGAATGCAACCACCATGAACTTCACTTCCTATATTTCCTAGATGTGATGACCTTCGCCTAGGACTGTCGGAGAGCAGGTGAGTGCTTCTTTGCACTCTGTCAGGCTGTGATAAAGCCCAGGAACTGTTCACCCAACATCCTTAGACTTAGGCACCTTGTCTTACCCTGGGTACTTAACATGGGAGTACAGAAGATGCTCTAGGTCATTGGGAGCACCAGAGCCAGCAGTGTAGCCCATGTGCTGGGCTGAAACAAAAACCTGTCCATGTCCCCTGCCCCCCTAGTGAACAATGAAGGACCCTCCAGGTGTTCCTCCAACAGTCTGGAGGACTGGAGCCACGTAAAGGAAAATGTATGTTGTGTCTAGCCCAGAATTCAAGGGAGATGGATATAAATATAGAGTCTGTGACACTTTAAAGAGGTTAGTTATGTCAGGCAGTTCCAGTCGGATGGGCCCATGCCTAAACTGTACCCCACTGCCCCATGATCCAGTCCTGTTTCTGTGCTGTATTGGATGTGATAATGATAGCATACACTAGATTGTGTTAGATGAAGTGTATTCTGTGGAAATGCCAACTGCATATTTTTAATAAGTCCGATTCTGATATAATATGGAACTGAATCAATTCTGGATAATAAATACTCAAACATCCTTTCATTTACATGAGACTTTTAACTTCTTAAATGCTAGAAAGATTCCCATACAATGGGTTATAGGTTCTATTTAAATTAATGGGAATCTTGGATATTTGTAGTTGCCCTCTACTGTGCAGTTGGCTTGTTCCAGTTCTTCTTAGGGCATCAGTCTATCTGTATGCCACAGGTCACATGAATACTGAATCATATGAACAAAAGTGGGCCAGTTCAATTGCAGTAACATGAAAGGTATGCTTGCAAATGATCTGGCTGATAAGACAGTTGAATTGAAACTGTTTTCAGTGTGAGGTATTACTGAAACATTTTAGATGATACACATGACTGGAGTGTCAGTATAGAGGACTATTCACTTGTAAATAAAAGACATAAAGGATATGCCTGTATATAAAGCAATCCTTAACACCTAGCATATGGGACCATATGAATGAAGGGTCCAATGAGAAAGAAGAGCCCCTGAGGGTTGACATAGAAAGTAGAGCCCCTGGGGCATATATAAAAAAAGATGTTGATGGGCATGTGGGGAAGATTGAAGAAGCCCAACTTCAAATGGAAACTGCTTTCCAGTTAGAAAACATAATCATAATGGTAAAACTCTGAGGATTCCAGCACAGCCAACGGAAATCATTTTCTAAGTATGATTAATGGCAGTTTCATGGCCCAACCAGTAGAAGAGTCAACTAAAAATTACGTCTTGCTGCATCTAGTGGTCACAAACAATTATGAGATTGTATACAAAATATATTGTAAGAGAGCATTTGGGCAGCAATTACTACCATTAGTGGCAATACAAAATAACCAGAATAAGCTGTTTCTTAGGGCCCCCACTTGGTCAGAGGGCCCCACAGCAGAGTTCAGAGGGTCCCACAGTGACGATGCAAAAGGTAAACAAAATCAGATGACAATTTCTTATTATAAATACCAATGTGGAAGTAATGGGGGCCCCATGTGAATTCTTCTCTTAGGACCTCCAAAATTCTAGAGCCATCCCTAATGAGCCAATATGATATTCTTTGATATTTGTTATGAGAAAAGCATTAAACAATGATTTAACCAAGATATTCAACTTTAAAGGGCTAATTTGCAATTCTAATCACAGTATTGGATGAAATTCAATGGGATGTAATCTTCACAGATAAAACTGTACAAGAAAGATAGAATATGTTCAAAGTACACATTGACAAAAATATATGCATCAACATATATCATAGGAGATTAAAAATAAAAACCAATGTTGCTTAACAAAGAGGTTTGCAGGGGATGCGCAATAAGAAGAGACTTCTAAATTATTTAACTCAGACGGGTTAGACACATCATTTTAGAAAATATAAAAATGCAATAAAATCTTCAAAGAAACAATAAGGTGAGCTAAGAATGAGAATATGGTAAGTACTGCAAGACAGCGAGAAGAAATGTCTACAAGTTTTGAAATGGTAAACATGTAAAGGTTGATATTGAAACTCTTAAAACTGAGACAGATGAATTAGTTAATGAGGATAAGACAATGGATGATACTTTAACCCCTTAATAACCGGTGACATGCCAGGACAGTCACCCTTTTTTCCCTTAAGGTCCAGTAACCTTTGATAACCACACAACTGGCTATGGGATAAATTAAAAGGCTTTTGGTTGAAGGGGTAAAATATACACATGGGCAGAGAACTGCTTATATGAGTTGTGTATTAATGATCTTGAAGTGGTGTCTCTATCTTTGCTGATGAAACTGTTTTAGAAAATACATACAGAACATAATGTTTTCTTTTCTGCATAAAGATTTGAATAAACTGTGAATGGGCTGAAAAGTGGTAGCTAATGTTTAATATACAGTAGGTAAATGTCAGATTATTCATTTGGTGCAGAAACAAGCATGACATTTATTCAATAAATGGGAAAATTCCCTGACAATCTTTGTTAAAGAAAGTTTTAATATCACTGATAGACAACAGACTTCATAACAGTATGCAATGTGTCACTGCAAAAGCTAATAGAATATTATCATGTATAAAAATGGGTAAAGATGCATGAGATGGGAATACGTTCTACCTTTATATAAATTCTTGGTCTAGAACAATGGAATACAGTTTTGGATACCAGTTCTTAGAGAAGACATGAACTGGAAAGTACCATACATGAAACAAACTAATATGGGGGCTGGAACATTTTAGTTATAAATAGAGATTAGCCAAACTTGGTTTCTTTACATTAACCCCTTAACATCAAATGATGTACCAGGACTGTCATTCCGGTCCTGGCATGTCATGGAATTCTGGGATGGCAGAGCGGCTGCACGCCACTCTGCCATCCCAGAAATCATTGCACAATTCCTCTACAGCCTCCCACATCCGGATTGGGTGGATGTTAAGGGGTGAAAGATGAGATGTTTAGCTGTTGATATAATTACTATTTGCAAACATTGTCAAGGCTAACAAATAACTCTCTAGGGAACTATTTATTCAAGGAGCTGTGCAAAAAACAAGTCATCCATTAACCCTCTGAGTGCCAGAGGGGTATGCAACACTTTGCAAAGCAAGGAGTTGCTTACCCCTCTGGCACTAGAAGAGTTAACCCTGTTAGTGACATTGGAATATCCAGTGCATTGTGAATCTATGCATTATACATCACACTGGCACTCCAATAGTTAAAAAGGGGCTTTTAACTAATGCAAAGTTTTTTTACAATAAGGGAAGAAAAGTTATGGAATTGTTTATCTCATAAAGTCTTTTTTGCAGATACTGTAAATGATTTTTAAAAGTAGTGGATACTCACCCCTGAACAACATTGCTAATTATGATAGCTGTTTCAATGTAGATAAGATTTTTATCCAGGCAAATACAGTGGGGCAAAAAAGTATTTAGTCAGCCACCAATTGTGCAAGTTCTCCCACTTAAAAAGATGAGAGAGGCCTGTAATTTTCATCATAGGTACACTTCAACTATGAGAGACAGAATGAGACAAAAAAATCACATTGTCTGATTTTTAAAGAGTTTATTTGCAAATTATGGTTGAAAATAAGTATTTGGTCAATAACAAAAGTTCATATCAATACTTTGTTATATACCCTTTGTTGGCAATGACAGAGGTCAAATGTTTTCTGTAAGTCTTCACAAGGTTTTCACACACTGTTGCTGGTATTTTCAACTCCCTCCAAAGGTTTTCTATGGGGTTGAGATCTGGAGACTGGCTAGGACACTCCAGGACCTTGAAATGCTTCTTACGAAGCCACTCCTTCGTTGCCCGGGCGGTGTGTTTGGGATCATTGTCATGCTGAAAGACCCAGCCACGTTTCATCTTCAATGCCCTTGCTGATGGAAGGAGGTTTTCACTCAAAATCTCACAATACATGGCCCCATTCATTCTTTCCTTTACATGGATCAGTCATCCTGGTCCCTTCGCAGAAAAACAGCCCCAAAGCATGATGTTTCCACCCCCATGCTTCACCGTAGGTATGGTGTTCTTTGGATGCAACTCAGCATTCTTTCTCCTCCAAACACGATGAGTTGAGTTTTTACCAAAATGTTCTACTTTGGTTTCATCTGACCATATGACATTCGCCCAATCATCTTCTGGATCATCCAAATGCTCTCTAACAAACTTCAGACGGGCCCGGACATGTACTGGCTTAAGCAGGGGGACATGTCTGGCACTGCATGATTTGAGTCCCTGGCAGCATAGTGTGTTACTGATGGTAGCCTTTGTTACTCTGGTCCCAGCTGTCTGCAGGTCATTCACTAGGTCCCCCCGTGTGGTTCTGGGATTTTTGCTCACCGTTCTTGTGATCATTTTGACACCACGGGGTGAAATCTTATGTGGAGCCCCAGATCGAGGGAGATTATCATTGGCCTTGTATGTCTTCCATTTTCGAATAATTGCTCCCACAGTTGATTTCTTCACACCAAGCTGCTTGCCTATTGCAGATTCAGTCTTCCCAGCCTGTTGCAGGTCTACAATTTTGTTTCTGGTGTCCTTCGACAGCTCTTTGGTCTTGGCCATAGTAGAGTTTGGAGTGTGACTGTTTGAGGTTGTGGACAGGTGTCTTTTATACTGATAACAAGTTCAAACAGGTGCCATTAATACAGGTAACGAGTGGAGGACAGAGGATACTCTTTAAGAAGAAGTTACAGGTCTGTGAGAGCCAGAAATCTTGCTTGTTTGTAGGTGACCAAATACTTATTTTACCGAGGAATTTACCAATGAATTCATTAGAAGTCCTACAATGTGATTTCCTGTATTCTTTCCCCCCATTCTGTCTCTCATAGTTGAAGTGTACCTATGATGAAAATTACAGGTCTCATCTTTTTAAGTGGGAGAACTTGCACAATTGGTGGCTGATTAAATACTTTTTTGCCCCACTGTATCAGGCAGGCTTCAGAGACAATAAGATATTTTACACACTTGGGACAGTTAGAAATAGTTTTAATATATGTTTTGCCCTCTGGATCAACAATGATGATATGACAAGTGCTGAACTTAATGGATACAACCTTTTTCAGTCTTTTTTTGTTACTATGTAATTCTGGGTTAAAGCAACTGCACCACAATGAAATATAAAGCACTGCATTGATTTAAAGGGCCTTTTAAAAGCTTGAATGACATACAGGTTTCCAGCTCATTGGATCCCAACACATTGCTTCATGCTTCAAACAAATAATAACCTTTTCCTTTTCATTTCATATCCATCCCATCCTGTTAAAGAAATGAAGAGAATAATTCTTTACAGCAGCAATGACAACAAACGTAGATCAATGGACCATGGCTGATCAATCTAAATAAGGGCTGGTATGGTGGTGCTGATGGACCCATGCTGATGCAGTATGATAGATGATTCTGGCAGCAAGCAGGACAGGTGATGATCTTTCAGTCAGAACTATGTAACTGCAGGCCAGTCTGTGTCATTCACAAACACCAGTAGTGCACGAAGTAATAAGCTGTTAGGAGGGTGACAACATTGGGCATGGAGTGCTGGGAGAGGATCCTCAAGTAGGGTGGTTATTTTAGCCAGGTGTGAGTGTCAGCCTAAGTTATAATGTGAAGGCATAAGGGATGCCACATTGTAGGGGATCTCCTGGGTTTCAAATAGCTTATTACTTAAAATTAAATTAAAGATGCAGCCTCACTTTCTACCTTACAAACTTGTCTTTCAATAAATGCATGCTCCATCTTATAGGGATCAATGTTATGTGGGTTTGAGAAGCTGAAAATCAAAGTTAAGGCCACAGGATATCAAGTGGACTAGTAAGAAGGTGGGTGTAGTAGAATATATGCCTCTTCACTTAATGGTCATTGTGAATCAGTAAATTATGCAGATTGGTTCCCAAAAATAGATCTTTAGTTAGTACTGGTTATCATGCTCACAGAGGCTGCTATGATTCTTATCACAGGACTTGGGAATTCCAAGCTCATCCAAGTGAGTGCTTCCTAGGAAGACTTCAGTGGGAGCTGTTTGGTGTCCTTGAGTCCTGTTAAAATAATTGTCTGCATCCCTGGTATCCAGTATTAATCAATTCATTTTTGAAACCAGCTCACAGATCTGAGTCAGAGACCAGTGGGAGTTTTTTCCTTGGTTAACCCTTTGAGTGCAATGCATGGAATACCCCTCTGGCACTCAAAGGTTTAAGGTAAGAAATGATTTATGATGAGGATTTATTGTTCTATAATTAAAAAAAAGAAAATAGAGATAACAACAAAGAAAAAAATCAATTCCCAGTGCATTGTGAGACAGGGCTTTGCTTTCCCCTCTGGCACTCAGAGGATTAAAAGAATAACTATGTCTTATTAAAGTGTGAGAGGGGTATCCAATTTGTTGTGTTGGATATCCCTCTGGCACATTAAAGGGTAAGGTGGCAATCCATCACCTCCCCATCTTTTCCCCATCTTTTTAACACAACACAACAATTAGCCAACCAATATTTAATTGTTTTTTTATTATATATATATATATATATATATATATATATATATATATATATATATACATTTAGTATATTCATTTTTAACAAACAAAATAACAAAGCCGATTAATAACTTCACCTACAGCAACCCTGTTGCTTCAGTTTTAGTTATATATATGTGTATATATAATAGCAGAAAATAAAGGGAAGTACACACTCACGGATCTGGCATCAAAAAACTAGAAACGACTTCAAGGCATGTTGAACTACAGCACAGACAGCAGCAATGTTTCAGTCCTCTGATCGGGACCTTTATCAAGCTCTAGTTTTCGATGTGAGTGAGTACATTCCTTCGTTTTCTGCTACTGTATACATGTGGTACAGCCCCCGGTGGGGTAGCAGGAGTGTCTAAGTACTAAGTAATAGCATTACGTGAGTGCTAATTCTTTACTTGTATATGTGTGTGTGTGTGTGTGTGTGTGTATATATATATATATATATATATATATATATATATATATATATATATATGAAACCAGAAAACACTGATATTGGGTAAACAAGGGTGCCCCTACACTCTAAATACCACTAAAACAGAAATATAAAAAGAGGAACCAACTGCTGCTCTCCTAATATTCTGCCAGTGGTCAGAATAAAATAAAAAAAGAAACAAAACAACAATATAGGAAACGCATGTACCTCTAATAAAATACAATTTATTATACACAATTTAATACATAGATGCACATCAAATAATGAGGAGTCTCCTATTACATATGCAAATATCCATTATATGCTATAGGTACCATATAGCTATATAAGTAATAAAATATCAGGATATAAAAAGTTTTATGGAGAGATGGTAAATGTCACAACAGTAACTGTGATACAGGACAGGCTGTGTATCTCCTAAGCCCAATTCAGCGATGCCTAGATCTTGTAATAATATTCATGGAGGGCACACTTTATATCTCCTGAGCCCAAAATAACAGTATCTTGGTTTAATGATGATCTCTGTACCAGCAGGTGTGACTGTAAATGACCTAAATAGGTTCTGATTCGTGCAGCTTCTCTCCCATCTATGGACGGGGTGGTTCCAATGTAGTTTGCTGTATAGCCTCCTCCTGCCCGCAAGAGGAGGTGTGTGTGTGTGTGTGTTAAGTCCCTTCTCTCTGTTTTCCCCTCTTAACCTTGCCTCACCCCATGCTCTCTGGGTTATTGCCTCCCCCACTGAGAAAGGGGGAAGTGACCACTGCCCAGAACCATCTTAATGTACTTCAAGGGATAGTAATGTTTCATAATAAAAGCTGCTCTATTTAATCATCTTCGTATTTGGACCTTGTAGAGTGTTATTTCAATTCTGTCAGAGTTGTAGTTCATGAAAAATTGAATGATAAAATATACCCCTCCTGCCCCTTTTACTGATGTAACACTGCTCAGCCACAGCAGAAGGGAGGTGTCCAGGTAGACTGCAGAGAGGGACAATCTTCAATTAAGATAAGGGAAAAACCTGAAAAACTTGTCAAGGGGGGCAGGGCTTTCATTGTTCTCATAGGAAGAAGATTGTCCCCTTCTGTTATCTGTCTGGTCAAGCCACCAGACAGATAACTGAGAAGAGATGGTTTACACTAGGTGAAAGGAGCAGGAGGGGTAAACTTTATCATTCAATTACTCTTGAACCACAACGCTGACGGTATTGAAATAACACTCTCTATGGCTCAAATACTATGAAGATTAATTGGAGCTGCTGTTTTTGTGAAACATTACTATCCCTTTCAGGGGGAAATTAGTCTGTTCAGCCATTTTTAAATTAGAATCTTTGTCTGTTTCTAGTTGAGAAGTTGGTTTACCCAAGCATTGCTTTTGTTGTTGTACATAAGGCCCAATGTGTACATTTCTGGTTATATCAGTAGCAACATATCTGTAAAAACACATACAAGCATTCACATACCCATATTATTTTCATTAATGAATGTATTTATTTATTTATTAATTTAATTGATAATTGCATATTGCATTTTAATTTTAACACTTGAAACACACACACATTCTTTTCATTCATTAATGTATTTATTTACTTGAGAAATGCATACTGACATTTTAATTTTAACATCTGAAACAGCAATTGTGCATCAGGGTTTTTAAACCCTTTTATACTGAAAGCACATCCAGTGGAGATACTTTCTTCTAATAGATATGATGCCTTTCCTCTGTCCGCACTGTTTTGTGTCACAGAGAATGAGTGTTCCATTGTGTTGCTGAATAAATTATCATGGCAAGAGTGTCTTATAGTTTGAATATCCCTGATTAGATCTCTTGCAGGCAACTCCTGTGAGTGACATTAAAGTTTATGCGTGGAGATAGGCTAAGGTGAGACAGTGGTTTAATTGATACTTGAAGTGCAATAAGAAAGAGGAGGGAATCTTCTTCAAAGACATTAATTGCATTTGTAATCAAACCTGTCTGTATGTGTGCTATGGTGATAAGAATGATATAGAAAGAGCAAGAGGTAAAAAAATATCCACATCTCAAGAAGGGTGATGCTGTGTGGTTTATAGAGAAAAGGTGACAAATTCTTATAACACTACTGTGTAAATTTTAAAAATGATTGTATTGGCCCTGCTCATGTATCTGTTTTTTAAATTAGAAATAATGTTTAGGGTCTCATGTTCAAACAAAATTGAAGTAATTCTTGAGCAGACATCTACACCATAGGGGACAGTATAAGTCCCACTGATTCAAACACGAATCTCCTGAATGCTAACTTTGTCTCCAAAGCATTCATTTGAGACCTATTTAGCATTCAGGGGGTTAACTGGAAAATGTACATTTTTCACCTATGGCACAGTTTTTTTCTGCAATAATTATTCTACTTTTCTTTGAATACAGGAAGATATACCAGCTAATATAATTCCATGCTAAATTATGTTCTAAAACAGGGGTGGCCAATATGAGGGACTTGAGCTGCTGCCAAACTACAATATCCACCATCCTCAGTCAGCTAGTGGATGTGGGCGGGATGATGGGAAATGTAGTCTGCATTAGTTAGGGGGTCTAACATTGCCCAACTGTGCATAAGTCAGTTTATTTATCTTACTACCTAATACCAATTTCCTAAATTATTTTCTCAAAAATAAACTACTCTATATGCTGTTTGACCCAAGGAAAGTGAAGGGGCATTTAGCTGCATTTCTTTCCTCTGATCATTGTTTATCTGTATGTACTAACAAGGCATAGAGGAGATTGGCATAACTTTACTCCACTTCCCTGCTCATGCTGTACTGAGGTGTGTGCCATGGTATGCATTAATTGATCATACACTCTTGTAAATACCCCTTTTGAATGCTAAAAAGATCTCCCAGGATCCAAGGTAGAATAAATAAAACCCATGAATAATTTCTTGTTATTTAACTTTAATTTTAAATATTCAAAGGTACTGTAAACATTTTATTTTGACCTCACATATTCTGAAAGAGCATACTCTGTAAAGAGAGGGTGGTAGATAAGTGGAATAGCCTACCAGCAAAAGTGGTAGAGCAGTGGTTCTAAACCTTTTTTTTTTTGTCACAGCACCCCTACACACTGTCCCAGGGCACCCCTAACTTTGTATAGGTCTTCAGCCGTTCATAAGGAAGAGGACATATAGATGATTACTTACTTTTAGGTTCAAAAATCAGAATAACATAATTGAGCAGATTAAAAATGAGTTATATAACCAAGAACATCTAAAACAATCTATATCTCCTTTCCTCAGATTATTACTCCCCAAAACCCACATATCCCTCTGCCTTCCCAAGGATATGAACCTAACATCCATATCTCCTTCCTGAAGTTATTTCCCCCACATCCATATCTCTAGTCATGACTAGTTCTTTATCAACAGCATTAATACATTTGATCTTAAAGTGATTGGATAAAGCCTGGTACCGTGTTAGCCATAGAAAAAGCAGGAGACTAGTAAAGTAAAACTGATACCTTTATTGGCTGAGTGGCTTTAGGGTGCAAGCTTTCAAGACAACTAGTTATCTTCTTGAAGCATAATAAGAATGAAGGCAGAATGCACAATGCATGACTATAAACACTCATGCACATTATGTTAACAGTTAAATTATACTTACATTATCAGTATGGACCATAACTCATTCCCTGTGCTCTAGTAAATATTCTTTGAAGTGCACTAGAAAATGCAAACAAGATTACGTTTTTGATACTCCAGTGAATTTTAGTCTTTAGCCAGAGATTACTAAGTCTATAGACTGTATATGTTAAACCTCCTCTAAGGCCAGAAGGGTGCACAACTCATAACTTGCAATGAGCTGTGCAGCCCTGGCACCCAAGGGAGACCAAAATATGTTTATTTTGTGGGACGATATGGCATATGTTCCTTATCACAATTTAGAGTGTTAAACGTGGTTTCCAATGTATAAGCTGTCTCTCTGTGTCCTAAAATTTCCCATCAGTACAGTACATATATAGTGCGCAGGTTCCACACACCATTTGTGGACAAGGAGAAGTACCATTTTCTGTCGCATTCTTAAGGGAGTTATTTACCACCTATTGTTTCAGTTTGGTTGGCTGTTGATAGGTCAGGAGTGGAGATCTTGAGAATATTCTTTTTAATCTGTCATCAGTATGTAGTGTTGTTTGGTGCTTTTTTGAGATTTTACGCAGCACTCCAAGCTATGGATTGTATGTGACTACTAATGTCACTCTGTTCTCTTCCTGTTGTTTATATTCCTGATTTCTTCTGGATACATTAGAAGTCCTCTGAATTTGGATGTCCGTGATCATGGTCGCATTATATCCACTACTGATAAAATCTCTCCTGGGATTTTAAAGATGTTGATCTTGGTCAGAAGTCTCAGAGCATAAGTGGCTATACTTTAAGGCCTGGCTGTAAACAATAACGATTTTTGTGTGTTTGGGATGGAAACTGTAATTTTTCACATAATTAGGCCTGTCTGTTGGTTTGCAGTACAGAGATGTCTGGATGGAGTTGTTACTAATATTATTATATTATCCAGAAAGTTAATCTATGTGGGGGAAAGGCTGAGCTTGAGGTCAGTGGTGGGATGGAAGGCATTGTAATTTTTGAGAAATGTCAAAAGTTAATCTTTGCTGTCAGGCCAAATGATAATGATATCATCTATATAGAGAAGGTACACCAAAGGCTTTATTTGGCATGTGAACAAGAACTCCTCCTCAAATGTTGCCATGAATAGGTTGGCGTATTGTGGTTCCATATCCTGTATGTGTATTAGCTGGGTTATGGGTCCTCTGGATAAGCCTTATTGCTCTAGGAATGCTCTGCAGGCTGCAGTTAGGGGTGGGTGAAAGGTCCCTTTGTGTTCCTGATAAAAAATGAGCAAAAACCATTTGGTTATCTGCTTTTTCCACTTTAAATAAAGCTCTTAAAATCTGCCATTTTCATCCATTGCCAAAAATGTTTCGCAATTTTTTTCAATGGCCCTTTTACAAACATGCACTTTGTGTTTTTGCTCCAAAATGTGACTGTCAAGGAAATGAAATACAATACAAGCAGCTAGAGAGAGAGAGGGAGAGAAAGAGTCTGCTAGGCTGTTGTGCTATGATATATTTAGTGAAACTGAGGAAGGAGAGGCTTATAGTGACTGCTATATTTAAAGCTGAATATTTAATTATATAGTAATTTTAAAAAAACAGCTAATAATCCTGCCACCATATGTGAATTATCCCTGAACTCTGCCTCCTCCTCTTAATGTGGCAATCAAGGGGTTAAAAGTTTCCTATGCTGAGCTGGTGGCAGGATTATTAGCTGTTTTTTTAATTACTATCTATTTAAATATTCAGCTTTGGTTATTGGTGGACTCCATGTGGCTAGATAAAGTAAGGCAAATTGCAAATGTTGAGAGAAGGGGAGAGAGAGAGACGGCGCTAAGCAAAATTAGACATCCTTCTGCGTGAATCGACGTTTTGATGCATGGAGGGATTCTCATGTTGCCATTTTCATCATGGCGACATGGTGAATGTGCCGTGTAGTTGCACGCTGTTTTCTATGCAACATTTTCAAAGTGAACCCTGTTAGTTATAGTGAAGCAGCTGGTGTGACTATCATCACCGCAGTAGATCCTCCTGCTGATGCTGAGGTGGAAGAGGAAGTGATATGGAGTGGCCAGACTAGCAGTCAACATTCCCCTGACCCTGTGATTCCCCTACTCTCGGCATTGTCCCTCTGGGACATGATACTGTGGAAGGCAGAACTATCTTCTTCACCTCAAGAGATGGGAAGTGTGACAGTAGAGGACCTTATCTGCTTACTTATGCCAGACTTATACTGCAAATGACAAGTATTTCTATGTATATTGCTAACATATTAAGGATTTGGTGCTAAATGTGATGTTAACTGCTGTTCTGCTTTAACTGTCACTCAATTCCAGTCAACAACCCCGCTCCAAAAAAAAAAATCCCTGTTCATCTGGTTCAATGCAATCAGCTAGGTGAAAAAAGTGGAAAAACAGCACTTTTTGCTGAAAATTATTCACCAAACTAGAAGTGCCATTATTCATCGATTTTGGTTTGAGGTGAAAATTTTCATTCATCGCTAGCTGCAATGCCATATTCATGTGGAATGTTGGTGTGGAGTGATTCCATATCCATAGTGGCTAGAATAGTTTCCCTTGGGATGGAGCCATGGAGACAGTTTGTTTAACATGTTGGTTGTGTCCTGAATGCAGCTGGGTGTTTTTTGACCAATGGTTTGAGAATTCTCTCCACCCAGCCAGAGATATTCTCAGAGAGTGCCTGTTCCAGATATTATCAGCCTTCCAGGATTCCCTTCCTTTTGTGTTCTAGAAAGAGGGCCTCCAGGTGGACTCCACCTTTGCCTTCTGGTTTAATGAATATGTTTTTATTGTCCTTTAGTGACTGTATTGCTTTTTGTTCCTTGGTAGTTAGGTTGTTTGCCAGTTTGTATTGTGTGTCAAGCATGGCCGATGTGACTATTTCTGAAGCTATCTATATAACTGTGCATTGTGTGGTTTATAGCAAAATGGAGGCAGACGAGGCTCATAATGACTGCTATCACTATGAACAGGATTACTAACAATAAAAGGAGGAGCTGGAAGGAAACTTATGTGTCCAGTGAGTCTGAGGAGGAGGAGGAGGAAGTGACCACTACCAGCATTGAAGGGTCTACACTCTGTATGCCCTGATTCCCCAGACCCAGTGCTGACCAGTCCCCCTAAATCACCCCTAGGGATCTTGGGGAAATTTAACTCATGGGAGGAAGAAGAGGGTAGTAGTGTGAGCAAGACAGGTCAGTTGCCTATGCCTCCTACCAGTGCTGCACCTGCTGCAAGTGCTTCCCCTGTTGACACCAGTTCTGTGCCTTCTGCCAGTGCTGAACCTGCTCCAAGTACTGAATCTTCTGCCAGTGTGTCTAGTAAGTCTCAGGAGGGGAGAAGGAGAAGATTATGCCAACTGTGACACTAGGGGACCCTAAGTCACAATTGACACCCCCAAGCAGTCCCGCCACTAGTACTACTATTAATAAGGTGCAGCAGCTTGTACAGAGTGTTAGGAGTGAGGGACAGGGTGATCATCTTATTACTAGTGTGGAGGAAGACTCAGGGTCAGGGACTAAATTTGATGTGGTTGGTGTTAGTAGTAGTAACAGTGATGGTGAAGCAGCTGATGGGACTAGCATTAGGGGAGTGGTAGGGGAAGTAATGTAAAGCATCCAGACTAGTGGTCAAGGGAAGCCACACCATTCATCTGGCCCTGGGAATCTCCTTCTGAACCATGACATTGTCCAGGTGGAACATGATCCTGAAGAAGGCAGAACTGTCACCACAGCAATAATTCCACCACCAAAAGGAGCACAGATCAGCTGCCTGTGCCTGCTGCTAGTGCTGCCAATCTGCCTTCTTCAGGTAAACAAGAATTGAAAGCATGACATAAGGGGACCCTCTGTCACATTTCTTATCACCTCCTCCAACCGGTGAGATGCCTGTAATAGAGCAGCAGATGCACGGAGGGACTGGTGATGGTGTTGGTAATGATGATGATGGTGAGAATCTGGGGTGGAAAAGACATTAATGACCCAAACTGAGAAGGAATGGTAGACATGGATGGGGATGGGCATCACCACCACCAGCAGTGAGCTTTTGAAATTTGAAGAGTTTGCTATTGCTCTCATTCCTGCTGTTGCTGAGTTGCAAGGGCAGAAGGATGATGAGGAGCAGGCTAGTATGCCACAAACCACCGTGAAAACATTGGGAAAGGGGTCAACAAGTGATGCAGGACTAAGACAGGTTCGACTTGGCAGCAGCAATACTCCTGGTACTAGTTGCAATGCTGATTCTGAGGGATCTGCAGCAACAGAAGAAACATCATCCTGTACCACAGCCAGTGAAGGGTAAAGTGGAGGAGAAGAGGAAAGAGGCCATTATTCTCCACCTTCTCCCTCCCTCCTGAAGTCCTGGGTGTGGGACTATTTTTCTCTTGGGGCAGGCACAGTGCAGTCATCAAAGACAGCACTGTGCATAATTTGTGACAAATCAGTGAAAAGTAGAAAGGAGGGAAAGTGCCTGATAACCCACATGAAACACAGACACCATAACATTTATGTGAAGCATGTTAAAGCCAAACACACACCACACACATCACAGAGATTGGGCACTGCTGATGCTGTAATCCCTGACTCTTCCCAAAGGCAATGAGAGGTGAGGCAGAGATCAAAGAGGAGGAAGAACAGAGAACCCCAGCCAGAGGCTGAAAGTTTGACGACTAGTGAAACACCTAGCTCACCATCACTTTCTTGCTCTAGGGTAACTACATCATCTGACAATCCACCTGGTTTATCTTTACCTCCCCCGCCAAGTGATAGCCATTCTGTACTTATCAAGATGTGGCAGTTTGTGTCCACCTATTGCACACTGTGTTGTGCACTGACCACACCTGGCAGTATGTGGAGGAGAATCACAAACAGGGCATAAAGCAGCATCTGAGGAAATTTCATCCCACAGAATATGCTAAGCTGGTGGCAGGGTTCATCATTACTATTAAAATGTCTTTAAGTTGTCATGTGTCCTTAGCAGGGTGTGGAAAAGTGGCATAGTGACAGCAGCAGTACTAGGTTTCTGGTGGGGTATTTCACATTGGGGACCCTAAGTGTCATGGTGTTTGGATAGAGTTGTTCCAGGTATTTCATGTGAATGCAGATGTACCCATTGTTCCCAGTATCTCCCTTATTTACCACACACAGTGTGCACAATGCAGTTGTTGACGTGAGAGGCACAGTTCCTGCTCTCCAGGGAAAAATTGCTATTCTAATAACAACACACCCATGATTTCAGAGGAGGGGCAGGCAGAGAAGCATTATTGGCCAACTTCTTCTTTTCTCCACATATACCTGAAGTGGTGGGGGATAGTTATGGTGCTGCCACTGCCACAGGTTCATCACTGGAGCTAGTCATGGCAAGTGGAACCTTCATCAGCCATCACCTATATTACTGCTGTTGATCCCATTGCCTTTGAACTGCCCAATCATCCTACTGCTTAAACAACTCAACAGCAGAAGCAGCAAGAACAGCAGTAGCAAATTCTGCAATTATATTAGAGCATTTGACAATGACCAGTGGCCACTGGCCAACACAATATGACATGATGGCACTAGGTCAGCAGGGCATTTTATTTTCTCAGGGCTTGTTCTTAAAAAAATAAATAAATAAATAAATAAATAAATAATAATAATAATAATAATAATAATAATAAAAATTTGGTCCTACAAAAATACATTATTTTGGGGGGCTTGTTTCTAACAAGCCTAAGTCCTACAAAACAATGTTTCCTTAGGGCTTGTGTCAAACAAGCCTAAGTCCTACAAATCATTGTTTCCTTAGGGCTTGTTCCAAACAAGTATAAGTCCTACAATCAATGATTCTCAGGGCTTGGGTCTCTAACAACAAATCTTATAAATCATCCTCCACGAAATACTCTGTCATGTCAAGTATCAGTCTACCCCAGTCACAGCTTATGTCAGGGGTTCCCCCCAATGGCACTATCTGCCAAGCAGGAAGTGCCATTATTCGAAGATTTTGGTTCGAGGACTAAAATGTTCGCCCATCCCTGATTACTGCAGATAGATAGTATTCTAGAAAGGGGACCAAATACAGTGAACCACTGCATGAACTGAATGGTCAACAGGCACTTTTGCTAGCCAATAGGAGAGAAGCCTGCACCCCTTGGTAAACCAAAAAGTTCACTCTATAAACGTATTGAAATAGGACTGAAGGGAGAGATAGATGACAGGATGGCAAATACTGGCACTCTGAATAAGGGTATAACTACACAAATTTGAGCGGTATACCAGAAAGCTGTTCTATACCAGGGAAAGGTACTTTTGAAGGGTGTGAGATTGATCAAACTACACTCAGTTTTATCAAATATATTTTTTACTCGAAAATGAAAATGTTTTAATAGATTATGGTAATTGTAAATTCGAAGGTTAAAAAAAACTTGCATTACAGCCAATGATACAATTCACTTATGCTAAAAGAAGAAACATTAAGATTAAAATATCAGAAACATAAACTTTGGACACAGGGGCGGATTTGCCATAAGGCAGAGTAGGCAACTGCCTACAAGCGCACCCCACAGAGGGGCGCCTGTCACTGAAATCAATTTTTTTTAAAATATTTTTATGCGCTGCTCACAGTGGCAGCAGTAACCAGCCGCATAGTAAGATCTGTGCCTTCTTCGGCACAGATCTGTATGCTGTTGCTCCCTCATCGGCTCTTTACTCTCAGCACTCTGCATTATTGAAAAGAAGACCTACATGGGAGCAAAAGCATATAGTCTGTGTAGAAGGAGGCACAGACTTTTCCTGCCGCTGGACCACCAGGGAGGTAGGAAATGGATATGGGGGGGGGGTCAATGTGAAGATGATGGGGGCAATATGAGGGCATGTTGGAGCTGATGGGGGCAAGTTGGAGCTGATGGCGGCAATGTGGAGAAGATGGCGGCAATGTGGAAGCAAGTTGGAGCTGATGGAGCAAATTGGAGCTGATGGGGCAAAGTGAGGGCAATATGGAGCTGATGGGGGGCAATATGAGGGCAATATGGTTATGTGGGGGTAATGTGGAAATTTGGAGTGTTATGTAGTTGTCCAGTGGAGATGGCCAATGGGGGGCACTTCAGATTTCTGTGCCTACAGGCTCCTGAGATGTAAATCCGGCCCTGTTTGCACATGGAGTGCCAGAAAGGGTATGCAACATATATATATATATATATATATATATATATATATATATACCTCTGGCACTCTATGCCATAACATTACAACAGATGTGTTATTGGCAAACCACAGAAGGGGTGCAGTTAATTTTTACAACATTTTAACCTTGAGTTTTTGACATTTTATTTTTTTGAATGATAATTTTCACATTTGCTTTAATAAAAGTTTTTTGCTTTTGAGTATAGGCTATATACGATTGCTGCATGAAGGAATCCTACCTAGGTAACAAGTCAACTTCTGGTTATAATATTAACCAAGTTTTCTGTTATTAAAGCCAGAGGATATCTAACTTTTGTCAGAGGTGAAACATTTTGGTTTCCTTTTATAATGATTGTGGAACTCTAGCAACCTAACACTTTAACACCATGGATACTTAAATCTTTCACACATCCACTGGTAGTCAAAGAACCACACATAAATTGTCTTGACACCCCAGCCTTGTTCCTATGTCTGTCATTATTTATATATGCTTGTCATTCTTCATGCAGTCCTGGGGTTCCACAGTTTGAGAATGGCTTATCTTAACTACCAACACTCTGATCTTGATCCTAAGACATTTTGGGCATTATTCATTAAGCTAAAGAAGTGCAGTTCTGAAGCAAACTAACTGCCCTATAAGAGGAGAAAGAAAAGTGCAACTTTTTTCTATTTATTTAAAGGGATAGTAATGTTTCACAGTAAAAGCAGCTCCAATTTATCTTCATAGTATTTCAACCATGGAGAGTGTTATTTCAATACTGTCAGAGATGTAGTTCAAGATTAATTGAATGATGAAGTATCCCACTCCCTTCTCTTTTACTCATGTAATACTGCTCACCTCAGAGCAGCAAGACTGTCTGGATGGATCGCAGAGAGGGACAATCTTCAGTTAACATAAGGGAAAAACCTGTCAAGGGGGGCAGGGTTTTCATTGTTTTCCAAGAAGAAGATTGTCCCTTGCTGTGAGCTGTCTGATCTATGGACCAGATTCCACTTCTGAGAGGAAGTGGCTTACACTAGGTAAAAGGGGTTGGAGGGGGAAACGTTATCATTCAATTACTCTTGAAGTACAACTCTGACAGTATTGAAATAACACTCTCTATGGCTCAAATACTATAAAGATTAATTGGAGCTGCTGTTTTTGTGAAAAATTACTATCCTTTAAATTGGGCTTTTAACACCTTGCCTGCTGATGCAATGCAACATATTGGATACCTCTTAAACATGGAAGGAGTTAAATGATCCATTTAAATCAAAGCAAATTTTCATTTTTGACATTTAGTGCAAATAGTTTGCTCCAGAATCTCACCTTGATGAATAAGATTATTTACAAAACAAAACACAAGCAATTCTGGGGCAGGTGACCTTATATCCATTTAAGTCCCTTATAAAATAGACACACTGCAGGGTTGTATTGATTCATGCACAAGCCAGCAGCATGACATTTTCAAAAGCATCTCTGATTTAAAGGGATATATGGTCACCTTGACAGTATACCAACTGCATGCAAAGAGAGATCAAATTCCCCAACGTTCGCAGTGATTTAAATGAGGCGTTTATTACATATGGTGCAGTAGACTTGCCCCAAATTTGTTCCTCTATTCATTTGTTCTTATGGCCCCTAGCTATAACTAATTTAATATCTGTACTAAATACCATGTTTCCAGCTAACATCTTATGTATATGAGAGTTGCATTTATTTGCTTACTTAAAAATGTGAATACATTTTAATTAGCATGCCAGATTTTTTCTCTATTTATCTTTACAGAAACTAAATGTCATTTGTTATAGAAAATATTTCTTAAAGGTTACAAAAATAAAACTGTAAAGAGAAGACCTTGTTTTTGATATTTTTTTTAAAACCTCCCAAGCTTCAAAGTTGCTTAATCCAACCCATATTAATTTATTACTGGTTTAATTTAATAAAGGAAAGTATGTAAGTAATGACCTTCACCATTTAAATATAAATCATGGTGTTTAGAAGCAGATTTGCATGACACAAGAAAAGAGTCATTGATAAAAGCAAGAAAGACTACACTGAATGGGGTGGGTGAATTAGAGGCAGAAGTCTGCTTTATTGCCTGCTGAGATAAAACCATTTTTTAATATTTCAGTTTTTGTTCCTTCAGTGAAGCTGATGTAGTAAAAAGAACTGTAATTCTGGGCAAAACCAGCTGCACAATGGGGAGAAATTTTAATGTGTCATTGATTTAAATGGGCTTTTAACTCTCTGAATGCTAGAGAGGTGTCCAACACGTTGGACCTCTCTAGCATTCAAAGGCTTAAAGCCCCATTTGAATCAATGGGAATTTTGATTTCTCCTCTCTGGTAAAGTTGGTTTGTTCCAGTACTGCCCCATTTCCTCTCTCTTCATCTGCCTCAGTGCCATTAAGAAAATACATGTGTATCCATGACTGGTCCAAAAAGCTTTCTCTCCTTTGGAAAATCTACATGTGCAGTTTGCAGTTCTAAGAAATATAATCCTTATATCTAGTGATGAGCGAGCACCCCAATGCTCGGATGTTCGGGTGCTCTGACCGAGCACCCCCTGAGGCTCGAGTGCTCGGCCGAGCACCCGAGCCCCATTGAAGTCAATGGGAGGACTCGAGCATTACACCAGGCACCCCCTGCTCTGATGAGGGGAGGGTGCCTGGTCCATAGGAAAAGGGCAGAAAAAGATGGAAACACTACAGAAATGGTTCAGGGACAGCATAGGGAGGATGTCTGGATGCACCTTGGACTCCAACATCGCTGCTGGGAACGATCTTTCGCCCGTAGTACGCCATTTTTACAGACTGACCGTAAAACACACAAAAAGGAAAATAAAAACGACTTTAGGCGAAAAATTGTTACCAAACAGTATTTGCTGTATATTTACTTGTATATCATCTGCAAATTCTCCCAAAAATTTCATCGATTTTCTGAAGTGAGGCCATGATTAAGAGGGAAACGTGCGCAGAGGCAAATTATCCCAAAAATTTCCTTGATTTTCAGAACTGAGGCAATGATTAAGAGGGAAACGTGCGCAGAGGCAAATTCTCCCAAAAATGTCCTTGATTTTCAGAACTGAGGCCATGATTAAGAGGGAAACGTGCGCTGAGCTGACCATCTAAAACATTATGGGTGAGGGTCTGCTGCAGAGCTGACCATCCTAAACATTATATGCGAAGGCCCGCTAGTGAGCTGACGCTATAAAACATTATATGAGAGGGCCCGCTAGAGAGCTGACCCAATAAAACATTATATGAGAAGGCCCGCTGGTGAGCTGACCTATATAAAAATTGGCAAACAGGGCCCGCTGGTGAGCTGGCCCTATATAAAAATTATATCACAGGGCCCGCTGGTGAGCTGGCCCTATATAAAAATTATATCCCAGGGCACGCTGGTGAGCTGGCCCTATATAAAAATTATATCCCAGGGCATATGGAAGAGGAGGAGGAGGATGAGAACATTAAGAGTCAACCATATACCCGTTTTTGGGGTGGAAGGGGTGAATGGGAATACAGAGTATTCCCATCATTGTAAATAACATATATAAAGTGAGTTTATGTTCCCCCGGGGCTTTCCTCCAGTGGAGTGGAGAAGTCAGGGGAAATCCAGGCCTTGTTCATTTTTATAAGTGTCAACCTATCAGCATTGTCGGTGGAAAGGCGGATACGCTTATCTGTTATGATGCCACCAGCAGCACTAAATACCCGCTCAGACAGAACGCTGGCGGCAGGGCAGGCCAGCACCTCCAAGGCGTAGAGTGCCAGTTCATACCACGTGTCCAGCTTGGACACCCAGTAGTTGTAAGGCACAGAGGGATCATTGAGGACGCTGACACGGTCTGCTACGTACTCCTTCACCATCTTCCAAAACTTTTCCCTCCTTGTGACACTAGGCTGCGCATCAGGGTGAGGGTGCTGGCGGGGTGTCATGAAGGTGTCCCACGCCTTGGAGAGTGTTGCCCTGCCTTTGTCGGAACTGCTGTGTGCTCCCCTTTTCTCCCCTTCTCGGTTGGCCAAGGTAGCACGTACTCTGCCGCCAGCGTTGTCAGATGGAAAATTTTGGAGCAATTTTTCAACAAGAACCTTCTGGTATTGCACCATTTTGCTTGTCCTCTCCACCGGAGGAATGAGAGATGAGAAATTCTCTTTGTAGCGGGGGTCCAGAAGGGTGAACACCCAGTAATCCGTGTTGTCTAAAATGCGTACAACGCGTGGGTCACGGGAAAGGCAGCCTAACATAAAGTCAGCCATGTGTGCCAGAGTACCAACAGTCAAGATTTCGCTGTCCTCACCAGGAGGCTGACTCTCAATATCCTCATCCTCTTCCTCCTCTTCTGCCCACCCACGCTGAAGAGATGGAACTAAAGTTCCATGGCTACCCTCTGTAGCGGAGGCAACCGTGTCTTCCTCCTCCTCCTCCTCCTCCTCCTCCTCCTCCGCCTCCTCCAATTGTCGCTGAGAAGACGAAGTGAGGGTGCTCTGGCTATCACCTTGTGTAAGCTCTTCCTCCCCCATTTCCACCTCTTCCACATGCAAAGCGTCGGTTTTAATTGTGAGCAGCGAGCGTTTCAGTAGACACAGAAGTGGGATGGTTACACTGATAATAGCGTTATCGCCGCTCACCATCTGTGTCGATTCCTCAAAATTGCGTAAAACCTCGCAGAGGTCTGACATCCATTCCCACTCCTCACTTCTGATTACAGGAAGTTGAACGGAGAGGCGACGACCGTGTAACAGCTGGTACTCCACTACTGCCCTCTGCTGCTCACAAAGCCGGGCCAACATGTGGAAGGTGGAGTTCCAGCGCGTGCTCACGTCACACAGCAGCCGGTGAGCTGGCAATTGTAAGCGCTGCTGCAGCTTCAACAGGCCGGCCGAAGCTGTAGATGACTTACGGAAATGTGCACACACGCGGCGCACCTTGGTCAAGAGATCATGCACATTGGGGTAGGTTTTTAGAAATCGCTGCAACACTAAATTAAATACATGCGCTAGGCATGGTACGTGTGTGAGCTTGCCGAGCTCCAAAGCCGCCACCAAGTTACGCCCATTATCACACACAACCATGCCTGGTTGCAGGTTGAGTGGCGAGAGCCACTGCTCGGTCTGGTGACTAATCCCCTGCAACAGCTCTGAGGCCGTGTGCTGTTTGTCCCCAAGGCAGATCAGCTTCAGCACGGCCTGTTGACGCTTCCCCACTGCAGTGCTACACTGCTTCCAGCTACTGGCTGATGGGGGAGTGGCGGTGTGTGTAGAGAATTCGGAGGTGGAAACGGAGGAGGAGGAGCCAATAACGTAGGTGCTGGTGGAAACCCTGATGGAGGTAGGGCCCGCAATCCTCGGCGTGGGTAGCACCCGTGCCATCCCAGGGTCCGAGTCGCTCCCAGCCTCCACGACATTCACCCAGTGTGCCGTCAGGGAAATGTAGCGTCCCTGGCCACAAGCACTTGTCCATGTGTCAGTCGTTAAGTGGACCTTCCCAGTAACTGCGTTGGTCAGGGCACGGGTGATGTTACGGGACACATGGTGGTGTAATGCGGGGATGGCACACCGGGAAAAGTAGTGGCGGCTGGGGACCGCGTACCGAGGGACAGCTGCTGCCATCAGGCTGCGGAAGGACTCAGTGTCCACAAGCCTAAATGGCAGCATTTCGATGGCCAGTAATTTGGAAAGGTGTGAGGTTAGTGCTATGGCCTGTGGGTGGGTGGCTGGGTATTTTCTCTTGCGCTCAAATGCCTGGGGTAACGACATTTGGACGCTGTGCTGGGACAGGGAAGTGGATGTGGTCGCTGATGGTGCTTCAGATGCTACAGGTGCAGGGCGGGAGGTATGCGGGCCTGCGCCTTCGACAGGCGATTGGCCGGCACCGAAAACAGGGGAAGAGGAGGCAGTGGTGTGGCCTGCAGACACAGATGGGCGATCCAGGCATTCCTCCCACTTACTACGGTGCTTGGATGCCATGTGTCGGATCATGCTGGTGGTGGTGAGGTTTCTAGTGTTCATGCCTCGGCTCATTCTGGTGTGGCACAGGTTGCAAACTACAAATCTTTTGTCGTCCGCACTTTCCTTAAAAAAACGCCATACCGCGGAACACCTACCCCTTGGCAAGGTAGATTTACGCAAGGGGGTGCTCCGTGGAACATTTGCGGGCCGGTTTGGTGCGGTCCGCCTTCTTTCTGTAGCCACACCACTGCCTCTTCCAGCCTGTTGCGGTGCTGCAGATGGCTCACCCTCAGGACTGCTGTCATCGCTCGGCTCTACACCTTCCCAGGTGGGGTCAGTCACCTCATCGTCCACCAAGTCCTCCTCCACTTCCTCACTCTGATCATCCTCCTCAAGTCTTGATCCCACCACATACTCGGTCATTGACAACTGTATAACATTCTCCTCAACAAGGTCTTGAGAAGGAAATAGTGGTTGATTTAATGGCAACTGTGTCTCATCATCATCATCATCATCCACTACTTCCTTTGACCTTAAATGCCGTTCACATCTGTCATCTTCTTGTGATTGGGTAGCCTCTAGAGGTTGTGAATCAGGGCACAAGATGTCATGTTCCTCTGCAAGCGTGCTTGGAGAGAGGGTCAAATGAAGGATTGGTGATGAGACGAGCTCATCACTATATCCCAGTGTGGGATCACTTCTTTGACCAGACCGTGTATGGTGGGAGGAAGGATGATCAGAGTGAGGATTATGTTGACCAGACTCTTGGCTACTGAGAGTGGACTTGGTGGAAGACAGGGTGGTGCTTAACCGACTGGAAGCAGTATCAGCTGTCATCCAACCGACCACCTGTTCGCACTGGTCGGACCTCGAGAGTGATGTCCTGCGACGCCCTGTGAAATCAGACATGAAGCTAGGTATGGTGGATGTCTTTCTTTCTTGTGCTCTGGCACCAGGCACAGTTTCTCCGCGTCCTGACCCGCGCCCTGAACTTTCAGGATCACGTCCACTTCCCCGTCCCTTTTTACCCGCCTTCTTCATCTTACACAGAATATGTGACTTTAATATTTGAGTTTGAAAACTTAACAGTATTTCTTATTATTCTGCAACTCTGCACAGTACACAGAATAGGCTGCTAAACGGCGGTGAAACACACTGAATGGAATATGTGACTTTAATATTTGAGTTTGAAAACTTAACAGTATTTCTTATAATTCTGCAACTCTGCAGAGTACACAGAATAGGCTGTTAAACGGCGGTGAAAGACACTGAATGGAATATGTGACTTTGATATTTGAGTTTGAAAAATTAACAGTATTTCTTACTATTCTGCAACTCTGCAGAGTACACAGAATAGGCTGTTAAACGGCGTTGAAACACACTGAATGGAATATGTGACTTTAATATTTGAGTTTGAAAACTTAACAGTATTTCTTATAATTCTGGAACTGTACAGAGTACACAGAATAGGCTGTTAAACGGCGGTGAAAGACACTGAATGGAATATGTGACTTTAATATTTGAGTTTGAAAACTTAACAGTATTTCTTATAATTCTGCAACTGTACAGAGTACACAGAATAGGCTGTTAAACGGCGGTGAAAGACACTGAATGGAATATGTGACTTTAATATTTGAGTTTGAAAACTTAACAGTATTTCTTATAATTCTGCAACTCTGCAGAGTACACAGAATAGGCTGTTAAACGGCGGTGAAAGACACTGAATGGAATATGTGACTTTGATATTTTAGTTTGAAGACTTAACAGTATTTCTTCCTATTCTGCAACTCTGCACAGTACACAGAATGTGCTGCTACACTGCGGCGAAGCACACTGAATGGAATATGTGACTTTGATATTTGAGTTTGAAAACTTAACAGTATTTCTTATAATTCTGCAACTCTGCACAGTACACAGAATAGGCTGCTAAACGGCGGTGAAACACACTGAATGGAATATGTGACTTTAATATTTGAGTTTGAAAACTTAACAGTATTTCTTACTATTCTGCAACTCTGCAGAGTACACAGAATAGGCTGTTAAACGGCGTTGAAACACACTGAATGGAATATGTGACTTTAATATTTGAGTTTGAAAACTTAACAGTATTTCTTATAATTCTGGAACTGTACAGAGTACACAGAATAGGCTGTTAAACGGCGGTGAAAGATACTGAATGGAATATGTGACTTTAATATTTGAGTTTGAAAACTTAACAGTATTTCTTATAATTCTGCAACTGTACAGAGTACACAGAATAGGCTGTTAAACGGCGGTGAAAGACACTGAATGGAATATGTGACTTTAATATTTGAGTTTGAAAACTTAACAGTATTTCTTATAATTCTGCAACTCTGCAGAGTACACAGAATAGGCTGTTAAACGGCGGTGAAAGACACTGAATGGAATATGTGACTTTGATATTTTAGTTTGAAGACTTAACAGTATTTCTTCCTATTCTGCAACTCTGCACAGTACACAGAATGTGCTGCTACACTGCGGCGAAGCACACTGAATGGAATATGTGACTTTGATATTTTAGTTTGAAGACTTAACAGTATTTCTTCCTATTCTGCAACTCTGCACAGTACACAGAATGTGCTGCTAAACTGCGGCGAAGCACACTGAATGGAATATGTGACTTTGATATTTGAGTTTGAAGACTTAACAGTATTTCTTCCTATTCTGCAACTCTGCACAGTACACAGAATGTGCTGCTACACTGCGGCGAAGCACACTGAATGGAATATGTGACTTTGATATTTTAGTTTGAAGACTTAACAGTATTTCTTCCTATTCTGCAACTCTGCACAGTACACAGAATGTGCTGCTAAACTGCGGCGAAGCACACTGAATGGAATATGTGACTTTGATATTTGAGTTTGAAGACTTAACAGTATTTCTTCCTATTCTGCAACTCTGCACAGTACACAGAATGTGCTGCTAAACTGCGGCGAAGCACACTGAATGGAATATGTGACTTTGATATTTTAGTTTGAAGACTTAACAGTATTTCTTCCTATTCTGCAACTCTGCACAGTACTCAGAATGTGCTGCTAAACTGCGGCGACGCACACTGAATGGAATACGTGACTTTGATATTTTAGTTTGAAGACTTAACAGAATGTGCTCTAATCTGCAACTTTGCACACTAAACAGAATGTGCTCTAATCTGCAACTTTGCACACTAAACAGAATGTGCTCTAATCTGCAACTTTGCACACTAAACAGAATGTGCTCTAATCTGCAACTGTGCACACTAAACAGAATGTGCTCTAATCTGCAACTTTGCACACTAAACAGAATATATATATTTTTTTTTTTTTTTTTTTGTTTTTTTCCCCCCACACCAAATAACCTGCTGCCCCCACACACAGTAGTCCTAAAAAGGACTTTTGGTTCTTTTTTTTTCACAATTTTTGTTTTTTTCCTCCCTACACTGCCTTTCCCTTCCTATCCTCAGCTCTCCCTGGCTCAGACTGAGCCGAACTCGCTGGTCAGGTGCTATACAGCACCTGACCACGGGTTCTGGCCAGCCAATCAGTGTAATGCCAGCAGCCAACATGGCTGCTGGCATTACACCGATGTCAGAGCCTCCCTGCACGTTTATTGGCTGCGCAGCAGCCGCAAAACGTGCGGGGAGGAGACCCGAACATGGCGGGCGAGCACATGCGGTACTCGTACGAGTACCGCCATGTGCCGAGCAGAGCGATGCTCGAGCCGATCCGAGCATCGGCCGAGCATGCTCGCTCAACACTACTTATATCCACTAACACCCAGTGTTAGGGATAGGCATTTCCAAATGACACTGTTTGGGTCATACAAGGTGAGGCTTGTTCAGAGTTTGTCCAAATAATGCTATTTGCGTAATAATGGGGTCTTACCAGGATGTTACTGAACTGGAGGGATTAGAGGAAGGGTTTTCTTATAAGTGGCAAAGAAAGTGGGAGGAACAGATGACAGAGGGAAGAATGGTTGGGAAAGTGAGAGGAGCTACCACACCTCTCCGTTCTGGGGAATCTGCCTCTGTCCCGGAGACCCAGCAATTGACTCAGAAAACAGGAGTCTCTGAGGCAGTTCCAGAGAGTTTTCAGGTATGCTATTTATTATTGGTGGCAACAGTAGGCTCAGGTGCCACGTGTGGGTCTTCTAGCAAGTGCTTAACTACAGGGGGTGCAGAAGGTACAGTTGTGCCAGGGTCCGGTGTCTAAGTGGGCCCTATCTACGCAAGGTCCAATAGGTTCTAATCAAGCATATGAACATATATGTGTTGAGGTTGGCCCCAAAGAACATTTGCACAGAGGCCCTCCACTAGCTATGCCGATACCTGGGAATTCTCCGGATTTGCCCCGGAGACCTCAGTTTTAAGTTAATTACAGTGTTTCCAGGGACAGAGGAGAGGCTGTTTTTTACCTATAAAACTACCCACTTCTCCTCCTACCCATCCTGTTCCTCCTACTTCCTATCCACTTCTCCTCCTTTCCACCCTGTTTTGCCTAATTCCCACCTACTTCCCAAGTACCATGTTGATAAGCCCCACCCATCCTAATTAATCCCTGCTCCCTTTATGACATGAAACACATAATTTACTTACCTCTGGTTGCATCACATTAGCCCTCTCTGGGGCTTAAGAAGATAAAGTTCCCAGATATGGTTATTCCACTGTTCATAGACTTCTCCTGTAGTCTCTGTAGTTTGTTTTCTGGTACGGTGTGAAGAGAAGATAATTACCCTCTCCAACATCCCACACACAGCTTATTTTCAACTAAAAAGTAAATGTCTTTTGTCTTAGAATTTATATCTCTTAATAATGAAATTGTTTCACTTTAACCTCATGGGGGCTAGCGAAGTCTGGAATGCACTGCAAAGCAATAAGTTGGAGACATCTCTGGCATCCAAATGGTTGATCAAGTTTGTCATCCTTTTTAGAATTTGTAACCATAATGTGCAGCCCTTTGGTGGAATTGAGGGTCACATATGCTGCCTTTGAGGTCACTGATGTATATGAACCCTACTCAATGCAAAGAGCAAAGCCCACAAACATGACCAAAATTATCCTTGAGCAGAATATCACTTTTGAAAATGATTTTATGATTAGTAAAATAATACTGCATAAGTAACTTCTATTTATGAATTCTACTTAACTGTGATCAGTAATACATGTCAGAAATGCAAATTATTATGTTAACAGTGGCACGCAAATTTCAGAGCTATATATTTAGATATTCAGGGGTATATATATTATATATCTTTCTTTTAGAGATACAGACTTCAACACCTAGGATGCTACGGAGGTTTCCAACCCAATGCATTGTTCTTCAATATGCTGGAGACTTGTCTTGTACCCATAGGGTTAAAGTAAGCCTTAAAGGAAGAATACACTTTTTGCTATAAAAAACATATATTGCAGGGCTTTACCACTGGGTACCCCCATTGATGGGAAATGCATCTTTCCAGCGTTATTACACTTTAAACTTATTTTAATTTATATTAGCAGTGCTCTTTGGTGGTTAGATTTAAATGAGTTATTATTTTGAGTTATTATTTGCATTTTATGGGAGAGGTGAGTCACTGACAACAGTTCTCCAAAGAATGTGATAGAACCTGCTGAGTCAGTTCATTTCAGTTTGAACTTTCAGGATTCAATAATGTATTTACTCATTTCCTGACACTTTTAAACAGTTATACCTTTTGAATGAATCAACTGCCAGTAGTGGGGGTACTCTTCTTTTACTGTTCCTTTAATTATTTCTATTTTTGATGATTATAGCTCTTTTTTGTGCATCATTTGGTGGGTGGGTAGTTAGATTAGAAGATTAACATAGTGGTATAAAGACGGAAGTAGCTATACAATAATAATATGGTGACTGCTTTAACCAAAGACCGTCTTATAAATGTTGTAATTTTCTGCTATCATGCTCAGCAACTTTCAGTACCTTGGAAAGGACTATGCTAATTTTGCTTCATTTTAATTCTGGTAAAATGCAATTATCTGCTCTATTTTCTTTTCTTTTTTTTCCCTTGAAGAATCATTTAATTCTCTCTAACAATTCAAACTAGCTCTCCACTCACTGACTAACAGCAAAATATGGGTTAAGAGGAGATCTTAGTATATTTCTAACTCTTCTATATTTCAATTGCTCCTATAATACTGTAGCGTGGACCTCTGGTGAACCCCTATAATGCTGGTACCTTATCCTTAATGCCATCTGCTTTTGAATGATGTATACTGCAGGGAGGAATGGGGACAATTGCAGTCAAACAGCATGTAAACATTTGGTTCTCTCACTAGATGTTGGAGCACAACTCCCATCATCCTCAGCTGGCTGTTGTCTGACTGAAGATTATGGGACTTGTAGTCAGAGAGTAGCAGAAGGACTAAATGATGCCTGCTAGAGATATGATTTGCAGTAAGAAATCAGCATTGTTCCAGAGCAGTGGGTACAAAGTGAACCCCAGAGCACTTGAAGTAAAGGCTAGATCTTGAGTCCATTATGTTTAAAAGCAGCAGCAATGTTCATATAAGGATGGCTACCTCATTATTTTTAAGCATAATTGGTACTTATTCACAGGCTCTTGTTTCTTTATGTTTGAACCTAGAGTTCAAGACGCCAGTTCCAGTAATTTCTATTAATCAGTGTTCTCCTTCAGTGTTATCTTATTCTGGACACACTTCCCAGTGCTTTAAAACGCCACACCTTCAGTATCTTAGTGTGCATTCATAGTTAGGGATGGGCGAAATTTTCTGCCTCAAACTGAAATCGGCAAAAAATGGCACTTTCCGCTTGGTGAAAAATTTCCCGTGAAAAGTGCTGATTTTCCGCTTTTTTCGCCCATTGAAATCAATGAGAACATAGAAGTTACACACAACACATTGCAAATAATATTTTTTTCCCAAAGGCATTGTATAAAAGAGGCATAAGTGTGCCTGTGTTGGTGGGGTGTGGGGAAAGAATCAGTTAAACAGGGAATGTTTTTGGGGGGTTGTTTACTGGGACTTGGGAGCACTTAATAAAAAATAAATCGTAAATAAAATAAAATAAATGAAAAACCATAAGACATGGTATAAATGGTTCTGAGGAGGATGCCTATGTTGATGAATGAATGAATCAATTGAACAGGGAATTTGTTTTGGGGGGGGGGTTTCTTGACTACTATTGGGGGGACAGTTAAATCAATAAAATAAAATAAGACATTTGGGGGGGGCATGTTTTGACCTCATAAGATGGCGGTCGCATCTCAGTGAGACTCCTTTCCTTCATGGACTAAAAGCTTCTAACTGCGGTATATGGTGTGTTTTCTTCCCTCCCCTTACCACACTCCTATGCTGGACTATATCCTGGGCATCGGATTCCAAGAATAAAGAAGCACAAATCTACGGATGGTAACCGCATTACCCACTACCTAACCCTCACTCCTTCCATCGAGCCTAGCGAACCTACACCACACATCCTTTCTACCTCCCCGACGGATTCTCTCTGCAGCTTAGAGATTCTGAAATCCCCAGGTCTCAACTACGCTACGACCATGTCTTCTCCTCCTCCTCTCACTAGAGAAGATATCACTGACCTTCTCTCTGGCATTAAAGCGGATCTCCCGTCTAAAGACGATTTGAAAAACCTTGTGGTCAAGGTCAAAGATACCCTACATACAGAGATCTCCTGCATTAAAGATGACATTTCTCAGCTCCTGGACAGGGTTACCCTACTGGAGGAAGAAAACTCAAAGATAGCAGACCACACTCACTATCTGGAGCAAACCAGTCATGAACAAAGAGTCACCATATCTTCCCTTACCTCGTGCCTAGATTATATCGAAAACAGAGGTCGCAGAAACAATATAAGCTACAAAGCTCTGTTGGCTCCCTGCTTGCTTCTATGCTTAGCAATGAAACCGCGGGTCCAGTCTTCATAGAAAGAATACACAGGGCCCTTAGGCCCAAAGAAAATGGTGCACCGCGCGATGTCATCATATGCCTACACTGATACAAACTTTAAGAGATGCTGATGAGAAAGAGTCATCAATTGCAGAAAATTACTCTTGAAGGCTCTGATATTTCATTGTATAATGATTTATCTCCTTTCATACTCCAACTCCGCAGATCCTTAAAAGGTTCTGACAGACCACCTGCGCAACCTGGACATATAATACAGGTGGGGATTTCCTTTCTCACTGAATGCCTCCCACAACGGAAAAATAGCAACTCCACGCTCAATTGCGGACATTCCAGACTTCGTTGCGGCCCTGGGCATACAGCTACCTTCAAAACCACCACTTCCTCACTCCTCCCAAGGCAGGAATGAGATTGGAATGGTCCCCAGGATCTCCCGCGAGGAAACACAAACAATGTCGTCTAGATGTCTCCACTCTTCCTCCCACGGCTTCCACCTCGGAATGGTCGTGAACTCCACATGGAACATCTTGATGGACTTTCTTTTTGACATCCCTACACCCTCTCTTCTCTGAACTTTTGATCAGAAAAGACTCTCTCATTCTACCTTCTACAGTACCCTCTCAGACCCAACTAACTTTTTCCCTTCTCCAAATTCATGGCTCTACCTTAGCCTCCCCACAGCCATATTTAATGGACCTTCACCTCCTCACTTATGCGGCTGCTGTTCATCACTGCCCTGATACCACGGTTGGGTTGCGCAAGCTACTTTTCCTCCTCCACATCTTCTCCTTACGATTATTGGTAATTTATTCCATCCTGATGGTAAAGAATGTTATGTATGCTTTATGTACTTAATGTTTTATTATATGTACTCCCCCTATGTCTGAGAGAGAGAGAGAGCTATAGTGGAGGCTCGCACTTGACTTCTCACCTCTGTATTCATGCCTATTGGCTTTTTTCTATATAGTCTTTATATTTTTCCAGCAGTGGATGATCCATCGTGATGGACGATCCATCATAATGGCTATATAATCAGTCTGTTCTTTAATGTGGGACGTCTCCCATTAATATGTAGCCCCTCCGACATTACACAAATCGGCTCCTGACTAGTAGCTTTCTCTCTTGTGACTACACCCCTTTTTTTTCTCCCCATTTAACCCCCCCGGACCTTCATTACCATCACTTGTAATTTCCTGATATTCTCCCCCCTATCTTTCCCATATCCCGCACCTCTGCCTGATATATATGTCTATACGCCCTCTTACTGGATCTATATATTTTTTGCCAGTTTTTGATACCACCTTTGCCTCTTCTCCTGTCACGCTGTTACTTATTATATTTTGCATTAAATGGTTATTGCAATTTCTGTTACCCTTCTTTTGAACATGAGATATCATGCCTGTCCTACTCTCTCTCTCTCTCACATGTACACGAGCCTCCATGGCTCCCTTTTACATCTCACTGTTGGATCTTATCACTTGCTATCCTTCCTACACATAGTCAACATACACTTTATAGTCTCACATTCCTAGCCACTACCCTCTTCATTTCATCCCTTCATTGCATCAACATCTAGCCCCAGTAGTAGTAGTAGCAGTAGCACCACCTCAGGAACCCCTCATTCCATGAAGTCCACAGTACAGAGATACTTCACTCAGCAACATGCTTAGCTTGAGGATCCTATCTGTTGTCTATGCAAAAAGCCAGTGAGCAGAGGGAAAGCAGGCTCACACCTAGGCATCTCCTCTATGAGATCCCACCCAAAGCATAACCACAGGTCTGACTGGGAGACACACTATCAGCAGGCCAAAGGTGCCACAACTATCAGCAGAAGAAGCACGTTAAAAAGTTCCCAGGGCTCTAGAGCAAAAACAAGAAGCAGTGAAGTTATTTATGTGTAAGAGAGTGTGCTACTGCCAGTGCCAACAGTTAGTTCAGTCCAAATAACACCAATGGCTCATGCAGCAGAGGAGTACCGTGACTCTGTCTTTGCTGTAGAAGATGGCAAGAGTCATAGACTGCCCACACATGCTACATCTACCACCACCACCTCCTCTAGTAATGTTAAAGCAATAAAGTTTCAGGGTTCTTCTGCCATGTCCTTCCAACCCACACTGACTGAGTTCCTGGGAAGGAAACAAAAACTTCACAAAAACAATCACAAAGTATGCCTTTGGAATGGCAAGGTTGCCAAGATGTTGGCAATGGACATGTTGCCATATTCTTTTGTAGAAAACAGAAGTTTCAGAGAACTGATGTTACGCGTAGGTCCACGCTGGAATATCCCACACCACAGTTATTTGTCCAGGACATCTGTGCCTGAATTGTACAAGCAGGTTAGTGTGGTGGGCAAAGGACTGAAAAGTGCGTATGGCAAGAAAATCCATCTGACAGTAGATATGCGTACAAGTGGGCAGAGCACAGACTATATGACTGTGACTGCTCACTGGGTTACCCTCCCAGCACCAACAGTGGACAGTACTAGCTCAGAGCATCAGGTGAAAGCCAGTAATTGTGCTTCTGGTTGTGGCACCATGATTAAAAGACGGCAGCAGCAGCAGGATAGTTCATATCATCTTCACGCCACCTTGTGCAGGCAGAGTTTTGAGAGACAATCCCACAAAGCCGTGGATGTTCTGAGTAAGCTAGAGCAGGTGATAGAGGAATGGCTTGTACCCCAGTCCATAAAAGCTGGTTTTGTGTCTGCTGATAATGGCTCCAACATAATCTCTGCTTTGAGAATAAGTGCCCTGCTTTGCTCATGTGCTAAATTTAGTTGTGACCAGATTCCTGGCAGAATTCGAAACCCTCAAAGAGATGCTTATTATTGCCCACAAAATCTGTGCCCATTTTAGTTGCTCCTACAGTGCACGCAACGTTCTATATTCCATACAAGAGCGTAACAACTTGCCCCATCACCAGCTGAAAATGGAGGTTCCTACCAGGTGGAATTCCACCATGTACATGCTATGTCATTTGTACTAGCAGAATAAGTCCATTAGTGAGTACACCATGCAAAACTGGCAGGCTTTGGAGGGATCCTCTTTGTCCTCTGGCCAATGGCATCTAATGTGCAATGTATGTGAGCTGCTAAAACCCTTTGAGGAGGCAACCGTGCTGGTGAGTCGCATTTGGCAGGAATTAGTGAAATTCTACTGATATTTTTATTGCAGAAAAAAATGAGAAGCATGGCTGAGGATTCTGACCACAATGACAACACAGGCATGCACCAGCTGGTAAAGGACATGCTAGAATGCTTTGAACAAGATCCTCACATAGTGTCCATTAAAAGCAATGAGGAATACATTCTTTCCACTTTGCTGCCTAAGGGGCATCAGCGATTTGTCACAACAAGTAGTATGGCGATCAGCAGCAAATTTCTGAGGAATCGGATTCTGTCAAGGAATATGACATGCTTATTGATTGAGTGGAGGGTTTCATTGAGGAGGATGAGAGGGAGAAAGTGAGGGCACAACAAACATCTAGACATTACAGTGAAAAGGAAGGCAGCAAAGCATTTGAACCAGCAGAAGCAGCTACATCATCAATCAGAATATCCCATTCGGAGCACAGGGCAATTCATGGGTCTCAGCAGGGGCAGCAATAAACCAACATTGGTAGTGGTGGTGCTGCTGGTGGTGGTGGCACATCTCTTTGGGACTTGCTCCCGGAGTATGGGTTGGTAACTGACACACCGGAACACAGTGTAGCTCCTACAAGTGGTCCCAATGCACGTGAGATGGTTTCTGCATACTTGCAGGATAGCTATGTTTTAGGCAGAAACAATAACCCCATGGATTACTGGCAAACAAAACAGTGTGTGTGGCCAGCATTGACACGTATTGCAGTGGAAATCCTCAGTTGTTCTCCAGTAAGCGTTGAGTCTGAGAGGGTTTTCAGTGCAGCTGGTTATATTATCAATGACCGCAGGACACGACTATCAAGCAGCAATGTTGGGAGACTAACATTCTTAAAAATGAACCACCATCTCATACCATCCTAGTATCAGGTAACAGAAACCACATATGATGACAGACAAAGCCAGGACAAATATATTAACAGCAGCACAGATGAGGAGGTGGACAAGGTATGTGAAGAAGGGTTGCCACCATTTTCCACACTTGGGACCACTGCTATGGCCGATAAGTAATGTGTGTCAATAATCTGAGAAGGAGGATAGTGTATGACAATGGTAAAAATACATACACAAATCACACCATGCCAGTCCCCCACCACCACCACTACCATACACATCTGCCACATTGTAGGTTGTATTTTATTTATTTTTTATTATTTGACATCATGAATATGTGCCAGTGTCACAACAGGAAGTTAGTGTTGTGGGCAAAGGACAAATGCATTCTGCATGCTAATACATTTTTCAAGGCATATATTGTTGTAGGACTCAAAACTTTGACTTTCAGCCACTTATTTATAAACTTCAGCCCTCACAAGAAGTAATATTACAGAAGGAAATGTAGTACCTACAGGAAATATAGGCAAAAAAATGTGTTAATATAGGCGGAAAAGGAGGACATTTTTGCATAGGCGGAGAGGCAACATTTTTCATGGGAAAAGCGAAAAATTGTTACGTTTTTGCGAAAAGTCATGCAGAAAATTTTCCACACTTTTCGCCCACCCCTTGTGCTCACTTCCTCCTCCTCTGACTCAGTGGACACATACGGATTTTTCCAATTCCTCCTTTTATTATTTTGAAACTTTCTTAGTTATAGCAGTCCCTACAAGCCTCTTCTGCCTCAATTTTTCAAAAAGAACGCATCAGAACAGAACAGCACGTCTACCTCGCTCTGTAGCTGCTTCTATTGTGTTTCATTTCCTGGAATACATCACTTGTTTATGGTTAAAAGGCGTAAAACATGTAAATCAATGGGAGGAAACTTTCTAGCCATTGAAAAATAATTTTGACCAAAGGGACGAAAATGGGAAGATTTTAGTTGGCGGTTTTAAAGAGGATTTTCCAGCGAAAAAAACAACATGGTTTTCTCAGGGTTTCTTGTGGGAATACGGCGAGAGCTTTCACCCACACCTAGTTTACCTGAAAAAACTTGATTACAGCTTCAAGCTCTTAAAGGGTTGTCAAAACACAAAATGGCTAAACTGTTTAATAGTGCAAACATAACAGGAACACTAGCCTGCACCTTTCACTTTTGTTTTTGAAACTAACTGCCTGAAGAAATGAAGAAAATATATGACGAAAAATAAGCAAGTTAGACATTTTTTGGAAAGTAGACATTCACCTGCATTTCCTGAAAGTAGATATATTACTGCTTCTACTGAGGGGTGACTTGTCTTTCTACCCCAACCTGATGTACACAAATGTTTCCAAAATATGGAACCATAGGAAAAAGTAGAGCTATTTTACATTTCAACATCTTAAAAGATACTTATAGCTTTGGAAAACATGGAAGTTCCTACTGTAATCATTAGCTATGGCTCTTCCAAAAATGGTACCTCATTGGTATACGTCGAAATACTGTAGGGGGTGTCAGAAGCACAAAACTACAACAGTTGTGCATCTTTCATATATTTTTCAAATATGACTTGTCTGTATTAAAATGGTTGTAAAAAACAACAGAAAGGAAGAAAAATAATCTTGAAAAGTAGACAACATCTGCATCAAAAGATGGATCGCTTGCCTTTCTACCTATAGCCTGGTGTGCACAATTATTTCTGGAATTCATTCATTTCAAAGACACTAACATTTTCACCTCCGTGGAACTGTGTATTCAGTGTCTTCAGTTGATAGCGGCAACCTGGGAAAAATGGTACCCCACTCTATGGATTCACATATGTGTGATTCTATGGTTACCAGTAGAAAAAGGCCAGGGTGTCAGACAGTGTATATGTGGTTCTACCAGTAGAACAGGGCTTGGTTGGAAAAATGTGTAGTAGTTCTGTTACTGCCAGCTGGACAAGGTAGATGAAGCAGACAGTGTATGTATGTATGTATGTGTGGTTCTGTGGATACCAATGGGTCAGTGGTATCAGTATATGTGGGTATTTGTGCCTACTCTACCAGGAGGCAGTGGAACCAGGCTGGAATGTCAGAAATTATATGTGGGGGATTTGTGACACGAGGCATTGGAACTGGGCTATGGTGTGAGAAAGTTTATGTGGTGTATAAGCGGCTATCAGTGGGCAGGGAAACCAGTCTGGGGTCAGACTGTGTATGTGGCATCTGTGACTACTGGTGGCCAGTGGAACTAAGCAGTGAAGGCACATAGAGTATGTAGAGATATGTGACTTCCTGTGGACTATATAACATGGATTGGGAAGTAGGCAGTTGAACTGTATATGTTAGAGGGGTGTCCAAAGCATTGTGAAGCAAGGAATTGGACAAACCTGTCATACACAACAAGGTTATTTGTAAGTAAGCAATTATGGTGACTGGAAGCAATGATGGCTACTTTCCTTCCCATGATATTCCTCAACTACGTGTTGTCCGAATGTTCGAAATTATATCAGCAATGACACAAGTGGGCCTTTTTGTTCCTCCTACCTGGCCCAGAATTTTGGGCAATTCCAGGTCCAGGAGGAGTAGGTGAAGGAAAACAGTGATCATTTTCAGGCCATCATTATTGATCCCTTGCAGTCATGTAAGCAATAATACCAGGAAGCATCAGAAGGAGGGTTCTACTGTCGCACCTCCCTCTTATGAATACTAATATTCAAAATGTATTAAAACTGCAGGGGGATGGAGATTACAACCACATATCCAGAATGGGCTTGGCACAGTGGGTACCAGCTATGAGTTTTGATCTCTAGTTTTTAGTATATGTGGAATAAAACAGTTGCACATTACGCACTATCAAAAAACTGTCATTAAAATTAGTGAGTTTTTTTTTTTTATTTCATATAAATGCTGCTTTTTTATTTACTACCTTGACATATAACATAGCAAGAAGACCTGATGGTAGATGGACATTTTGGAATGGATTCCCCTCAATACTAAATGCCTAAGAAGAAGAAGACCAAAGACAAGATGGTTAGATGAATTTACCATATTTGTTGGTACACAGTGGCAACAAAAGGCACAGTAACAGTAACAGTAACAGTAAGTTATTGGAGGCTTACTCAGGAGACCTTCATCCTGCATGGATCAACAATGACTGAAGATAATGATGATGATTTTATATATATATATATATATATATATATATATATATATATATATATATATATATATATATATATACCACAGAATGTGCCATTTATCTTTAAACTGTTTACATTTCTTGTTCACATTTTTCTGTATTCTTCATTTGAACAGACTCCCAGCTCTGGCATTGCTGTACTTGTGTACTGTACTGTACATTGAATTATTCATTTGGAATATTAAGAAAATAAATTTGCAGTTTATGCAAACATGAGCCAGCTGTTGCTCTTTTTTGCAGCAAGAAAGACTGCATATTTTTAGATTTACCCTACTTTTATGGTTGCTTTTGGTATTAGATTTTCTGTTTTCTAGTCTGACAGTCTCTTTGGGGGAAAGTACGAGTCCACCAGCACAACTTATTTTCTGTGCTAAGAAATTAGCTTTAGTATATAGGCTATAAACAGCTACATCACATAACAATCCATTCCACTGCCTATTTCAACTCCAGCTCATAGTAACTTCCCCCTTCCCCTTTTATGTTGATTAGGACATACTTACCTTGTTTGTGTAATTGCTATTATTATGTACTTTATTCTAATAACTTGCATATACAACAGGGATTATGACAAAGTTTCCTGGGGACAAAACTGGGGCAAAAAATACATTCAGCTGCACAATATATATTAACCCTTTGAGTGCCAGAGAGGTATCCAGCACATTGCATTGCAATGTGTTGGTTACCTCTCTAGCACTCAAATGATTAATACAAAATTGAATACATTCTGGGACAAAAAAAATTAAATTTTTGGGCCTTATATATAAAGGCAAAATTGGGTCATTCTGGGTCAATTCAACTGTACCATAGGAGGCAAATACAAATTCATATTGATTTAAATGGGATGATGAATGTTGTAGTCAGCAACAGGTGAAGGTATGCAGGTTTCTCACTCCTAACCTATGCAATGTCAAATGTGATGAGCTCTGGATTAAGAATTGTACAAAACCATTTCTAGGTATCTGTATTCCATGCGTTAGCATTATTTATTTTGTAAACTAGTTTTTGAAACTCCTGGGTTTGCCCCTGATCTGTGCCTCCCACCTGTCCCCAAGCTTGTTCCCCTACCATCCCCTCAGGCCTGCTCCCCTCTCTTGTAACTCCTCTATACCATCCATTACATCTACTCATGCTCTCTTCTACCTTACAGCTCCTTCAGCCTGTTCCCATCTCTTATGAATCCTTTGGCATGTTTCTCTCCTTTTCAACTCCTCTGGACTTCTTCCATTCCCTTGTCCTCTTTGTTATACTCTTCAGTCAATTTACCTTGCCATTTCCCTCATGCTTCCACCTCCTGTGGCCCCACACTTCTTTTCCGGCACTTACCTGTCCCTCACGCACCCTCCTTACCCTTCCCTCTGGCCCACCCCAGTTTGATCAGAATATATTCAGATTGGTCCACAGCGGTTTCACTTAATCCCAGTTGCTAAATGACTTATTTACTGTCCAAAATATGCGCATGCATATCTCTTTATGTATGGTTCACTGTGTGACCAATAGGAACATATCACAAAAAACAAATTAAAAAATATTTCACAGTAACAGTGACAGAGAAGAACACTCACACAGAAATACAAATATAGCTATTGGCAAATCACTGACATCAGATTTGTCTGGCGCACCAAGGTGCACTGGTTGTCACCACCCACCAATTACATCAATTTTATGCTATATGAAAGCTCTATATTTAGGAAATCATATTTCACAAACAATATATGTTCATTTGAGCGTCTAATCACAGAAAAAGAAGTGCAGCTTTTTGGAGCATAGCAACCAAGATTAATGTCACCTTACATCAAAATAAGCTTATTGTTACCATTGAATTCTTATCAGCTGCTTATTTACTGTTAAAAGAGCATTAAGTGCAAGAACCTCAGATAACATTGTATGTATTACACATTTTCATTTGAACACCAGTATTGTTTAGGAGCAGTGGAGTTTGGCTGGCTACATGTTCAGATGCCAAGTCAGAGACCTGAACTCACAGAGCTGGATTTCAGGCATTGTGCCAGCAGAGCCTGGCATATCACTGATTTCTCCAAGCACATTCATCACTGACAACTGCTATCACTGTAGCTCTATAACTCTCTGCTTAATCCTTAAAATCACCAGTGCACATCTGTACTCCCAGAAACCAGACAGGTTCCCTGTTTAGCATATAACAGATTTGCTTGCTTGATCACCTTTTCATTTTTGTAGCACTTTCTGCCTCCTAAAGTAGATCTTGTGAGTTGTTCTTTTTTTCATATTTGTAATCATTAAACAAACTGATTTTTCCTAATTATATAATATATACAATACCTATGACTCACTTAATATAGGACTGGCCTCTCTATCATTCAAATGGTTTATAACAGGGATGAACTAAATAATTGTGTAATTTTGGTTTTCATGCAAAATGGCTGTTTTGCGATGTGGTATTTCCATCTAAGTATAGTATGTGAATTAACAGTCAACCACAGAAATTTTTCCAACCAAAAAAAGCAACAATTCAATACACTGATCTGATTATTGCACCCCAGCACCACTTCCAAAGTTGTCTAGTTCACAGCATCTTTGTTCTCTGCCCAATCTGCCACCAGACCACCAACAAAACCAGAAAGAAGATAACAAATGGCAGTGTTGCGTCCTATTTTATTGCTCCTGCTATTTCATCACCACGTAAGGATGCAGCTATGTGTCTTTGTATGCACAAGTTCATGCCCCTATGTGCATACACTGAAAACTTTGCATGCATGTGCCTATTCACTTACAAGTGCCATATGTATCAACATGAATATGCCCCTTTGGGAGCATGCTTACTCTTCATTTGCCCACAATGCCACCATAATTTTAAGACACCACATGCAAGATGGCCATGTAGTGAAAATATATTTTGTTTTCTTTTATAACCAATCTGGAAAAGTGTTCATATGATCTCCAAAAAAAGTTCACTTATTTTTAAATGTTGGCCACAGCATATCCCTGTCAAGGGCACTCATTTTGAACACATCTGCTGGATGTCACTCACACACTCCTTCCCTTCCCTTTTGCCACTAGCTGTGTGGGAAATAATTCATGGTAAGGTTTTCAACTGAAATGGAATCCAGGGTATATCTCTTAGGTAATTTTTACATTCTCTTATCTTATTAAACCCTATTATTTATTTTGTGGAGTCTGTTCCATAAATCTAAAATACTTTTCATAGAATAATGCTTACATACACTATACATCTTATTCTGCATCATGTCCTTTTACTCATGTTCTTTTATTAGTGTATTCCTGAACATTTAAGTCTTGAACGATATCATACCTTTTTTGTCTCATTGAGATTCTCATTGCTCAAGACATCATGGCATTTCATTAGGGAATTTTGGGGGGTTTGGGGGATGCTTTGGAGTATCACCTAATCATTGAACACTGGATCTAAATAGAGTCATGTGTTTGATCATCCATCCCCATCTCATGATGTAGCTGTTAATGCATAGTGACTTCACTAAACAGACACAGTTAGGAATATCCAAAGAATCCCAGAAGTAAAAGTTGGAAAGGAAGGAGGAACTGCGTCAGAGGCAATATCTCAGGGAGAGTCTCCCCTTCCCATGATCCCTGTGTTCATGCTGGGTGATCTATTGATCACTGTGAACTTTTTCCATTCAAAACAATTGAAGTTGATGGAATGGGGGGAGGATACAGTCATAACTCATGTCTCAACCCCCATTCCTCCTAATGGCTCACAGATACCATTATCTGAAATGGAATAGTCTTCACTTTGGTATTTAGCTTGTGGTAAATTCCAAAAATAAAAATGGCTATAGACATGAGGGTGCTAAAGGAGTCCCTATGTCTATCCTCTTGGCACATTTAGTACAAAAGTACCCTTTGTTTGAAAGAGAGAGTCTCCTTTTTTCAGAGAATGATACTCACTACGGTTAGTGTTTCTCAACCTTTTAATTACACTTACCGCTACAGCTGTAAACATTTTTGTAAGTACTTCAAAACCTGTAGTATATGCAAACACTAGTAAAGCACCATACTTCTTTTTTTCATACTGAATTTTATTTATCATGTATTGAATTTAAAAATGTAGATCTTGATTGTCATAATACATCTATTTTCAGTTCTAATAAGATACAAAAGTAGCAACTTTTTAGGAATGGGACAGGAAAGGGGAATATCTTGAATCTTGTCAAGAGAAAAGACAAACACTGACTCTTGCATAGAGTCACACAGAAACAGGCATATACATACACATTCAGACTCAAATTCACAGAAATATTTACTCACAAAAACACACCCATGCTCACACTCATGAGCACACAATTATATGCATTCAAATCTACTTTTGCACAGATGCATATATTAAGCAAACATGCTTAGATACATACAAACACCTATATATATGCTGTCATACCAACAGACACTCAGGCATAAATCCACAGATATGTTTACTCTCACTTATACACACATCCACACAAACATGCACACACACTCAAAAACAGATATATTACTATTACTGCACAGGTACATACCCCACAAAGACTCCCACTTTCAGGCACTGTCACACAGATGCACACTTACACAAACAGATACATTTACTGCTACTACACAGAGACATTTTCATCCACAGACACCTGCACACACATACTCCTGGTTGTATGGGCCCCTATGGTGGGGTGAGAACTGACACTAGCTAAAGCTGGATAAAGTCTGTTCAATAAAAATTGAACTTAAAGGGATAGTAACACTTCGTTTTAACTTTATTTTATTTTGTAGGCATTAAAAAAACATGAAGAATGATATAAGTCTTATCTCTCAAACCTTTATGGTTTATGAGATATTCACAAGCAAAGTTCCCCTCCCCGCCCCTTTTTCCTAGTGTAAGCCATCTCTTCTCAGATGTGAGTCTGGTTGTATGACAGTACAGATAACAGAAGGGGACAATTTTCTTTGTATGAAAACAATGAAAGCCCTTCCCCCCTTGAAAAGTTTTTCAGCTTTTTCCATTATCTTAATTGAAGATTGTCCCTCTCTGCAGTCTACCTGGGCATCTCCCTTCTTATCTGGTTGAACAGGGGGGGGGATACTTTGTTTGTGAATATCTCTTAAACCATAAAGGTTTCAGAGATAAGACTTATATCATTCTTCATGTTTTTTTAATGCCTACAAAATAAAATAAAGTTAAAATGAAGTATTACTATCCCTTTAAGTGGTGAAGCAACCAGAGACATACTTCTCAGCCAGGTATACAGGTATTGACTATAGTTGCTTTCCACCATGAGGCCTACTAATGTAATGCTTCATGCCTTGCATCGGACATAGGCAGATGGATAAATGTGCAGAAGAATGATAACATCTCCATGTTCTGGTTTAATAAGCTGAACATCCTGCACTAACCCTAAACAGGAGTAGGTACCTGCAATTTAAAAAAGTTGGGCTGTCATTCCTGATGCTTTAATATTGTGAGTATGCCATGTGGCAAGCACCCCTGCATGTGTAACATATACCCCCAAGGGTACTTATACCACATTATGAGCAACTAGGCTTTAGGGTACCTGTGCATAGAGGTTTTGTGATCAGCTGGCAATTATTTAAAAAAATATATATTTTTTGGGTGGGGATTTAAAAGAGCCTTGCAAATGGTGGTACTCTTGGGAGTAATAATGTTGTATGATCACATGATCACCCATCACTAGTAGTTAGGGTGTATTTACTCTATATTAGTGGTTAGAAGGCAAAGAGGGAACACTATCCCCTAATTTGGAATGAAACAGACACCACTTTCATATAAAGGTACTCCAAAATGATAGGAGATATGCTAATCTTACAACATTCATTAATGTGGAGTATGACGGGGGCAAAGGTACAAACATTTGAAAGAAGAGGTGCCCCTGTTTCAAACTAGAGTACACATGCTTGTCTTCTGTTTTCAATACAATTGGTGTGAAATTAAAATAATAATATTCAGAGCACTGTATGAGTGTCATAGTTTGTGTTCCTGGCATCTCCTAGAGTATATCTGCTCATAACAATGGTTTCATGTTTTTCAAGGGAGGGAAGTAGCTTCTGAATTCACTAGAAAATATCATGGTTTTCAAAGATTTTAGAATTTTTAAGTGCTTTAAATGTAACAAGATGTTTTGGATCTGGCTTTGTTCAATGGATCAAATTATTGTATGCCTCTCCTCAGGCTAGAATTGTACTTTGTATTATTGATTCTGATCTGTTCTTTTTGGGGAGGGGTACTTGACAGGGGTGTCCCCTATCTCCTGGTCTATTCGCCCTGGCTATGGAGCCCCTGGCGTCCAGGCTTCGAGATGATCAATGCATCGTTGGTTTTCCTGTTGGGGAGGGTGTGACAGTTACCTCAGTTCAGCGCCTGCAGCGACACTGAATGCGTTGAAACATCACTTCGGCTTCTACCCATGCATCACTCATGGTCCCTGGTCTGGGCGCGCTTGGTGAGGCTATTGGCTGTCCATGTCCTCTGGCTAAGATGTTTTGTCGCTCGATTTGACGCAGGCACGAGTCGGGAGATGGACGCATCCTGGAGAGATGCGTCATCCACTGGCATGAATCGGCATTATGACACAGGTCTCTATTTAATTACTTTGTGTAGTTCCTCCTCCCAGTTACTTCCTGGGTTGAGCTTTAAAAGGGAACTGAGTGCTAACTCAGTTGCCCTTGCGTTGTTGTTCATTACAGTTCTATTTCCCTTGGGCTCTGCGTATGACCCGGCTTGTCTATCCATCCATCCTGTTGCTGACCTGTGGCTCTGTCTGACTATTCTGCTGCCTTCTCCCTGTGTATAGCAGACACCCAATCTGGTGCAGACCTGTGGCTCTGGCTGACTACCTGAACTGTGTATGACCCGACTTGTCTGACCATCCAAATTGATGACCTGTGGCTCTGTCTGACTATTCTCTTGCTTATTCCAGGTATTTAGTAGACACGCAGTCTGGTGCAGACCTGTGGCTCTGGTTAAGACTTTCCTTCCTGTTTCATGGAGTGAGACTGGGTTCTCTCCCCGTTGCATTGCTTAGGGGAGTTTTACTTCATTGGACTGATGGCAGGCTGTGTCAGTTTTATCTCCCTACACTCTACCACCTCTGGGAGATTCCTCAGCCTACTCACTGACTGCAGACAGGAGTCAGTTTGCCTCTTGCTGCGTCTCCTGCTTGCTTTCCCGTATTCAGAGACTACAGGGGCGTGTGCCTGTTTCTGGTAGGGGCTCTCCCTATTAGGCAGACTCCTATTTCTGAAAGAGTTGCTGACCTATAGTGGGACCTCTGTTTCTTCTCCGTGTTATTTCATGATCATTATTGCTATTATTGTGATTACTCTTCTTGTTATCATTTTAATAAATTGTTCATTTTTACTATACCGTTCTGACTCCTGATTTGTACTTGACAAAAACTGTGACAGATCTAAGGAAAAACTTGCTCTTTATGCAAATGATATTCTTCTTTTTCTGGGCAATGGGGAGAGATCATTACCAAGAGTATGGGAACTGGTGGAGAAATTTGGCTCCTTCTCTGGTTTATCTATCAGTTGGGCATAATCATCTATACTACCCCTTCAACACACATTAAATAAATCGGAGGTTGATGTGAGACAACTACAGATAGTGTCAGTAACTAAGTACCTGGGCATTAATATTTCCACTTTCTCTCATACCTTCCTTGAGGATAACTTGGTCCCTCTAATAACTTCTTTCCGAATGAAGGCTAGGACCTGGATGAAACTGCCACTAAACGCTCTGGGTAGAGTCAACTTAATAAAAATGGTCTTTTTACCAGAATTTCTGTATATTTTTCAGGGTACTCCATTCCCTATTCCTATGAGGTACTGCCCACTGTTACAAGTATTCTGGAAACAAGTGGTAACTAAAATATCATCCATTCTTTCGCTCTGTATTCCAATATTGCCCAAATTATGTATCTTTTCCATTGCACCAGATGGTCTACTCTCCCCACATCAGTCCACATTGATCTGGGGACATTTGGTCATGGCTAGGTAAATTATTGCATCAAAATGGATGTCGACTGAGACCCCCTCGTGTAATGCTTGGATTCAGCTGGTCCATCAAAATGTACCCCACTACCAATTAGTCTATACTCACAGAGTATTAACCTCATCACTTCCTCAAAATTTGGGATCCATGGATCTTGAACGCTTAGTCTTGTCTTAGTATGTCATACATTATATATGCTATATTTTACTGTCCCTTTATCATACGTTTTATTCTATTGGAGCTTATTGCCTTACACTGGGGGGAGGGTGTGCTCGATCTAGAGATGGAATAGCAGTAGCTTTAGTTTTCCCTCCTTAGAGGGTTTGTTGTTTTTCTCTTAGATGTTTGTTTTAAATGGAAATTTTTTTTAGGGAAGCTGGTTCTTATTATTTTGTCATGATTGCAACATATGTACACCTCTTTGTATACGCTAAACTTTTCTGATGTAACCATTGTATGACTATATTATTATTTAATACCTTCTTCCTTATTAATAAAAAAAAACTTTGGAAAAAAATGTAACAAGATATATTTTGTATTAAGCAAAAGCTTCTACAAACTTTTGTGCACATTACCCTAGGGATAAAAATGCAAGTGATCTCTCATATAAAGTAGTCAGTTTTCAGAACAATATGACTTGTTAACCATATCTTCATAACTGTAATTATTATGGTAATTTTAGGTCAGACATGTCCTAAAACTATAGGGGCAGTTTGGTGGTATGACAGTCCACATTTGGGATGTCCTTGTTCATAAAAACATAGTATCTCCTGAATACAGCAGGACATTCCATGAAATTTGAAGATTTTAGTTTGTAGAAATGAAAAAAATATATATTTATCTACATTTAGAGAAACGTTCTTGTAATATTTATGCACACTAGTCCAAAGGTAAAAATCCATGTGACCCCCTCATTTGAAGCAGTTTTGTAGTTTCTACAGTGATATGCCTTGCCAACCTTTTCTTTATACATTTCATTAATATCTATATATTATAATTTTACTCAGGAAGAGTCTAGATATCTATCCTGGTATAAATTAAATGGTTTGAAAACATTTCAGTACTTTTGATTTAGTGAAAAAAGCATCTATTGTTGTTATATCTCAATCTTCTAGACATTTCATAGCAGTCCATCAGACAGAAACACAAATAAATCTTCACTCAAGTTGAAATTTTAAGAGAACAGTATTTCATGTTTCTTTCCCACTTATTTCTGCCATGGTACCTAACTTCCAGTGGAGCGTTCTTGTTGGCGAACTACCCAGTTCCTGCTTGTTATGGGTGTTTGTCCGTTGTGGGCGTTCTGCTGTGTCCCTGGCCGCATTGTCATAGTGTTCCTATGGCGTCCATGTCCCCGTGAGGGGCTGTAGTACTGGAGCCGCATGGCGCGACCTTTTGAATATTTACTTTCCTCGTTTCTGCTTTTGTCTCTTTATCTACTTCAGAGAGTTTCCCCGCCCTGCTGCTTCCGGTTGGGCTGTCTTTAGCCTGGCTCACTCGTTTCCCAGTGGCCCTTGCGTTGGTGTAGTCTGAGCTCACTCAACACCTGCTACCCGGCCATTATTACTTCTACTAGCGTTCCGTGTATGACCCAGTTCTTTGGCTGCGAACCCATTTGTGTATGACACGATTTTGACTGCGAACCCATTTGTGTATTACACGATTTTGGCTGCGAACCCGTTTGTGTATGACCCAGGCATTTGGCTGTGAACCCGATTGCATATGACCCTACTCTGTTGAGTTTCCATTTTTTATCAAGGGTACTGGTTGCGATCCCTCCTCAGTGTAGACCTGGTATTGGCTGCGTTCCCATTCTGAGCATTACCAGGGGTTGGGGTGTGCCTTCCCGGTTGTGGACCCGGCGAGACTTGCGTTTCCACTTGCCTTGTTCTGATTCGCTGTGCACCTGTAATTACGACTATAATTACGACTCTGCCTTTTACTCCGGTCTTGGTCACTGGCTATCCTGGCCTTACCTGTGGGCATATTCATTCCATTTACCAAGCTGCTCAGTGTCGCACTCAGCTAGCCACTTCCCTACTAGGCGACATAATTGAGAGCTTGGTTGTCCATTGCTTTCCTTGGCCAATAGACCTGCTGAACTGCTGGCGTGCGTTCAGTAATAGGAGTGGCATTGCTGCCGAGGCTTGAGCTCGCTATTGACGACTGTGGTGCTGGTCTACGTTCCATATAAGCAAGTCTTCAGGTCTGGAGTCTATCGTTGGTTCAGTGTTGCGTCTAGTGTGCTTATTACCTGAGGATGAGGTACCATCCATACCTTACCTGTGTTATAGGGGTTCTGGCCATTCTCTTGGAGGTTCATCTGTTCCAGTAGTCTGCTGTACTCTTGACGTCTTCAGTTCCTGAAGTCCCGTACCAGTTCTTTGGATCAAGATTATTGTTCATATTGAGTATATTTATTGCTGTGTGTTCTTGTTTTGTTTCACTTGTTATCTTCAATAAACCATCTTCACCTTACTGAACCGACTCAGAGTATTCCAGTGTCTGTTACAATTTCATGCCCAAAATGTAAAATGGCGCAAAATGTGAAGACCAAAAATAGTGCCTTTTATATTTAATTGATAATTATTAGAGGAAGACGTACAAGTAAAACTATAATTTTGGTGTTTTGGATTTGTGACGTGACAAATGCAGAAAATATGCATTTGCTAGCAGAATGAAGAAAACATGCATTCCATACAGTTGTTTGTCATTCACTTTTTATGAATTCTGTGTTGATTTCTCTGCTATGATAGGTGGCTCTGGCAGGTATCCTTTGAAAATGTTGCACACAAAAAAGCATGCAACATAAAGGTGCAATAACCATGTCGCTGTGATGAAAAAGACAACACGAGAATCTCGCCCTGCATCAAAATTGTGAGATTCTGGTGTCACCGCATTAAATATTGCTTCAACCCTTCAACCCAGAGGAGCAGGTAAAAAAGCACCTCAATCTGATTTCTAAATATTGCTGAGTTCTGCAGAGAATGCAGACAGGATTTTTTGTGAATCTTGTGTTAGGGATCCATCTTAGGTGTGTAAGTTATAGCTGTGAAGATAGGAGAGGGGGATCCAGTGAAGGAGCATCAGCCCTGGAGAAAAAATCATCTAAATCATCAGCAGGTTTATGATTTCTCTCTGCTCATGTTGGACATGGTCTAGAGGGATCAGTAGAAGTGGGTAAGAATATCTTTATATTAAGTGCAGGTAAAGAGTAGACTACCTCCTTGAGTAGCCCTCCATACTTAATTACCTATGGCCCAGAGAATGGAAATGCTGAGAAAGGAGAGCTAAACAAAAATTAAGCAGTAGGGGGACTATTGACAGCTGTAGTTAATGCAATACAGAGTGGTGCAGCAGGTGCAAACACAGCACCACTCAACACTCAATGCAATACAGGGGGCGACAATAAGTAGCAATGAGGGTAGATTTGATGCAGTACAGACTAGCTAGGAAGCAACCAGTAGGCCTCCAACCTGCCACATGATGCACCCAGGCCTGAATCCTGGACAAACAGAAGGTGAGCGGTAATCTGACAGCCACAGTAGACATCTCCAATTCCAAGGACTAGGGGAATACCTGGGAAGCTGCTGCCATCCCAGTTGTGCAGCTGGAACTGCATATGGGGCAATCAGTGTCCCGGATGCATCTGGAAACTCCTCCGGTCAAGCCTCCTCTCGGCCACAGAGATCGCTTCAGACAGGAGGACAGCATCAGCTTCTCCAGGGGTGACACTCTCAGCCCTGGGTTGAAGGGTTGAAGAGACATTTAATGTGGAGACATGAGAATCTCAAGCTTTTTGCAGGTCGAGATTCTCATATCACCCTTTTCATCATTGTGACATGTTTATTGCGCCTTTGTGTCCCACACTATTTTGTGTGAACCACTCTGGTAAACCATAACCATCTTCTAAATGTTCAGTTTCCGCTGAAAATAAATGGTGTATGTTATGTGTGAGTTTTACACGAAAATGTCACTGAAATTTATGTTTGACAATATAGGCAGCAAATAAGGGGTTAATATACTTGAAGCCTTCTATAATATCTCTCTCCATCCTAATTTATATACTGTACATTTTAAATTTTTGAGGGCCAGGTGGGTGCACAACGCACAGACAGGGGATGACCTAAACATGCTTAGATATCTAAATGTAATGGTAGCTAGACAAGGTCTAGTTGACCTCTTGACAGAGATCGGAGTCTGACTGAAAGCCTCTGCTGCACTGTTGCTCAGGATCAATGCTGGAGAATGGAGAATGGAGTCAACCTCAAGTGAGTCCTTGTTGTGACTTATGGTGGTGGTGAAGGTGAAGACTGAAAAACTGAGTTTCTGTGCACAGTAAAGTAGGGACAGGATCAGGATGAGTTTAGCTACCATTTAATGGACAGCAAAAGCTTACAAGACTTATCCAAAACTTAAGGACATATTGGAAGACTGGAATTGTGTTGCTATCAACAGCCACAGGGCAGGTGGATCTGGTTGTTCAGCAAAGAAGAGGCTGAAAGTCAACACAGGCAGATCAGGTTTGTAAATGAAGAGAACAGTGTTTCTTTAACCCCTTAAGGACCCTTGACGTACCAGGACCGTCACGGTCCTTGAAATACTCAAGGACCAATGACGGCCATAGTACGTCACATACTTTTTACTTACAGTGCTCTACCGGGAGCGCTGTAAGTAAAAATAGGGCCTGAAATTGACCGCTCCAAGATCGGAGCGATCTCTATCAGACCCCATAATGACGCTCCGATACATGCGACAGGTCACGTGTACCGGCGCGTCCAAGTGCTCCTATGCGGTCATTATGGGATGGAAATGTCCCAGGACCCCCGGTCCTTAAGGGGTTAATTTTAATTCACAGAAGTATTTACAACAGTTTCAGCTGAACTAACTAAATAAATAGGAAAATGAATACTAGAAACTTCATGTAGAAAATAATAGAGCATCATTTCTGGAACACACTATCTGCACTATAGGGGAAAAGTAAAATTTAAGTTATTTCCACAATATGGTGCAGCTGGCAAATCTGAGAATTGCTCATCTTTTGCTTTCTGCATAATACTTTAAGTCACAATTTTCATGTTCAGATAGATCCAGTGGATCCAGTGGAGGGCCCAAAAAAATGTTTTCACCAGTGTCCTCCATTTACTAAAAATTCACGGATGACAACAATTGCAAATTTTTTTCAAAAAGTGAAAGTTCAAATTTTCCAAGGTCCACAAATGCACACATATATTGTACACACCTTTATACCAAGTAATATAATTGGTCAGCATTCTGTGCTTATCAATGGATTCAATATAATGCAAAATCTGCATGCATGCAGTTCTTATACAAAGAAATATCACACTTTGTAATAATATTCTGCAGGAAAACAATTCATATTGTTGTTTGGGTTTTTATTTTTCACAGATTATTTATCTGTATTTCTTTCATAACGGACGGGCATACTTAACCTCCTCAAAGCCTTTTTTATATTGTCATTATAGTAAACCTCACTATATCATTCACGGCGTATGATGATCTGAAGGATATGGTCCTCTTTTGCAGTCCTACTGAGGTCTATAAAAATGAATAGCCTTTTTGTAAATCAATGCATGACATCAGCATCATAATGCTTTTATAAAATATAGTGTGCCTCAGAGCCCTTTCTTGCTTACTATGACCTGTAGAATTCTTTTAGAGGGACTGAATTTGATAGCTAAAAAGACAGCAATGTTATGAAGAGATGATATAGGTGATCTTACATTTGTGGATTTGAGCAAGGGACTTGGAAAGTGTCCAGGACAAACCTCAATTAACTAACTGATATGTTCCTGCACTACCACTCAAAAACTACACTATGTATATTAAGGAAGTTCGTCAGAAAGCACAACATTTGCAATTATAGAACATACCAACCACACCGTAGGGGTGAAATAAACATTCCAAAAAGTCCGTTCTTTTAAATATATCTTTTAACACCTGAAATACTTGTGACATCTGACATCTAGTACATATTTTAAAGAGCCATTTAAATCAAATATAACTTCACTTTTCTTTATTTTATCTTAAGATTCACCGCAATATTCTGTGTTAAATATATTTTTTCAGTTGCCCAATGCACAGACACACACACACTCTATACACACCTGCACAGGAACACACATGCCCAGACACACAAATACATATTGTTGACAGGGAATATAAATTATCTCTATTCACAACTGATTTCTTAATCATAACACAACCAGAAAAGTCCCTTACTCTTGGAACTCTCTCAGAGGAACTGGAGAGATTTGGGGTGGTAACAAGATTCAAACCATGCATAATGAAACTATCCTACCCTAACTTTATTTCTTTCTTGTTTCTCATTTTTCTTCAATAACGTTCTTTTGAAAAATGAAAAAAAGTACCTGAAATGGATTGATAATTGGACTGTAGTATAACAAGTTATAAACAAATTATAACATTTTGAAACATGATCTTAGGTGGGATTATGCTGCAAAGGATATCCAGAAACTGAAACAATGCGTTTTTCTATTTTTTCCTGTTTTCTTGTCCTATTGGAATTTTATTGGAAATGTGTCAATGTTTCACCTACTTCTAGCACATGTGGATCCTTAGATTGGTGTATTCAGTTTTCCTCAATCAAACAAGCTTGTTTCTATTCAAAAACAGATTACAAATGCAAATATATATTTTGCTGACTGAGTGTTGACCTGGGTGGAGTCTGAGGAATGAATCAGTTGAATCAGTTGAACAGGGAATTTGCTTTGGAGGGTTTCTTGACTGGTATTGGTGGGACAATTAATAAAAATAAATCAATAAAATAAAATAAGAAATTTGTATGTAAAGTGTTAGAGACAGGAACCCCCTGACATAAGCTGCCACTGGGGTAGACTGATACTTGACGTAATAGAGTATTTTGTAGAGGATGATTTGTTAGATTTATTTGACTTAGATTTACTAGAAGCACAAGCCCTGAATAAACTTTGATTTGTAGGACTTAGACTTGTTTGGCAAAAGCTCTAAAGAAACATGGATTTGTATGACTTAGGCTTGTTTGGCACAAGCCCTAAGGAAACATTGGTTTGTAGGATTTAGGCTTGTTAGAAACAAACCCCAAAAATTGTTTATTTTTTGTATGACAATTGGGTTTTTTTTATTCTTTTTTTCTCAAGCCCTGAGAAAAAACAATAATGCCCTACTGGCCTAGTGCCAGCAAGTCATGTCGTGTTGGCCAGTGGCCACTGGCCATTGTCAAATGCCCTGATGTAGATGTGGAATTTATGACTGCTGTTCTTGCTGCTGCTGCTGTTGCAGAGTGTTTTAAGCAGCAGGATGATTAGGCAGCTCAAAGGGAATGGGATCAACAATAACAGTAAAATGAGTGATGACTGATGAAGGTTCCAATTGCCACTACTAGCTCCAGTGATGTGCCTGAGGCAGTATCAGCACAATAAGTAGCCCCTGTCTATGTAGAGAAAAGAAGAAGATGGGCAATAATTCTTCTAGACAAGCCCCTCCTCCAAAATCATGGGTGTGTTGTTACTAGAATAGAAACGTTTTTCCCTTGAGAGCAGGAACTGTGTATCACGGTGCCGTGATTGCTGGCTTTTGCTGTCAGTCAGTTGTAAGAGCTCTCCATTGGCTGCCTGTCATTAGTCCACCCAGTTTTGCCTATATAGACTGAGCTCAGGCACCCTTTGGTTGCCCTTTCATGGTGTCTCTATGTCAGTGGTCACCTGCCCTTGGTTCCTGTGTCTTTGGGCCCGCTTATGCTACCTATTGACAGTGTCAGTGTCTGTGCCCAGACGTCAGTGTCACTCCTGAGTGTTACCTGTTTCCGTTCCTGATCCAGTTTGGCTGTCATTCCTGCTTCCATTCCTGATCCGGTGTGGCTGATGTTCCTGATTCCGTTCCTGATCCGGTTTGGCTGTCGCTACTGCTCCAGTATCCTGTTCTGGCCTGCTCCTGGATCCGGACTGACATTCTCCTTATGACTATGGTCGCCTGGGTGACATTCTGACTACTAGATTCTCCTTAGGTTGCCTTCTAAGTCTCGGTAGGGCCTCCGTGTTCTCCAGTACGCGGTACTGGTTTACTCCATATCACCGGTTGCTAGATGCCTCCATTACAGCACCGGTAGGGCCTCCGTGTTGTCCAGTACGCGGTATTGGTTTACTCCATATCACCGGTTGCTAGCTGCCATCATTACAGCACCGGTAGGGCTTCCGTGTTGTCCAGTACGCGGTACTGGTTTACTCCATTCACCGGTTGCTAGCTGCCTCCATTACAGCACCGGTAGGGCCTCCGTGTTGTCCAGTACGCGGTACTGGTTAACTCCATATCACCAGTTGCTAGCTGCCGCCATTACAGCACCGGTAGGGCTTCTGTGTTGTCCAGTACGCGGTACTGGTTAACTCCATATCACCAGTTGCTAGCTGCCGCCATTACAGCACCGGTAAGGCTTCCGTGTTGTCCAGTACTCGGTACTAGTTTACTCCATTCACCAGTTGCTAGCTGCCTCCATTACAGCACTGGTAGGGCCTCCCTGTTGTCCAGTACGCGGTACTGGTTAACTCCATATCACCAGTTGCTAGCTGCCGCCATTACAGCACCGGTAGGGCTTCCGTGTTGTCCAGTATGCGGTACTGGTTTACTCCATATCACCGGTTGCTAGCTGCCTCCATTACAGCACCGGTAGGGCCTCCGTGTTGTCCAGTACTCGGTACTAGTTTACTCCATTCACCAGTTGCTAGCTGCCTCCATTACAGCACTGGTAGGGCCTCCGTGTTGTCCAGTACGCGGTACTGGTTAACTCCATATCACCAGTTGCTAGCTGCCGCCATTACAGCACCGGTAAGGCTTCCGTGTTGTCCAGTATGCGGTACTGGTTTACTCCATATCACCGGTTGCTAGCTGCCTCCATTACAGCACCGGTAGGGCTTCCGTGTTGTCCAGTACGCGGTACTGGTTTACTCCATATCACCGGTTGCTTGCTGCCACCATTATAGCACCGATAAGGCTTCCGAGTTTGTCCAGTACGCGGTACTGATTTGCTCCTTTACACACCGGTTGCTAGCGGCTTCCATTACAGCACCGGTAGGGCCTCCCTGGTTGTCCAGCACGTGATACCGATTTGCTCCACAATACCATCTATGGCTGATGCTACCTAGGTTACAGCACTAGTGGGGCTGTTTCCTCAGTTATTGTGTTAGTCTGCCTTGTCCGGTATATTGGCCTCATTCATATTGTTGTGTCTCTCTCCAGGCTGCCTTGCCTAGTATATTGGCAAGGCCGGTAGAGCCTTATTCATCCTGTGTTGCGAGTTCCAGGCTGCCTTGCCCGGTATTTGGCAAGGCTGGTAGAGCCTACTAAACTGTATCATTGTATGAGTTACTATTTTGAACCTATCTTGTGTATGTCTCATATATGTATGTTCAGGACCCGTGAGGGTTCTTATTAACTTTTCAATAAAGTTTGATTTTATCTTACTCTGTGTCTGAGAGTCAAAACAAACCGTGACACTGTGCTTCTCATCAGCAACTGAAATGTTCACAGTGAGGGGGCACAACTGTATCCAAACACCATGACACCAGAAACCAAGTACTGCTGCTGTCACTATACCCCTTGTCCACACATGACAATTTTCTGACAGTTTAATAGTATTGATGAACCCTCCCTGCCACCATCTTAGCATATTCTGTGGGATAGAATCTCCTCAGATGCCGTTTGATACCCTACTTGCTATTTTCCTCCACCACACTGCCATGTGTGGACACAAACTGCCAAATCCTAACATCTACAGAGTGGCTATCATTTGGCAGGGGAGGTAACGATGGAGGAAGTGGATTGGCAGAAGATGTAGTTACCCTAGAGGAAGAAGGCGATAGTGAGCTAGTTGTTTTACTCATCATTGAACTTCCAGCTTCTGCCTGGGTTTCTCTATTCTTTCTCCTCTTTGATCTCCATCTTGCCTCTTGTTGCCTTTCTGGAGAGTCAGGGGGTACATCAACAGTGGCGCTTGATTTCTGTGGAGGGTGTTTGCCTTTAACATGTTTGACATAAATATCATGGTGTCTGTGTTTCAGGTGTGTTTTCAGGGTGGTTGTGCCAATGCGTGTTCCCTCCTTTCCCCTTCTCACAAATTGCTCACAGTGCCATTGGTGATGACTGCACTGTGCCTGCCCCAAGACAAAAATAGCCCCACACTGATGACTTCAGTGGATAGGGATAGGGATCAGGTGGAGAAGAATGGCCTTTTTCTTAATCTCCTCCACATTCCCCTTCATTGTCTTGGGCAGGAGATGATGTTGCTGCTGTTGCTGCTACTGCTTCAGAATCATCACTGCAACTAGGACCAGGAGTATTGCAGCTGCTGGTTAGTGGAACCTATCCTAGTCTTGCATCTCTTGTTGACCACATTCCCACTGTGTCCACGGTGGTCTATGGCACACTAGCCTTCTCCTCAGCATCCTGCTGCCCTTGCAACTCAGCAGCAGAAGGAATTTCCGCAAATTCCAAAAAGCTCACTACTGGTAGTGGTGGTGATGCCTATCCTCATCCCTTCTCCCATTCCTTCTGAGTTTGGGCTAAAAAGACCATCAATATCTCTTTCACCCCAGTTTCTCTAAGCGCTGCTTCTGCTCTATTACAGACATCTCATATCTAACAAATTTGACAGAGGGTCCCCTAATGTCACACTTGCCATTTCATGGTGACATAAAGAAGATAGACTGTCAGCAGTAGCAGCAGGCACAGGCAGCTGATCTGTGCTCCTGGTGGAGGTGGTGGTATTGATGCATCTGCTATTCACCACCAGTTCTAGCTTCTTCAGGATCATGTTCCACCTGGACAATGCACTGGCGGTACTGCTTAGGAATGGCAAGTGTGACTGAGGGTCCCCTGCTGTCACACTTGGCATTATCTACTCATTCTTTCCCTCCTGAGTATTAGAAGACACACTGGCATCAGGTTCAGCACTGGTGGCAGCAGGTTCAGTACTGGCAGCAGGCACAGTACTGGTGGCAGCAGGTTCAGCACTGGTTGCAGCAGGGGCAGCATGTCTGACAGCAGGCACAGTACTGGTGACAGCAGGTTCAGCATTGACAGCAGGCACATCACTAGTGGCAGCAGGTGCAGCATGTCTGGCAGCACGTACAGCAATGGTGGCAGCAGGGGCAGCACGTCAGGTAGCAGGCACAGGCAGCTGGCCTATCCTTCTCTCACTACTACCTTTGCCTTCCTCCCTTGACATTAATTTCCTCAAGATCCCTGGAGGTGATTTAGGGGGAATGGACACCATTGGTTTTGTAGTGTTCACTTCCTCCTCCTCGACAGATTCATGGACATATAAGGGTCCTTCCAGTTCCTCCTTTTATTATTTTTAAACTTTCTCATAGTAATATCAGTCACTATGAGCCTCTCCTGCCTCAATTTTCCAAACAAATCACAGCAGAACAGCACAGCATGTCCACCTCACTCTGTAGCTGCTTCTATTGTGTTTCACATCCGTGAATACATCATGTTTTTATAGCAAATAGGCGAAAACCACATAAATTAATGGAAGGAAACTTTCTAGCCATTGAAAAAATGGCAAAGAACTTTGGCCAATGGGCAAAAAATGCAAAGATTTTAATCACTGTTTTTAAAGAGGATTTTCCAGTGAAAAAGTGGACAACAATGTGGTTTTCACAGATTTTCTTACTGGAACACGGCGAGACCTTTCGCCCACCCCTACTACTAGTCCAAAAGTCAGAATCCTTACCTGGATAACTTTTTTAAATCATGGTATCATCAGTGTTAGACATATAACACATAAATACCTGTACTGAAACGAAGCACAGTGCCTATCTATAAACTGTTAGAGGAGGTTCCTCAAAAAGTCTTAGCCTGAACAAGCAAAGATGCCAAAAAATACACATCATCATCATCACAGCTTCTAAGTCCAAGTACCACTCATCCACACACTAATAGTGTTGAGTAACCAGCATCAACTCTCTGCTGCTCTTGGAAGGTTCTCTATTCTTCATCCTCTTTGATCTCCTCCTCACTTCTTCTTGATTTTCTGGAGAGTCAGAGGGTACAGAAACAGTGGTGCTCGATTTTTGTGGTGGGTGTTTGGCTTTAACATGTTTGACATAAATGTTGTCTGTGTCTCATGTGTGTTATCAGGGAGGTTGTGCCAAGGTGTGTTCCCTCCTTTACCCTTCTCACTCTCCTGTCACAAATTGTGCACAGTACCATTGTTGAATACTGCACTGTGCCTGCCCCAAGAGAAAACTAGTCCCACACCGATGATTTCAGGGGGGAGGGAAAAGGTGGAGAAGAATGGCCTCTTTCTTCTTCTAATCCACATTCCCCTTCATTGTCTGGGGCAGAGGATGATGTTGCTGCTGTTGCTGCTACTGCTTCAGAATCAGCACTGCAACTAGGACCAGGAGTATTGCAGCTGCTTGCAAGTGGAACCTATCCTGGTCCCGCATCACTTGTTGACCCCATTCCCACTGTGTCCACGGTGGTCTGTGGCACACTAGCCTTCTCCTCAGAATTCTGCTGCCCTTGCAACTCAGCAACAGCAGGAATTAGAGCAGTTGAAAATTATGCAAATTTCAGAAGTTCACTGCTGGTGGTGGTGGTGCCCATACCCATCCCTGTCTCCCATTCCTTTTATGTTTGGGCTAAAAAGGCCATCAATGTCTCTTCCACCCCAGCTTCTCCACCAGCATCATCACTACCACCACCAGTCCCTCCATGCTGCTGCTGCTCTATTACAGTCATCTCACTGTTGGTTGGAGGAGGTGATGAGAAATGTGAAAGAGAATCACCTAATGTCACACTTGCCATTACTCTGTGACCTGTAGAAGGCAGAATGGCAGCAGTAGCAGCAGGCACAGGCAGCTGATCTGTGCTCCTGGTAGTTGTGGGACTATTGCTGCTAGGTAACAATTCTGCTTTCTTCAGGATGATGTTCTATCTGGACAATGTTGAGAGGGGAACGAGACTCCCATGGTCAAGAGAATCATGTGGGCTCCCTTGACCACTAGTCTGGATGCTCTCAATTGCTTCCCTTATCACTTCCCTAACACTAGTATCAACATCTGCTTTACCATCACTGTTACTATTACTACCACTAACACCAACAACATATATTTCAGGCCCTGAGTCTTCCTCCTCACAGTCCCTCCTTCACTCCTAACACTAACAAGCTGCTGGACCTTCTAAGTAGTAGTACTAGCACTGGTGGGACTGCTTGGGGATGGAAAGTGTGACTGAGGGTTCCTTGCTGTCACACTTGGCATAATTTTCTCCTCCCCCCCCTGAGAATTACAAGACACACAGACAGCAGGTTCAGCACTGGTGGCAGCAGTAGCAGATTCAGCACTGGCAGCAAGCACAGTACTGGTGGCAGCAGGGGCAGAACTGGCAGCAGGAGCAGCTCTAGTGGCAGCAGTGGCAGCACATCTGACAGCAGGGACAGCACTGGTGGTAGCACGGGCAGCACGTCTGACACCAGGCACGGCACATCTGGCAGCAGGCACAGGCAGCTGACCTGTCCTGCTCTCACTACTACCCTTTTCTTCCTCCCTTGATATTCATTTCTCCCAGATCCCTAGAGGTGATTTAGGGGGCTGGATGGCACTGGGTCTGTAGTAGTTACTTCTTCCTCCTCCTTAGACTCAGTGGACACATAAGGGTCCTTCCAGTTTGTCCTTTTATTATTTTTAAACTTGCCAATAGTGATAGTAGATCACATCAGAAGACAGCAGATCTATCTCGCTCTGTAACTGCTTCTATTGCGTTTCACTGTAAATCAACACATTTTTATAGTGAAAAGTCAAAAAACACGTTAATCAATGGGGAGAAACTTTCTAGCCATTGAAAAAATGTCAAAGAATTTTTGCCAATGGGAAAAAAAATGCAAATATTGTAATCACTGTTTTTAAAGCAGATTTTCCCACGATAAGTGAACAACATGGTTTTCGATGAATTTTCACGGTAACAGAACAGGACCTTTTCTCCCACCCCTACATAGCAGGTGCCCAAAACTATGCTCCAAATTCTAGATGAAGTCCTGTCAGGATTATTACCATCCTGTGCATCTATATTCCTTTCTATACATGATAGTCCCCTATTGTAGCAGCTAAGTGACAATGCACAGGTTGTCTATTACATACATACTTTAGTGCTCTCAGCAAATATTGAGACACTGCTTTCAATACCCACTTCAAAATTGTAAAATTAAAAAGTATTGGACTCAGGACTGAACCCTGTGGTACTCCACTTGTAAATTTAGAGCAAATTGAAAATGTTCAGTTTACAACTCTCTGTATTTTATCGTTTAAGCAATTTCCCTGCACAGATATGGTCTCCCAAAGAGAGCCCTTTAATTTTCTGATGCACTTATCAAAGACTTTCTCCTGTGCATGTCCCTCTGTATTAACTCACAAATGATTTGTATCATCCAACCAGGTTTCAGCGAGCAATTGCAAGCATTTATTTTGGTAGATATGCATCTTTTGAAACATTATCTATTTGATCTTTAGCAGACTTTAACATAAACACCTCCCTATTAGCTAAGTTAAAGGGATAGTAATACTTAAAATGTAAAAAAAATATATGTTGTAGGGTTTATCCCCCTGAGTAAAACAAGAGTACTCCCACTGCTGAGAGGTCTTTCATTCAAAAGTTATTAATTTTCAAATTTGAATTTTTTAGGTGCAATATCACAGTGGCCTGAAATTGTACAGTGGCGCTGTTGCTACATGATCCTATGGACAGCTCTGGTCCCAGGATCATAAATCTTCATAGGATGGTGTAGCAACAGCGCCACTGTACAATTTCAGGCCACTGTGATATTGCATCTAAAAAATTCAACTTTGAAAATTAATAACTCTTGAATGAAACACCTTTCAGCAGTGGGAGTATTCTTGTTTTACTCAGGGGGATAAACCCTACAGCATATATTTTTTTTAATTTTAAGTATTACTATCCCTTTAACCTGCATTCCCCCACATGCTTATGTCCTTTCTCTAATCCTACGTAATCTTTAACAAGACTGTGCTTTAATCCTTAATTATGGGAATAAAATTACAAATGTGGAGGGCAGGTATCAGGAGAGTTGTGATTAATTTACACTAAATTGCTGACAAACTAAGGTTTGTCAGCAAAGTTCCATAATATCAGACTCCTAATGTGAGTGCCTCTCCCATTCCTACCAGAAGCCAATATAATGCCTCAAGTAAAAGGACAAAGATCCATAGTGCCCAAAAAAAAGGTACAAAGATACATAAGGCAGTATAAAGATACCCACTCCAACTAATATTAGGGCTGTGATTGGGCAATCAATGTCTTAATCAGTTGTTGCAATGATGACATTTGTATTCATAAGGCAGTTCTAACAGGTATGTGACAGAGGAACCAATCATTCACACCTCAATCCACTAGTCCTTATCAGTCAGCCATGGGCATTTTCTCCTCATTAGATTCAATTGAGATAGGCCTGTGCATAATGAGTGAAATCCCATGTTGGGATGGTACAGTTTAAGGTGTGTTTTCATTGCTGTTGACAACAAAGCATTCTGTAAGTTCCATAAACTATGTGTCATATCCCCACAGAATGGTAGTGAAAATGTTTACAAATAACAGTTTCTCATTGAGTCCATCCAGTGAAGGTGTACATAGCCTGACAATCCATCTCCTTTCAAGTTGGTATAATTAGTTAGCTCAGTCTCCACCTCTCTTTAATGGCAGAACATGGTCTGTGATTAGGCATCTGGAGAGCTGATGGGGTATGATTCTTTTCTATGAAATGTCATGTTACAAGTCTGACACTTTTATTTCATTCAGCTAAGGTTTTTTTTGCATTAAGGCATGATGATTTGACATTCTCTATTTAAATGTAAAGTAACCTCCTAATAATGACCCCAATTTAAAGGGATATTAATCTTTCACAAAAACTGCAGCTTCAATTAATCTTCATAGTACTTGGGCCATGGATAGTGTTATTTCAATACTTTCAGAGTTGTAGTTTAAGAGTAATTGAATGATAAAGTATCCCCCTACCACCCCTTTTACTGATGTAGCACTGCTCACCTCAGAGCAGCAAGACTGTCCAGATGGAACTCAGAGAGGGACGATCTTCAATTAGCATAAGTGAAAAACATGAAAAACCTGTCAAGTGGGCAGGGTTTTCCTTATGTTCAAAGTTAGAAGATTGTCATTTTCTGTGAGCTGTCTGGTCTCAAGACCAGATTCCACATCTGAGGGGAGGTGGCATACACTAGGTAAAAGGGCCAGGACGGGGATACTTTATCATTCAATTACTCTTAAGCTACAACTCTGACAATAATGAAATAACACTCCCTATGGCTCAAATACTATGAAGATGAATTGGAGCTGTTGTCTTTGTGAAATATTACTATCACTTTAACTTTCTATGACCATAATATCCTAATGGTCCATATGAGTTTTTTCCCCTCTGGTGCTTTGGTTCAAGACACAACATTTTCACTGAGTTGTGAATGTTATGTCCATGGAAGCAGACTGGAGCATGAAGAGTGTATTTTCCTACATAACCCTTAAGGACCAAAGGGCTGTGCAACATATTGCAAAACAATGTGTGGGGGGGTATCATCACCACATCTCAGTACTCTGCTAAGTCCTGATTGCCTCTATCCTATGTGAGTACATCCTCTCTTTTTTCTAAACCTAGGTTGGCTTATTTTATTTCTGGGTATCCATATATCTGTCTGTCTTGTTTGTATTTACAGCATATCTGACCCTGAAGCTACAGATAGAGCTATTCTTAAGAAAGCTACCTCCAAATCCAAGCATGCTATGTTCTACTCCTGTGAACAACCAGCCTGGATGTGCATCAAGGGAAGTTCTGTGGATCCTGTATCCAGCAGGCTGTTGCCAATGACAGTTCTTCTTCTATGCAAGATTTTATGTCCTGGTTAACTCAGAATTACAACTCACATTTGACCAAATTAGGTGTTCCCAGTCACAGAGCCAGCATCTTGGCCCTGGACACTGAGTCATCAGGATCAAAGGTAGATGGTGAACCCGTATGGGAAGATTACTTTGAGGAGGAGGGTGAAGTGTCCAACAACGCAGACCTGTTTCCAGTGAGGGAGGAACACAAGCTTGTCTCAGCTGTTAAAGCCATCATGAATTTAGATGGTAAATAGTCTGCTTGTAGAAAAGACTAACTTTTCAAAGGTTTCTCCTGCCAGTCAAAGGCTTTTTCAGTCTTTGCCTCCTTGATCTCTGACGAATGGTGAGTACTGAACCAAAAATTGGATATCTCTAGGATAAGACAACTGTTTCCCTTTGACACTTAGGATGTCTGGAAATGGGAAATTTATAAGGTGGGCAAGGCAGTATCCAGGGTAATTCATTTTTCAGCTATACCATTAGAAGAGGGGTTTAGCTTTGATAACCCTATAGTTTGGAAGAAGAGGCAGCAATGAAGAAGGCCTTTGATGCATCCACTAGCCATTTTTTCTATTGCAGTAGTTTCCTTGGCTCGCTACTTGAGAGTCTGTTGTCAGATCTTCAAACTATTCTTTCTGCTAAGGCTTCCATAGAAGACATCCTGAATAAACTTTCAGCAGTGAGAATGGCAGTAGAGTTTCTGTGCAATGCTCACTAAAGTTGGTTTGCATGAATGCAAGAGCATCTGCTTTGGCTGTGACCGAAAAGAGAGCGATTTGGATTGGTAGATGTGGCATCTAAGAATCGCCTGTGTACTATGGTCAAGAATTGGAACAGGTTCTAGATAAAGCAGATTCTAAGAAATGTCTCCCTTCCAGATGTACATTTCCCCACTTTCATAAAGAAATCTCTAGGGATTTTTGAATGCACCACAAGGAATCCAGTTTTTATCATCCATCCAAGGCCAAATTGCCCCTAAATCAAGGCTCCTTTTAGATCCCATGGCAGAGGATTATCTCCTTCATCTTCTTCAGCAGGTCGTTGGCCATTCTTTTTCTGATGCCAGGATTTGCAGGGACTTGCACTTCTTGGAGGAGATTTTCCTCTCCACAAAGAGACCCGTCACCTCTGACTCCTGGGGCCTTCATTTGCTTCTAGAACATTATTGGTTCAAGTTTCTTTTCCTCTGCACCATTATTTCAAGACCTCTTTACCACTTTATCCGATACTTTTTTCATGCTATAGAATATTTTTTCTGCTCCCAGGTTCTCCTCCCAGTTCCTATTATACAGGAGAAGAGAGCACCTATTCCTCCTCTTTTTTAGGTAACAAAGTCTCCAATGGGGTACCGTCTGATCATAGACCTCAGGCTGGGAAATAGATATGACACCAAAAATTCAGAATGGAGTCCCTGACACAGGGGGATTTTATGTCCACAATAGTCTTAACAGACGCATACCTTCATATTCTGATTCATCCCCCTACCAATGTTTTCTCAGAGTGGCAGTGACTGTGCAACAAAACATTTCCAATTTCAAGCCCTATTGTTCGGCCTACCTTTGGTTACATGAACATTCACCAAGATGCTGCTCTTCTCAGACAACGAGGCAGCTTTGTTATCAGTGGCGTAACAATAGGGGTCAAAGGGGTCGCACCTGAGACCGGGCCTGTCACTCCAGGGGTTCGGCCGCTCCCTGCGACCCCCTCGCCATGCTCCCACAGCAACTGTGTATCAGCTGCAGTGACCGTCGATCTAGTAATACAGAGTGCTGGGAGATAACATCATCTCCCAGTGCTCTGCATTATTGAGAACCACGGGGGAGCTTCCACTAAGTGTGGAAGGAGGCACAGATCACTCTCATGATGCCATGCCTCTAGATCACCAGGGACTCGAGGTAGGAGCATTGTAAAGATATGTATGGGGGCAATGTGCAGATATTGGGGCAATGTGAAGATTGAGGGGCAATGTGGAGATATGGAGGCAATGTGAAGTTTGAGGGGCAATGTAAAGTTTGAGGTGCAATGTAAACGTTGAGGGGCAATGTGGAGATTGAGGGGCAATGTGGAGATATGGGGGGCAATGTGGAGATTGGGGGTCATTGTGGAAGGGGCAATGTGGATATGGAGAATGAGGGGCAATGTGGAGACTGAGGTGCAATGGGGCAATATGGGAGCAATGTGGAAATTGGGGGGCATTGTGGAATGGTCAATGTGGAGATTTGGGGGCATTGTGGAAGGGGGGTTGTGGCGATGGGGGGCCAGTGTGGTTGGGGGGGCCATGGGAATTCTTGCACCAGGGCCTGGTGGCTTTTAGTTATGCCTCTGTTTGTTATACATTGGACTTTTGGCTGGTAAAGGCTCATTTCTCATTCATCTTACAGGATCATCTTACAGTCCTTATTCCTTACTTCAGGACTTGGGTTGAAGCATCAGTTGGAACAAATATAACCTTGCCCCTTCCCAGAGGGAACGTTTTCTGGCACTCATCTTCAACTTCACCAGGGGCTATATTTCCTCACAGAGGTAAGACAGCACAATATCAAGCAGAAGATTTGGAAAACTCTTGAATCCCAGTCAGCCAGAATCAGAGAGCTCATGTCTGTGTTGACTCTCATGTCATCCTGCATCACTGCAGTTCCTTGGGCTTTCTCCACCTTCAGCCTCTCTAGTCTTTCATTTTAGAGAAGTGGAACAGACAGTCATCCTCTCTCAACCTATCCCTCAGAGTTCCACATCAAATAAAGAAGTCACTAAGGTGGTGGCTATCCACCAGCCACCTGTCACCGGGACTGCCTTGGCACATTCCAATCCACCATGATGGATGCCAGCAGCTTCGGTGGGCAACTCATCTCCACAAACTCATGATTCAAGGAGTCTGGATATCAAAGGAGTTCAAACAATCTTCCAATTTCAGGGAACTCATAATGGTATGGAGGAGACTTCACCATTGGCATCATATGTTATGAAGCTTGGCTGTTCTCATACAGTCAGACAATTAGTCTGTGGTTACCTATCTCAATCTACAAGAAGCCCAGCAATTCTGAAGCTTTCCATGACCATTTGTTCCTGTGTAGAAAGCACCTTATTACATCTGTCTGCCACTCAACTCCGGGGCAGCTTGAATCAAGCAGCCGATTTTCTAATCCAACACCAGTTTATTCCTGGGGAGTGGTCCCTTATTCAGGAAGTATTCCTCCAAATATTGCATGCATGGAGTTTCATAGACATAGATTTGATGTAAACCTGGAAGAACAAACAGACAACATGGTTCTTGTCTCTGAATCTGGAGGATCACCCAGACATAGTAGACGCTTTCATCCAACCATGGAAGTTTCATCTGTGGTACATTTTCCCCCCGCTTCCTGTTCTACAAAAAGTGCTGAAGAGGGAAAGGGTACCACCCTTTCCCTCTACAGCTTCTTCAGCACTTTTTGTAGAACAGGAAGTGGGGGGAAAATATACCACATATGCCCCCTTCTGGCCCAAGCGGACATGGTTTGGAGTTGTGTGTCATGCTTTGACTTCTTTTTCTTTTGACCCAGGTGCTGCCCATTGCCTTCCATATTTGCTATTGGAGGACTTCAGGTTAAATATCCCTGGGCCCTGCCCTCTTTTCCCGAATTTTCAAGCATCAGTGCTGATGCTCTTGTCTCCAATGGTCTTCTGGTTCCTGATCCCTGGCTTTGTTTCATGACTCAGGTCTGGCATTATCCCTTTGGCTCCTGACACTCCTGGTAACTTGGCTTGTTGTCTGACTCTGGCTTTCTTACAGGTTTCTTACACTCCTGGTAACTCGCATGTCCTCTGACTCTGATTATCCCTGATAATCCCTCTCGTTCCTGACACTCCTGGTGACCCGGTTAGCCTTACTTTGCTTTTCATTTGTTGTCTTACTATTGTTGAACCTGCTTTACCTGGTTTCCTTGTTATCACTTCCTGTACCGTTTTTTTGCTCTGTACTGAAGGTGTCCGGTCTCTCACCGTGGTACCCCACCTATCTTTGTTCTTAGAACGCACAGGCCTGTCTGCATGTATTCTCACGTTCGGGTTTGGGATGTGATTACCAGTTCTATTGTTGGAGGATTTTCTGATCACGGGTAGAGAGGATTGGCAAACGACCTTAGCTTCTCTCTCTCTCCTGCTGGTAACTTATTTTGGTGCCATGCTTATCTGGGAGTCTCAACTGATCCTAGCTTCAGTCCAGTAATGGGGTCCATTGTGGCTGCAGGTCCACATCCGATTCATCATTGGGAGGGTCTCCTCTTGATAGTGGGCCTCTGGTTGAGGGCTCTCACAGGTTCTTTGGTATTTGGTCTTATCCCCATAGTGGGCTCAGTGAATAGGCATTGGTTGGTGGTCTTATCCACCTGGGATACCAGAGTCATCCAGTCACCAGTAAAGGCTCTTATTCCCTTCAAAGCACAGAGACATCCAGTCATTTATTGGTGGCATTATCCCACCTGGGATCCCAGAAATAGTTAACTAACTGCCTGTGGTCTTATCCAACCTAGATCAATTAGTCCTGCTTTATTTGGTTGATGTTACCAGGCCTCATTGTATTGCAGTCATATAGTGTCTGGGCCACTGATATTTATTCCAGTCCTTTATCTGCTACAGGGGTCCTACCTGACCACCTGGGTCCTGGTATCTCTACCAGAATACACCAGTATCCATCCTGGTCAGCGTCCCAGCTCAACTGGAATCAGACATCTGGTTTTGCAGCCAGCATCTTTATCTGGTTTTGGCGGCAACAAGAAACTAGTGTGGCCAGCATTTATCCTGAACTACACACCCGAGCACCGGTCTCAAGTTACTGTGGTGAGGTGCCCATCTGACTTCCTCTCAGATCAGATCTTCTTCAGCAAGGACGACTCCTTCACCTCAACCCATGATTCCTCTCCCTGATGGCCTTGATGTCGAATGGCAACTCTTGAAGCTTCAAGGCTGTTCAGAAGGGGTTACTGAACCTTACTACACAGCAGAAAGTTATATCTATAGGATACTTAAAGATGTGGAGGACTTTTACTAGGCAGGGCTTCAGCCTTCCACGATTAAGGTTCAAATTGCAGCCTTTGGATCCAATTCACCCATTGCAGATCATCCTCTATTATGGAGAATCACTAGAGCCATATCCAAATTACATCCTAGAGCTTCTCTGCATGTCGCTCTTTGGGATCTTGCTTTAGCATACAATGGATTGACCAACCATCCCTTTGAACCTCTGGACTCTCTGCCTCTAAAAGTTTTGACTCTGTAACTAGTTTTTCTGATAGCCATAACATCAGCATGGAGGACTGGAGAGATCCAGGCTCTCTCTGTCTTAGAACTTACTTAACTTTCCATGCAGATAGGGTAATCCTCCTGCTACACCTGGCTTTCTTCCTCTGAAGATCCTTCCATTCATTGTTCCCAAGAGGTGGGCCTGCCTGCCTTCATTCCAGACCTGGATTCTGAAAACAGTGGTCTTCTCAGCATGCTACATTGTAAACAGTGTCTTCAACTCTATCCGGACCACTCTCATTCCAGGCAAAAGTCGTCCAATTTGCTTCTTTCCTTCTCCTGTCACTATGGCGATGAAGAGGCTACTAAGCAGTCTATTGCTTCCTGGATTAAACACACTATATTTCTTACTTATACCACTGCAGGGGTGGATCCCCTATCCTCTGTGAAAGCACACTCCATGAGAGCCATGGTGGCATTTTGACCAGAAAGGGCAGAGACTTCCATGGGCCAAATTTACAAAGTTGCTACTTGGAAGAGGTCCATACTTTTTGCAAGCATTACCTACTAGACATCTCACTGCAGAGGACCCTTGATTTGGGCATTGGGTTCCACGAGGTGTGGAATCTTAAAGCTAGTCCCTTTTTTCCTTTGTTACATCTCTATGGTGTGCTGTTCTGGACATCAAAGAAAGATGAAATTCTAACTTACCTTGCAATTCCTTTTCCTTGTTAGTCCCAGAAAAGCACACAGTTCTCCCACCCTATTAAACTACTAGCATTCTTTTGTCTTTTTTTTTCTTTTACACTGATGCGGGTTAGGAGGAGGACCCTTTTAAGGGGTGGATTATTTTTAATTTCCTTTGCTTGTTTCTTATCCTAGGGGGAAGAAGTCTCTCTATGGTGTTCTGGCAATTAGAAGAAAAAGGAATTCCCAGGTAAGTTGGAATTCAGCCTTTGTACTCTATAGTACAGTTGATGTGATCCAGAATTCTTCAACTTTCACTTTGTACATAGAGCTCAGAATTATAAAGCCACCTGATCTACTTATATTTAACCATTTAAGAACCAGATATGTGTGAAATGCATTATTTACAATTCATTGCACATCCCTCTGATTCGTAAAGAGTGAATCACTGGGGAGCACAGAACTCTGATGGTCCTCTGATTTCTTTTCTTTCATATATAAGTCTTTTACATGGCAGAAACATCAGCCTCTGATGAAGGAACCAATTTCCTCAGTTCCTGTTCTGTCTGCTGCTGGCAGCTGCTGTTCATAGCTCTGCATTGCTCTGCTCAAACAGATATCAGCCAAAGCCATGTAACATCCTTGTTCCTCTGCCAGTGCTGGCCAAGGACAGAATCTTAACGAGCGAGTAGGTGTTTAATTAAAAGCCTGTGACAGAAACACTCAGAGACGGTCAGCTAACATACTTAGAATAAATGGAGTTCATAAAATTCAAAGAGCTAAGTGTCAAAATGATGTTATTTATACCTAGCTCTGTTCCAAATTCCATGTATCAGGCGTCTATCATTCTCAGGTGCAGCAATGAACAGGGTTTTCTTTTGTACTTTGTAACATTCTGCTACTGTAACATATTGGACAATGCTAATGATAGTGGCTTTCTATTAAAAGCAGAAAATGTTGGATACAAAATAACAAATAGAAAATGTATAAAATTTTGTTAATAAAAAGCAGCTTGTTTAAAGCAAAATTAACAACTCTTAACAATAACCCCTCACTTAACTATGACCAGAAAATCCTAAAGCCTCCTCTGAATTTTGCTCTTGTGCCTTTGTTCAGTAAGTCCCAGATGTCATGTCTATAAAAGAGGATGACAGTTTTTAGAAGGACCACAACATCTGAAATTGTGCTTACTGAACATGGTAATCATAACCTTCTAAATAGAGAGTATAGAGTCAATAAAAGATGATTTTATACCACTGGCAATACCCTCAGAGTTATGGGAACAAAGTTTTCATAGCATATATCTCACCCATTTCCTCTTGGTTTGCTGTTCAGATCATAGAGACATACACCACTGAGTAACATAAGGGCTGTCAAGCTTACATGAGGCTTCTATGTGATTTTGATGGAGAGGAAGCTCAAATGAGCACAGAGTAATGTGCTGATGTCATCCAGCTATGCATATCTCTGTAATCTGCACAGCAAACTGGGAGACAACTGGTGAGTGATAATCTATGGGTACCACTTAAGGACCAGGGGGTTTTTACACCTGGGGACCAGAACTATTTCATTTGCTGAGATCACATGTACGGTTCACCAAGAGAAAGGCTGAAACCGACTGTTCCCATCATTCCCAGTCAGTTTCAGTCTCCTGGCATGATCCCAGCATACCTTCAGGCACATAGTGATCATTTAACTCATGACTTGCCAGGACCATCACTGGTCCTTAAAAGACCAAAACTTGTGATGGTACTGTCATGTGATTAGACATTAACGGGTTAAAGGGGCCTTTTATGGTCCAACATTTCCTGTTTAAGGACCAGAGCGTGAGAGCAATGCAGTACGCACTCTTCTGTTTCTTATGCACTCTGTCACATCCACCTCTAAGTACATGACATTGAGGACTAATTGAAGCTGTTCTCTCCAGCTTTTTCTCTTGAACAAAGGCCTGATTAAAAAAATCACAGCGGACTTTCTAGATTTTCTAGCCATAGTAAGGTAAGTGGGTTTATTAGTAGAAGGTATTCGTTCCCTTTTAACCCTTGAGTTCAAGAGATGTCAATTTAATCATCTGAATGCTAGAGAGGTATCCAACACAATGAAACACAATGCATTGGATACTCCTCTGGCATTCAAAGGGTTAAGCCCCTTTTGCATCCAAGAGATTATTGCTATAAAAAAATGTACATATTTATAGTTATTATACTGGTTAAGACTCAAAAACAGGTTAACTCGTGCTCAATTTGGAAATTAATTTAGCCAACAATATAGAATATGTAAAAACATCATTGAACTGGAAATAGTGCCGAAACGTACAACAAAACTGATAAAGGGATTGCAGGATCTGAGTTACAAAGAGAGACTAGCCAAATTGGGATTACATTAAGGAAGAGACATCTAAGGGGTGATATGATTACTATTTAGCTGATCTAAGAACAGGAGGTCATCCATTAAGAGAACAGGTTATTTGAAATAAAACAAAGGCAGGGGTATTTTACAGTATGGAAATCTTTGCCTCTGGATCCTGTGCTTACTGATACTGTAACTGTTTTCAAAAAAGTAGTGGATACCTATCTAGCACTGAACAATATTGAGAATTATGACAGTTGGCTTCAAATCAGATAGGATGTTGATCCAGGGAAATAGTTGACTGCCATTTGGAGTCAGGAAGGCATTTTTTTTACCCACTTGGGGCTTAATTGGGCTGGCTTGATAAATACATGTCTTTTCAGCCTCATCAACTATGTTCCTATGTAGTGTGCAGGTTACTGTTATCCTCCTGTTATCATAATGCTAATCTTCATAGTAAAAACCCATGTAAACACCCAGCAAGGTCAACTTAGCCCTTCATCCTTCCGAGGTCAATAAATGAGTACCACTGATTGGGTAATAATAACACCTATCATTTCAGCTGCAGATTTGGTTAACTCTGAAAGCGTGTGCTGAAAGCACTTTGAGTCCGACTGGAAGAAAGGCGCTATATAAATATGAGTTATTATTATTATTGTTACTCAACTCTACAGTTTTTTCTTATGTTTTGTCAGCTTTATGTACATCTCTGCAGAATCCGTTGCATACCTCCCAACATTTCCAAGACGGACACTTTGGGAGCATGGCTGATGGGTGGGGAATTAACAAAACATTTTAGTTTATTTCATGACGTATACACACCACACAGTCTGATCTCCTAAGGGTAGGAAAAAGGCCCAGAGAGATTTAGGCCAATTTAAGTAGTATGGCTTTTTTATAAATATATGAATTAATAACTGTAGCCTTTGATTGACCTGCTCCCATTCTCAAATTTCCCCTTAAAGGCCATAGGGATACCAAATTCTAGGTTGAGTCTCACCTAATCTGGGTTCTGCTTTCATGTCATCCTGTCTTCTCTCACTGTAAAATGGAAGACAACTAATTTTGGTCATGAAGACGCCCAATGCCAGAATGAAAGGTTCTATGAGGCTTTCATGAGGTTGAATTTGGTGCATGGATTGTATGTTTATATCTATGGCATTGTAAAGGAGAAGTAAACCTTCTAATAATAACTCCCAATTCACCTTAGTATGGCCAGAAAATCATAATGTCCTGAATGCCCTTATGCCTTTGTTCTAGAGATAACACCTTCAATCAGTCCTGAATGCCATGTCCATGGAGGAGAACATGACAGTTTGTTCATACTGATGTAGGCAGCATGCTTGAGTCTACTTAAACCTTTAAGGACCATAGGGGTGCGTAAAGTATTGTGAAGCAATGCACTGCACATCTCTCTGGTCCTTAAAGGGATAGTAATGTTTCATAATAAAAGCAGCTCTAATTAATCATAATAGTATTTGGGCCCTGGAGAGTGTTATTTCAATTCAGTCAGAGCTGTAGTTAAAGAGTATTTGAATGGTAAAGTATTCCCCTCCCGCCCCTTTTACTGATGTGACATTGATCACCTCACAACAGCTGGGAGGTGCCCTGGTAGACTGCAGAGAGGGGTAATCTTCAATTAAGATAAGGGAAAAAGCTTTAAAACCTGTCAAGGGGGGCAGGATTTTCATTGTTCTCAGAGTAAGAAGATTGTACCCTGCTGTCTTACAACCAGATTTCACATCTGAGGAGAGCAGTGTTACACTAGTTAAAAGGGGCGGGAGGGGGATACTTTATCATTCAATTACTCTTGTACTACAACTCTGACAGTATTGAAATAACACTCTCTGTGGTTCAAATACTATGAAGATTAATTGGAGCTGCTGTTTTTGTGAAACATTACTATCCCTTTAATGGGAGGAGCTGAATCCTTTTATTTTGCTAGAGACTTCCATTTCTGCCCCCACGAACAAGACATCCAGAACTGATTGAAGGTGTTATCATGAAAGTCCCCTATTTATTAAGATGTGAATAAAAAAATGTATATTCATTATGAACATTAAAAATCAATGGAAGATCAGAGAGCAGAGAATGGGTGCTTCACAAATGAAAAACTACTTTTAGCATGTATATTGCCTCACTTGAATTAAAAACAAAACCATATAGTAAAAAAAAGCCATGAAAAAGATCATGAGAAAATGGTTTTCCCAGGCAAAAGATGAAAATGAGCAAACACACTAACTTTCCCACCTCCAGTTCCAGGCGTAAAGGGCAAATGCCATTTCATAAATGCCTACAGATAGTAAGGTCTTGCATGAATATATATATTAATGTCCTCAGTAGAGGGAAAATGTTTACATAGATAGATACAAAATGTGGTTACTTCTCATAAAATGTCCACCTTTCTTTAGGGAATTTTTCAGGAAAGTTTATTTATATGATATATTATACAATTTATATCCACAAAATGGCTGACTTCAAAATGGTGTCATTTGTTCAATTCACACATTCTTCTGTTCCTGGTTCACATAAATCTAGAGAAAGAGATAGATGCTACAACACATGATCATGTGCTACCTTTTTTCTGCAATAAATGGATGCAGTTATTTCCTAATGATTGTACACAGTGTCCCTGTAGACACGCAGGCAATTTAGACCTTGCCAGATAGCACTGCTCCTTGCTATATTTCAGGAGCAATGCATCCTATTGTAAAATTCGCAGCAGAAACAAACAATGATACTTTATTGCAAAGCTGTTTTACTGTAATGAGCATTGTGGGGAATATTGAAAAAGATCCTTTGCTGAGCCAAAGCTGAATTTGTAACTCATAAAGTGTCTTACACTGAAATTAACATTGACCTTTTCAGTGATAGACTGGTCAACCCAAAATGTACCACAAAAGAAGTTGCTATGATTATGTTTTATTTATTTTTAAACAGGGTGTTTTTTAGGATGTTGGGATAATTTTAAGATATAATTTCTCTGTTGATTAAAGCTGAGGAGAAGTGTTGGGAAGGAGCAAGAAGAGATCAGTGAACAGGAAGCTCCTACAACTGAATGTGACATTTTGCACGGACCTTTAGAAGGTGTCATTTTATGCCTGTTTTCTCTGCTTGAAACTTATCAAGTGATTCAAACCTATAATTCTGAGACTTGTTGGCGCTGATTATAAGACACTAGTTGAAGAGCCCGTGTACACGGGCCACAGTGCCATCCAGCAACCTTTGGTGCACAGAGAAGACTACGGTCTGAATTTGGAGTCCCACTATGTCGTGACGTGGGCAGTCTGTACTGTGCATGACTGCAGCGCGAACAGTCGCCTCTACTGCGCATGACAGCTTCTGACAAACACACACTTAGCGAATTATTATATAGGATATTTTATTCTGCTTCATATCACTCTTAGAGTCTCTTAGATTGATGTATTAAGTAAAACCAGAGTAACTGCACTATCCTATATAATAATTTGCTAAAATGTGTGTAACAAAGCAGTCATGCGCAGTAGAGACTGTGGCGTGTGCTGCAGTGATGTGCAGTACAGACTGCCTGTGCCGTGGCTGATACAGAGCTGGACGCTCCGAAGGAGAGTCCAGCTCTGTATCAGCCGTGGCACGGGAAGTCTCTGCTGCGCATGACTGCCCCGCGACTGGCTGGCAGTGGCACTGTGGCCTGTGTAACGGGCTCTTCAACTAGTATGGAATAAATAAAAAAATCTCCCTTGATGAAAATGAGATTTGAAACCAATTGAAGGCTAAACCTCCAATGCATTGATTTGCAATGTGCTGGAGACCTTTCTAGCCTTCAAGGGGGTTTAAAGCCTCATTTAAATAAATAGAAATTTATAGATTTATTTTTGATCCAAAAATTCTCCAAATTCCTTTTAGTACATCAGCTTTTTTTTTTTTTTTTAAGTAAAAGTGTCCAGATTAAAATTTTCTTTGGATCATTTTTCTAATAGCAACAGGGTTGTGTTAGCTATCTGCCTAACTCAGTAATCATCCCTACCAATTCACATCTCAAATTTGCTAAATTTGAGACAGATCTGTAAAAATAGCCAAAATCCTATGAATCATCAAGGATCAAAAATGCATGTTTTGCTAAATTAAAATATCAAAATAAACCAAAAATAATCTATATGTAATTATCATACAATCAGGAATAATTTCTGAAAAATAAAGTATCTGTATTACGGTATGTGACATATTTGTTTACTTTTTGGAGAAAAACTACTAAATATGATAATGTATTTTTTTAAAAGGTACAGTTATAGACTATCCATAAGTACCCCCCCCCAAAAAAAAATAATCTTGAATGTAATTTTTCTTATTCTGATGATGACAAAAATCTGATTCATATGAAGATAATGTATAAATATTTTTAGAGTGAATTAAAATTTGGGAGAGGTCATTTTAGAATATCACAGTGGTTTTGCAGCAATGTCATATCAGTTTCAATGTCTGGACAAGTCAGTAGCAATAGAATGTGTTCAATTTGATCCGCAAACCATTTAGGACTCATTGGCGCATCATTAAAAAGAAAGAATGAAATTAACTCGTAGGCATTACTTATAATGAACGATAATACCAGAATTCTCAACGCCAAAAATACTCATATATACACATGCAATCTCTGAGCCATGTTTGTGCTTTCCAGTGGTAGGTATAATAGGAATCAGGACTGTGTAAAATGCTTCTTTGCAGATTTATAATGAGAATTGTAGAGAAACACAAAGGCGAACTGTGTTTATTTTCCCAAGCAGTTTCATTTCCTGTGCTGTCTAAACATTTAGTTATTTTATGGTTGGGCTACGCTTTTCAGTCTGTTTGTCTGAAAACGTATTTGTGAATGCACCATTAGAGGCAAGACACAGAAGGACTGAGCTGTGCAGAACGGACCATTTTAACTCATCTACAGTTTACTCAAAAGTTATTTTGCTGTGCAAGAGTGCATCAAGACCACCTATTGATTCTGTTTCCTCACTGAGGATGCTTATGATCCCTCAAGCAGAGAAAGAGTGGCCTGTGGCACAGCAGGAGTCATTTCATTGCCTATGAATGAAGTCATATTCCTTGTCAGGATACTATTCTTGGTAGAGAGAGAGGGGATGCTGTCTTAACCCTTAACCTGGAGGCACCAGACACAGAGCAGTGTCACATCACTCACTCAGATGGTTCATTGTTGTTTTTTTATTTACATAATACTATCTCACTTTAAATTAAAGTTTGAATTTCCAAAGCTTATTATTTTGGAGAAAATATACAACCATATCCACATAACAGTAGTGCAAAGATAATACTTAAACTAAAATGAAATATGGAAGTATAGTTTTCTTTTTCTAGGAAAAGTGGAGTAATTATTAGACAAACCAACTGCTCAATAGCAAGCATATAAATTCTCCTAGCATTCCCACTGAATTCAAATTCTCTTTTATCCCCTTAAATACTAGAGAGGTCCCTGACGCATTTGGTATGAGAACAGGTTGGTGATATTGTGCCTTTTTTACACCAATTCCATCTCTTCATATGCACAAAAATGTCTTTACCATCATATCCCTAAGAATACATCACAAATGCACTGTGCTGACATTCCCATGCTTTTGCCAAACCTTTGCCAGATTTCTGATGTTGAAGTGCCTTGATTGACAACTTCTCATTTGAATATTTAAATTTAGCTTAATGAGCCATTGCACTATTCTTGTTGGTATGCTTATATGTTAATGTGGTTATTTGCAATGCTGTGCTGTCAGGGGTGCAGAAGTTGAGATCTTCCCATAGCTTTCTATGGAGCCGCAAAGGACAGTTTGCTTTCTTTGCAGGAGAGAAGAGAGAGCAGCTGCCCTGCCTTATTCGTTTGAGTGCCATAGGCAAGTGAAAAGCTTTGCTCTGCAATGTGTTGCACATCCCAGTGAAACTCATAGGTTTATAACATAAACAATCCTCTGCACTGCTTTTCAATAACGTAAACAATCCCCTGTACCTGTATTCAGATACTCATAGAACCAGCAAAGTAGCTGTTACATGTAGTGGTTTCTCTGCCAGTTCTGGACTGGATAGTCAGCTGTTTCAAGTCTACAGTGAGCTATCCACAGATAAGCTGAGTCTTGTAAACAGCAGTGTCTGCTATACTCCGCAAATGCAGCGCCTTGCATTGTCTAAAAGAGTGTTCTGTTTATATGTGTTTACTGTGTGTGTGTGTTTGAATAATCTGAATAATCTGTTAAATGGGGTAGGAGATTGTTTATATTATAACCCTTTGGGTGCCAAAGGGGTGTGCACTACATTTCAGAGCAGCATTATACCATCCTCACATGCTGATAATTGAAGTGTTCTCCCTTTCCTTGCATATATAATTCTTAGTGCATAGAATGAAATGTGTTGTATTTTCCATTGCATTGAATCTTAGTGTATCTCCTCTCCTCTTCTAAGTACATCATTCTCACTATGCCTTGCCTTCGAGAAGCCTAGCATTCAAAGGGTTAAATGCCCATTTAAATTAATGGGGATTTGTTTTTGCATTCAATAGTTTTCCCCATGATTACTCAATTTTTTAACATAGAGCCCTGAGGATAATAATTTGTAAATGCATGAATCCTGCAGATGGGATCTATCTGTATACTTCAAATTGTCTTTTTATTTTGGGGCTTTATTTCAATATTGGAATATGAAACATGCTCTGCAGTGAGTTGGATAGCCCCACCCAGCATTCAAAGGGTTAAAATATATCAACCTAATCAACACATATAATGTCACCAGAATGAAAGGTGCATTCATTAAAAGACTTTTACACAGAAACATCTTATTTATGGCAAGTAAAAGCACTTGGCAAACTAGACAGCTGCCTAGAGGGTCAGAACCGGTGAGAGTGGGTGGGGGCAATGCTGAGTTTCAGCCAGATCATACCAGGATGATGACCAATTTCTTTTTCTTATTTGGTACACCATAATATGCCTGCAGCAAAGCAGTGCACTATTAGAGAATGAGATGACCTACTACCTTTTTGTTTAGAAATTCACACCACAGAAGTAAGGGTTTTATACAGATGGGTGGACCCTTGTCTCTTTCTCCCCTTAAAATGAAATGGATTAAATAATTATTGTAATTCTTTTCTTCATTCTAATTCCTTATTTATGAAAACTGAACCCTTTGAGTGCCAGAGGGGTATCCAAGGCATTGCAATTGGTTTGCAGCGGCTTGTACACTTTACTTTAATACATCAGTCCTTCTAAGTGTCATCCTAGTCATCCTGCTATGACATTGGGATCTGGATTGCTTGTAAATATAAGGGGTTAACTTCATAATGCCAAGGCTCTTTATTCCATCTCACGCTTTCCCATCATACTTTAGGACCAGCGAACCATCCCTTCATTGATGACACCTTTTGGCTTCACAATAGAAGCCAATTTGTTAGAATTCTTCACAGGTCAGGGGCTGCATGAAGATGTGGAGGGAGCAGCCTTTGCTGCTAGAAAATGAAGTTGTATTCGCCCGGCAAATTATACGTCTGCTGCATTTTATGGCCACTGGTTTCCCTAGCTTCATCCATCCCCCTCCCTTTTTTTTTTTTAAATCTGGAAAGCGTGAGCAAAGGATATCGGCACACATCCAGTTAACATAGGTTAATAGATTGATTCCAGTGACACGGATCATAATGAACAGTAAATTGTTTTATCTCTTAAGTCTTATTTGGTCAGCCAGGAAAACATATGAGGTAATATGGCTCGGGCTAAATGGACCGTCTAATAGATCTCCCTCTAAAGTGTAAGGACAGAGGTGACAGCGCCTCCAATGATTAATGAAAATAATAATGCTCCTGAAATTGAAATTTTTCTAATTTTTTTCTTCTCCTCTCTCGGCTGCCACCAAAAACTTGAGCACATAGATGATTTGTGGACAGTAACCAGCTGGCTCTTCACTCAGCTGGATTTCTATGATCTTAGTTTTAATACACATAAACAGGAATATTGCGTGATAAAACCATCACCCCTGTTTATATAAATATGTGCTGTATATTTATGAATAAAATGATCCAGGTGTTTGTGCATACATGTGTATGTATATGTATCATGTCTAGGGGCTATATGTGCAAAACAAATGGAGAAATTCTGAGGCAAACAAGCTGCACCATAGGGAACAGGTACAAATTCTGGAAAATCTTTTTTAATGTAAAAGGATAGTAAGGCTTAATAGATATATATCTTGTTATATTTATAACTTGTAATCTTGATAAAAATCCTTGTTTGGGTCGAAATGTCGATCAATAAATCAGCACTTTGATTGAACTACCTACAAGTCCTGTGAGTGCGGTTCATTTTCTTCACTACTATACCCTATCCTCATCATGACTGCACCCAGGCAAGTTTTCTGTATACAGAGAGTGTTCCATTGATATACTGTTTGTGTGGATAGATAGGTAGATAGATAGATAGATAGATAGATAGATAGATAGATAGATAGATAGATAGATAGATAGATAGATGTGTGTGTGTGTGTGTGTGTGTGTGTGTGTGTGTGTGTGTGTGTGTGTGTGTGTGTGTGTGTGTGTGTGTGTGTGTGTGTGTGTGTGTGTCACAGCAGGGATATATCTCAGGGATTTCCCCTGTATGTGGTACTATCCCTTTAAATAAAGGTTTTTAATGTCTTGAATGCTAGAGAGGTATCTCCCTCTCTAGTAATCCAGAGGTTAAAAACACCATATGAATCAATTAGCGCAAAATATACTTTTGCTATAAGGGAAAACTAAGAATTCAAAAAATTTGCATTAAGTAAATTTTTTATTTCAAACCTTTGAATGCTTTGCAATGCGTTGGATACCCCTCTGGCACTGAAAGTTAAGCCCTTGATTGCTAAAAAAAGGTCTTCTAATGCACTGCATTAAATCAATGAGAATTTGTCACCTGTAGTGTAGGTCATTTGTCCCAGAATTCCTCCACTTCCTTTCTGAACATGCAGCCTCCAACCTTGTGAGTCTGTAAACAGATCTAGCATGTTAAACCTATTTATGCAATTTTGTAATGTGTTACGTTATCAGATCAATAGTTTAAATAATTAATGACATAATGCCACAATACCAAAACAATGTTAAAATGAGATCAGAAAGATTGGAAACTCCACCGAAAAAGGAGATACACAGACATGCTCACACACACACACACGCATGTACATACAAAGGGACAAACAAAAATACACAGGGGGTTATTCACTAAAAGGGTGATAAAGAGGTGATAAAATGGAGATGACTTCTCCAGTGATATCACTTCTCCAGTTCCTATGCTATTCTATGGAGACTATAAACTAAGATCTCCAAAACTTAAGAAAGGATAGTGAATTAGCTCCATAAGAATTGGAGAAGTGATATCACTGGAGAAGTCATCTCCACTGTATCACCTCTTTATCACGCCTTAGTGAATAACCCCCAATGAGGTATGTGTGGATGCACACAAACACACACACAGAGGCATGTTCACACACAGGCACTCTCCCACAAAAGCATGCACAAATATTATTTGCAATGCATTGGAGACTTATGGAGCATAAGTGGATAAATGCCCCATTTAGCTCAATGGGAAGTCTTATTTACTCCCTATGGTAAAGTTGGCTTGCACCAGAATTATTCCACTTCTTAGAAGATCAACCCCTGATTCTTTCCAAGAAAGGCTAGACCATTCTGACGCAAATTATTCACTTAGATCTATGAAAGTTACATGCTAAAAGGAAACACAAAAGTTGTGTTGTAGTGGCTTTCTGCATAGTCTTATTCCCTGTTATTCCTTGGACAATGAGGACTAGGAAGGTAGTTTACATGTTAAAAAGAAAGAAAATAGCACTGACAAAGAGAATTGGAAAAGAGTAGCAGTTGTGCCCCCGAGAATATATCTGCAGTGATGTATACCTCCTGTGGGCTAGACTGGGTATTGGCATGACTCAAGCTACAGTAGAAGTCAGCCTGAGGCTCATCCAAAGCTTTGAAGGGAGTGTTATTATTGGGAAGAGATCCAGACCTCAAGTAGCTTTAGATAGGGGAAAAGTTTGTTAAAGAAGCAGTAGTGTCGCTTCAAATACACTTGTCATGCCCCTGAATGAAGATGAAAACACTCTATTACATTGTCTCAAACTTTTGATATTACTATTAATCAATTTGTCTATATTGTCATTTCCCCTTTCCTTAAATCAGTTATAGCCTTGGTACTGTAGTTTCTAAAGACTTGAGTTATTCTGTGACACAAGGATCATAAACTAAAAAGTCTTCATACAGACAGCATATCCAATATGCAGATACAAAGTTGAGAATTGTTAATAAAATTGAAAATTGCTATCAAAAGACCTCTGTGTTATGAAGTAGCTATGATGCTACTAATTTTCATCTTGTATTTTCTGTGAGGTCCACTTACAGTGACAACTTCCAAGGTCATGGCATTGCTGTTCTCTATCACATGGTTTATGAGTACAATGCCCTTGACATCCAATATCCCTTTGTTTTCATTGGGAGAGAGAACTGTTTAGTTTGGGAGGGAACAAAGTCTTATCAGGGTCATGTTTTTAAGATTTGCATCAGTTTATCAGAATTTGAAAATTACACCGCATCAGAATGTAACTTCTATTTGGGGATTATAGAGTTTGGTATTGTCTGTGACCCAAAGAAAGTAGAGTCATTACAATGTATTCTAATTTCATAGCAAACTACAATTTATTATAATGTTTTAATGACCACTGAGGCAGATGTACTGGCATTTCTGGAGGAAATCAACTGGACTACAGGGGACAACATAACATTTTCCAAGATTCATAATGATTTAACCGTTTACTACTACTAGTGAAGTATCTAACACATTGCAACACAGTGTGTTGGATACATCTCTGACACTCAAGGGGTTAAATAGGTTCATCTACTTCAGTGCCAGAGATGTCTCCATAGCATTGTGAAGCAATGCGCTGGAGACCTCTGTAGAATTCTAAAGGTTAAAATTCCCCATTAAAATAAATGGGAAGTTTTATTTCTCTCCTATGGTGTAAATGCTTTGTCCAGGAATTTCTCCAGGGTGGTTACTCACTAAGGCGTAATAAAGAGGTGATATAGTGGGATGATTTCTCCAGTGATATCACTTCTCCAGTTCCTATGTTATTCTATGGAACATTAACTTTTCTTAAATTTTGGAGATCTTAGTGCATAGGCTCCATAGAATAACAGAAACTGGAGAAGTGATATCACTGGAGAAGTCATCTCCACTTTATCATCTGTTTATCACATCTTAGTCAATAACCCCTAAATTCTTCTTAATTTATCAGCCTCACTATGGGGCAGATTCACTAAGTGGTGATAAAAAGGTGATAAAGCGCTGAGGACTTTTCCAGTGTTCCAATTCCTGTGTTACTCTATGGAACCTATGCACTAATATTTCTTCAACTTTGGAGAAATAGTGAATAGGCTCCATAGAATAACATAAGATAAGTGATAAACTGGAGAAGCCCCCTTCACATTATTGTCTCTTTATCACCGCTTAGGGAATGTACCCCAACGTTTTGTCTAATTGATTTTTTTATGTTATATACAGCAAAAACAAATATTTAATATGCACAACAAGTGGGAAAACACATTCCTAATTGTAATAAAAATTATGTATATTTTTATTTTGGAAAATAAAATGACCTAGTAAGAGACCATATCTTAATTGCATACCTCTCTGGCACTCAAATAATTAACATGAGATTTTAATGGATAGGCTTAAAATGAGGACTGGATTCTTTGGCCTATAAATGACCAAATAATAAGAGTAATCACTGCATGATCCATCCATATATGCAGACTGTGAGTTCAGTGATAAAACTGTAAAATAAGTATAAGATTACAGGTTGAAATTAAAGTTAAATAAATGTAGTGGTATCTTATAAAAATTATTTAGTTGACCCTCTTGGTATCAGAGAGGTCTGTAACATACTTGAAACACAAAAGGAAGACAGTGTGGTAATGAATTAATTAACCAGTGCAGGTCTACTGAAATTGTCCTCCAAAGTCAGAGAATTGACTCAGAGGAATGCACAACATCAGTGTTAAGACCTTTATGTCAGCAAACCTCTTACCCCTCCCTATAACATGCACAAGAAAATTGAGAAAAATTACACCAGTTTCCATTGTGCCTTATTAGTCCATTATGAACAATAAGGCACAGAGGAAAGGAACACCATGAAACACTGATACACTTCCAAACTGCCGTCCCCTTAGTGTAAGCAATGTGAAGGGGAGCGTTTTAGGTGTAAATAGCATAGTAAATTGGAATAAGGCAGTTATAGGACAAAAAAATTGATTACATCACCTGGTTTCACATGGACTCGTATTCCTGCACAATCTCTCCCAATAAGCTCCCATACGGAGCTTGATGTTATAATATACCTGCTGCACATCACTATGAAAGTGTCACAGCTTACCTTGTTTCCAGCGTCGCTGCTTCAGCAACGCTCGGCGTCATTCCATGCATCATCTGCAGGTGCGAGGCTTCAGAGTGAAGAAGGCCTCTTTTCTGCCATGCTTCCTGTAATCTCCACCTACCTACTTCCTTCCTCTGAGCCTGCTCCTCCTACCTACATCCTGAGGAGGGGTTTAAAGTCCTGACTCAGTTGCCCTTGCGTTGTTGTTCAAAGCAGTTCTATACTATTCTAGACTATTCTTTTGTCTTCCCTATAGTGGACACCCAATCTGGTGCAGACCTGTGGCTCTGGCTGACTAACTGAACCATGTATGGCCTGGCTTGTCTGACTACCCTCTCTGGTGCTGACTTGTGGCTCTGTCTGACTATTCTAACGTTTGTCCCCTGTACCTAGCAGACACCCAATCTAGTGCGGACCTGGGGGTCTGGAAGACTAGTTCTGATCCTGACTGCAGGCGTGAGTCAGGTATCAGTTTCCCTATCCTGACTGCAGGCGTGAGTCAGGTACCAGTTTCCTCATACTGACTGCAGGTCGCGAGTCAGAAATCTTTCCACACTGACTGTAGGCATGAGTCAGTATTACTGTTACTTCGGATCAAGATCCTCTGTTCCTGCTCCTGTTCCATTCCAGTTCCTGCTCCTGGTTCCTGCTGAGACTACCAGTGGCTGAGGCCTAGTCTCCAGCAGTGTGGTCAAGCTTGGTAGTCTACTATTTCTGATAGCAGTGCTTGCTGGCTTGTAACCCTCTGCTTGTTCCTGTTGTATTCTGTGTACCACCTTTTTTTATATTTTAATAAATTGCATTTAATTATACAGTACTGACTCCTGAACATATTTGGGGAACCGTGACAGAAAGGAAGGGTGAATGAGCTCCCACAGAGAGCTGGGAGGGAGGTGGGAGGAGAATTGTAGGACTGGGAAGTCCTGCAGAGCTGTGCTGTAGTTAACCTGTGCCATAAAATTCAGAAGTGGCTACATCATTAAATCTAATAAAGTATGTACTTTAAAAAAAAAAAAAATACACAAAAAAACACCAATCTATATAGCATTTTAGCAGATTCAGAATATAAGTTTTATTGTCTTGGTGGTGAAAGCTCCCTTTTAAAGGGATAGTAATACTTAAGATGTAAAAAAAAAAAATGTTGTAGAATTTATGTCCCTGAATAAAACAAGGGTACTCCCACTGCTGAGAGATATTGTATTAAAAAATTGTAACAGATCAAACTTGAATTGTTTAGGTGCAATATCACAGTGGCCTGAAAATTTACAGTGGCTCTGTTGCTATACCATCCTATGGAGATTTATGGTCATACCTGGGAACTTTCAGTTGAGGGCTACCCGGAGGGTAGTCCTCTGTTCAGCAGGGGGTAACAAAAATGACGCAAATCGCGTCAAAAAGGGGCGGGGCTTAACACGAGTGTTGGTGGGATTTAACCCTTTGAGTGCCAGAGTGGTACGGAATGCATTGCAAAGCAATGCATTCCGTACCACTCTGGCACTCAAAGGTTTAAATGTGTCACACAGAAGGCTGGGGACGGAGGCACAACGGGAGAAAAAGCAGATGTGGCAGAGTTTCAATAGAAACTCTCCACATCCGGAGGAATCTGCCTCTGCCCCGGAGACCCGGTAAAGCTCTGTCAGAACCGGAGTCTCCGGGGCAAATCCAGAGAGTTCCCAGGTATGTTTATGGTCTACAGACCAGAGCAGTCCATAGGATGGTGTAGCAACAGCACCACTGTAAATTTTCAGGCCACTGTGATATTGCACCTAAAACATTTAAGTTTGAGCTGTTATAATTTTTTAATAAACTATCTCTCAGCAGTGGAAGTACCCTTGTTTTACTCAGGGGGATAAACCCTACAACATATATTTTTTTACATTTTAAGTATTACTATCCCTATAAGGAATAGATGGCCCCTTTCAGTGACAAGAGATAATTTTAATTTAAACACAATTGGCATGAGTATTTAACCTGTCATGTATTTTGTATTCAGACTTCATTCTAAATATGACTGAAGATGATACCTACATTTTAGTGAAATCTTGTATCCTAGAGCTACTTAGTTAGCTAATAAAGGTATCACTTTTACTTTACCAGTGTCCTGCTTTTTCTAAGGCTAACATGGTACCAACTTTTACTAAAAAAAGATGTAGTGACTGGTTCAGCCAGAGTGGCCTTCTCTTTAAAGATTATGCCCTCCTTCTGCTTTTGTCGATGCCCCTCTCTATCAATCAGATGTGGAAAGCTGACTCTGTTTTTTGTTACAGCAGGCCAATTTACCACAGCCATGTGTGGAAGAAGATCTAGTATGCACTGCAACTGAAAGCAAAAGTATAAATCAGATTTATGCTTTTTTTAACCTCACATATGAAGTATGAAAAAACTGTTTAACAAGCTTCTTATGTTGCTATGGCAGTGGGGAAAGTATTATAAATTTCTTTTGGTCTGGTGATGCCAGTTGCACAAATCCCGCCAGCACACTCAGCTCATGCTATTCCTTTAAATTGTCATCAGTGGGGTGGATTTTCATCATCAAGTTGAAGGTTAAAGTGGACCTTTTACCTCCAAAAAATGTTGTTTCTTTCAATAAAGAGCTTTAAACTGCCTCTATGATGTGTAATAAAAAATCTATACATTATGACACATAAAGGTTTAAAAGATTACCTATTGACATAATCAGTTACATCTCCTGTGGTACAATCTGTCCTGCATGCAAGTAACCACACTGCAGGCCATTCCCTGTGAAGGGAAACACCTCACACCACCTTCCCAGCTCTCCCCAGGACTGCACATGCTCATAGCCTTTTGCATGTTCAAATCATGGAACATCCTATATATTATAGTAAGAGCACATTTTTATACACTGCCTCAATATATATATATATATATATATATATATATATATATATATATATATATATATATCAGCATCAATCAGGCATTTGCTGGACTTAAAGGGATAGTAATACTTCATTTTATCTTTATTTTATTTTGAAGACATTAAAAAAAACATGAAGAACAGCATAAGTCTTATCTCTCAAACCTTTATGGTTTGAGAGATATTCACAAGCAAAGTTTCCCCTCCCGCCCCTTTTACCTAGTGTAAGCCATCTCTTCTTAGATGTGGAATGCAGTCCATAGACTAGACAGATAACAGAAGGGGACAATCTGATTCCTATGAGAACAATGAAGGCCCTGTCCCCTTTGACAAGTTTTTCAGTTTTTTCCCTTATCTTAATTGAAGATTGTTCCTCTCTGCAATCTACTTGGGCACCTCCCTTCTGCTCTGGCTGAGCAGTGTTACATCAGTAAAAGGGGCAGGAGGGGGATACTTTATTATTGAATTACTCTTGAACTACAACTCTGACAGAATTGAAATAACACTCTCCAAAGTCCAAATACTATGATGATTAATTAGAGCTGCTTTTATTATGAAACATTACTATCCCTTTAAGCCAAGATTTAAACAATGTTGGGTGCTTACATAGCAGTGTTTACTATTAACATACACGTTCTTCATTGTGGTTTTAGCTACTGAATGCAGAATGTTAGGTAGTGATATCATGCATCTCCACTACTGGTTTGGGTATCCTTTTGAAAGGTCGCACGCAGAATAGCGTGCAGCCATTTAACACTTTAACCATGTCGCCTGGATAAAAATAGCGAAATTACAATCTCGCAGTGCATGACAGCACGAGATTGTCAGGTCGCCTAGTCAATGGTCATGTTCAATAGTTATACAGCCGGTGATTCTCTTCAATTACCTTCTGTTTGAACTTCAACAATATTGTTTTTTTTTTTTTTTTTTTGTATCTTTGTGCCGGTCACCCTCCTTCCGCAGCTTTATGAAGAGCCTATTATAACAAAACCCCTACACAATCAGTATGTGAGCTGATCCTTCCTCTCCCCTTCTCTGAGTGCAGAATGACAGGGAGAAGCGGAGCATGCAGAGAAGGGAAGAGGCAGGATCATCTCACATACATATCTGTGTATAGTAGCCTGTTCATAAGGCTGCGGAAGGAGGCTGCTCCGGCACAAGGGTAACAAAAAAGAGCAAAACTGTTAAAGCTCAAACAGAAGGTGATTGAAGAGAACCACCGGCTGTATAACTATTGAACACGGCCATTGACAAGGGGATCTGACAATCTCATGCTGTCATGCACTGCAAGACTGGGGAGCATGCTAGAAACAACTTTTCATGCACATGTAGTGCATGTGGAAAGCCCACCTCACAGTGAAGAGAAAGACCTTCTGAGGGAGAGTGCTGCCAATCATTTTAAATGTTAGCAAGATGGCAGCACTCACTTCTCTTGGACAAAAAAGCGTAACACAGTATATTTTAAGGCTGCGGACATTACATTGCAATTACACATCATAGCTTCTTAGATTTTGGCAATATAAGGATATGGTTGGGGGGGGGGGTGACACATCCAATTTAGAAAAAGGCAGAAGAAAGAGAAAACCAACTAAACTCAGAGGACCCTGAGAAATTAAGATATCTGGGGAAATACCAAAAAACTGTTTGATTTTAAGGCTTTGAGGCCATTTAAGAGTGTCAGGGATAGGCTACCCAATACTATAGTTATTAATATATTTTCATGTATGAAGCACTGCCCCTTAAATTGCCTTTTGTTTATGTGCAGTAGAAATCCATATGTTACCTTGTACTATGAAACTGCCATCAATGAAACACATTATTGAAAATTGTTCCATTGTTTCATACTAAGGACAGCACCGGTGCTTGTAATTAGTCCTTCAAAATACATAATTAAGTAGACTCTGTATGAGAATTTCAAATAACACAAAGGAACAAGATGCTAGAGGGTGAGCATCTACCTGAAGTCAATATTAGGTGGAGGACCCTCCTGCCCTTCTTTCTTTATACAAGAGTAAAAAGTATAGATTACACACAAAGCAGAAAACAGCAAACATCCATCATTATGTCTGGTGTTCAGACTAACAGCCCTAAATGAGAACTGTAACTATGGACATAGACTTCTAATTCCACTAAAAATATATCCGATCATTATGCATGTTGCATGGGAATGGTAATAAATAAAGAGCTATTTAAAGTGATATAAATTGGCAACAGATTTACAACACCAATATTTCCAGGATAATTACAAATTTAGGCTGAATTTACCACAGAAAAAGACAAATAAGTATGATGTTAAAGCATACAACACATCTTATAAAATTAAGCAATATAAAATCAAATAATAAAACACATTAAAAAGCACTTTAACCTTTGAGTACCAGTGAGGTATCTAATGCATTGCAGCACAGTGCATTGGATACCTTCCTGGTACTCAAAAGATTAAGGAGATATACACATTCCCCAAACCAGGGTTGATTTAAATTATGCTTTTAACCTCTTGAATGCTATAAAGGTCAACAAACCATTTCTTTGCAATATGTTGGAGACCCCTCTAACATTAATGGAGTTTTTGGAAACCTCAACAAATGTCCTAATGCTTTCAGAAAGTCTCTTGTTGAATATGAATATGAAATGATCCACACACTGTTGACTATGAAGGAATTCTAATATGGAGATAAGAACTATGTACAGGTGATCAACCTTTCATTGACTATTTTTGTAGCAGAACCTGTAATTCTAATCATCTCCATTTTACTAGCACAAAATATTTTAGGGGAACAAACGACTACTGTACGTTGACGTTCACTTGTAAGATGACCAAGCACAAAGCATCCCTTGGTAGTTAGGGTTAGATCTAATATTGCATGCCTGCAGCAAGGTCTTCCTATGCCTCATCAGGCTCTTGCACCATAGGTTCTCCACCTTTGCTGTAGAGAAAAGCTTTATTCATAATCTCAATCCACATGAGGCCTATTGACTGGGAAGAAGAAACACTTTTTCAGGCGATTCATTTTCTAATTGCTGGAGGATTATTGTTAGCTAAATGAATCAGTAGATTTTTCATACTTTTCAACTGCAGGTAATTTTTTTCATAATGAATCTTTAATGAAAATTGCCTTTCTTATGAGAGCATTTTTTCTCACTTGTTAAAACCAAAAGCCCTCATTGAAATGTGCTTAGCATAATGGCTTAATAACCAGTATTCGCTCGTCTCAGGCTGATAGGATCCAAATGAAGGACACAGACCTTGGAAATTTGGGACAAGCGACTAATATCAGAAACATAAAATGTAATAGTGAGGATGTGTGAATTCCTATCACTGGTATGTTTAACATTTTCCAGACATTTCTTTACTCAATACTCTTGGTGCTAATAAATTAAAACACAAAGCATAACAGGTCAGAGAAGGGGTAGAAATACATTTTAATCATCTTTCTTAATCACAGGGGGAGGTTGAGTGGAGAAGCAATCAGCTTCAAAATAAAATGAAAGAAAAATAAATGAAGGAAACAGTTGCCTCAAGCGTACTTTTCTCTGATGTAGCTCTGATTTTTCTATATTTTCTGGGAAGAACTCCACAGGTCTCCCTTTGCCTTGCCTAAAATCTGTATCCTTTGAATATTTTACAAGACAAGGTGAAGAAAATCCTGCTATTGCTGTTAAGACTCATACCAATCACATCAACTGTCTTAATGCCTGCAGGCTTTGCTTATGTTATTACAAAATCTGAATACAGTACCAATTCATGTTGTTTGAAGCTTCAAAGTTGCAATTCATCACACTGTGTAAGAGCATTCTCATATACAGGTGCACAAAACGAATGACATAGACATGGTTAAATTAGGAGAAGTCTCAGGGTAGTCAGAACTTAGTTGAGAAGAAGACATTAGAAAAGATCATTTTCAGTTTTTATCACATGACAATAAAAAGGAAACAGGTTAACCCATTGAGAACAAAAAGAGTATGTAACACAATGCATTGTGAACTCCTCTGGAACACAATGTAGGAGATTCACTAAGCGGTGATAAAGAGGTGATGAAGTGGAGGTGACAAGGGTAACACCTCTGGCACAAGGATAACAAAAAAAAGAGCAAAACTGTTAAAGCTCAAACGGAAGGTGATTGAAGAGAACCACCGGCTGTATAACTATTGAACACGACCATTGACTAGGAGACCTGACAATCTCACGCTGTCATTCACTGCAAGACTGGGGAACATGCTAGAAACAACTTTTTATGCACATGTAGTGCATGTGGAGAGCCCACCTCACAGTGAAGAGAAAGACCTGAGAGAGTGCTGCCAATCATTTTAAATGTTAGCAAGATGGCAGAACTCACTTCACTTGTATAAAAAAAAGTGGAACACAGTATATTTTAAGGTTGGGGACATAGATGTGTGCAATTACACAGCGTAACTTCTTATATTTTGGCAATGTAAGGGTATGGTTGGGGGGGGGGGGTTGACACATCCACTCTAGAAAAAGGCAGAAGAAAGAGAATACCAACTAAACTCAGAGGACCCTGACAAATGAAGATATCTGGGGAAATACCAAAAACTGTTTGATTTTAAGGCTTTGAGGCCATTTAAGAGTGTAAGGGATAGTCTACCCAATACTATAGTTATTAATATATTTTCATGTATGAAGCACTGCCCCTTTAATTGCCTTTTGTTTATGTGCAGTAGAAAGCCGTATTTTACTTTGTACTATGAAACTGCCATCAATGAAACACATTATTGAAAACTGTCCCATTGTTTCATACTAAGGACAGCACCGGTGCTTGTAAATAGTCCTTCAAAGCTGCAATTCATCACACTGTGAAAGAGCATTCTCATACACAGGTACACAAAACGAATGACAAAGACATGGTTAAATTAGGAGAAGTCTCAGGGTAGTCAGAACTTAGTTGAGACGAAGACATTATAAAAGATAATTTTCAGTTTTTAACATATGACAATAAAAAGGAAACAGGTTAACCCATTGAGAACAAAAAGAGTATGCAACACAATGCATTGCGAACTACTATGAAACACAATGGGGGAGATTCCCTAAGCGGTGATAAAGTGGAGATGACTTCTCCAGTTTATCACTTCTCTAGTTCCTATGATATTCTATGGAGCCTATTCACTAAGATCTCCAAAGCTGAAGACATCTTAGTGCATAGGCTCCATAGAATAACATAGGAGTTGGAGAAGTGATAAACTGGAGAAGTCATCTCCACTTTATCACTTCTTTATCACCTCTTTATCACTGCTTAGTGAATCTCTCCCAAGGACTTGAAAATACGTTCAGGGCTTTTACATCTAGTGGTGTCACAGATCAGTTCTGTCCAGCTCCTGCCACTGACAGGCTGTGTATTCATTGCAATACATCCCTCAGCATATTGTATAACTGTGTTTATTTTTATTTTATTTTATATTTTTAGAAATTTGGAAATTCTGTCAAATGTCCAAGCCTTAATGACTGGGTTGAACAGCCACAGCACAAGAAAAAAGCAAATAAGTAGTCATCATATATTTGAGAAAATCAACAGTCAAGTTTTTTTTTCCATTTTTCATTAGTTCACACATAGTTAACTCTTTATGAACCAGAGCGGCAACTTAATTCTTGTTAATGTTGTGTTGACTAGGGATGGCCAAACATTTTCACATCACACCAAAATAGGCAAAAAAATGACAGTTCCAGCAAAAAGCGCCCTATTTCCGCTTTTCCCTCCCTAACTCATTGCATTGACATAAATGGGAAGAATTTAAACACAACACATAGGAAATTCTATTTTATTTCCCACCGGCATGATTTAAAAGAGTACACACAAAAAACGTCCTTAAGCGCTACTAAGTGATATGAAAATTATTATAATCCATCAGCCAATTAGGAAAATATGACCTGTAAGACTGGAAAGTTCTTAAAGAAAGTCCTGTACTTGTTGCTGCTGTCATTCTTTTGTAGACCACTGGTAGAAAGTCCTATTTAAATATACAGAAAAACATACAAAAAAGAACATGCACAAGGTCTGAATGTAGACAGCTTGAATATAAATACTGTCCACCTTTACCGTATAAAAAGTGTTTCCTCCTTCACCCTGATGTTTCACTTGATAGAATGGGTGGTTACTGAACTCACCATTGAATGGGGCAAAACCAGCCTCTAGGTGTTTGCACCTTCACTGGATAACCCCAGTGTTGTTATCAGTGGTTCTTTCTGGGTTCCTTCTTTTTTCCAGTTTTCACTCCTTCCTGTGACCAGGATACAAGATCCTCCCCAATGCTAACAGGGAAACCTTCTATCTAGGTCCAAACAGGAGGAATCCCCAATAGGACTATAGGATAGAGATATATAGAATATACCCAATATCTATAACTGATACAAAAAACATAAAAATGTATTAAATAAAAACAAAAATAGCATGTGTACAGATATAATAAGAATAAATAAATAAAATACAGTATTTCTATAACAAATGTAGGACCTATATATTTATACTTGTATTAATATTCTGGTCCTACTTAGGTATATGTGAAGAAAAGAAATCTGCCCAATAATGATTCTCCTCCTGCAATTCCTCCAAAATCAGAGAGTAGGAAGGAACTGTGCCTTTCATCAGTAACAGCAATGTGTACAGAGTGTATAGTAAATAGGGGCAGGACTGGGAACAATGGACACATCTGCACTCATATCAAACAACTGGCACTAGTGAAAGCAAACACCTTGGTGCTTAGGATCGCAATGTCAAATCACCCCCCGCCCCAAAAAATCAAATACTGCTGCTGTCAGTATGCCCCTTGTCCACTCCATTAAGGACACATGACAGCTTGCACTCTTAATAATAATGATGAATCATCCCTGTCACCAGCTTAGCATATTCTGTGGATGGAATCTCCTCAGTTGCTCCTTGATTCCATGCTTGCAAGTATACTCCACCACATTGCCATTGGTGGTCAGTGCATCACACAATGTGCAATGGGTGGACACGAACTGCCACATCTTTGCATCTACAGAATCGCTATGAGTTGGTGAGGGAGGTAACGATGACAGATGTGGATCACCAGAAGTTGTTGCTTTGTGTCCGGGTGAGTCAGGTATTTTGCTCTCCCTTGAACTTTCAGGGACAGGCTGGGTTTCTCTATTCTTATTACTTTTAGGTTTTTGACTCTTGGAAGCCTACAGAGAGTACAGCAATAGCATATCTGTAGCCCATTCCTTCTCCCTTTCTGCTAAAAGGCCATTGATGTATCTTCCACCCCAGCTGCTCACCCATCACCTTCATCACCACCACCACCAGTCCCTCCTTGCTGATTTTCTATAAGAGTTTCACTGGTTAGTGATGATGACAGATGTGACAGACACTGTCACACTTGCAATATCTTACAATGAAGAAGGTAGACTGGCAGCACTACCAGAAGGCACAGGCAGCTGATCTGTGATGATGGTAATACTGCTAGCCAATTCTGCCTTCCCCAGCATCAGGTCCCAGAGGCACAATGCTGAGCGAAGGGGAATCACAGAGTCAGGGGGATGTTTTTCTTGACCTCTATACTGGCTGCTTGTCATCATTTCCCCTTTCACCTCAGCAGGAGGATATAAAGTGGCCATGCTAGTCCCACCACCAGCTGCTTTTTCACTATCATCACATTCACCATTACCCCCTCCTTCACCCCCAACACTCTCTAGTAGCTGTGTGGTAGTAGTGGTACTGCTTGGGGATTGCAGGTGTGACTTAAGGTCCTCTGCTGTCACACATACCATCATCTCCTCCTGGATATCAGAAAGCACACTGGCAGCACTAACAACAGGCACAGGTAGCTGACCTGTCCTGCTCATACTGCTACCAACTTCTTCATGTGCCTTTTCTGGTTTGCTCACAAATATACCCCAGTTCCCTATGGATGATGTTGGGGTACTGGGCATCATTGGATCTGAGGAATAAAGGGCTCCCAGACCCTTCAGTGCTGGTGGAGGTCACTTCCTCCTCCTCCACTGACTCACTGATGCATCACCTAGCACCCTATATATTCCTCTAGAAGCTTAATTTTGTGGTTCATTTCACTTCTATCTTTCTATCTGCTTAATTTTGTGGTTCACTTCCTGGAAATGTCACATTTTTGGTGTGAAAACACAAATTATAAATTAGTAAAGGAGTGGGAACTTTGTAGCCTGAAAAATAGCAAAAACATGTTGGCAGTAGTTGAAAAGGCAAAAATGTTAAGGAGTTTGATTAAGGCGGATTTTCCCATGAAAAAACAGGCAACCATGTGGTTTTCATGGATTTTTTCATGGGAACACAACAAGACCTTTCACCTACCACTCGTGTTTACTTGACACCTAACAAGAACACTTAAAAGAGAATGCCCAGTAATCCCACTGTGTATTCAATGATATGGGGGAAAGGGGCAAACTTCTCATTTTATATAACAGGAGGTTAGCAGAATAGTTTTACACTATTTAGAGAATTTTACACCCAGATGTGGATTCAAGACACTTCTTGGCAAGGTGTGTAAGTCTCTTTCCACTGTGGATATTAGTCTAAGCATAAATGGTGGCATAGTAGAAAAGTGGGTGCCAGGTTCCCACAGCATGCCATTTAGTGTTTGAGAGAGGAAGAGAAAGCAACACATTTTTGAGCTAGAGAAGATAGGCTAATATAGAGGAGTTGAATCTTAGTTTTAGGAGTCTTGTAGGCAGGAAATCTGTTCTCTGTATTATGGCAGTCTAGGGGAACAGGAAGGGAGAAATGAGTTTGACCCCCAAATTTTGTTGTGAATGAGGGGGAGCGGGAGCGGAGGGGGGCGGGACAAAAAAAAAACAACCCTGCAAAATGTCTCTACACATTGCGCCGGAGACCCGGTAATTCAGTCTAAAATCCGGAGTCTCCAGGGCAAAACCGGAGAGTTCCCAGGTATGGCTATAAGGTTAGCAGAAAGTCAAAGGCTGAATTTTCTACCACTTTTAAGGAGCACTGTGCCTGTCTATAAACTGGTTGAGAAAGCCATTGGAAAGTCTGACCCTGGACAAGTACAGATGTCATTAAGCACACAGCCATCCTATCAGTCATCAAGCAGCAATGTTGGGAGTCTAACATTCTTAAAAATTAACCAACATCTCATACTGTCACAACCCTAACAAGTGAGGGCTTGTCACAAGCTAGACTAGAGAGGCGAGTATTGAGGACAGGCCCTCAAAAGTATGTCTTGTATTTAGTAGTTGTGGATCCCAAAGATGCAAACCCCCTACAAGGGACAGTCAAGGACTGTTAACCGACGATAAAGAGCCGGAGGTCAGCATAGAAGCTTCTTGAAGCTAAGGTCAAGGGAAGCCAGAGATCAGAGGAGTAGTTAGTTGCAAGCCAAGGTCAAGGGGAGCCAGAGATCAGAGGAGTAGTTAGTTGGATCCTTTTTCTTATTGTGTTTGGGCAGGAGTGAGCCTCTTGCTCTGTGTGGGGTGAGCCCCCGTTTGTTGATTATCTCCCTGGGCTATATCCTAGGGGCACTGTGGGTCTTTAGGGTGAGTCCCTAAGCTGCATTATTGAAGATGAGCCACTTCCATCATATGTGTGGTTTCTTAGGCTGAGACCTTTTCTTTGGGTATGATGCTGATATACATTTTATAAGCATTGTGAGTAAGGCTTAGGATCTCCCCACAGCTCTTCTGGGTACGTTTCCAGATGCAGCTACACATATATATTGCTAAACACATATATTATTGTGGCCTATGAGTCTAGTTCTGACCATCCGGGGTGAGCCCTCAGTTATGCCTTTCTGCCCTTCAGGTTATATGTTGGGAGGCGGTGAGCCCCCCATATTTATATTACTTCATCTATATTAAGTACTGTGATACTATCACAGTGCCTGTGATCCTCCTGTCACTCTCGTTTGTGGTACGCTCTGATTCGCTGAGTTGGTTTGGCCCGCCCCTGGTGACCTTTTTATGCCTGGCCATGACACCTGTCAGATGCCCTTTCGTGGTGTTTCTGAGCCTGTATTGCTGTTGCTGTGTTCCTGTGTTCTGGATTCCTGTGTACTGATTTGGCCTGTCCTGACTACGCTCCAGTGTTCCTGTATCACGGTGCCCGTGATTGGCTGCAGTTACTTGTCTGTCACCAGTAGGGGGCTTCTATTGGCTGTCTGCAGATAGCCCGCCTCTTATTGCCTATTTAAACCTGGATTGGGCACCCTTTGAGTGCCCTTTCGTGTTGTTTCTGACCTTCTTGCTATCACTATGCTAGTGATAGCTGGGCCTCTGTTCCAGTGTTCCTGAGTTCCTGATCTCATGTGTTCCTGAGTTCCTGATCTCTACTGTTCCAGTGTTTCCTGCATGCTGAAGTACTTCCAGTCCTGGTTCCGGCCTAGTCTCTGGTGTTGCAGTTCCTGCTGAACTTCTCTGCTGTTTTCTGACCTGACTGATCGTTGCTGGTTCCTGTCATCTCATCACCTGTCTTCAGTATCCTGGCGACCTTCTGCCTGGTCGCGTTGGTGACATTGCTACAATTCCGTGTTGGTCCCAGCGTGCGGACGCTGGTTTGCTCCCAAGCCTTGCGGCTATACAAACTCGCTTGTTACACCAGTGTGCGGTCACTGGTTTGCTCCAAAGCCTATCAGCTATACAAATCTGTGTTGGTCCCAGCGTGCGGACGCTGGTTTGCTCCTAAGCCTTGCGGCTATACAAACTCGCTTGTTACACCAGTGTGCGGTCACTGGTTTGCTCCAAAGCCTATCAGCTATACAAATCTGTGTTGGTCCCAGCGTGCGGACGCTGGTTTGCTCCTAAGCCTTGCGGCTATACAAACTCACTTGTTACACCAGTGTGCGGTCACTGGTTTGCTCCAAAGCCTTTCAGCTATACAAATCTGTGTTGGTCCCAGCGTGCGGACGCTGGTTTGCTCCTAGCCTTGCGGCTATACAAACTCACTTGTTACACCAGTGTGCGGTCACTGGTTTGCTCCAAAGCCTTTCAGCTATACAAATCTGTGTTGGTCCCAGCGTGCGTACGCTGGTTTGCTCCTAAGCCTTGCGGCTATACAAACTCGCTTGTTACACCAGTGTGCGGTCACTGGTTTGCTCCAAAGCCTATCAGCTATACAAATCTGTGTTGGTCCCAGCGTGCGGACGCTGGTTTGCTCCTAAGCCTTGCGGCTATACTACTCGCTTGTTACTCCAGTGTGCGGTCACTGGTTTGCTCGCTAAGCCTAACGGCTATACTATTCAGTGTTGTTTCCAGCGTGCGGACGCTGGTTTGCTCCAAAGCCTTGCTGCTTAACGATTCTGCTAATTTGCCAGTTCCATCTGACTGCTGCTATTATCTCTGGGCTGCCCTGCCCGGTATTGGTAAGGCCGGTAGAACCTTTTGCCACATTCCATCTGAGGTTGCCTTACCCGGTATTGGCAGGGCCGGTAGAGCCTACATTGTGTATCTATTGAGGCTGCCTTGCCCGGTAATTTGGTAAGGCCGGTAAACCGTTATGCTATTCCATCTGCAGGTTGCCTTACCCGGTATTGGCAAGGCCGGTAGAGCCTAAAGACTGTCCTGTCCGGTATATTGACAGGACCGGTAGAGTCTGCCTTCTGTCTGTGCTATATTCTGTATATATATATTATGTATGTTATTGCCATCCTAAGTTATCATTTATTATTTCAATAAAATTGATTTTTTTTACCTAAAACTTGTGTCTGAGAGTCATAATAAACCGTGACAGTACGAAAGGGCCATGACCTCAGACAGCAAGGGTGAAGGTAACGCACAGAATATCCATTGGAGGATGGATGTGCTCGAGCAACGTTTGGATCAGTTGGCAGTTGCAATTCAAACGATCCTTGAACGCACGGTACCTGCTGCCCAATCTAGCTCTAGCCCGGTGGTCTCGCCAAGTCAGACACCGGAAAGTGATACCAGACCCCTAGGGGGTACTGTTAAAGGGTTAACGGCTTCTGCACCCTTGCCGCTAAGATATGATGGTGACCCTAGTCTCTGCAGAGGGTTCATCAATCAACTCGAAATCTTTATGGAATTGACGGCACACGCATTTCCCAATGATCGTAGTAAAGTGGGGTTCACGATATCACTGCTCACTGGCAGAGCATTGGCTTGGGCTAACCCCTTGTGGGAGAATGCTAAACCTTGTACTAAGAACTTTAGTGAATTTGTGCGTTCCTTTCGAAGAGTGTTTGAGCCTCCTGGTAGAACCACCTCTGCTGCCAAACGCCTTATGGAGATACAACAGGGCAGGCGTACAGTGGGCGACTATGCCATCGAATTCCGCACATTGGCAGCAGAGGTAGGTTGGAATAACGAGGCATTATTGGCAGCCTTCTCTCAAGGCCTGAATGACCACATTAAAGACGAAATCGCTGCTAAAGATCTACCTATTGATCTAGATGATTACATTGAGTATGTTATGATAATTGACTCCAGAATACGTGAGAGATCAATTGCCAGAGATCGTAAGTTACGGTCAAAAAATAATGAGCCTAGTAGCATGTTTTGCCCACCCATCCCTCCCTTGGCATTGAAGTCTAGTGAACCAGTACGGGAAACAAGTGAACCTATGGAAATAGGCTTCACTAGACTATCCAAGGCAGAGAGACTATATCGCAAAAAACAAGGGTTATGTTTATACTGCGGTAAAAAAGGGCACTTGCTAAATTCCTGTCCGGTACGTCCGGGAAACGCACACACCTAGGGTATCTTGGGGGACAGGCCCTAGGTGGTGTACAATCGTCCCCAGTGTCGGGCATAATGAAACCCACCATACAGGTGGTATTGTCTTGGGCACAACGCTCTGTGGAGGTTTTGGCCTTGGTTGACTCCGGTGCAGCAGGGTATTTTATGGATAATACCTTTGCTGAATTGCACGGAGTTCCACGCATTGAAAGAGAAAACCCCTTGACTATCGAAGCGATTGATGGTAGACCCTTAGAACCGCCTCAGGTTATATTTGAAACTATGCCATTGTCTATGACTATTGGGGCACTTCACAGAGAAGAGCAGCAGTTTCAACTGATTAATTCCCCGCACCATGTGGTGATATTGGGATTTCCGTGGTTACAGTTACATAACCCACAATTCGATTGGAAAAAGTGTGAAATTGCTGCTTGGTCCCAGTTTTGTATAGACAAGTGCGTCATCCAGCCTATTAAGGTCATGTGCACCTCCTCTGCTATGCCGGATGTGTACCAACAGTTTGGCGATGTTTTTAGCAAAGGAGAGGCCAGTATGCTACCCCAGCATAGACCTTATGATTGTTGCATTGAATTGCAGCCTGGTGCAGTACCTCCGAAAGGACGCACTTATCCATTATCTTGTGATGAAAATAAGGCTATGGAGGATTACATTTCTGATGCCCTTGCTAGAGGGATCATACGTAAATCTACCTCTCCAGCTGGGGCTGGGTTCTTTTTTGTAAAAAAGAAAAATGGCGAATTAAGACCATGCATTGACTACCGGGGCTTGAATAAACTAATGGCAAAAAACGCATACCCAATACCACTCATCACCGAGCTTTTTGACAGGCTTAAGGGCGCTTCGATATTTACCAAGTTGGACCTACGGGCCGCTTACAATCTGGTTCGCATTCGAGCAGGTGATGAGTGGAAAACTGCCTTTAATACTCGAGCTGGGCACTACGAGTATCTAGTAATGCCTTTTGGGCTGTGTAATGCACCCGCAGTTTTCCAGGAACTGATAAATGATGTTCTGAGAGATATGTTACAGACATGTGTTGTGGTGTACCTCGACGATATACTGATTTACTCCCAAAACATGGCACAGCACATCAAAGATGTATCCGCAGTATTGCTACGACTCCGTGAGAACAAATTATTTTGTAAAATGGAAAAATGTGAGTTTCATAGAACCAGTGTGCCATTCTTGGGGTTCATAATTGGCAATGATGGCATTGCCATGGACAAAGAAAAGTTGTCAGCTGTCCTACAATGGCCAAAACCCAAGGGTCTTAAAGCCATACAGCGTTTCCTGGGTTTCGCTAATTATTATAGGAGGTTTATTAAGAACTTTTCTTCCATTGTCAAACCTCTGTCCGATCTTACGCACAAGGGTGCTAATCCTTCTTGTTGGCCGGTATCTGCTGAGAAAGCCTTTGAGAATTTGAAGCTGGCATTTGCTGCGGCTCCTGTGTTATCCCACCCCAATCCTTTACTTCCATTTACGTTAGAGGTTGATGCCTCAGATATTGGGGTCGGGGCAGTACTTTCGCAGCGACACGAGAAAGGTGGAACTCTCAGACCTTGTGGGTTTTTCTCTAAAAAGTTGACTGTCACTCAAAGCCACTATGAGATAGGTGACAGAGAATTATTGGCCATTATCCTTGCTCTTAAGGAATGGCGTCATTTGCTTGAAGGTACTAAGAATCCTGTCTTAATCCTAACAGATCATAAGAATCTGACCTATCTCTCGGAGGCCAAGAGATTGTCCTCTCGTCAGGCCAGGTGGGCACTGTTCCTGTCTCGATTTAATTTCATTGTATCATATTTACCAGGGTCAAAAAATATCAGGGCTGATGCACTGTCAAGACAATTTGAGGCCGACAGTGACAGAGTGGAAGCACCAGCTCCTATCATCCAACCTGATAGAATACTGGCTACTATACGCACGAGTATCACTTCTCCTCTAGGGGAGGAGATCCTGGCCTCTCAGGGGTCCGCTCCCCATGAAACCCCAGTGGGCAAATGTTTTGTCGCTGAATCATTTCGTACTAGGCTACTCGAAACCTGCCATTCCTCTAAGGCTGCGGGACATATTGGTAGAGACCAATTGTTATGGTCCCTTTCTCAGTTATTTTGGTGGCCTTCCATGAGAAACGATTGTGCCGAATTTACGAATGCCTGTACCACCTGCGCCCGCGCTAAGACCCCGAGACATCTCCCTGTGGGCTTGCTTCAACCGGTGCCTAATGGCGAACGCCCCTGGTCTCATGTTTCCATTGATTTTATGGGAGAGTTGCCTATGTCGAAGGGGTACTCCTTTATATTCATGGTGGTGGACAGGTTTTCTAAAATGGCTCATTTCGTGCCCCTCCGTGGTCTTCCTTCAGCGAAGGAATTGGCAATGGTGTTCGCCAGAGAAGTATTCCGGTTGCATGGAGTGCCTAGGGTACTGGTGTCTGACAGGGGGAGCCAGTTTGTGTCTAGATTTTGGAGGGCATTTTGCCAACAGATGGGCATACAGCTGTCCTTCTCCTCTGCCTACCATCCCCAGACCAATGGAGCCGCTGAACGAGCTAATCAGGGCTTGGAACAATTTCTCCGTTGTTTCGTTACTGACCATCATGATAATTGGTCCGACTTGTTGCCTTGGGCAGAGTTCGCCAGGAACTGTGCGGTCAATTCTTCATCTGGGAGCTCTCCGTTTCTGATTAATTATGGGTTCCAGCCCTGTTTGCTTCCAGACTCATTTCAGACGCAACAGATTCCAGCTCTGGATGAGCATATCGAGCGACTCCGTTCCACATGGGCACAAGTTCAGAGGGCACTTGGTCAGTCATTTCAGCGTCATCAGCGCCATGCTAATCGCAGAAGGCTTCCAGCGGTTTCCTTTCAGGTTGGGGATAGAGTATGGCTTTCCTCCAGAAATCTCAAGCTGCAGGTTCCGTCTAATAAGTTGGCTCCTCGGTTTATTGGTCCATACAGAATTATTCGCAAAATTAACCCTGTCTCCTATGCACTAGACCTACCTGCATCCATGCGTATCCATAATGTGTTCCATGTGTCCCTTCTTAAGCCTCTGGTTTGCAATCGCTATACTACCACACCTGTGGTGCCAGGACCTGTTGAGGTCGAGGGCCAGGAGGAGTACGAGGTTCAGAGCATTATTGATTCCCGTAGGCTTAGAGGAAGGGTACAGTACCTGGTACATTGGAAAGGGTATGGTCCTGAGGATCGATCATGGGTGGATAGTACGGACCTTCATGCACCTAGGTTAACTAGGGCCTTTCATGCCAATTACCCGCAGAAACCTAAACCCTATTCTAGGAGAGGGGGTCTTTGAAAGGGGGGTACTATCACGGTGCCCGTGATTGGCTGCAGTTACTTGTCTGTCACCAGTAGGGGGCTTCTATTGGCTGTCTGCAGATAGCCCGCCTCTTATTGCCTATTTAAACCTGGATTGGGCACCCTTTGAGTGCCCTTTCGTGTTGTTTCTGACCTTCTTGCTATCACTATGCTAGTGATAGCTGGGCCTCTGTTCCAGTGTTCCTGAGTTCCTGATCTCATGTGTTCCTGAGTTCCTGATCTCTACTGTTCCAGTGTTTCCTGCATGCTGAAGTACTTCCAGTCCTGGTTCCGGCCTAGTCTCTGGTGTTGCAGTTCCTGCTGAACTTCTCTGCTGTTTTCTGACCTGACTGATCGTTGCTGGTTCCTGTCATCTCATCACCTGTCTTCAGTATCCTGGCGACCTTCTGCCTGGTCGCGTTGGTGACATTGCTACAATTCCGTGTTGGTCCCAGCGTGCGGACGCTGGTTTGCTCCCAAGCCTTGCGGCTATACAAACTCGCTTGTTACACCAGTGTGCGGTCACTGGTTTGCTCCAAAGCCTATCAGCTATACAAATCTGTGTTGGTCCCAGCGTGCGGACGCTGGTTTGCTCCTAAGCCTTGTGGCTATACAAACTCGCTTGTTACACCAGTGTGCGGTCACTGGTTTGCTCCAAAGCCTATCAGCTATACAAATCTGTGTTGGTCCCAGCGTGCGGACGCTGGTTTGCTCCTAAGCCTTGCGGCTATACAAACTCACTTGTTACACCAGTGTGCGGTCACTGGTTTGCTCCAAAGCCTTTCAGCTATACAAATCTGTGTTGGTCCCAGCGTGCGGACGCTGGTTTGCTCCTAGCCTTGCGGCTATACAAACTCACTTGTTACACCAGTGTGCGGTCACTGGTTTGCTCCAAAGCCTTTCAGCTATACAAATCTGTGTTGGTCCCAGCGTGCGTACGCTGGTTTGCTCCTAAGCCTTGCGGCTATACAAACTCGCTTGTTACACCAGTGTGCGGTCACTGGTTTGCTCCAAAGCCTATCAGCTATACAAATCTGTGTTGGTCCCAGCGTGCGGACGCTGGTTTGCTCCTAAGCCTTGCGGCTATACTACTCGCTTGTTACTCCAGTGTGCGGTCACTGGTTTGCTCGCTAAGCCTAACGGCTATACTATTCAGTGTTGTTTCCAGCGTGCGGACGCTGGTTTGCTCCAAAGCCTTGCTGCTTAACGATTCTGCTAATTTGCCAGTTCCATCTGACTGCTGCTATTATCTCTGGGCTGCCCTGCCCGGTATTGGTAAGGCCGGTAGAACCTTTTGCCACATTCCATCTGAGGTTGCCTTACCCGGTATTGGCAGGGCCGGTAGAGCCTACATTGTGTATCTATTGAGGCTGCCTTGCCCGGTAATTTGGTAAGGCCGGTAAACCGTTATGCTATTCCATCTGCAGGTTGCCTTACCCGGTATTGGCAAGGCCGGTAGAGCCTAAAGACTGTCCTGTCCGGTATATTGACAGGACCGGTAGAGTCTGCCTTCTGTCTGTGCTATATTCTGTATATATATATTATGTATGTTATTGCCATCCTAAGTTATCATTTATTATTTCAATAAAATTGATTTTTTTTACCTAAAACTTGTGTCTGAGAGTCATAATAAACCGTGACATCCTGCTCGTGATTGACCCGGCTTGTCTGAGAACCACCTCCGTTATCTGACCAGGCTTGGCTGACATTCCTGCTCGTGATTGACCCGGCTTGTCTGAGGACCTCCTCCGTGTTTCGACCTGACCTGGCTGACTTCCTGCTCCATGATCTGCAACCGGCCCGTTCCAGTGACCTGCTTGTTCCTGTTGTCGCCGCCGTGACATTCTTACTTCCGCTGCTGCTGTTTGCCAAGCTGCAGAGTGACCAACTTCACCCTTGATGTGCTTAATTTCTGTGCAGGGTATCCATGCTGGTTTGCAGAGCTGTGCTTCCTTCATTGAGTCTCCGTACACTTGCAGAGCTACTCCACTATACTGAGCCTTCTATCGATAAAAGTGCATTTTAACCCTTGCAGTGCTGCCTCATCCTCGCAGAGCCTTCTCTACCCGGTATAGAGCCTTAAACAGTTGTGCTACGTCTGCTGAGTCGGCCGCTTGTGTGGGATGGCGACTCATATGATCTAACTGCAGAGTAGTCACATTAAGTCGGATCCGGTAGGGCGCCATTGGCTCTTGGTCTTTTGTTGTTTACCGGCGGACACCCGTTGTGGCTTAAGGCTCAAGCTGTGCAGCAAAGGGTAGGCTCAAAGCTCTGGCAGGTTCTAGTTGGTATACTCCCGTGGGGGCTATTGGCTCAACTACCTCTGTCTGTTGGTCTCCGTTTATACGCCCGTGGGGGCTAATTCCCAGCTCTTGCATATCAAGCTATATTGTGGTTATTCCCGTGGGGGCTACCGACTCACGCACTTGCAGATTCAGTTGTCTCCTTGGTTACGCCCGCGGGGGCTATTTTGGGTCACTGTTCTGCTGATTCTACCACTGGTCACAGAGTGCCTAGCAGCTTTCTTGCCTTAAGAACTCTAAGTATTGCCTACATCTACACTTTACCTCCAATCACCACCTTGGGCGTGCCAAACTCCACAGCAGAGATGGACTGCTTAATGCATTTAACCCGTTTGTGTCTGAATTGCTATTGCCTGTTCTGAGACAGTATATGTGTACCCTATTCTGTATATTGGGCCTGTGGGGGCATATCTGTCCATATATTGCTATTATTTGTGTTGCCTGTAGAGGGCGATCGTTTGCTTTAATTCTTATTTAATAAACTGTGTTTGATTTTACCTACTGGTCTGAGTGTCTTAAAAAAATGTTACAGTTACACCTTAGGGGTCAACCCTTGCTGGTACGGATGGGGTAAGCCCCTGTTAATATTTCCTCACGTATTTGGCCTTTTCAGCGGTCTCTCTTGCCAATTTTTATATTTGGTGTCTAGTTTATTTTAAATTGGACGTTCATTCTGCTTGTATATTCTGGGTGAGCCCCAGCTGTACCTGGCAGGTGTTGGCGCTGGAGGCTTCGTGCTCTCTTGGTGTCCTTACCTGGTTTTCTTCTGCCTACAGGTTGCATCGGCAGATCTGGACATCATGGGTGATTCTCCTCAGCATACTCCGGATGAATATTCAAGCCATAATTAACTCTGCGGTGGCTGAATCTGTCGAGAAGGCACTGGCAAGGATCATGTCCCACCGCTCTCCTGACCCTAGGTTTTCAGATCGAGATGTCAGCACAGATGAGGATCTCAGGTCGCTGGCATCTTCTGGTGGTGAAGTTTCTACCGCCAAACGGCAATGGAAAGGGGCTTCCTCCACTTCACGAGAGGCTTCCGGGAAGGCGCCCCTTAAATAACCAAGGCGCGTAGAATGTCCTGATGTTTGTCCTCCACCGGTTAATTCGTCAGAAGACGAGGATATTTCTCCACCTGATATGGCTGTGGTTGATGAATGGAGGGCTAATTCTCCTACCTCTGAGGACTGATTCTCCATACGTGAAGGAATCGGTGATGGACAAGTCGTTTGGACACCGGTCCCAGGATGGTTGCTTCCTTGATGTCAATAGGATTCCTCTTTTTGACACTAGATTTATTCTTCATCCTCGGTCGGTAGAGTGGAGCCTGCCTAATCAGCTGGTTTAATTTATTCATTTCTGACTCTGGAAACCTCTCGAATGGGAGGTTTGGAACAAGCTGCGGGCTGAATGCCCGAGGCCTATGTTGCCAGATAAGATATCCTTTACACCGGAGTTTGACCCTACTATGCTGATGTTCATGTCCAGGGCTGGCCGGAACCCACGGAAAGGGATAGAGAAGGGCCTGGTGACAGTGCAGGATAAGTTGCTGAACATTTTGGGGACCTTGGCTAGGTTGCTCTATTTCGCTGACCTATTCTTGTCTGACGGCTCGGCTTTGGATGCAAATGCCATAAGGGAATGGACTCAACGGTCCAGTTGTCTGCTAGGGAACAACAACGGCACTTTATCTACAGAACGGAGGAAGGTGGCTCTGCTGTGTATCGACTCGAAATTAGCGGATTTGGGGTCAAAGGAGTTAGGTCCGGCAGCCAACGGCCTTCTCTTTGGGAAACCATTCATTTCTGACTTGAAAAAGCATGTAACATAGTAATTTAGGTTGAAAAAAGACTTGCGTCCATCTAGTTCAACCCTTTTTCTATTCCTGTTTACCATCGTTGATCCAAAAGAAGAGATTTCTCCCTGGATCAACAAGCCCTAGCTAAATATTAATCCCAATACTAACGTACATAGCCCTCTATGTTATGCTCTTTTAAAGTATCCAGGCCCCTTTTAAAGGCATCTAATGTATTTGATAGCACCACCTCCTCAGGAAGTGAATTCCATACCTTTATTGTCCTTACTGTAAAGAAACCCTTCCGCTGTTGTAGATTAAATCTCCTTTCCTAAAGTCTAAGCGGGTGGCCCCTTGTCCTGTGTACTGTTCTGTTAATGAACAGGTCTTTGGAGAGCCCTTTATATGGACCTTGAACATACTTATATAGTGTTATCATATCCCCTCTAAGACGCCGTTTCTCTAGTCTGTACAAGTTTAATTTTTCTAGCCGGTCTTCATAACTAAAACTTTCCATTCCCCTTACTAGTTTTGTAGCCCTCCTCTGCACTCTCTCTAGTTCCATAATGTCCTTTTTCAGAAAGGGCGCCCAGAATTGAACAGCATATTCTAGGTGGGGTCTTACCATGGACCTGTAAAGAGGCATAATTATATCTTCCTCCCTTGAGTCAATTCCCCTTTTAATACATGCCAATATCTTATTGGCCTTTGCAGCTGCCAGCTGGCACTGCACGCTACAGCTAAGTCTATTGTCTACCATTACTCCCAAATCCTTTTCATTAGTAGATTTCTCCAGAGAAACACCATTTAAACTATATGTTGCATTTTTATTATTATACCCAAAATGCATAACTTTACACTTGTCTATATTGAATCTCATTTGCCATTTGCCTGCCCAGTTACTCAATTTGTCCAAATCCTCTTGTAATGAAGACACATCCAGTTCAGACTTTATTACCTTACTTAAGTTTGTGTCATCAGCAAACACTGATACATGGCTCCCTATGCCCTCTGGGAGGTCATTAATAAAGAAATTAAAAAGAAGAGAACCCAGGACAGATCCCTGAGGTACTCCACTTATCACTTTTATCCAATTGGAGAACTTGCCATTTACTACCACTCTTTGCATTCTATCTTTCAGTCAATTTCCGATCCACACACAAACATTTTCCCCTAGGCCTATTTCATTCAATTTGTACAGTAACCTCTTGTGCGGAACTGTATCAAATGCCTTGGCAAAGTCTAAATAGATCACATCAACTGCCGCTCCCTCATCTATATTATTACTCACTTTTTCATAAAATGCGATCAAGTTCGTTTGACAAGACCTGTCTTTCACAAAGCCATGTTGGCTATTGCTAATGATATTCCTGTTCCAGCAGAATTCTTGAATATATTCCCTTAGCAACCTTTCAAACAGCTTCCCTACCACAGATGTCAAGCTTACAGGTCTGTAATTTCCTGGCTGTGACTTTGATCCCTTTTTAAATATGGGCACCACATCTGCTTTACGCCAATCCATGGGCACCATACCTGAAATAAAAGAATCCCTGAAAATCAAATATAATGGTCTGGCCAGGGTCTGGCTTAGCTATTTAAGTATCCGTGGGTGTATACCATCTGGCCCCGGAGCTTTGTCTGCCTTAACACTATTCAATTGTTTTAACACCTTTTCTTGTGTTAGCCAGTCCCATGCTTGCTGTGACTGTTCTGTAAAAGTAGCTTGCAGATTCTTGTCCATTGGGTCTTCCTTGGTAAAAACAGAAGAAAAGAAATTATTTAAAATATCTGCCTTATCTCTGTCCCCTTTGACCATCTCACCCGTTTCAGATAACAAGGATCCAACATTATCAGACTTTAATTTTTTGCGATTAATGTATTTAAAGAATCTTTTGGGGTTGCTTTTGCTCTCCTTAGCAATATTTTTTTCATTCTCCAGTCTAGCTAATTTAATAGCCTTTTTACAGCTTTTGTTGACATTTTTGTATTCTGCAATTGCCTCTGCTGATCTCTCAGCTTTGTAATGTTTAAATGCCGCTTTCTTGTTATTTATTTCATGAATTACTTTACTGGTTAGCCACATTGGTTTTAATTTGCTTCTTTTGTATTTGTTTCCTACAGGGATAAATTTATGTGTGTATTCTTGCAATGTTATTTTGAAGGCATTCCACTTACCTTCTGTGTTTTTTCCTGAAAATATTTTATCCCAGTCAACGAGACCAAGGGATGCATTAAATCTGCTAAAGTTGGCCTTTTTAAAATTCAGTGTTTTGGTGGAACACATACCAAATTGCTTTTTTGAATTAATCTCAAAAGATAATATGTTATGGTAGCTATTCCCCAAGTGCTCCCTAACTTGGATGTTAGAGATAAGTTCTTCATTGTCAGTTATTATCAAATCCAAACATGTGTCTCTGTTCACCACGCTTAACGAGGCACAGAGCTCTCTGAAACAGGTGTTTCATCCTACTGCTGCGAGAGGTGTTTTTGGACGTGCTGGTCGGTAGAGAGGCCGTGCCACAATCAGATTCTGGACATCAGGCCTCCGGGCGATTCCACCTTCCGTGAGAGTACTTCATCATGTCAGGGCTCAGGGGTGACCCTTCTTCTGGTTGATCTGTTGTGGCTGAGTCAGCTGTGGTACCCGGATCTTCTGGAATTGTCCTGCTACAATCCTCTTCTGATTCCTTGTTTTCCTCAGCTTCTAGTCGATCCCCTTGGGGAGCCACATCCTCTGGTGGTGCAGGGACATCTGTCGCTCATGGACTGGATGCTTTCAGTGGATCCTGGGCGGTCGTTGGCTTATTGCAAATGGCGTAATATCTTTTGTGGGACTTCTGGGCTCCTAGCACGAGACGGTGTTACATCTCTGCTTGGAACTCCTGGTCTAGCTGGTGTTTGGAGTGGGATTGCAATCCCTTTACAGCAGATGTGCCTGTGATTGTTAATTTTTTGTCCCATTTATTTGAGGTGGGTCATTCGTATCGGTCCATTAACTCGATGAGGTTGTCCATTTTGGCGGCTCATGTTTCAGGAGTATCGTGGGCCAGGACCCTTTGATTTGTCGCTTTTTGCAGGGGATTAAGTTAGCTCACCCACCAGCGCCTAAGTATGCTTGGTTTTGGAATGCTGAGGTTCTTCGTTTTTTGAAGAACTGGACGGATAACTAATTGTTGTTGTTAAGACAGCTGTCTGCTAAGCTTACTCCACTCCTTTGTCTGTTTTCCTTTTGTAGGGTGTCAGACGTGAGAGCTTTTGATGTTGATGGATTTTCAGTCTCTCCTGAAGGGATATCTTTTTCCATCTCTAGATGTGCGAAGATGGATTCTGTTTCTGTCTTCTACCCATTTTTTTGGGAAGTTCCTTGACTTTGCGTGGTTGGGGTGTTGCTTCGATATGTGGAGGTTACTACTCCTCTACGTTTGTCTCCATTGGGTCAGTTATTGGTTTCGTATGTCAGGCCTCATAAACCAGTGTCTTCTATGATGTTAGCTAGATGGATTCATTGGTTTTTGACTCTGGGTGGAGTTGATATTTCATTTGTTGCTCATTCAGTTAGGGGAGCGGCTGCTCACGGGCTCTGTCTGCAGGGGCTTCGGTTGCGGACATCTTGCGTTCAGTGGATTGGTCTAGGGAAGACACGTTTCGCATTTTTTATTTCCACCCTTCTTCTCATGCTGCTTTTTCTTTGGTGTCTTAGCGTTAAAGAAGCAAAATATGAAGCCTTCTGTCATGTGGTAAAATTGTAGATTATGTTAGCATAGTGTACTAATAATCTTAATTTTAGTAATGACAGGAGGCAAGTATTTTCCCTCCCTTTTACCTCCCTTTGGGTCCTGGTTATAGGATTTATTAGAGACTAGGGGTGGGATTTGGTTTGGGTTCTTTTATGTATATTTCTTTATGTATATTCATAATTTTATATTTGATTATATGTATTATTAGTACCTAGGTATTGTCATGTGTACTTTCAAACTTTTCTTTTCTTTCAGTGTAACTTCTGCCTGGAAGTCAGTTTTGTTGGATGGTCCAGGCATCAGGTATCGTTGGTTGGAGGGTGATGCTGCATTTTGAAGACTTCATGTTGTTGCGGATGTTTTTTATGTCATTTTGTTTGCTTGTTTTATGCAAAGAAAAACATTGTCATTACTAAAATTAAGATTAGTATTACACTACGCTAACATAATCTACAATTTACTCACATGGTATAATGGTTTGAGTGAGAATATTCCCAACCACCTGACAAATTTGCACACAAAGAACATAGATTCTGTCATTTCTGAGATCCCTGGGTACTTAAACAGAACAGCTGCTCTCCAAATCCAAAGTATCAGAAGGTTTTGTTATTTAAAAACAAATAATACATACAGGTATAAAATATATAAAAAAAATATACAGAACAAAGCCGGTTTATGAATTTAGCAATTGGAACTCTACTTTATCAAACGCTATGGACTAAACAAAGGTCTTTATTATACTTTTATGTACCTTATAGAGAAAGCTCAACCGGTCAGTGGAGCTTCTCTGTAAGCTCTTGTCCAGAATACTCTGAATCAGTCAGTAGGCTGGAACAAATGGCCACAACTCCCTTGGAAACCAGTAAGGTGAGTGAATTTAGCTGCAAAAGCAAGGCTGAGGTTCCCCGATGCCACAATCCAGCAGTCTAGTGAAGCAAGTTAATTTGCTTTTGCTATGGCGGAGATGAGAATCCCTAGTCAAATCTCTTCCAGAGACACTGTCCAGAAATACAGTAAAAACTTGTATTAAGACTTTATTAATAAACCACACTGCTTTTATACACTCCTATACAATCTTATCAAGATAAGAATCCAAATTAGGGCTTGGAACAGTGTTTACATAGTTGACCAATCAGAGGAAGCCATGGGGAACCAATCAAGGACTGTTATGTATCCACTCATGCTTCTGCTTTCCAAGACATGCTAATGATGCTAGCTACGCCAAAGTATTTGAAAATGAAGCACAACAGTAGTCAATCAACATTCCAGCCATTCTTTTGTTGTTTCAGCACATGGTAAAAGGTATAAGCTGAGAATACCAAATGCACAGGGAAACACAGAAAATATGCCAAATTGTATCATATGTGACACAGAAAGAGATACATGGCAGCAGGGAACAGAGTGCTGGGCTTAACCTCTCTTTACTGGGCACTCTGTTTCCCCTCTTCCAACATAGCACATACACTTATACTGCAACACCACACAGACTATTACATTATTCTGCTACCATATGCCTCTGGATTTCAAATAATGTGCCTGTTAGGTTGTAGGCAGAATTTAGTCTTGTGGTGGAAAGGTTCGTGGCAAATGTGCTGCCTGTAATGTAACTTCACGGTCCTCACACAACTAGGAGCAAGCCTCTTGTTTCTGCAAAACTCCTCCCCCAAATAAGTGACTTGTTGGGAGGTCTCCCGCAACCCCACCATGGACGCACACGTTTTACAGGGGGTAAAGAACACAGGTGGCTTCAAGTCCTGTGTTTTAACCCTTTGAATGCTTTACATTGTGCTGGGGACCTCTGTAGTATTCACGGAGTTAAAACAAATATCTAAATAGACAGGATTTTTTTCCCTGATATGCAGTTGGTTTTCTCCAAAATTGATCCATCTATACAATGCAAGTATGATTGTGAATGCTTCAGTTTCTTTATTGAGACACATCCATGTTAAAAGATCTTTACATGATTTAATTATGTTATTGTTATTGAAGTATTAAATTAATACCTTCACTCCTTATAACAAGGCTTCACAGAATATCATAGGAACGGGTGAGCTTTTTCTGACTAGATATTTATCTCACAGCTTGATAAAATTAGTCCATAATGATATTTCCAAAAACATATTCCCTAATTTGCTCGTTACCTCAAGTTGAATCTCTATAAACAGGTCTGTAAGCAATAAAATGTAAGCTTTGGTATGAAGGATACATATGAAAGACTCTAGATTATTTTTTATAAAAAATCAGATTTTAACCTGATGGGAAAAACCCAGAATAACATTTATAAACATTACTTTTTACCACTTGTGGTACCTTTATCATCTCAAATTATTATTATTCAGCAGTGTTACATTCTGTGCCTAGCAAAATGAATATATTCCACTGCTGTATCTCCATCTAATAAAGATCCAAGTGCTGTTAAACTGTTATTTTAAATTGCCTATGCGCTTTTAAATGTATGTAATTAAATTATCATCTCCGAATGAGAGATTATATTGAAAATCAAGAGCTGAACGGCCATAACAACCAAAAGCAAGGGAAATGACTGTCTTATTATGGAATTTAAGGACAGTGAGACTTTCCAGAACTGACACAAGTGAAAATGATCCATTCTCATTCATCTGCAGCAGCAGAACAATGCTTCCAAAAGCAATGTAAATCACGCAGTAGATCAAACCATCCACACTATAGGGGACAAGGGTTTTTAACCCATTTTAGTCTAGATAGGTCACCAATGCTTTGCTTTCACAATGCTTTAGAGACCTCTCTTGCATTCAAAAGGTTAAAAAGTTACCCTTTTTAAATAAATGGGAATTTTGGGAATGTTTATTTGTCCTCTATAGTGCAGTTTTTTTGGTCCAGAATTACATTCCTTTTTTAGTACATCAGCCTCATAGTCTTCTCTAATATATTTATCAGCACTTTAGGTATGATGGTAGTGATAACCTGATCCATTATAATTGTTTCATGAACAGGGTGGTGGTTGAGCCATATATCACACATGCTCACGCTCACAGACACATGAACATGCACATATACATACACTCATGCACATACATTCATACAGGTGCACACAAATATATATACCTATGCACACACACATAGTAACACATGCATGCACACAAATATATACACATCCACACACTAGGGGGGACCGGTGTACCCACATCTCAAAGCTGAATGAGGATACATTTCAAGTAGAACAATCATGCACATATAAGTTATCTCCAATTAATTATTAATATTTTGGTAATCATGGAAATAGTGTATTGAAGTTTCTTAAGTGTCAGGAGCAGTTCATATGAAATGTACATCAATAAGACAGTGCAGACATCTTGGAGAAATGGGATTTATGAGCCATCACTGTGCATCCCTGTCTCATCACTGACAGGTTATTTTAGGTTGATCAGTTGATCATCCAGCAAAAATACATATAAATTCATATTGGAAAAATGCCCAAAAAACCCTCAACAGAAACACTGTGGTATAGATGGGTAAAAAGTCCCAATTTTTTTTTCATGGGCATTTTTGCTAAAAAAAATCTGAATTTTCTGCTTTTCCCACAACATTTCCCACATGGAAATTACATAAAATTCACACCATTCCACTACTGCCAATGATTTTTCTGCTTTCTGTGGCTGCAAGAACTACCACTGTAATAGTGCTGCTGCTGATGTGGGTTGAGTCTTACAGCAGGGTCCCTATGACAATGACACTAATACCATGCTTGTACAACTCTGGTAAATCCATCTTTAACCCCTTAAGGACCCATGACGGTCCTGGCATGTCATGGGTTGGCAAGCCATAAGGACCCATGATGTGCCAGGACCGTCATGGATTTCAGGGCTCCCCACATGGCTGCAATCTGTTTGGGGAGCCCTGAACCAGATTGCAAAAAGAAAATGGTCTTTGGTCCTTAAGTCCCATGAGTGCACGCGGCCGATCCTTAACAGGTTAGAAATAACTGTCTTGAGATAGGCCATAAAATCACAACACATTACATCAGATAAATCCTCTATTCTGCACAAATGAATAGAGAAGCATCTCAAACAGCAACATGTTGGCAAGTTGGCATAACAACAGCAACATGAAACATAGGCGTTATTTTTAAAGAGGATAATGTTGGTCCACTCCTTGAGACATCTACAACACTACTATTATGTGCTCCATGAACTCATGCACTTTTAGGAGTGCTTTTACTGGTACTTCTCAAGGTGCTTCTTTCGGCTGCTGTTGTGTCTCCATATCGGACCTTTGTATGTGCTTCAGGAAGGATCTTAGTGAGGATGTGCCTTAATGTGGCCCTGCTTTCCCTTGTTCATATGCATGCTCTATTACAGACATCTCACTGCTGGTTTGAGGACAAGCAATGTGACAGAGCATCCCCTAATGTCCTACTTGCCATTTCTTGGTGACGTGAAGAAGGCAGACTGGCAGCAGTAGCAGCAGTCACAGGCAGCTGATCTGCGCTTCTGGTGGTGGTGGTATTATTATTTATGTGCCTGCTCTCCACCAACAGTTCTGACATCTTCAGGATTATGTTCCACTTGGACACTGTCATGAAGGGAAGGGGCCTCCCAGAGGAATAGTGTGGACTCTCTTGACCACTAGTCTGGATGCACTCAAATGCTTCCCTACCACTCCCCTATCACTAGTCCCACCATCTGCTTCACCATTACTGTTACTACTACTACTAACACCGACCACATTAAATTCAGCCCCAAAGTCTTCCTCCCCACAGTCACTAGTAATATGAGGATATTTATTACCCCCTCCTTTACTCCTAACACTAACATGCTGCTGGACCTTCTTAGTAACAGTAGTACTAGCACTGGCAGGACTGCTTGGGGATGGGAAGCGTGAATTAGGGTCCCCTGCTGTCACACTTGGCATCATCTTCTTCATCCCCCCCCCCCCCCCGAGTATTACAAGACACACTGACAGCAGACACAGAACTGGTGGCAGCAGGCACAGCACTGTTTGCAGCAGGGGCAGCACATCTGACAGCAGGTTTAGCACTGGCAGCAGGCACAGTACTGGTTGCAGCAGGGCCAGCGTGTCTGACAGCAAGCACAATACTGGTGGCTGCAGGTTCAGCACTGGCAGCAGACACAGCACTGGTAGAAGTAGGGGCAGCATGTCTGACAGTAGGCACAGTACTGGTGGCAGCGGGTTCAGCAATGGAAGCAGGCACAGCACAAGTGGCAAAAGGGGCAGCACTGGCAGCAGGAACAGCACTGGTGGCAGCAGGGGCAGCACATCAGACAGCAGGCACAGCATTAGTGGCAGCAGGGGCAGCACATCTGATGGTAGGCACAGCAACAGTGGCAATATTAGCAGGGGCAGCACATCTAACAGCAGGCACAGCACTAGAGGTAGCAGTAGCAGGGGCAGTACATCTGGCAGCAGGTACAGAAATGGTGGCCAGCAGTGGCAGCACGTCTGGCAGGAGGCACAGGCAGCTGACCTATCCTGCTCTCATTATGTCTACTACCCTTTTCTTCCTCCCTTCCCATTAAATTCCCCAAGATCCCTATGGGTGCTTTAGGGGGACTGGACAGGATTGGTTCTGTAGTGCTCACTTCTTCCACCTGAGACTCAGTGGACACATAAGGGTCCTTCCAATTCCTCCTTTTATTATTTTTAAACTTTCTCATAGTTATAGCAGTCACCATGAGCCTCTCCTGCCTCAATTTTTCTAAAACATCAAAGCAGAACAGCACGTCTTCCTCATCCTGTAGCTTCTTCTATTGTGTTTCACTTCCTGGAATACGTCACATTTTTAGAGCAAAAAAGCAAAAAACATGTAAATCAATGGGCGGAAACGTCCTAATCATTCAAAAAATGGCAATAAATTTTGGTCAATGGGCGAAAAATGCAAAGATTTTAATTGCTGGTTTTAAATTGGATTTTCCCGCAAAAAAGCGGACAACAATGTGGTTTTTGCAGGATTTCTCACAGGAACATGGCGAGAGCTTCCCACCCATATTCACTGTCACTCTCAGCCTCTGCTTAGGTGTTGGAATAGAATCTAATGTTTCAGCTCTCCAGCTTCCTCTATTTTCCTGTCTGCTTCTACAAACTAGTAGCTAGTGTCAAAATTTCAGCTGCTTTCTCTTTCTCTCCAATAGACTTCAGTGTTATTTTTTTTAATCACACCTCAACATAGACTTGCCCCTCTTGTTTTTGCATATGTAAGTGATTGTGTGTAGATATCACATAATGTCAAGTTCTAGATGTGTATTTGACTTGTCTTGAATGTATGATATCTTTCTGTCAGCCTGTTTGTTTAATGTCTGTTCCAGTCTCAGTAATGTCTCAGGTTTACTTACTAAACACATTTTTTTATGTTCTTTTATCCCTTCACACCTACCCACACCCAGAGAACAACTGGCAACCCTCCTATCAAGAAACTCCAGCTCCCTCTCTTTAATTGTCTACCTCACATTAAAAAATGTAGCTGCTTTTCTATATCTCCCAAGCCCATACTGACAATATAAGAGAAACTGACACCCCCTTTTTAGCATGGAGGGAATGAATGGAGGAAACTCTCTTCATGTGGACAGGGGGACGTATTATTATCTTTGCAGTGAAACCAGCAGAAAAACAATGGGAAAACTGCCGTTTTCATGGCAATTCACCCTCATTGCAGAAAGTGCTGCTATTAGCATGTTACTCTTTTGTGATTAAAGGTTTCACTTATCCCTAAGGGGTTCACAACTTTGTCCTTCTGCTACCCTAGTTCATACAAATGCAGTGCCATTTTCTCATACTGGCAGTGTATACTCAGTACAGGAGGAAATTCCATGTGTTTTCAAAGACACAAGTGTCTTTAAAGTGGGAGAAATGTAATAAAAAAGCTGTATTTTTCCTTTACCTAAAGAAACGTGTGCATACAAGTCTATGGGTAGAAAGGCAAGTAACCTCTCATTTGAAGCAGCTGGTTGTCTACGTTCCAACATAATATGCCTTTTCTACCTTTTCCTCATATCATATCTGGCCATTTCAGTTCAGAAAGTAATATTAGAAAATAAAAATTATAGGTGTAATTTAGTTCTCTTGGCACAAACACCTTCCATATGTCAAACCATACCATTGTGGTACCTTTTTTCCAGCACTGCAGTAGGTACTATAGACAGTAGCAAATTATATGGATTTCAAAGATTTTATTGTCTTTGAAGTGGTGGAAAATAACTGTTTACAATTCTTTATAGTGCCAGTTATAGAAACATCTATTCTCAGACTAGGGGTAAACAGGCAAATGAACTCTCATTTGATGTGTCTGGTTGTCTCCTTCCAATTATGCCACTTTTCCCCATGTCTGTAATTGTTATAATATATAAAATATAATATTAGAAACAAAAATATGCTAAGTGTAGTAATGCTCCTGGTACCCTTTGTAGCATGTCAAATCATATCATATGTAGTGTCATTTTTCATGGGGTTCTAGGAGGTACTGGGTACAGTAAAAAAATTAAATGGTTTTCAAAGATTTCATGCCACAGACCACTGTGGACACAGTGGGAATGTGGTCCATTGATGCAGGACTAGGACAGGTTCCACTTGCCAGCAGCAATACTACTGGTCCTTCTTGTCGCAGTGTCGTTTCTGAGACAGTAGCAGCAACTCATGGTATAAGACTTTTGATATTAAACGATCTTCAACAACCTCACCTTGTTAGCTGAGTTTGGTTGCTCCTCACCCAGTTTTATTCCTTCTACACAGCTATTTCTATTTGAGTTAATGATTGTGTTTCAATCTACTTATTAAATTCATGATCATTAGCACCTGTTTGGTATAATTGTTTAGTCATACACCTGACTATATGCCTACAAAATCCCTGACTTCATTCAAGTGTACCTGGAGGAATTAATGCTGTTTTGAAGGCGAAGGGTGGTCACACCAAATATTGATTTGATTCAAAAATGTTTTCTGTTCACTCACTATGCACTTTGTTAACAGACAAATATAAACTATTAACATGTCTATTTTTGAAAGCATTCTTAATTTACATCATTTTTTCACACCTGCCTAAAACTTTTACACATTACTGTATATCTAGCTATGTACCTATATATATCTATCTATCTATCTATATATATATATATATATATATATATATATATATATATATATATATATAAATATGCATGTGTAAAAAATCCACAAAATATATTAACAAAATTAATGTCTATAAAAAAAGCCCATACACTAATAGAAAACAAAAATCCCTTCTCCCTCCTCTTGCACACATGCATACATGGGTCAATAACAACCATCTCCTCTGCCATACTCTCCCATTCAATGCATTGCAGCCATGTGGTGAAGACAATTCTGTGCAGCATTGTTAGTAAATATCATCATCATCATCTTTAGCAGTTGTTAATCTATTGCAGGATGAAGGCCTCCTTAGCAAGCCTCCTACAACTTTGGTCGTGTCTTTTGTTGCCACTGTGTACCAATAAATTTGGTAATTTCAGGTAATTTCATCTACCCATCTTGTCTTTGGTCTTTTTGGGTGTTTTTTTTATCAAGAGGAATCCATTCCAACATGTATTTGGTCCATCTGCTATCAAGTCTTCTTGCTATGTGGCCTGCTCATTTAAATTTCAGGCTCTTTACTCAATCATGTCTTGGACTTATGTTTGATGATGAATCCATGCACATGGTCTTTTTGTAATGTTAAGAATTTGATGTTCCATGTTTCTCTGCTTATCCTTAAGTTTTTATACGGCTTTGGAATTTAGCGTCCATTTTTTTCACAACCAAAAGGGAAGACAATTTAGACACATTGGTCCAGTATGGCAGACCAGTATCGCTAGAATATATATATATATATATAGCCATAGTGCTCACATCCTTGGGATAGTAATATTTCATTTTAACTACAGCTCAGATTATTCTACAAAATGAATATGATGCTCTTTCTCCTCTCAGATCTGAAGTCTGGTCACAATGAGGGACAAAATTTTCTCAGTCAGTATAAGGAAAAACCTGCCCTCCTTGTTGAAGGAGGGCAGGTTTTTCCTAATACTAACTTAAGATTGTCCCTTGAGATCTGCTGTCAGACTGAAATGGTTAAGTCAGCAATAGGAGCATGAGGTATCAACTTCAGCATATGATTACATCGTAACAAAACAGTTTTTAAGAGAAAGATCATCAGGCAACAGTATTATTCATTGAACAATCTGAGCTGCGTTTAAAGTGAAATATTACTATCCCTTTAAAATATGCACTATAACATCAAAAAATAATAGTTATGGTAGGGGATGTGGGGGATAATATTAACCCCTTAACGACCAGCGGTCGCGGGACATTTCCGTCCCATAATGACCGCATAGGGGCACTTTGACACGCCGGTACACGTGACCTGTCATGTGTATCGGCGCGTCACTATGGGGCTTGAAAGAGATCGCTCCGATCTTGGAGCGGTCTATTTCATGCCCTATTTTTACTTACAACGCTCCCGGTAGAGCGCTGTAAGTAAAAAGTACATGACGTACCATGACCGTCATCGGTCCTTGAGTAGTTCAAGGACCGTTACGGTCCTGGTACGTCAAGGGTCCCTAAGGGGTTAATGGTATATCACAGGTTATCCTGATAAGTTGTATCTAGAATTATTATATGTTTCGTCTGTACCCCGAATGCAAAAGTGGCAGAAAACACACCAGAAAGGAATCCACTTCACAACCCCCAGCACCCGAGGGGCCAGCCAACCAGATGAGCCAAGCTATTGCTCATATCACTTATCAATTGCAGCACATACTATCCATAGCACTTATCATTTAGCCCACCCTTAACACACATTTAGTTAACCATATACACAATTTATACACATATACAATCCACTAACTACATATATAAAGTAAAACTTCTATCATCTATCATATATATGTAATGTAACTTCTATCACATATGTATTTCATAACTTCTATCACGTAAGACTTAGCAGTTGTCCTTTATACAAACAGAACTTGTGCATATATAATTCACAATGGAAAATTTACAAGTGAATTATAACAATATTTAAGACACAAAATAAGTTATAGCATTAGGTAAAACATACTAAATACTATTATTAAACTTAGAATTTGACTACAAACTGCAGCAAAAGTGTGAAAACATGCTTAGCATTGGGGGTGAAGAAACTTTGAGATGTATGTTCAAAAGAAAAGTGGATGAGTCCTGGGGCAAACCAATAACATTATACGGGAGAACTAAAAATTCCCACTGATTTAAATAATTGCAAAGTGGTTAAAATCCCTATTGGTAAGCAATGTGATGGAGACATCGCTACTTTCTAAATTCCAAGGGTTTAACTTATATTCTACTGGGGCTATAATATGTTATAGTTCAGGGTAAGGGGTCTGTCTTTTTCACACCCCCTTCTTTACCATGCAAAATAAAACAACTGTTATCATAGAGATCATCTTAGAATGTATTTTGAGAAAACAATTTATTTCTAAAGCAAAACACTCTAGATTTTCAGTTAATTTTGCTTCCCATGCAGAACTAGTCACACATAGAACAATCCAGTCCCATTAGAATTTGTTATAAAAAAGTAAATTAGGAGAATTCCCATTTTATTACAAAAGGAGAGTTCAATAGTTTAATTTTTTTAACTGAGATCTCTTGTATTAAGGTAAATTACATTGCATTTCTATTACTAGCTTTGTTAATTGTCAAGCAATAAGAGTTTATGCACTCATCCAAAACAGTAGAAAATGTCCCATAATGTTACAAAACAAAACCTGACAAAGCACAATATTTGCTCCTTTATTGATGTGCCTAGCTGTAGAAAAAATGGAGATCAGTATAGCACTTCATCGGAAAATTAAGTACGAAAGAGAAATGCTAAGAGCTGAAGTGACAAAGACCATATTTTAGTGGCTCCACTGTATGCCTGAATTAACAGTTTGTATGCCAGTGAGGTTGACAACATATTGCAAAGCAATGCTTTGGGCACTGCTCTGGCACTCAAATGATTAATAAGAAAAACTGGTGAAATATCAAACTAACTGCACCATAGAGGAAAAATAAAAGTAATTTTTTACAAGATGATTTTAACCCCTTACATGGTAGCGAGGCCTTACACAAATAATGAACCAATGAGTTTAAGACCTCTCTAGAATTCAAGGAGTCAGAAGCCTAATTTAAATAACAGAACAGTATTTATTTATCCCCTATGGAGCATTTGTTTCACCAAGCATGTCATTGAGGATGTGGGTGACTTTCTTTGGACCTGGCCACAAAGCCCGTAAGCTTGTGTTGTGTGGAAGCAGGGGATTCATGCTCCCCAGCATGGTCACCTTTATTGATTGCTTAGTGCTATCACCTGACTGAGCAATAGCTGCAGGGGTATCAGGAGGGCTCTGAACCCACCTCAAGGAGGTCTGAATTAGGGAAAAAAACATGTATGCCAGAGGGGTGTTCAATGCATGTCCTTGCAATGCATTGGACAATGATCTGGAACTCACACTTGTACAGTTTTCTTCCTCAGGCTTGTTCTTCTGTCCACTTGGAAAACCCTACATATGCTATGATATCTCAGCCTTGTCCCACTTCTAGTCACATAAACATACAGTGTCTGATGTCCCAACCTTGTTCCATTGCCCACTAGTAGCCATAGAGTAGACACACACAAACACTATTTCCCCAGCCTTTTTCATTTGTCCTACTAGTAGCCACAGACAGATATGTACTGTCTACTTTCCAGCATTGTTCCAGTGAACACAGGTAGCCACATAACCACACATACTCTATTTACTTCCATAGTCTTGTACATATTCTGCACATGCAGATTCTTACACCCCAGCCTTTTACCAATATCCAGTTGTAGTCAAAGAGTCACATATATACTCTCTGACACCCTAGACTTGTTCCACTGTCTATTGGTAGTCACAGAACCACACAGACACTGTGTGACATTCTAGACTTCTTCCACTCTCCCACAGGGAGCTACAGATTAAGAACCACTTATACACTGGCACCCTAGTCTTGTTTCACCTTCCCACAGCTAGCCACAGAAGCACATATACACTGTCTGCTTCCCCAGCCTTGACACATTGGTAAGCACAAACCCAGTCATACACTCTCTGATACCCAAGTCTAATTGACTAGCATCCACAAAACCACCATACAATGTCCACTTCCCAAGTGTTGTTCTACTTGTAGTCATTATCCTGAAAACTTACATGGTATGTGACTGAATTGTAGTAAAGTATGTGCTTTTTCCTGTAGCACCACTATTTGGAAATAGTTGTGCACACTATCCTAGGGGTATAATGGTGAGTGACCCCTTATATGAAGCAGATGAATGTCTGCTTTCCAAATATTATGCCTTACATACCTTATTTTTGTATACATAATGGTTATGACCATTTTAATGTATACAGATACTTTCAAATATAAGCAGATAGTTATAGTTCAGTGCTTCTGACACCACCTATAGTAGTTCAAACTAACATAAAAGATCATTGGCACTAAATGATGACTATCCTAAACATACAAATGAATGAATATAATGGTAATTCAATAAAGAACATTACAATAAATAAATAAATATTCAATAAGAGGAAGCAACCAGTATATGTAAAACACTAAAGATATAAAATATGAATGAAAATACCATTTTAAGTTAAAAAATATACTGTTTTAAATAAAATGTTGTGTCTATACTGGTGGTCCCCTATGCAATATACACAAGAAAAGAGAGTAAAAAATGAGTGGAAAGTTAAGGAAATACTAAAAACTGATCTAAAATAGATTAATATCTAAAGGTTATGCCTTAGGAGCCACCAGAATAAATAGACATAAGAGAATATAAGGGAGAAAAAAAATAACACCAATAGAATTAGCTATACCAACACAGGTATGAATAAAAGCACCAATAATGCAATCGCCTGTACATTAGAACACAAACAAATGAAGATATAAATACAATATAGCTGAGTTCAGTCTCTAAAAGTCCAAACTATACATATGTGTAGAAATGAAAAATAAAACGCATATGGTGTAATTGGAAATAGAAGTTATAGAGATGAATAGGAAATGCTATATAGTATAGTTTAAAACAGGACTGTCCAAGATCACTCCCCAAGGGCCTCCAACCAGCCAAGATTTAAGTATTTCCCTGATTAAGCATAGGTGAGTTAATCAGTGGCTCATTCATTTTGACTGACTCGCCTGTCTTTAATCAGCGAAATCCTTAAATCCTGTCCTGATGGTGACCTTTGAGGACTGAACCTGGACAGCCCTGGCTTAAAAGGTTCTCAGAGTAGCCAAGCAGCATGTATATAGAAATGATATAGCAGCATGTATATATAGAAATGATTGTGTTACTAATCTTGAAGCATGGAGATGAAAAATTATAAAGACAATGGCATGAGGATGAAGATGGTGAAATGAATTAAGATATTAATAGAAGCCTTTCAATTTCTCTTAAGATTTCTTGCAACAGAATTTGTTCATATACATTCACACACAAACTTATAGAAACCTTCTCTGCTGCTCAAAACACAAGGACCTCCATCCTCCTTAAGCCTAAATGGGGGGAAAAAAAGTGTACAAAAAAGAAGGATATAAAAATAGTGTTCATTATATTAAAATTTTTCTACATGCAAGACACACAGATGCATACATTTATGCCAGCTATCTAGTAAGTGCATTTGTATATTTTGCATGTAAAATAATTTTAATATAATAAACACTACTTTTAAATCTTTGCACTCTTTTTTGACATATATTTATTCATTTAGCACAGCAGTCTAGGGGTATTATTATTCTTTATTTATATAGAGCCAGGTTATTCCACAGAGCTGTAGAAAGATAAGTAACCCTTATTTGATGGGGTAAATGGCTGCTTTCCAAAATGGCATCCATTGCATCGCTTTCTTTCATATCCCTAAAGATTAGTTTTAGTAAAGGCAGCAAACTTAAAAAAGATTACAGGTAGGTGTAGTTTAGTGCTCATAGTATCCTCTGGTATTCTAGTCCATACCACAGGTGAACCATTATTTTGGAGCTGCCACTAGGTACTGATTAAAGACAGAAATTTGAGTGTATTTGAAGTGATTTAGATGTAAAAACGTGTTTTAGCCTAATGTACAATTCTCTGGAAATAGTTATCCAACTATCCTAGGAATTGGTAAGACAAGGGACCCCTCATTTTATATGGATGTTTGTCCATTTTCCAAATGGTATGGTTTCTCTTCCTTTTCTTCACTGCTTTAGTTCTTACTAGGGATGGACGAAAGTTGTCACCATGTTCCAGCAAGAAATTTTGCAAAAACCACATAGCTATCCGCTTTTATCGTGGGAAAATCTGCTTTAAAACTAGCGGTTAAAATTTTGGCATCTTTCGCCCATTGGCCAAAATCTTTCACCATTTTTTCTAGAAAGTTTCTGCCCATTGATTTACGTTGTTTTCGCACTTACGCTATCAAAGCGTGACTTTTTCGCTGAAGGCAGACACAATAGAAGCAGCTACAGAGTGAGATAAACGTGTTGTGCTGTTCTGCTGTGATATTTTGCAAAAATTGAGGCAGGAGAGGCTCATAGTGACTCCTATCACTATGAGCAGCAAAAAGAGGAACTGGAAGGACCCTTATTATGTATCCACCGAGTCTGAGGAGGAGGAAGTGACCAGCAGTACTGAACCAATGCTGTCCAGTCCCCCTAAATCACCCCAAGGGTTCTTGGGGAATTTAATGAGAAGGGAAGAAGAAAAGGGAATGGGACGGAATGGAGAAAAGGGAATGGGAAGGAAGGGAGAAAAGGGAATGGGAAGGGAGGAAGAAAAGGATAGTACTGGTGAGAGCAGGACAGGTCAGCTGCCTGTGCCTGCTGCAAGGCGTGCTGCCAGTGCCAACATTGCTTTTCCTGCAGCCACTAGTGTTGTACCTGCTGCCAGATGTGCTGCCCCTGCAGCCACTAGTGTTGTACCTGCTGCTAGACGAACTGCCACTAGTGCTGTACATGCTGGCCCTGCTGCCAGTGCCACCATTTCTGTACCTGCAGCCACTAGTGTTGTACCTGATGCCAGATGTGCTGCCCCTTCTGCCAGTTTCACCTTTGCTGTACCTGAAGCCAATAGGGTTGTACCTGCTGCTAGACATGCTGCCCCTGCTGTCAGTGCCACAACTGCTGTTCCTGCAGCCACTAGTTTTATACATGCTGCCAGTTCTGAACCTGCTGCTATTGCTGAACCTGCTACCAGTGCTGAACCTGCTGCTAGTGCTGGACCTGCTGCCACCAATATTTTGCCTGCTGCTTGTAGCACTCAGGGGGGGAAGGAGAAAATGAACTGATGTGGTTGGTGTTAGAAGTAGTATTAGCAGTAATGGTGAAGCAGCCGGAGTGGTAGGGGCAACATTGGAGAGCGTCCAGACTAGCAGTCAAGGGAGCCCACACCATTCCTATGACACTGAGACTGGGAATCCTCCCCTTCCTTTCACTACAGTGTCCAGGTGGAACATGAACCTGAAGAGGCCAGAACTGGTATTGGGGGAGGAGCGCAAGCTCAGATCAGCTGCCTGTGCCTGCTGTTAGTGCTAGTCTGCCTTCTTCTTCAGCTCAAAAGGAAATGGCAAGTGTGACATTAGGCAACCCTTTGTCATATTGCTCATCACCTCCTCCAAGCAGCAGTGAGATGTCTGGAATAGAGCAGCAGCAACAACAGCATGAAGGGACTAGTGGTGGTGGTGATGATAATTCTGGAGAAGCTGGGGTGGAAGAGACATTGATGGCCTTTTTAGAGAAACAGAGAAGGAATGGGAGACAGGGATGAGGATGGGCATCACCATCACCACTGGCAATGACATTTTGGAATTAGAGGAATTTGCAACTGCTCTAATTCCTTCTGATGCTGAGATACAAGGGTAAGGGATGCTGAGGAGCAGGCTAGGGTGCCACAGACCACCATGGACACAGTGGGAATGGGGTCAACAAGTGATGCGGGACTAGGATAGGCTCCACTTGCCAGTAGTAGAAATACTCCTGATCCTAGTTGCAGTGCTGAATCTAAGGCAGTAGCAGCAACAGCAGCAAGATTATCCGCTGCTACAAACAATTAAGGGGAATTTGGAGGACAAGAAAAAAGAGGCCATTCTTCTCCATCTGTTCCCTTCCCCCTGAAGTCATCATGGTTGTGGGAATATTATTCTCTTGGGGCAGACACAGTGCAGTCATCAGCAACGGCACTGTGCACAATTTGTGACAAGTCAGTGAAAAGAGGAAAGGAGGGAACACACCTTGGCACAAGCTCCCCAATATCACACATGAAACACAGACACCATGAAATTTACATCAAACATGTTAAAGACAAACACCCACCACAGAAATCAAGCACTGCTTTTGCTGTCCAAGACACTACAGAAAGAGTGAGAAGGAGATCAAAGAGGAGGAAGAATAGAACAACCCAGGCAGACACTAGAAGTTCCAGGACGAATGAAACAAATAGCTCGCTATCACCTTCTAGGGTAACTACATGTTCTGCCAATCCATTTTGTTCATTACCTCCCCCGCCAAATGATAGGCACTCTTTTGAAGTTAGAATGTAGCAGTTTGTCTCTACCCATTGCACACTGTGTCAGTGTGGTGGAGGAGAATCTCAATCAGTGCATCAAGCGGCATCTGCGGAGATTCCATCCTGCAGAATATGCTAAGATGGTGGCAGGGAGGGTTCATCATTACTATTAAACTGTCAGCAAGTTGTGTCCTTAGCGGGGTCTGGACAATGGGTATAGTGGCAGCGGCAGTACTTGGGTTCTGGTGTCATGGTGTTTGGATACAGTTGTCCCCCCAGGTGTTATTTACACACACACACACACACACACTGTGCACATTGCAGTTTCTAATGAGAGGCACTGTTCCTGCTCTCAAGCGAAAAAAAAAAATATTCTAGTAACAACACACCCATGATTTTGGAGGAGGGGCAGGTGGAGAAGAATTATTGGCCAACATCTTTTCTCCACATATACTGGGGGCTACTTATTCTGCTGCTACTGCCTCAGACACATCACTGGAGCCAGTCGTGGCAACTGGAACTTTCATCATCCATCTTCCATGTTACTGCTATTGTTGATCCCATTCCCTTTCAGCTGCCTAATCATTCTGCTACTTAAACAACTTGGCAGCAGCAGTATCAACAGCAGTTAAAACTCAGGACTCAGGAGGACATTTGACAGTGGCCACTGGCCAACATGACCTGTTGGCATTAGGCCAGTGTTACGGTTTAAATGACACTCAGACTCAGGAGATGGAATAAAACACAGTTTTATTGAACATGTTTAGCAACATTAACCCTCACGGGTCCAGCAGTATACGTGACACAATACAATGCTGACACAGGACAGGTTATGGCAAAATTACAATGAATACCCACACGGGTCTAGTATATGTACAAACAGACCATACAGTATACTGATGCAGGTCAGGTAAGGATCGTGTGAACTCAGATCGAGACAGCCAGGAACGGGTTTCTATTAGGCCAATACAGCGAGCCGGCCCTAATAGTGCGAGGCCCTTGGAACTCCCACTCTGTAGAGGGAGTGATAAATAGTGAGGCACGCCCAGGAGGAAACGGAGGCCCAGGATACTAGATCTGTCTCTGCAGTAACTGAGGACTGAGACAGTATGCCCGGATGAATGCCCAATGGAGACTGCACAGTGATTGACCAGAGACAAATGGCACCTTCACTGAAGGGGTTAACACATGCCACAACCAACCTAGACTTCCTGATGGTAACACAGCTTGAGGAGCCCAAAGCAACACCAGCCTCAGCCGTAGGTAGAAAGGAGGGTCAAGAGTACCGTGGTGCTCTGCAGTAATAATATCGGAATGTCGCCCACGTGACACTGACAGACACACGAGAGACTCTGAGGCTCGATAGGGTAGTCCGGAGACTGAGGCAAACAGTGGACCGGAATGGGACTGCAAGTCGCTCCCGGATCAGGAGCAGTAGCCCTACCGGTCCGGTATGCAGAGCAGGAACATGCAAAACAATCGGTACACCAAACAGGAACGTCAGCCAGGCCGGGTCGGTACACGGAGCAGCAATGTCAGCCAATCTGGGTCAATACACAGAGCAGGAACATCAGCCAATCCGAGTCGGTACACAGAGCAGGAACGTGAGCCGGGCCGGATCGGTACACACGCAGGAACAGATACAGCAGAGTAGTCAAGTAATCCGAGTCGGTACACGGGCAGGAACAGATGCAGTAGCATAGTCAGGCAAACCGGGTTGGTACACAGGCAGGAACAATACAGTAGCATAGTCAGGCAATCCGGGTCGGTACACAAAGCTTCACACTGAGAACTGGAACAAGCGCTGGCAACAGAAACAGCACGAAAGAGCAACAGCGAAGTGACAGGACCCAGTATTTAACAACAAATACTGGGCGGGACAAAATACTGCAATCAATGAGAACAGCAGTGTGTGAGACTGACAGAATGCCGCCAGGAAGCACAGGAACCGTGATAGCCAGTAGGGCATTTTTATTTTTTCTCAGGGCATGTGCTTTGAAAAAAACCCCCCAAAAAACAAAAAAAAAACATAGTCCTACAAAAAAATAAACAATTTGTGGAGGTTTGTTTCTAACAAGCCTAAGTCCTTCAAATCAATGTTTTCTTAAGACTTGTGCCAAACACGCTTAAGTCATACAAATCAATGTTTCTTCAGGGCTTGGGCCTCTAATAAGTCTAAATCCTACAAAGGCCTCTAACAACAAATCAAACAAATCATCCTCTACAAAATAGTCAAGTATCAATCCACCCCATTGGCAGCTTATGTCAGGGGGGTACTGTCTATCACTTTAAATACAAATTTCTTATTTTATTTATTTATTTTTTATTAATTGTCCCTCCAATAGCAGTCAAGAACCCCCCCAAAACAAATTCCCTGTTCAAATGATTCATTCATTCATTCACCAACACAGGCACCCTCCTCAGACCCCTTTATACCATGTCTTATGGTTTCTGTTTTATTTTATTTTGGATTTATTTTTTTATTAACTGCCCCCCAATACCAGTAAACACCCCCCAAAAAATCATCCCCTATTCAACTGATTCTTTCCCCACACCCCACCAACAGAGGCATGCCCCTTTTATACTATGCCTTAGTGAAATTAAATAATATTTATTTTATGTTGTGTGTAACTTCAATGTTCCAATTGATTTCAATGGAATGAGCTAGGTGAAAAAAGCAGAAAAGCTGCACTTTTCACAGGAAATTTTTCATCAAGTGGAAAGTGCCATTTTTCGCCAGTTTCAGTTTGAGGAGGAAATTTTCACCCATCCTTAGTTCTTACATCCATTTTAGTATAGGTAATTTAAATTTTAAAAATGTATGATAAATGTGAGATGGTGGATAGTATAGTTTTATTGCTTTTGGTACCACCTACAGTATTTAAACTCATATCAGTGAGGTTCAGTTTTTCCCTCATAAGAACTGTGGCTAATACATTTTTGAAGGGGTAGAAATGGAAACACTGCCTATTTCTTCTTTTAGGTCCATTTTCTGTAAACATAAGTGTGTAGCAAGCTAGGGTTAGAAAGGTATGTGATGATTCATTTTATGCAGTTGGGTGACTTCTTTCAGGAAATGTATTGTTTAGGGGTTATTTTGATGTTATGCAGAATTTATCCCTTCAAACTGTTTAGTGCATTTTGTGATCTCCATTTGAAATTCTGTTATGTGCTGCTGTTTGTAAACCTCAACATATTGGGTATTAGTGTACTCAGTAGATAAGTGGAATTCGTATTTCTTATTTTTTGGGTTCTTATTACACCAAGTTTGTTTGAGATGCAATACAATACATTTTTACTTTACTATACATTTTTGAAACTATTGTGAAATTGAAACCATAATGAAAGTCTTTTTAACAACATTTCCTTGCTTCATCATTCTGTGTAGGATGACACAGTTATTTTTTAATTTGTTAGTCTACTTTGAGGAAATATATGCATTTATATAGTTATTTCGATTTTGTAGATGTAGCAAATGCAATGTGCATCTTAGTTCATGCAGTTGAAGATACCTTTTTCAGCTTCTTTTAATTAGGGGTTTGTGCATGTCAAGCATGAAGGTAAAACTATGAATATTCAGTCTTGTGTACTTGAAGGATTTAGGATTTCAAAAATATATATATATTTTTTTTATTTTTGATATATATATATAGTGTATGATAATACACTTTATATACTTTAAGAACATTTTACATTTTGTTTTGTATTTATGACATCATAGTTTGTGGCAAATTCTACTCAAGTGATGCACTATGCAAAATCTGAATTTGTCCTGAAAAAAAAAACAACAGTTTTTCCATGTAAAACTAAAATGTTATCTACAGGAATTATACACAAACAGATGATAACAACATTTAAAAATACATCTGGCCTCCAAGATGCAAAATTGATCAAATCCTCTAACACGGAAAGGGTTAAATTGGGCTTTTAACTCCCTGAATGCTATAGAGCTAACCAAAGTATTACAAAGCAAAGCACAGCACTGGAGACCTAGCTGGTTTTCATTTAGTTAAAAGGTTCATTTAACCGTTGAGTGCCAGAGTGGTGCACAAGTCATTGCTACGCAATGTGATGCACACACCCTCCGGCACTCAAAGGGTTAAGTCAAATAGACATTTTATTTGTTCTGTATGGTGTAGCTGGTTTGCTCTAAAACTGCACCAGTAATAATGTTATTCACCTCTAGTGGAACCAGGCTTAAATCAACCTCTGTAAAAATAGAGATAAAATGACTCAATTTTGACCTATGTTTTCTATGCCCACTGAGCCAGAGGACTATTCTGTACATTGCAAAGCAATGTGTTGAACACCCCTTGGAACTCAAAGAAGTCTAGTTAATAAATGTGTGCTTTAAAAAACACAATACAATGCAAATAGAAATTATGATTGTATTTGTCATATTTAATAAAATACAGGTTCTCCTAAAAAATAGCATATAAAAATTGCATTGCCCATAGAAAAAAAATCACATTGTTAAGAAAAAATTGTATTGTAAAAAAAAATGTGCATTCATACTTATAAAAATTCTTGTGTCTAAGAACAATTTCAATGATAAAATGTTGCAAGACTCTAAAGTTGCTGCATTTCTATTTAATTTTTTTTGTCACAATGCAGATTGTTTTTTAGCTCATCAAGAAAAACATAGCTAGAACTATTATCTACAGAGTAATGGGTGGGGTTACAATTGGTGCCTTTTACAATTAGGGATAAGCAAATTTTGGGGATCAACATTTTTACAGGCATGTAAAAATTGATATGGAAGGAGGAATATGATAATGAAAAGACAGGGGAGGGTGCAAGCATGTGAGTGAGATAAAGGATGAGTGCAGGAGAGAAAATCTCATGGAATTTGAAGGATAGAGGGAACCACAGTTTGGGACAAGGAAAGGGGGACAGAGTATGGGATAGGGAGAGAGGGTTCAAGTATGGGACAGGTAGAAGGATCTGGAACGTGGGACAAGGAGAAGGTGCAAGAGGGCCTGAAATTTAAGTGGGAAGAGAGGAGAAGGATGGTGAGAGAGTGAGGAAAAGTGGGAGGGAGTAGTTGGGGGAGAGAGAGAGGGAAAGTAAAATAAATATGTATCAAACTTAACAGAAAAGTTTGTACATTGTTCAACGAGTACCCAGGAATGAACTGTGATATGATTGACAGGTACATCTATAGGAATTTTTATTTAATGTCTATTATACAGTTGGTTTGCTCCAATTGCACCACTTTTGACTTTGCACAGATGGTCCATAAAGTTACACATTAAAAATCTCAGGTGGAATACAGCGTCTCACAAAATGAATAGGATAACATTATGAAAAAGATTCCTTTTTAGATAATACTGCTTCTTCAACTAAATGCACAAAATGCAAAAAAAAAAGAAAAAAAAAAAAGGAGAAGGGAATTATGGAACTATGGGACAACAAGTTTCTCAATACAGCAAAGCCATATAGCAATGCCAAATATAATTTGCCTTGAAATAAAGTATCTATCGCTTGCAGCAAGAGGAAAATTATAATGAACTCATGAATATTATGATTAATGTGAAGTTCAAACTAAATCGTATTCATCTGCTTATTAAGATGATATTTCACACCTGCACTTGCTCTAGCAGTAAAAGAGTTAAAGCACAAACAGGAATGTGAAAAATGATTTACGTCTAGAGCTTATTGCAAGAATAATAGTCAAAACAGTACCTTGAAAGGAATGAAAAGACACATTACACCACGGGAAGGCAAACCCCTGGTACTCAAGTGTTGCTAACATCTTAGAGATTTTAAAGGAACACTAAGGCCTCCTTTCACAATGGTAAATTTGCAGTAGTGACAACAACACATGAAAAAACTGCATCCAATGGAATAGTTCACATGGGCAACATGCATTGTGATTGTCACAGAGAGAGGCACAGCAAGCTGCAACTTTCCTCCAACAGTGCAATAATGCAGATACAAACAGGGCCGGATTTACATCTCAGGAGCCTGTAGGCACAGAAATCTGAAGCGCCTCCCCCCCCTGATTTGCCATTTCCACTGGACACCTCCATAATGTTCCTAATCTCCACATTGCCCTCCCATCAGCTCCATATTGACCCCATCAGCTCCATACTACCCTCACATTGCCCCATCATTTCCATATTGCCCCATCAGCTCCACATTGCCCTCATCAACTCCAACTTGCCCCCATCAGCTCCAACTTGCCCTTCATCAGCTCCATATTGCCCCCATCAGCTCTAATTTGCCCCCCATCAGCTCCAACTTTCCCCATCATCTCCAGCTTGCCCCCATCATTTATATACTGCTCTCACATTGCCCCATCATCTCCATATTGCCCCCATTATCTCCACATTGCCCCCATTATCTCCACATTGCCCCTCACATTGCCCCATCATCTCCATATTGCCCGTCTCATTGCCCCCATAATCATCTCCATATTGCCCCTCACAGTGCTCCCATCATCTCCATAGCCCCTCACATTGCCCCCATCATCTCCATATTGCCCACCATGTCTGTTTCCTACCTCCCTGGAGAAGAGAGGTCTGTCTGTGCCTCATTTGGCACAGAGCTGCAGCTGCTTGTGCTCCCTCGCGGTCTTCTCTTCAGTAATGCAGAGCGCTGGAAGATGATGTCATCTCCCTGCATTACTAAAGAGCCAATGAGGGAGCAACAGCAGCTACAGGTAGGCACAGACCTCACCATGTTGTTGCGGGCGTCAAGCGGGTAGGCAAAGGCTGAGGCTAATTTAATAAAAGTAAAAGGGCAAATAAAAAAAAAAATGAAAAAAAAAAAAAGAAAAACAATCCCAATGACAGGCACCCCTCTGTGGGGTGCGCCTGTAGGCAGATGCCTACTCTGCCTCATTACAAATCCGGCCCTGGATACAAATGTGTAATTTGAGTTTCAATGGGGTCTGAAAACTGATTGCCAATATGTAATGAATCTTGCATTTTCAAATATGGGAAAAGCTTAAATCAAACAATGCCATTTTCTATGCCTTTAAAAACCCCATGTGAAGTAGGGTATGATTGTCACAAGTTGCTGAATTTTCCCTGAGATTTTTTCACTTCTTTTTATATTCAGAGAATGTGATGCCATGAAAACTCAAACAAACAGGATATTAATCTTTAATTTGGAATTTTAATTTCCAGGCAGTAATGAATTATAGTGGATATTAGGATTTTCTGTCCAGAATAAGGTAAGTAAGGGTTTTTATTATGAAGTATTAGAATTTGTTTAACCCTTTGAGTGCAAGAGGGGTACACAATGCAGTGATACTCAAAGGGTTAAGGTTATACCCACTCTGAGCAGAGATATACCAGTTAGAATGGAATTGGTCCCTAGTATAAAGTAAAAAATAAAAATATTTCCCATAGTTTAAACTGAGGTTTTTTCCCCCTGTGATGGTAGAGACTTTTCTAGCATCCAAGTGGTAAATTGTATGAAGATTGTGTAATTGTTTCTCTACAGAATTGTCCTATTTTCCTTTTTGTTTATGTCCTGCTGTGCTCAAATATGGATATCCTTAAAATCTTAGACAAGAATATTTGTAAGTGTTTGTGTAAGAGACTCACCAAAGGGACTTAATCCATAATGGATGTTTTTGTTACCTGCTAAAACTAGATATGTGAAAACATTTGTTACATTGAAAATGTTACCTCCAAAGCTATTCATGTATGTTTTGTTACATGTATTAAGAGTTCCTAAAATGTACCTGAATTGCTTCAATCGAGTATTTTAAGCATTGTTTTTATCTTTACATGATCCTGTCTAGTTCCATTTTGTCATCATTTGTTGACCTAGGCTTAGATTCCATTCCACATGAAGATATCTACTGATGAGCTATTTATTATATTAGTAAATATTTTTGTAGGCTAAAAATGACAATAAATATAGGTGAATGTAATTAATCTGATTTCCAGATAGCTGTAAAATGCTCCAAAATGTTCAGAAAACAAGGCCTTGAGGCCTCAAGTGAAGCAGGCAAACAACCTCTTGTTCCCTTGGGTAGGACCAGTCAGGGAGAAACTGTGGGGAAATGGCCCCTCAGTTTCCTGTTAGATCTTCAATGTCCTGAAATCCACACTTACCACTCTTAACTCCTTCCATAGTGACAGTTAACCATTCTGTTGCTCTCTAGTTCGCAACACATTCCAAAGTAATGTATTGCAAATGATTGTCAGTGCATTTTTGGCATATTTTTGTTGAACTTGCTATGCATCCCATATTGACATAAAACGGATGCATAGAGATTGATACATAGTGGCTAAAATTGCAAAAAGGCTAAAACATTCTTTTTGCAACTCTTTCTTGGCCAAAGATCCATTCTTGGGGAATGTAATCTATGTCATAAATTGCAGTCCATCCCTCTTTTTCCAAGAAAAAGTTGCAAAAAAAAAGCTTAAAAATAAAAAAAAATATTCTTGCGCCTTTTCCTGGCCAATGATCAATTCTGGGGAATGGAATCCAGGTTATAAATTTCAGTCCATCCCTTTACCCACCATGCCATGTTACGTTACTCTAGCCATTTTTGCACTGCACAGAAAAATCCTCCATTTGAGTCAAATGCTTTAAGTCAGAATCTGATCCATAAGCTTTCAAAACACCATAAGCAATTTGGTACCATGCTCATCTGATATTCTGTTACCGGCTTTGGCTCCATTGTTCGACCATTCCTCTGTCTGCTGCCTTGTACTGCATCACCCGCCTGTTCCTGATCAAGCTTGTCTGACTTCCTATTTGTCTTGACCCCGGCAGGCTTCTATCATCTCAACCATCAATCGATCATTCACCACCTCAACCACCAGTTGAATATAGACCACCTTGACCACCAGTCAGACTTGAACGATCCTGTTTTCTGTCTTCTCAGTCAAGCTCCAGGCCTCAGTGTTCCTGAACAGCAACTAATACTATACTGCAGCTGCATTATTTGTTCAGTATCCTTTTCAACCTCCGTGGGTAGCTGCTGTTCCCTGGGTTTTCATTCAGAGAGCAGACAGGCTCCTCCACTTGGCACTAGTCTGGTCTTGTGGCCAGATTATCTCTAACTTAGCCTAAGCTGCAACAAGGCAACCCAGAGAGCAGCCACCACCAGCTAGCTACATACTCTAGTTTTTGCTCCTAAGTATCTGACCCACTGGGTCCTGCTTTGCAGTATACATGTATTGTCTGTTGTCGTGCTCTTATCATATTATTTATATCAAATAGCAGTCTGTCACCTCTTCATGGGAAATCTACTTTACAAAGTCAAACCAGGCAGCTTACATTGGGTGCTTAGTCTGTCAGATCATTACAGGCTACTCCTCATCAACATTCTCAGCTCTGGCAGGGCTAAAATAAATGATAATGATGCTGGTGGTGGTGGCAAAGATGATGATGAATTTAGGCTGTTCCTCTTTCTGCTTTCAGTTAATTAAAATAAATAAGTTATATATATATATATATATATATATATATATATATATATATAAAAGACAGTGACAGGTTCCTTGACGTGGTTTGTGACTGAGGCAGACTGATACTAGATGAGATAAAGTATTTTGTGGAGATCCAAGGCAAGATATCACAGAATTTGCTCTTTTGTGTACTTTAGTAAACTTCTGTCTGTGTTTTTACTATTATGTCCAGAAAATGCACAAGGGGGAAGGGGAGTGTGAAAGGATTAGGAGCATTGTAGGGATGTGCATTTAAAGTGATAGTCTAAAAACTGACTGCAGCCTAAGTTGCTACAGCTTGTGGAATACTGTAAATGATAGTGATCCCTCTCCTCCCATGGAGGATGGAGTTTTTCCAAGTTCCACCACCACCACTACCAGTACCAATACTATTAATATACCATCTAAAAACAGTGACGATGCAAAAAAAACCCCAAAAACATTGATGGCATAGTGCATGTGAAAGAAGGTGTAGAAGCTCAACACACTGCTTAATCTGACTGTGAGGCAAGCAAGCAGCACAAAACACCTGTCCTGAAAGTAGTAGCAAATCTTGTGAAAATCATTTAAAGGGGGAAAGTAAATAGAAATTGTCAGAGACCTCTAAATGCCCATTAGAATGTAAAAGCTGGTGGGGAAGAAACAGCGATCAATGCCGAGGATAACCTAATTACTGAAGATAATATAGGTCTGAAATTTATCCCTCCAGCATCCTCCTCTTCTTCAGATACAGATGAAGTTTAGAGTGAGAGAGATGATGACATGGCTCAAAAGTTAGCTGAAAGGCAAAGGCTTCCACCATTGAAAATGAGCACTATGCCTGTCTATAAACTGTTTGAGAAAACAATTGGAAAGTCTGACCCAGGACAAGCAAAGATGGAAAAAATACAAAATTATCCTTTCAGTAATCATCAGCATCAGCTCTGGTGCTTCCAAGTCCAAGTCCCACTCAGGCACATACACTAATTGTAGTGTCATGGAGATTAATCCCATCATCACCTTGCTATCCCCAACTCCTATCTGTTTTCCCCAGTAGTCCTATCCTTCCATTCCCTTCCTCCCCTGTCCTACCAGTAGGGGTGGGTGAAAGCTCTTCCTGTGTTTCCGTGAGAAATCCTGTGAAAACCACGTTGTTTAAATTTTTTCGTGAGAAAATCCGCTTTAAAACAAGCGATTAAAATATTTGCAAGATGCTGAGGAGCTAACTAGTGTGCCACAGACCACACAGTGGGAATGGGGTCAACAAGTGATGCGGGGCTAGGACAGGTTCCACTTGCCAGCAGCAGCAATACTTCTGGTCCTAGTTGCAGTGCTGATAATGAGGAAGTAGCAGCAACAGTGGAAGACAAGAAGAAACAGGCCATTCTTCTCCACCTGTACCCTATCCTGAAGTCATGGGTGTGGAACTATTTTTCTCTTGGGGCAGGCACGGTGCAGTCATCACCACTGGCACTGTGCAAAATTTTTGACAAGTCAGCGAGAAGGGGAAAGGAGGGAACACACATTGGAACAACTGCCCTGATATCACACATGAAACACAGACACCATGACATTTATGCCAAACATGTTAAATCCAAACATCCACCACAGAAATCAAGTAGCACTGTTGCTGTACCCCCTGACTCTCCAGAAAGGCAAAAAGAGGTGAGCAGAGATATAAGAGGAGGAAGAATAGAGAATCCCAGGCAGAGACTGGAAGTTCCATGGCGAGTGAAACAATTAAGCCATCACCTTCTTCCTCTAGGGTAACTACATCTTCTACCAATCCACCTCGTTCATTGTTATATCCCCCCACCAATTGATAGCCACTCTGTTGATATTAGGATGTGGCAGTTCATGTCCATCCATTGCACACTGTGTGGTGCACTGACCAAACATGGAAGTGTGGTGGAGGAGAATCACCAGCAGGGCATGAAGCAGCATCTGGGGGGAATTCATCCTGCAGAATATGATAAGATGCTGGCAGGGAGGTTCATCATTACTATTAAACTGTCAGAAAGTTGTCATGTATCCTTAACGGGTTCTGGACAAGGAGTATAGTGATAGTGGCACTATTTGTGTTCTGCTGTCATGGTGTTTGGATACAGTTGTGCCCCCACATTTTATTTACCACACACACTGTGCACACTGCAGTTACTGATGAGAGGAACAGTTCCTGCTCTCAAGGAAAACATTTCTATTTTAACAAGAAAACACCCATGATTTTGGAGGAGGGGCAGGTGGAGAAGAATTATTGGCCAACTTCTTCTTTACTCCACATATACTGGGGGCTACTTATTGTGCTGCTACTACCTCAGACGCATAACTGTAGCTAGTTGTGGCAAGTGGAACCTTCATCATCCATCACCCATGTCACTGTTATTGTTGATACCATTTCCTTTCTGCTGCCTAATCATACTGTTGCTTAAACAACTCAGCAGCAACAAGAGCAGCAGTTGTAGATTCTGTAATTATGGACTCAGAAGGATATTTGACAGTGGCTAGTTGCCACTGGCCAATATGACCTACTGGCACTAGGCCAGTAGGGCATTTTTTTCTCAGGGCTTGCGCTTTAGCTTAAAAAAAAATAGGAAATAAATAATAAAAAACAAAACATAGTCCTACAAATAAATAAACCGTAAATGTTCCCTAAGGGTTGTGCCAAACAAGATTATGTCCTACAAATCCATGTATTTTCAGGGCTTCTGCCACTAATAAGTCCTACAGATCAATGTTTCCTCAGGGCTTGGGCCTCTAACAACAAATCTAACAAATCATGCTCTACAAAATACTCTATCAGTCCTCCCCAGTGGCAACTTATGTCAGGGGGTTCTGGGCACTATCACTTTACATACAAATGTCTTATTTTATTTTATTTATTTTTTTTTTATAGTAACTGCCCACCCAATACCAGTCAAGAACCTCCCAAAACAAAATCCCTGTTCAGCTGATTCATTCCATAGACTCCACTCACAAACACAGACACCCTCCTCAGACCCCTTTATACCATGTCTTATGTTTTTGTTTAATTGTATTTAAAGCTTTGAGTGCCAGTGCAAAGCAATGCATTCCGTACCACTCTGGCACTCAAAGGGTTAAGATTTACTGCTTTATTAACTGACCTCCAATCCCCGTAAACAACCCCCCAAAAAACATTGCCTGTTCAACTAATTATTTCTCCACACCCACCAACATATCACCTTCATGCCCCTTTTATACTATGCCTTTGTCAGCTCTTTGAACAGCCAGGTTTCCAGGTACCTACAGCGTTTTGAGGCTAGGGTGTGTAGAGTAGGGTTCGAGGCTTGAGATCAGAGCACCCCTGTTTGAGTGCCTTTGCAGTAGCTGCAGCTGGAGTAAAGGCACTGGCTGCAAAACCAGATGTCTGAATCTGGTTGGGCCGAGGCCAGGACCATGATCAACACCCCTCAGGCTAGAAACTACTGTTGGCCCTTAGAGAAGCAAACAAGAATCTCAATATGCAGACCTATGAGGGACTAGAAAAATAGTATAGAGGAGAGGTGTAGAGAGCGCTTGTCGCCAAAGCCTGATAACCAGTGACAAGCGGATAATGTTCTGGAGTAGGTGACTTCATAGAAGCTCACTGCTGTAGCCCAACCTGTGAGACCTCCGAATATACCAAGACCCTGTGTGTCTAAGAAAGACAGTGGTGCCAATAAGTGAATACCCAATAGTGCCTGATAGCAAGGTGCCTAAAGCATCCTGAATGGTTGCAAAGGGTGCCCAGAGAGGGGAGGTAAGGTAGTGCCACAGCCCTTGTTGTGACCATTACATAGAGGGGTAAAACTGGAGGTGCAACCCTATGGAGAGCAAGCTCCTAGATGCAAGGGCTGTCTATCTACAGCTGTGTCTGGGAAAAGGAAGAAAAGTCCCCTAACTAGGCCAGAACAAGGTCCGCTTGCTTCTACTACCCCTGCTGATTCCTGTGTCAGGTCAGGGTAGGATAAGGGAGTTATGTTTGCAGCCTGAGCAGCTGTGCTGGAAGGCTCACAGAAAGGCCAAAACCACCGGGTGCTCTCGTCTCTCCTAATGTCTGAGTAATGGTTAGAGGAGGAGGAGACAGAGAGCCAGCCCTGAAGCTAGTGAGCTTCACGGCATGCAACCAGCAATCACCTGAATGGGTGCACTAGGCCCTGTGGAAGCCATAAGCAGTGGCTGACATATGGAGAGAGGGGCCTGCCCCGTGGCTAGAGGATGTTTTTACTGTACAATCGGCTTATACCCTGAAGGGGAAGCTCACTGAATGGTGACCATGGCATCTAGCTTTGGAAAGAGGAATCCAGTAGCCGGCAGTATTGGGGCAAGGCAGTAGACGAGGTCTAACACAGTCCGGGTCAGCAACGGATGGAACACTCGGCTTAAGGAAAAAGCAGAAGAATTGTCAAAGGGATAGCAAGGATCAAAACCCAGGAGAAACAGTAGCATGGTACAAAGGGTTATCTAGAAGCATAGTCAGATCAAACATAGGTCACATCAGATTCAAACATGAGTAGTAGCCCATGAATCAAAACAGCAAATGTCAAAAAACAGGCATTAGGAAGAGGAATTGATGCCTCTAAAAAGAAATCCTGACCACACAGGGTCAAAGGGTCATGGAGGTGTAACAGCCTTTGTGAAATAAAATAATATTTGTTATGTGTTATATGCAAATTCAACGTTGATGAGCTAGACGGAAAAAGCAGTAAAACTAAACTTTTCATGGGACGTTATTGGCCAAGTAGGAAGTGCCATTATTTGCAGATTTCACTTTGAGGCGAAAATGTTCGCCCATCCCTACTCATCAGTGACCACACCACATTCTTTTTGCTTGTCTTACTTTTTCAATAGCTACAAACTTTTTGCCTCTTTGTGTACATGTACTTTGTGTTTTTGTTCCAAAAATGCAATGTTTCCTGGAAGTTAAAAACAATACAAGCAGCTAGAGCTAAAGAGAGAGAGAGGGTGCTAGGCTATTGTGTAGTGCTAAATTTTGAAAAATTAAGGCAGCAGAGGCTAATAGTGTGTGTTATAACTATTGACCACCTGTATGACAAAGAAAAGGACTGTAATATGTCTGATGAGTCTGAGGAGGAGGAGGAAGTGACCACTACCAGCACAGAAAAGTCTGGAAACCAGAACCAATGATTCCCAATCCCCCACATCCTCTTTAGGGATATGGGGTAAATGTATTAGCAAACCAGCAAATACACATGAAGAACTGGATAGCAGAGTGAGCACCACAGATCAGCTACCTGTGCCTGCTGCTATTGCTGCCAGTGTGCCTTCTGATCTGGAGGAGGACGAGATGATGTCAAGTGTGACAGCAGGGGGCCCCAAGTCACAGCTGTCATCCCCATGCAGTCCCACTTTGGGGGTGAGGGAGAGGGTGATGGTGAAATTGATTTTGTTATTGAAGCAGCTGGTGGGACTGGCATGAATGCATTACAGCCTCCTGCTGAGGTGGAAAGGGAAGTGAAAACGAGCAGCCAGACTAGTGGTCCAGGAAGCCTACAACATCCCCATGACCCTGTATTGTGCCTCTAGGATGATGAGGAAGGCAGAACTGGCTAGCATCATTAATACCATTAGCAAAGATCAGCTGCCTGTGCCTGCTGTTAGTGCTGCTGGCCTGCATTCCTCACCTCAAGAGATGGCAAGTGTGTCAGTAGTGGACCCTCTGTGACATTTTCCATCATCGACAACCAGTGAGACTTTCATAGAGCAGCATCAACAAGGAGGGAATGGTGTCCAGTGAAATGGGACTAGGAAAGGTCCACTTGCCAGCAGAAATACTCCTTCTGGTCCTAGTTGTAGTTCTGATTCTGAGGAGGCAGCAGCAGCAGCAGCAACCTCACCCTGTGCATGATTTGTGAGAAGTCAGTGAAAAAGAGGAAAGGATGTAACACGCCTTGGCACAAAATCTCTCATAACACATGTGAAATATAAACACCATGCCATTTGTTTGAAGCATGTTGAAGCTAAATCCTCACAAAATAAATTTGGCATCGCTGTTACTATACTCCCTGTCTCTCCCCAAAGGCAAGAAGTCAGAAATCAAAGAGGAGGAAGAATAGAGAAACCCAGCCAGAGCATGAAAGTGCCCGTGCTCCCTTGTTGTTGTTTTACTGTCAGTTATCCTGTGTAATGCTCTCATTGGTTGCCCTGTGTTGAGCCCACCCTGTATGGCCTTTATATACTGGGCTCCTGCACCCACACGGATTACCTTTCATGTTGTTCCTGTACCAGTGCTAACTGCTGCTCAGAGTTCCCAGTGTACCGACTTGGCCTGCCTGACTACTCTTCAGTTCCTGCTCCTGTGTACCGACCCGGATTGCCTGACTACTCTTCTGGATCTGCTCCTGTGTATCGACCCGGCCTGGCTGACGTTCCTGTGTACCGACCTGGCTTGATCTGCATTCCTGCTTCCTTTGTCCGTGTCGCATCGGCAACATTCTTACATCTGGTTACCATTGGCTTGTCCTCCGCTACTGCTCCGGCAGGTTGCCAGGTGTTGTCTCAGTCACTGCTCCGGCAAAACGCCTCTGGCCTAGTCCTCCGCTACTGTCATACCGGTTGCAAGTGTTGCCTCCGTGATTGCTCCGGTAAAGTACCATTGGCTTGTCCTCCACTACTGCTCCAGCAGGTTGCCAAGTGTAGTCTCCGTTACTGCTCCGGCAAAGCGCCTCTGGCCTAGTCCTCCATTACTGTCATACCGGTTGCAAGTGTGGGCCTCCGTGATTGCTCTGGTAGTGCTCATTCTACCTCAGATTGGCTGGCAGTTCACGTATGTTTGCTGACCTTGGCTTGTTAAAGTATCTATCCAGTACCTTCACACATGGGACTGTTTACCATCATTGATGAACTTTAACTCCTGCAGTGCCGGAATCCTGGGAACCTACTTCTCTTGCCTGACCTGTGTCAGTATATACTGTCTATACATTCATGTTATGCTGGACCTGTGTGGGCATTGAATAAATTACCTGTCGTGTGTCTGTACTATACTGTTGTATACTACAGGACCTGTGAGGGTTCTTACTGTATTGTTTTATTCAATAAACTGTGTTTTTATCCTAACCACTGTGTCTGTGAGTCAAACAAACCGTTACACCATTACCTTCTGACACTAGGGCCCAGGCTCCGGAAGATGTAGCTGTCACAGCTGGAGGCGGCTCACTCGAGCGCCGTAGGGCATACCTCAATTCTCGCGGGCACTTCTATTGGCAGCAGGCCTGCCACATCCTTCCTCTTCGCGGCTCAGCAGCATTCTGTCTCGCGGCTCCAGCAGCTTCATTTAGATAGCCTGGCCGTTGCCGGGTAGCGTCATACGGGCGCACATCCAGGGAGACGGATGTGTGCTCCATTTAAAGGGGCAGTCACCCATTTCTGGCTCCTCCTCTTCCTGGGGGCAGGCATATATATACGGCATATATATACTGCCTGTACACAGGGCTCAGTTACCCTTTCATTGGTGTCCAGCAAACTTTCTAGTGTTTGTTCCTGTGTATTACCTGGCTTGCCTGACTAACCTTTCTGGTGCTGACCTGTGGCTTTATCTGACTACCTGCTCTGTGTATGACTCTGGCATAGTCTGACAACCATTCTGGTTCAGACCTGTGGTTCTGGCTGACTACCTACTCCATTTATGACCCTTGGCCTGTCTGACTACCCATTCTGGTCCTGACCTGTGGCTCTGTCTGACTGTCCACTCCGTGTATGACCTTGGCATAGTCGGATAACCATTCTGGAGTGGACTTGTGGATCTGGCTGACTATCTGCTCCGTGTATGACCCTTGGCCTGTCTGACTACCCATTCAGGTGCTAACCTGTGGCTCTGTCTGACTATCCACTCCGTTTATGACCTTGGCATAGTCTGATAACCATTTTGGTATGGATCTGCGGCTCTGGCTGACTACCCATTGCGTATTGACCCTTGGCTTGTCTGACTACCCATTCTGGTGCCGACCTGTGGCTCTATCTGACTATTCTTAGTATTTCCTCCACCATTCTAGTGCGGGCCTATGGCTCTGGCAGACTCATTCCTGGTTGTCTTCTGAGCTTTTGGGGGGCATTCAGGTGTGGACCTGAGGCTCATATATCCTGCTCCATGTTTCGTTAGTCTAGTGCAGGTGCGGACCTGCGGTGGCCTACCATTCCATATCTGGGGTCTACATACAGCACGACACTGAAGCATTCTCCTATCCTCACTGTGTCATTTGCTCTGTTGTGCGTTGCTCATACTGTAGATATTGTATATTTCCATTTTATTGTCTGTTTTCAATAAAATTGTGTTACCTACAGTACCTGTCCAGATCTCATTTGAATGAATCGTGACAGTAGCAACATCTTCTCGTGATCCAACTCTATCGCTTTTACCTCCTCCACCAGCTAATAGCCATTCTGTAGATCTTAGGATGTAGCAGTTGGTGTCCACCCATTGCACACTGTGTGGTGCTCTGACCATACATGACAATGTGGTGGAGAATAATCACAACCAGGGCATCAAGGTGAATCTGAGGAGATTGCATCCCACAGAAAATTCATAGCTAGCGGCAGGGAGGATTATCACGGTGCCCGTGTTATCGCTGGCGACATTATGACCAGTGCTACTTCCTAATTCCTTTTATTGGCCAACGCGGTTTTGCTCCACCCAGTGCTAGCCCTTAAATACTGAGCCCTGTCACTTCTGAAGTGCCTTTTCGTGATGTTCCCATTGCTAGCGTTTGTTCCTATATTCGTGTGTATCCTGTGTATGACCCGTACTGCCTGACTAATCTGCCTGTATACGTTCTAGCTCTGTGTACCGACCCAGATTGGCTGACGTTCCTGCTCTGTGAATCGACCTAGCCTGGCTGACATTCCTGCTCTGTGTACTGACCCGGATTGGCTGACGTTCCTGCTCTGTGTATCTACCCGGCCTGGCTGACGTTCCTGCTCTGTGTACCGACCCGGACTGGCTGACGTTCCTGCTCCATGTATCGACCCGGCCTGGCTGACGTTCCTGCTCTGTGTTCCAACCCGGCTTGGTGGACGTTCCTGCTCTGTGTATCGATCTGGCCTGGCTCACTGCTCCACCCAGTTATGTAGTGAGGGGCTGTCCTAATTGTCCTGTTGCTTAAACAACTCAGCGGCAGCCAGAACAGCAATTGCAAATGCTGCAAAGACACCATGGCATTTGCCAATGGCCAGTAGGGCATATTTTGTTTTTTTCTCAGTGCTTGTTTTTCATATAAACCAAAGGCCTACAAAACACAATTTTTTTTTGGGGGGGCGGGCTTGTTTCTAACAAGCCTAAATCCTAAAAATCATTGATTACTCAGGGCTTGTGACTGTAACAAACCTTAGTCCAGAAAATCATTACTGATTCCTCAGGGCTTGTGACTCTAACAATCCTGAGTGCAAAAAAATGTACTGATTCCTCAGGACTTGTAACTCAAGCAAGCCTGATTCCAAATAATTACTGATTCCTCATGGCTTGTGACTCTAACTATCCTGTGTGCAAAACATTATCACTGATTCCTCAGGACTTGTAACTCTAACAAGCTTGAGTCCAAAAAAAATTACTGATTTTTCAAGGCTTGTGAGCTAAAAAACAAATTAAAGTGTCAGATTTTCCTCCAGCAGTTTCTGAAAACTGTTTATATTATGGACAAATGGCTAGTACAACATAGAGTTTTTAATTTTCTTTAAAATATACAAAATATATTTTAAGCTAACAAATCCACTTACGTTTGATTATTTTTAGAGATACAGTTATCCTTCAAAGTGGACCTACCACCTTAAAAAGCTTAATATATTATAAAGGGAGTTAAAAGCTTCACGTGTGGTATATTAGCAAATTCTTTGTGATATAAATGTTTTATTTCCTTCACAACTTTTATTAAGGTATTTGACATGTTTAAGAGGAAGTGGACTCCTAGGGAGACCCTCTTTAATGCTGTGCCCTAGACTGATTACCTCTGGGGTATGGCAGATAATCTTTCAGGCAACACCTCAAAAACTTGCTGTGACTCCCCCAAGGGTGACTACCTCAAACAACTGAGGAGATTAACTGGACACTTCACCCACTATCCCCCCCTTCCCCTCAGTGCATTCTAGCATTAGACTGCCTCAAAGGTGACCTTACTTTGAGTCAGTACCACTGGCATCAGAAGCATCTTTGGGGACCCACTAGATCTACCTCCTACTATCAACTAAGGTTATATTTATGGCATCATTAAATAGCTCAATACAGATGTACACATCCCACCTATTCAATCCCAGTTCTCATCCTGTAATATTTTCATGACTAATGGTACACCCCTGGAGAGAATCAATGAACCTGGCAAGAGTAGAGTTTACTTTTCTCCCAAAACCTTCAATGGCTGGGGTGACCTGGCCCCCTACCATTTAGGTCTAGATACGATTTCTGACCAAACTATTTTATAGGAGGGCAGATTTATTTAATTACTTGGCCTGTGTTTTTTTACTTGCTCAATTAGGCCCACAAACTCTGTGTCATTACCCCTCCCACATGCATGACCAAAATATTAGGGTTACCCCACCTCCACAATACCTGTTTTAACATCTCATCCATCTGCTTCCATAGTAAACCCTGCTTATCCAACCAGGTGGTCTCTATACACTTCTCATCAATGCCAAGCTTATTGCCTCCAGATCTGTGCCCTGTATACCTGTCTGTCCAATACACACATTAATGACCTAATATTAGGACTCTTGTCTAGAAAAAAAATCTGACAAACAAATAGGCAAATATGTAAATCAATCTTAAAAAAAAATAAATTGTGTACACTGTGCACCTATGATGCCAAATGGGAGAGTATTTATATTTTTAAATGTGTTTGACTTCCATTTCTCCAGCTGTTTTATGATCCCTTCTGACTGATGTGACCACTGGTGCACTTATACTGAATGAGATAGGTTCCATAGCACAATGGATCCAAACCAATTTTGCTCAGTCACTGGCCAATAACGACTCTAAATTGGTAACACAACAGAGGAGTACCATGTTTATGCATTAAGAATGAACCCAGCCCTGATGAGCAGTCCTGCAGCCACCTTATTTTATTGTTATAACTTCTGCACTTATCCCCCTCCTACACTATCTATGCCAGCAGCCATATCCCTTGAAGTCCAGGGGAGGATCAGCCTACTACCAATTTTAGCTCACCCTCCACCACACAAAGGTGGAACAGAAGGCTATGAAATCTGGCTCATTGTTGGGATGTCTGCTGTTTTTATTTGTTGAAGGAACTGTTTATGCTAATTAGTTTATGTGCTATGAAATAATCTAGACAGAACCCATGCACAGGATATTTATTATAAAAGAGAGAAATATATTTGACTTTAAACAAAGCTAATTTGAATATTAAGTAAGGAATTGTTATAAAGTGCCACACTATGCCAGCAAAATATAAGCATTTTTTTTGTAGAAAAATAGCTAAAACAAAGCACATGCAGATTTTATTTCTCTGAAAAGGTCCACTTTCATTTTATATTTTACTCATTTTACTTGAGTGCAGTCTAACCTTCTCCACTTTAATATATTCCCTGTGGAGGTTTCAATTCATGCTTTAAATAGAATTTCAGGACCCATTAACATAGTAATATTGAGAGGTGACTCTGAGGATATGGCTTATAGAACATTTTACCTGTGATTAAGAAATTCAAATATAGGATTATGTTTTAGGTATCTACAATTAAATCACTAGCTTTGAGTACATGACATTTTAATGCAAATAACTGTTACATTTGTAAGTGTTAGTGTTTCTTTAAGCAATGTGGAATATAAAAGTGAACACTTAAAAAAAGACATAGATGAGAGTAGGGAAATATACATCCATGTTGGAAATTGAGAGATATGAATAAGATGCGATAGCTGTGGCAGGCAGATATTCTGTACCTTGCAATAAAAGATGGCAAGATGATAAATTAGTGCTCTCAACTGAAATTGATTGCATTGTGTTTTCATCCCATACAAGTAGCAGGAAGGCAGATACTCTCAAACACCTTAATGACACATTGGAGACACCTATCAGGTTAGACTCTTATAATACACTCAGCACTCTTTGTTTAAAGGAAGAAACACTCTGGTAGAAACAACAGGAAAGTTACTCATCACCCTAGACTGACTCCCCCACACATGTCTCAAGTACACTGTACACTTTGAGACACTCCCAGGAGCCCAGAATGTTTAAATGACAAATGTAAGTGATTTTGTCTTTCCAGTGCTTGGATATATATCTTATTCTCTAAGGAGGCAACTGGAATCGCAGAAGGTTAAAGAAACATCAAAGCCACCTTGAGGCAATTGTAGCTGATATTGTCCAATAAAGCATAGCAACTTATGATGTTTATCGCCATAATTTTGGAATATGTTTTTCTGGTTCCACTGGAAGTTAATAAAAAATCTAATTTAATAGCATCATGATGAATTTACTATATTATAGAGGGAAAATTAATACTAAGGACCATATATACAAAAGAAATGAGGAATAATTTTGGGACAAACCAACTGTACCATGGGGATAAATAAAAAAAAACAGATTCAAATTAATTAAAACAGGACTTTTAACATCTTGAATGCTAGAGAGGCAATGCATTGGAGGTCTAGCCTCCAAATGGGTTAAACTCCCAAATGAAATCAATGAAAATGTTATTTTCCAACTATGTTGCTGATGGGTTGTTGCTGATGTTTGCCCCAAATCGTTCCTCATTTCTTTTTGCATACAACCCTAGGGTCTTATACATAAAAGGAATGAGGTGCAGTTCTGGGGCAAACCATCTGCATAACAGGGGACAAATGAAATGTCAATACTGTATTGTACAAGATTAAAGGACGCTGGTGTATTAACCTTTTGAGTGCAAGTGACGTTTCCACAGCATTGCGTTCAATCCCTTGAATGCTGTAGGTCTCCAATGTATTGCTATGCTGTTTTCAAGAGGAAAAAAAATGTATTTAATTTTTTTATTTGCCCTTTATTGTGCAGTTGTGCCATTCCTCCAATACTTGGTATATCAGCCTCTCTTTGAAGACAACAAAAACATAAAGCTGGTGCTTCTACCCAGACAGCACTGTAGGTGGGATGGAGAGAAGGGAAATGTGGTTCACTGCATACAATAACATAACCAAAGTGTATAATAATATGAAGTATAAGGGATGTGAAGCCTGTATTCACCAGGAGCAGAGAAATGCTTGGAGAGCGACATCAACATTTGAAGCCATGAACAACAAACATCTGATGGAGACCTGTGTCTACAAGTTGTTTTTGACAAATCTGATTCACTTTAAGCTTACTTCAAGTAAGAATACATCTATAGTCCATATGGATTACTGATAATGAGCCCTGTGCACTGTACGTTCATAGAAGATGCCTAAACGGAAGATATTGTGTATAAGTGACCACTACTTTACTTGATCATTATCCTCTAGAGATACATTTCTGTCTAGAGAACTATCTATACTTCTCTCACCATTATGTCCACTCTGATAAGATCTTGTCCTTCCATATTATCTTCTTGCATTTTAACTTTTCACCTTCCTATATAAGAAGCTTGATTTCTATACTCGGTATTAGTTTTATTGTACTATCTATACCCCATTCTATTTATGCTTTTGCCTTACATAATTGTTGTATCATTATTATTATTTTCTTGGCATTTTCATGGCTATTATTTTTTTTAATAAATGTGTTCTTTGATGTAATTATATACTTAGTGGATATTTGCGCTGCCGCCCCCCCCTTTTCTTGTCTTTACACTTTAAAGAGCCAGCACCAGCTAATTGCATAGTACTGAAATTGCTCAGTTTTACACTATCCCAATACTCATTTATTTGCTTACACCTAAAGGTAGTCAGTGCACATGCGTACCCTTTAAAGGAGCAGTAAACTTTTTTTTATGAAAAATATATATTGTAGGGATTTTCCTATTGAGTAAAATAAGGGTACTCCCACTGCTTTATATTTCCAGAGTTATTTAAAACCATGTTTTTTTTTTACATTAGCAGTGCCCTCTAGTGGTCAAATTCTAATTAGATTTCCTGTTAGATTCTAATGGAGAGGAAATTCAGAAAAGTCAGAGACATACAGTTTTCCATAGAATGTGATAGAAACTGCCTGTCACTTCCTGTCAGTTAGAGCTATCAGGAAGTAAACACAGTAAATTCACTTCCTGGTTATTTAAACTGCTATAAAGTTTGAATAAAACATCTGACAGTGATGGGAGTACCCTTGTTTTATTCAGCAGGACATGCTCTATAAAATATGTGTTTTCATAAAAAAATTGACCGCTCCTTTAAATATAATCCAAATATTGCGGGTAATGGGATCTGGAGGAATATACCCCCCAGGGAGTGTATGTGGCTATTTTTCACTGTTAGTGTATAATTATCAGCATATGTTTAGAGTGATGTTATAAGAACTTGAACAATTTTGGAGCACACCATCTTCACCATGAAGGTCAAATAAAAATTCCCATTTGTTTTGTGCTTTTAAACACTTGAAGTCTAGAGTGGTCTTCTCTGCATAGTGCAGGAGACCTCTCTAGCATTCAATGAGTTAAATGACAAATTTAAATCAATGGACATTTTCTTTTTTCCCCTATCATGCTTTTGGTTTATTCCAGTTCTTTCTTAGTACATCATCCTCCAGATCTGTATTACAATACAATGTTGTTGTTTACCATTTAAAACATTGTACTTTATTTCTTATCAACAATATATAACAGCTGGTTTATATGTTCTTAAAGTGGAATTGTGAACTGCATAAAGAAGACCTCCCCCACCATTATTGGGGCAGTAAAACACTGCTACCCTCATGCCACAAAGAAACTAAGACCTTCTGAAGAAACTTGAGCATTGAATGATTCATGATGATAACTGATGCAATATTTGGTCATCTTATGGGTTATCACGGTGCCCGTGCTTCCTGTTCTGAACAGCGACATTATTATCACTACTGTTCTACTTGGGCTTGCCTTTATATACTCAGGGATGTCATACCTTAGACGCCCTGTCGTGGTGTACGAGTTCCTGAGTTTATTTTGTGCTTTTGCTGATTCGTGTATGACCTGGCCTTCCTGACTTCGATTTAGTTCCTGAGTTCCTGTTGCTGCGAACTCCTGAGTTCCTGGCTGAGAACTCGCTCCGTTGCTGATGGTATCTGGCTGAAGAACCCGCTCTGTTACTGACTGTATCCTGGCTGAGAACCCGCTCTGTTGCTGATCATATCTGGCCATTGCACCTATCCGTTGCTGACCGTAATTGGCTGTCTTCCGCTCTTTAGCTGTTACCGACCATGGATTCCTATCCATGTTATTACCGTGTGTTGTCTGTGCCACTAGGTGACCCCGTGAGGTCACCGGTTTCCAGGGCCTTGCAGTTCATTCTCGGTGTGCACCGCCGGGCACTGTTTTCTGTCAACCAAAGGCTGAGCCCTGTGCTCGAGCTGCTCTATGGCCATCTAGGCGGTGTGTGCAATTGAAGTACCGGTGCAGCGTTCTACACACTGACTGAGTTACTCCGATCACTCTCTGTGTCTGCCTCCCTAGTAGCGCGGGGCTCACTCCCTATGGGAGTTGAAGTTACTATCTGGGCATTGTCATTAACCCTGTATGTACCTGGAGCTTCCAGGTAAGAGCACTACCGTTCCTGACTGCAGAGCCGTGGGCTCAAGATCCAGCATTGCACTTCCACCTTGCAGGTTGAGGGACACTGGTTGCGTTCCTATTACTTACCTTATATCGATCCACCCCTAGTGTTCTAGGATTTTCCAGTAGCAGCTGCCTAGATCTCATTTAACCCTTTCAGGGTTGGTCTGCACATACACGATTGCCTCCTGCCTGTGGTCTAGGGCCTTGGCCAGTGTTGCCTCGCTCCTGTTGGATCAGTACCCAGGAATCTGGGTTGTGCTAGTCCTCCACTGTGGGCTTCATGCCACTGTAGTCCTGTTGCCATTCCTGGACTGTGTACCCTTTACCTTGCCGGTTCTGCCAGAGTCCTTAACTGTCAGTTGGTTCCCATTCCATTCCATTTTCCCTTACAGGTTCCAGCACCCAGACATCTGAGTTGTTCTGTCCTATTCGTGGACCTCCTGTGTTGGCATCTACCCATCAGTTCCTGGACTGTACGTTAAACTTTACTGGTTTTGCCAGATCCTGTCATATATACATATATTGTTACCAGTATCCTGATTGTCTAGTCCAGTCCTATTCAATGTACCCTTTGTATATATTTTCCTGTTCTGTATTGTGGGTCTTAGGGCCTACACTCGTATATGCACTTTATTCTAATAAAGTTATTTTAACCTTACTGTTCTGTCTTAGTATTCATCTAAAAAACCGTGACATTGGTATACTAACACCAACTAATAATAATTCAGACTTAAATTACTAGGACCAAAAAATCCTAAAGACCACTTCGGATTTTTCTCCCTTGTGTCCTTTTTCAAGGAAAAACACTTTCAAATAGTCCTAGGTGGATATGACAGTTGCTATCAGGAGCATACCGATTGGATACAGTATACATTGTTTGAGGTGCTACCAATCCAGCACTTTTTGAAAATGTTACCTTATGAACCAAGGCACAGGGACCAAATTAATGACCAGAGGAAGTTTATTTAGTGGGAGGTGTCTTTTTAGACGGATGACACTAACAATTCATCATTTTTCATTTGATGTAGACTGAAGGATATACAACCTGATATCTTGAATCTTGACTTTTCTTTTTAAAAATAATAAAATCTACTCATTACAGAGCGTTATTGATTAGAAGACAGCAGTATACAGAAACTCCTACAGTTTCAACAGAATCTCCTGCAAATTGCCCCAACTGACAAATTACACCTAAACAAATATTCCTGTACTAGTTTGGAAGATAACTGACATAACTTTATATAATGATACATTTCAGTGCATCAAATTTAAATGGACTTATGTTGCAGCACTTGTTACAATTTCTTTATCGTGTGAAATAATAAATTATTTGAATAGTTCTATTATCTAGATTTAACTGAAATGTTCTGTTGCTGTCCTATTTCTTCAAAAAGCTTGTTAATATGCAATCACCTGGTACAACTGCAAAGTTTTTAAAGGTCACCTATGTTTTATTCATAAAGGGTGGTTTTCTGGAAGGAAAAAGGTTACCGTGTCATGTAATACCATATTCTGATAGAGGTTGTGCTTAAAAATGTACCTTTTAATGGTCACATGAAATTAAGATAGGATTTAAAGCATATGAATAAACGTCATCCTTACAAACAGATTATAAAAATACAGTTCAAGCTCAGTAACTCAACTTTCCTGTGTGCGTGGGTATGGATGGGTAGATAGATAGATAGATAGATAGATAGATAGATAGATAGATAGATAGATAGATAGATAGATAGATAGATAGATTATAGTCTGTGTCTAAGTCAGACAAATAATGTAACACATATACAAATGTTATTTCAGCCTGTTAGAAAGAAGAATGTGGAAGAATGTGCTACAGTAAATATATATTTGCTAAACTGTAAACTTGTTACATAAACACAATAATACAATTTTCTGATAATAAATACAATTCCTTAATTATCAGGTGTGTAGTGCTTTAACCAATGGATGGATTCTTGCTATGTGTTCATTAAATAAGGTTTCCCCATAATATAGACTATATGTTGGTTTTTCAGTAATAGTAATTTTGGTATCATTAAATATATATAAATATTGTAAAAAAGTATTTTGCCCCTTATTGTTTGTGAGCAGTTAGTCCAGTTGTCATAATATATCCCTAAATAAATTCCACCAGTTTCTTCCACATTTTATAGAAACAGCTTTCTAAAGAAAAAAACACCTTTATAGCATATGCATATGCAAGAGATTGCTCCAGCACCCCATATAATTTCAAACTCCAAATGTGACCCTTGGACTGAAAGATTTGACCCTCCCTGATCTGAAGTATCCAGTGCTAATCAGAGTCTCTGGCTGGCTGAGACAGATGGTTTGAGTCTCCTGCACATAGACAGGCAGAACTGTCACTTCTGCAATCTGTTGAAAGGTACACATCAAATACCAGAATGTAATTAAAGAACCTAGGTATGTGACTACAGACTTTAAAGGAACACCAGCGCCTAAAAATGAGATTAACTGCTATAGTCCAAAATGTCATATACTTTCCTAGCATATGTAAAAATTATTCATATTTTATATTCCTAAAATATAATCCTAAACTTACTTTTTAAAACATATGTAAACTGTCCAGTGTCTTAGAACATTTATTCAGTTTTGTTTGTGTTGTTTGTAAAGAGAGTTAAGAGCTAAAGGCAGCTAATTGTGATAATTTCTCACTGTATTCAGAAATTGTAGTAACACCATATTTACTGTATCTGATCAATGCCCACAGTATTCCTGAGGGGGAGGGGGTTGACACCTACATACCCTGTCAATGATTGCATGAGCATCCATGGTTTGTGTATAACATTGCTAACTGACCTTAGTGCCGTGCTAGTCCTAGGCTCTGCTGATAAAATATGGGAAATTGTTAGAGGAATATAAGAAAACGTTTTCTGTATGAACAAAAGAATGTATCGTTTTTGTGTTTACATAGGAAAAAGTGAACTGTCCCTGTGCAGCCAGATAATATTTATAGAAACCCCCCACAGGTCTGTAAAGGATGATAAAATAATTCTAGCCTTCTTGTTACCCCAAAGAATCTTTGTAGTTATTCTACCCATTTCTTTTGAGAATATGAATGGACGGGGTTTGAAGAATTTAAAGAAATTCTAGCTAGCTCTTCCAAAGATGTTTAGAGGAAGCCTCTGCCACAGATCAGCTTTTCTTGATACTGATATATAAGTTGATCTAAATTATTTATAAAGAAAGTTGCTAATGATTTAGTTGCCATGACATCAGGTTACTTAAAGGAGTTCCTCCACACCACAGAGTGATGCCAGGGATCAACAAAGAAGAGGAAAGACATTGACCAATTAATAGTTAATCTAGAGATGGAGACAAATGTTTCAACCATGTCCAGTAGTCTTGACGGTAAGCAGTTAAGGAAAGAAGCATATTATTTTGTTCTCCCTCCTCTCGACCAGAAACCCCATCAATGTTTTCTCAGCTGTAATGAGTGCAGGCAATGGCTCAACTGCCCAAGCAAAAAGGCTTGGGTAAAAAGGGCACCCCTGCTTCATGCCTCTACCCAAAGGGAAATGTTCAGGGCATACTCATTAAGTCAACATTCTAGATGTGGGAGCAACTTACATTATTTTAATCCATTTTGTAATTGCTGTGCCAAAGACACATTTATGAAATATCCCCAAAGATAACAACTCTACAACCCTAATTTGTATGTGGAATCTTTAAATGTTTAAACAGCCATCTAAATGTTTGAGTCATTGATTTACCATGCATGAAGCCATTCTGATCTGGATGTATAAGTTTAGAAATTAACATGTTTAATATTTTAGCTTGTATGTTGACAATTGGTTCTCAATTAGCAAATAGGCCTGTTCAGGTTACACACTTGAGAATCTACCCAGTTTTGAGAGGACTACGATGGATGCACCATTGAGAAAGGAGGGAAGAGTTTTCTTATCAAAGGCATCATAGTATGCATTTAAGAGTTGAGGGGCTAAAATGTTAGCATATGCTTTGTAGCACTCTATTGGGAGACCATCAACCCCAGTGGCCTATTCATTTGGCTATGCTCTGCTAGCCTCTGCTACCTATCTCTACAGTATGTGAGAGTCCAACATCAAACAGTGTTTTAAGGACAACAGTGCAACCTAATAGGTAGCGGTCTCTGAATCATTATATATTTTTTTTTCAGTTTCAGAGCTGTAAAGTTGGCTATAATTGGTGACATTCGCCAGTCAGTATTTTTCCATGTCATCTTTGATGGATATAAGGCCAGACAGGTTTCTACAGGTCCTGACCAAATGCACATTTTCCATGCCTTGTCACCAAGTTCTGTCTTCTATAGAATATGTTAGTAAGAAAGATAGCTTTAATGTTCTAAGGGAATAAACTTGTGTAAACTTTTTGTATGCTTCCTTATTACCCCTATATATAAACTATTTCAATTTCTGCTGCCCTGTATTCCAAGCTCTCAATCTCAACCATTTTATTTCTGCTGTAGAAGGAGAAAAGTAAGATAAATGAGTGTCCCACACTGCATCGTGATCACCTGAGTTGGAATTACGTTCAAAGTAAATAATAAGAGCTGTCCCATTTTTCTTTGTAATGGAGTCTATAGACAGATTGGGTTCAATTTCTAGGGTCTAATGAACTGATGTGAGCAGTAAGCAGTAGGAGAGAATGATCAGCAGTCACTCTCAGTAGGGATTTACCACCCCCCATTAATCCACACAAAGCCAGACACTAAAGCAAAGTCAACATGGTTCAAGTTTATGATTGACCCTCCTGGGCACCCCATCACTGCAGGGGTGGACTCCTTTTAGTTAAACATCTTGGCATACCTTGATCATCTTCTGCAGTGCTATGTTGTACAATTGTCCTCTTTCTTAAGGGACTTCCAACAAGTATTTCAAAAATTACAACACATCACTTGGAAAGAGGGTGATTACCTCTGGGCGTCACTTGATGTGATGGCCTTGTACACCTCTATTAGGCATGAGTATGTCCTGAAGGCGATGGCCTCGATCTTGGATAAGGATAAGGCCATGGCCTCTACGCAGAAGGAATTTTTTGCTTAGGAGTGTGCAATTCATCTTAAGCCATAATTTTTTTTCAGGGCTCACATTATCTCCAGGTCAGGGGTATTGCAATGGGCACCAGGTTTGCCCCTTCATACGCCAACCTCTTTATGGGACATTTTGAGTCCCAAAGGGATATGGAGGTTGGAGGGTGTGTGGGCAGCCTGGTGTTTTATGGTCGATATATCGACAATGTGCTCCTGATCTAGAAGAGTAATAGGGAGTGCTTGGAGGCTAGGGTCAAGGAATGGAACAATAATGACAGGGGTATACAATTTACTCATGTCATACATGAGAACAGTGTAAACTTACTGGACCTTAGTCTAAAAAATTCTGAAGTCCAGTACCATAGAAAGAAGCACATACAATAAAAAGATGTTTCTTGCAACCCATACATTAGGGCAGATAGCTGCTATCTGCCATATTGGATCCAAAATGTCCCATAAGGCTAATTTCATTGGTTACTCCGTAACTGTAGTTCTCTATCAGATTTTGACTAGCAGAGACAGGCCCTAGGTAGGGAATTCCTTGAAAGAGGAAAAATAATATTGAGGATTCCTTTCTAAGGGCTAGGACATTCGATAGGAATTTGATATTAGCCCCAAAAGAGAAGAAAAAGAAAGTGAGATCTAGGGGAGATATCTCCTTTATTACAAGATTCAATGTCTTCTCAAAAGACATCAAGGGAATCTTCGTGAAACAGTGGGGAATACTCCAACAAGATCAACTATTAAGGGAAGATCTAACAGAGAAGCCATGAGTAATATATACAAAGGACAAAAACATCCAAAATGATGTAGCACCCAGCCGCCCAAAATAATTAATCAAAAAGAAACAGAACAACATTATTGGGAAACCGATTGTAGGCAACTATAAATGTTTTAAACAGATATACTGATACTGTAGAGGCCCAGAAAGGTAAAATAAATTTGGGAGAGATCCCATTGGAGGCAACAAACATCTGGGTGACCGTGGAGAGTGACAGTGACTGGAGGTCAGATCCAGTCGAGGCGAGCATTCAGAGAGGCAATTTTAACCACTGAAAAATGTGAGTACCCTAATAAGGTGATTTGTTTTACCTCTATCCAATGACAGATTTTAGAATACTGCACTTCTTGTTCCTTGGTTCAAGGTACGGTATGTGCAGGATTGACTGGAATTACCTGTTAATTCAGGTTGCTAACCTGAAAATATTGTTAGCAGACTGAGAGAAAAACTGCCAATTTTTTGCTTTTTTGGCAAAAGTTTTCTCTTTTTCTCTAATGCAAAATTTTCCTCCTTTTTGCCTATTCCAGCAAATTTTTGGCTTATTCCAACACATTATTCTCCTATTCTAACACATTTTTCGCATAGTCTAACACATTTTTCGCCTATTCAACACATTTTTCTCTTACTCTAACATATTTTTCTCCTATTCCAACACATTTTTTCCTATGTTTAATATGGTGCAATATTTCCCAGCACAATATTACTTCTTCTGAGGGCTTTAGTGGAGAAATAAGTAGCTGGAAGTCAAAGTTGTGAGTCGTACAGCAACATATACCTTAAAAAATGTGTTAGCATTTGTCCTTTGCCAACAACACTTACTTCCTGCTTAAGTGACACTGGCACATATTCATGATGCTGTCAAGTGATAAAGTGATGTGTATAGTAATTGTGGGGGACTGGCGTGGTGGGACCTTGAGAAACTGCATCCATGCCAGGAGGAGAAGGATCATCATCATTTATTGCATATGCTGCAGCAACGATTGCTGCAGTCAGTTTTTGCACTAACACTTTACACCCATGCCCCTGCACTTTCTCCACCTTTCCCCCACTCGCTTGTGCATTTGTTAGACATTACTCGACTACTGTGTTTGTTTTTACTCTTGCCTTGGCCCTAAACAACATTCTCAATCTCATCTGCTGTCTATCAAGTCTGCCTCAGTCGCAGAGCTCCCAGTCAGCTAAGATATTTATTTGCTTAATTATTTATGTTTTTTCATATTTATTTATTTATTTATTTATTTTTACATTGTCCACCATATCTTATCACAGTTAGTTGCAAAAAATATATATAACTAAAAAACAAAAACAACTTCTTTCCCCAGACTTCCCCAGCACAGAGACAATAAAAGTAAAATCAGCAAGCAATTTGGACCCCAGCTGCCTGTGTCTTACCAATCAGTCACACCAAATTTTGGGGTATTTTTGGTCCTTCCTCCTTTCTTTTCCCCTTGACAGAGAACAAATGTCCTATCTAAATGATTCCCTAAAACGCAGCTTCAATTCCCCTTAATTTTGCTATCTTCTCTAGCTCAAAAACATGCTGCTTTCTCCTCTCACAAACACAGAATGGCATGCTGTGAGAGCCTGACAGCCTTTTATATGGCTATAGAAAACTTTCGTGAGGTGGAGAAAAATATTTCTACCCATTGATTTCAATGCAATGAGCTAGGCAAAAAAAAGCGGGAAAAAGCAGAAAAAACTGCACTTTTCGAGGGAAATTTTTTGCCTAGCGGAAAGTGCCATTTTTTGCCGATTTAAGTTTGAGGGGAAAAATTTCGCCTAGACACAACCATCCTTGAGAAATAATTTTGGCTTTGGATATTGCAGCAGGGTTTAACACATGGCATCAGTTCTTTAAAGCATCTGTTTTCAACAAAAGAAAAGGGCAGCATGTCAACCACCAACATTTTGGCAAGTTTGCTATTCAACAGGAATACTTTTGCATTATTTTTGTGAAGGTTTTGACTTGTTTAAAATAATTTAGTAATTGTGGGATGACATTGACAGTACATACTGGAAGAATTGTGTAACATTATTGCTTGAAGAACATGACTTGTGGAGGAGGTGGTGGTATGTGTGGGCATTTTATGACTCTTTTGATCTCCAAAAACAAACTCAGAGCCATACTCCTCTGCAGCAGGAGCAGAAAATCTTGGCACACTCTCTAACACATAAACAGCACTTCTATTATGTATGCCAGAGCCCCGGGAACATTTAGAAGTACAACTGCTGCTTCTAGTTGTGGCACCTCTGACCTGTTGATGGTGTGTCCCTCAGTCAGACCAGTGGTTGTGCTTCTGTTGGGCACTCATTGAAGAGGTGCCTAGGTGAGAGCTTGCTTTCCTCCTGCTCATAATCAGATGCTTCTTACACAGACAACAAATACTAACAATATATAGAGATGAGCACTCACAAATACTCCTGAGAAGTATTCCATGCACAAACATGCATGGGGTGCACATAGATCTCACCAATAAACATCAAAAAATAAAGAAAAAAGAAAGAAGAAAAGAAGAGATCACATGACAGGCGCTTCATTTCTTCAAATGTATTTAAAATATCATATATAAATTATTCCTCAAATAGTATCAAGGTAGCATTGTATAATACTGTGACATACCCAAAAAAAGAAGACCCCACTACAGAAATGAATCCCCATAAAAGCATAATAAACTTCAAACATATTACACCCTATTACCAAAAGATCCTAATTTCAGGCAAAGTAATAGCTTGGGCCAAGCTAAAAAAAATAGTATGCATTCACTGAAAAAGATCTAAAGTCAATCAAAATGTGATGGTATTCCTTCTCATTAATATAGTGTATATATACAAATCTTCAGCCACAAGGATCACAGTGGAGTGTATAGCCAGTCAGCATAGAAATTGCAGCAATATATACATAAAGCTTGTTAAGCAATCATTAGTGAAGCCAGTAAGAAAGCAAGCTGAATTAGTGCAGGCATGTAATGGGTTAATTCTCTACAGCTCTGCAAACAGGTAGCTCCATAACAAGCTGAATTCATGCAGGCATGTAACAAGTTAATGCTCAACCACTGAATAGGCAGATAACTACATAGCCTATTTGGATGCATAAACCATTGTGCACAGATAAAGTTCAAGATAGCAGATTAGAACACAGTAGACTTGTGCGAATTGATTCGGAGACATTCGGATTTAGTTGAAAATGGGGTCATTCGGAGATATTTGGACAATCCGACACTCAAGGGTCGTTCGACAGAAAAGATCTGACTCCGAGCAGCCCTGGACCGAAAGTCGTCGAAACTTTCAGATGTTTCGTCATTCAACAAATTTCCAAAAGTTTCGACTACTTTCGACCAGGACTGTTCAGAGTCGGATCTTTTTTGTACTACCTGCGCTCGCTAGACTGCTTTCCCTCCATCATTTTCTCTCCCTGTCTCTAGTCTAATTCCATTCTCCGTTTCATGCACTACTTTCACTGTTTTGTCTGTATTCCAATAGCCTTCTTTGTTTCATGATGGGGGTTGGCCTAATGACAGTCACCCAGGCAGATAGCCTGCATTTCCTCATTGCATTGTTGGAGCTCAGAGAGAGAAGAAGAGATTAGAGAGTGTCCAGTTGTTGTGTAGGCAGGCAGGTAGCATTAGGCTAGACATAGGCAGGCAACCAGCACTAGTGCCAGTAATTGCCACTGCAAGGGATAGTCATCTTTGTTCCTGTTCAAAATATAAAAAATATTAGGGATTTCTTGGAATAATTCATCCCTAATAATTCAGCCAGTCTGACAGTTCTATAGGCAGGCAGGGTGCCTTATTTCAACCACAAGGAAAAGTCATCTGTGAACCTTGAAAAACATATTAAAAGTACATGTGATTTGTTTGAATAATCTTCAGCGTCACACTGCCAGTGTCACAGTTGTATAGGCAGGCAGGGCGCCTTTTTGCCACCACAACGGAGAGTCACCTGTGTTGGTTTTATTAAAAATATTCAAAATACAAGTGATTTGTTTGAGTAATTTTCAGTCACACTGCCAGTGTCACAGTTGTATAGGTAGGCAGGGTGCCTTTCGCCACCGCAATGGAGTCACCTGTGTTGGTTTTATTAAAAATATTCAAAATACAAGTGATTTGTCTGAGTAATTTTCAGAGTCACACAGCCAGTGCCACAGTTGTCATGTGGGAGGTTTTAAAGTTGTAAAACTATAATAGTTTACTACCTACCTATCCGTAATGGATTTGAGTCCTAGTGAACAACCTGATGGTCCTCGTCCTGCTGCAGTGACCCAACAACCACCAACACCACCACAGTGCAGCAGCAGGCGGAGAAAGAAGAGGACTGTCAGTAGTACTAGTCAGGCTCAGCAACAGCAGTCCAAACCAAAAACTAGATAGAAGAAAGGAACTGCAGTTCATTCTACCACTACTAGCAGGGTAGAGAGGTCCAGTTCCTCTTCTAAGACCACGGAGCGGTCATCACCTGTCTCTTGTCAGCTGTTTCTTTATGATTCCCCCCCAGAACCACCTGCATAATGACTATTGCCACTGCCAGTTCCGTCACTAAATCCGCTACAACCAGTTCTATAAACCTGGGGACACCTAGCATGTTGAACATGAACACTACTGGGGGGAAACTGCAGGCAGTATCAACGTGGGAGTTTTACAGCGAACATCCGTGTAAGCAGCCCAGACATGAGTTATTGGAGTATTTTGAGAAAATACCACTGTCACTGACACTGAGAGCATATCTTACCATTTCCCGGTAGCCACCAGACAGAAGAGGGAATTCATCAGCTCACCCCAAAATCTGCTGCTAATGATTTTTCTTCCTGTCCAAACCTACAAGAGGTAGAAGAAGAATATGAGGGACCAAGGCCTGCTAAGCTTGATTTTTCCACTGACCTTGATTATTCTCCTGAGCTTCATTTTTCCAGTGCTGCCTATAGTACTCCTCCTGTTTTTCCAGCTACAATTCTGTGTTCTTTTGATGAAAACTGATCACCTGCCTCTCCAGTTCCAAATGAGTCTCCCAGGCAGGTAGTAGCTGCTAGTGTTTCTGCCACCAGTGTTTCTCCATCCTCCTTCAATCCCAGTCCCAACATCCCTGCTGCCATCTTTGGGTCTACTAGTACCCCTGTAAAGGTATGTAGAAAAAAAAACATAGTGAGGTTGCTCCAGCATGTGAAGATGAAGAAAGTGTCACCTCAGTTTCTTCTTCTCCACCACCTTCCAGAATCATCTGTCGCTCCAAAGTGTGGGACCATTTTGTGACACTTGGCAATGACCGGCTAGCAAAATGCAAATTGTGTAGCAGGGAAGTCAGCCGTGGGAGGGCGTTGGGTCATCTAACCACCTTAGGGATGAACCAACACCTGAACATCCACCACATGTCAGTGTTGATGAGTGAAGAACGTGGTGGCACTACTACATTTACCAGTGTCACACTCAACACCAGTAGGCAGGCGAAAGGGCAGGGAAATCATGCCACATCTGGTCCTAGTAAAAGCAGCAGACAGTCACAGCCCATCCCAAAGTCAATACAGGCCACACTGGAAGATCTTGGTGGGTTTCATTCAAAGGGGATGTGCAGACAGCAGGCCAAGAAAATTACATGCCTCACTGCACAGCTCATAGCCGTTAGGGGTGCTACTTTTAATTTGGTGGATGGGGAGCCCTTCCATCAACTTATGGAGGCTGTCGCACCCCGATATAAAATTCCATCCCGCACCACATTTAGTAGAACTATAGTGCCCTCACTGTACAGGTCATGTGTTGGTCTTTTGAAGGACCTGCTAGGAAAGGCTGCTGGCCAGTCAGTGCACTTTACCACTGACTTATAGAGTGCTCCGAGTGAGCAGCATGGCTTCCTGTCATTGACGGCGCATTGGTGGCAGCCCAATGTGTTGCAAGACACATTGATAGCAACAATAAGTTCAGGTGCAGTAGCCAAGCAGACAGGGCACCGCTCTTTCCTCCTCCATGCTGAGGTAATGAATCAGCAGCACACCTCAGATAACATTCGCAAAGCACTGCAGAACATGGTGGCGCACTGGCTAGGGGAGCAAGCAGGCACACAGGCGCAAATGGGGTTTGTGGTTACTGATGGTACAGCTAACATGATCAAGGCTCTCCGGGATGGCAGATTTGTGGGTGTGCGCTGCTCAGTGCATGTCCTGCATCTAGCAGTGAAGGCTGCTCTTGAGCATGGCAGTAACACTGGAAGGTTGTCAGCACTTCTGGAGTCGTGCCAACAAATTTCTGGCCACTTCCATCGGAGTGTCAAAGATAGCCAGCTACTCAGGGAGGAAAAGAAAAAGGCAGACCTCCCAGAGCACCACCTAAAACAGGTGTTGGGACCAGGTGGAACTCCACCTTAGATACGCTAGAGCGTATCCTGAAGCAGAAAAAGGCAATTCATGCAATGTCATGTCACCATTTCATTGGAAGTAACAGAACACTGGGCAGGGCTGACTGGGCCATGATGGAACAGACAGTTACAGTCCTTACGCCTTTCCGTGCTTTGACGGGACTTTTGAGCAAAGAGAACGCTAGCTTGGCCGAAGTCATTCCCCTCTTCACAAACCTCTCCTTAAAATTGGATGATTTCCTTTCCCATAGGGAAAGCTTGACTGGTGCTGAGGGTAATATACTTCCCGATGTTGCTGCCCTTCTAACAAAGCTGAAAAAGGAACTGACTCATCACATGGAAGAGCGCACGGACAATTGTCCCGAGTGAATGCTTGCCACAATTTGTGATCCTCGAATCAAAGGCAAGATGGCACTTCGTTCCAATTTTCTCACTGCCTGGAGGGAAAAATTGATAGCAAAGGTATGTGAGAGGCAAAGAAAAACGACAATACAGTCACAGGAGGTGGGAGAAGATTCCGAATTTGAGCTGGAGGAGTGTGGTGGTCTTCTGGGACCTATTAGTAGCAGCGCCAGTAGCACTTCATCCTGTACCGGTGGAGCAGCTGCTGCTTTTTATGCTGAGGCAATGGACAGATTATGCTTTGGAGAAAACAAACAGCTCCCCATTAATAGAAAAAAGTGCTGATTTTGAGGTTAAGGCTTACTTTGCAGAACCTTCTTTGCCCCCAAGTACAGATCCCTTGACTTTCTAGGATAACAAGAGGGCTGTGTGGCCTACATTGTCCCTGGTAGCCCAAGAGTTACTTTCTTGCCCCCCAACCACTGTCCAGAGTGAGAGGGTATTTTCAGTAATTGGAAATATACTTAGCCCCCAGCACTGTCAACTGCCCCCCCACCTCATGGAGCAAATTACTTTTTTAAAAATCAACTTGCCAAAGCTGGGTTACGCTGCTCTCAGGTTCGATGCAGATTAGAAAAACAAACAGGTCAGGTTTGCCCTTTAACCTTGATTGGACACAGGTGGATCATCACTGTCATTGTGATTGATCAACAAACACTCAATTAGTGCTAGCCTGCAAATGAGAACTGTAGGTGTGTGCTATGGTTTGGAGCCAAGCATATGTGTATGACAAGATCATGGCATGAACAAAAATCACATAATTATATTTGTTCATACCATGATACTGTCACAGGTATGTGTGACAAGAACACAGATCACTACAGAGACATTGGGCTTTTCGTAAGGGAAGGGGAGACAGGTGTAACACACATGGAACAGCAAATTTAGGATTTTACTTACCATGCGCTTCCCCTTCCATAGCAGAGGCAGACACCCCTAGAGGTGGTTCATCCTCCTCCTCACCAGACACAGTCTGCGATGACCCTGAGGCGATACAGGACATTTTCACAAGGGTGAGATAATTGTATGGAGCCTTAACCCATTTCAGTGCCAGAGGGGTGCTCAACAATTCTGAGAATGCATTGGGTACCCCTCTGCCATTGAAATAGTTACAACATCCAGAAACACAAAACTCAGAACCCTTTCCACAAACATAAAGCAACAACACACAACAAAAGTCATATTAGACATACAGATAGATGTACATGTTTTTGCTGGAGAACATATTACAATTTACTATCCTCACCTGCCCTTTCCACATGGTGCTCCCCAGGTGAACCAACGGGGGCCTGCACTACCTCATCTTCTTGCACCCCCTCCTCCTCCGGTATGTCAGCTGGACCTATTTTGGATACTGAGGGAATTAACATGTGATGAGAAACACTGACTTCATTAAATGCTTCAGTTGTGTAAGCATTCAGGTTCACAACAACTGCACAACTGCACCAAGGTGGGATAACCTAGTTATCAGGATTCAACAACAGAGATGCAAATTTGGCCTATGAAGCATCACTGTATCACTGTAATGCATGGCAGGGCTTCAACATACTGAGACAACCATCATGGTGCATTAGCTTGTGTCCATCATGCCTACAATGTCATCATGTGTCTGGCAGGAGCCAGTTGTTTATCTGGGGTATATTTCCTCTGCGAGGTTAATGATATATTCATTGCAGTGATTTTGAGTTAGTAAATAGTATTTAGAAATGATTTCTACACCCATACTCAAAGGGTGTCCTATCTCTTTAACTTTCTCCTTTGAGACATAGGGACGGTTACGGGTGAAGTCATAGACAGACCCGGGAGGTAATACTAGTGCCTGTATTCTGCTGATACAGGCTCCAGGGACTCTCTCTTTACTTCTATTTTTTGTTCTATCCAAGCAATGGGACAACTAGTTACACTGCATTGAATATTGTAAGACTAATTTTAACCTCGTCAGGGGAATGCCCTATTTACTAGGATTAACAAAGCCTAACTAGTTTAAGAGGTTGGCTGATGTAATTTTAAACATCAACTATTAGGTTTATTTTAATGATGAGAGATTAAAGGTTAAGTTTTAACCTACTTACACATTAATATTCCCCTCAGGCACCAAATGGGTTAATTTGCTAGCGGTGACACGGATGATACAATATTCGTAGGTGTGTAACCCAAGGCATATTTCTTTGTATCTTGATTTTGAAGCAGCCTCAGGGAAGCCCAGTGCAGGCGGCCTACCAGGAATTTTCCCGGTATCCAAGTAGGCCAGTCTGGGCCTGTCTTGGAGTGCCAGAAAGGTGAGCAAGAATAACTTAGCAATGTGCTGCTGCTCACCCCTGTGGCAATGCAATATTTATATAAACTAGATATGGCTAAAGCAAGCTGGGGTTGCTAATACACATAAGGAACAAAAAAACACATATGTATGTGAGGGAAACATCTTAAAAACAAATTACCAACAGCCACCTCTTCCTCCACACTGGCAAGAGCAGTGGTAGTGACTGGCTGCAGATCCAGACCCCTCCCTGCCAGAGCTAGGTACTCCATCAGGGTCATTTGTAATGAGAAGAGAACACCACGTAACAGTACGCACACGCATGGACCTTGCATAACAAAATACTAAATTACATTACACACACACACATGGACATTGCATAACAAAGTACTGCATTACAGTACACACATGTGGACATTGCATTACAAAGGATTAAGTTACACAGAGCAGATTTGTTTGATTTGCAGTGCTTTACCATACATTGCACACATATCTGCTCAGTGGTAGATATTGAACCCTTTGAGTGCCAGAGGGTTACACAATACATTGTTAGCATACCTAATTTCCAGCGCCACACTCCAGGCAAAGCTGGAGAAGTATCCTCTGTCTTGGCGCTTCTTCCAGGCGTCTCTCCATGGCCCGGGTTTGTGCACACTTGGTGGTGTCAGTAACTGTCCATGGCCTCAGGCTGGATGGTAGCATTGCCTGTGTGTTGCTGGATTTATACCTTGGACAGACACATCGTGGAGATGCATAATTTATGTGCTCACGGTTGTTATATGACGTGGAGCAGAATGGTAGCAAGGCTAAGAGATGCATCAGAATGACGCAGGGTCTTGTTTTTAGTGTGGGCTCCTCCTTCCTACTTCCTGTGATGGGGTTTAATGGGCAGACTGAGTCTTGACTCAGTTGCCTTTGCATTGTTGTACAAAGCAGTTCTGTTACCTTTGGCTCTGTGTATGACCTGGCTTGTCTGACTATCCAATCTGGTGCTGACCTATGGCTCTCTCTGACTATTCTTCTGTCTTATCCTGTTATACTGGACACTCAATCTGGTGCAGACCTGAGGCTCTGGCTGACTACCTGAACTGCTTATGATCTGGCTTGTCAGACCATCCAATGTGGTGCAGACCTGTGGCTCTGGCTGACTATCTGAACTGTGTAAGACCTTGCTTGTCTGACTACCCTCTCTGGTGCTGATCTGTGGCTCTGTCTGACTATTCTCTTGTTTGTTCCCTGTACCTAGCAGACACCCAATCTGGTGCGGACCTGGGGCTCTGGTAGACTAGCTCTTATACTGACTGCAGACGCGAGTCAAGGATCCGCTTCCTCCATACTGACTGCAGACATGAGTCAAGTATCTACTACTACTATTCTGACTGCAGGCGTGAGTCTGGTAGATTCCTCGCTACCCTGGATAAAGACTTTGTGTTCCTGTTCCTGCTCCTGTTCCGTTCCTGTTCCTGGTTTCAGCAGAGACTACCAATGGCTTAGGCCTAGTCTCTAGTAGAGTGATCCACCTTGGCAGTTTACTATATCTGATAGTAGCACTTAGTGGCTGTGACTCTCTACTTGTTCCTGCTATTTACCTCTGTGTGCTACCTTATTTTTTATTTTAATAAATTGCATTTTAACTATACCGTACTGACTCCTGAGTTATTCTGGGGAACCGTGACACACATGCAATGCATTGCGTACCCCTCTGGCACTCAGTGGGTTAACATAACTTAATAACATTACATGAACACATGCATCAGAATACAATTACTTACCATCAATTTCAATGCAATGGACTAGGTGAAAAAAGTGAGAAAATGACACTTTTCTCTGGAAATTATTTGCCAAGTGGGAAGTGCCATTTTTTGATGGTTTTGATTTGAGGCAAAAGTTTTCATCCATCCCTACTTCTAACTAACACCCACATCCTATACTTCCCTGCTCCCTTAAGTAGTCTCCTGGAACCCTGGTACCTGATCCTGTTTTGTTATGATACCAAGGCCAGTACACAAATATTTAACATACTGGGGAGGGGGGGTCGAGAGATGTACTGAGCTACACTCAGTTTTGTCCAAGGTGGCACTACCTCTTTAATATCCTGTTTCCAAGAAAAGAGGGTAAGACAATTAGTAATATAAATGGTTGTGTTAAGGGAAAATAAGTTTTATTCAAATCTCTGAGATTATCCATTTATCATAAGATTAATTTGTTTAACCATTTCATAGCAATGCACTACACACCCATCAGGGACTGAAACTGTTAATGTATGTCTACCTTTAAGTACCTGGATGATAACGGTGTGTCCAGTGCATCACTCTCTAGCATACTATGGGTTAAAACATTTTAAAAATAAAATATTAATCAGTTGATGTTCATGCTGCATATTTGCAATGATGGGTATCTGCTGTTTACAAAGCCTTGTTACAGTACTTATACATGAAATGTCATCCAGATCCAGTCTGTCTTGTGAGCTAGAAGCAATTAGTTTTAGCAAAGAAAATATCGTTGGTGTATGCATGCTCTACCCTAAGGATTTCTGTTTTATTCATCTATTGCCAAACATAGCATTCTACATAGGCCTTTAGTTTCACTCTCCATAAAAACCTACAACTAGATGACAGAGGAAAATATCCAATGGAACACAATGTCTTATGTCTTCAGATTTCCCTAATTTCATGGGTGTAAAAGATACAAGAAAGGATCTTTGGTATAAAATGGAAAACAGAAAGATGATTTTTGTTCTGCTAATTCTTATTTATATCATGTATACAAATGTTGACATAGTTGCTGAAATGTATTTATTAATTTATTTTACTAGAAAGCATTGTATTAGGAAAAATACATGAGATATCTCTGAGTTTTAAGCATGTTACAGTACAGTTACAAATGTCAACACAAATAGAAAAATAAAATGTAATTTATATACAGTTTCACATTGTTTATAAATACAGAAAACAGGGGTATTCAAATCCCCCCAGTATTTGGGGGATTATAGAGTATTAAAGAGTGCCAAAATTCTAATGTCACTGTATGAGTACAGTACGAGGGATTGTTATTATTTTACAAAACCGGACAAAATGGAATATTTTAAATAGCATTGCCTGTTTTATTGGTTAAAACCACATTTCTTTCTCGGACAGTACTACAAGGGAAGGGGTGTTCTTTAAAAATGTTTTTAGAAGTCGTGCCAAAGAGAGACAGTTGTCAGTGACAAACAATATTCCCAGTGGAAAAAAAGGGAAGGAATATTCTCAGAGTCAGTGCTACTCCAAAATCCATGATATAAATACCATCTACTCCTGTGCACTGGCTTAGACCTCTCCTCTGTGTAGTCTATTTTAGAATATATATGGTTTTATATTGTTTTTGAGATGATAGAATAGTTAAACATTAACATTGTTAACATTGTGATCTAAAGAAAGTACATTTTGCCCAAAACAATCTTCTGAACTCCTGGTAGTTTGGAAGTCTAGTGTATGCCATGGATGTTTGTAAAGCTATATGAATCAGTGTGTTTATTGCACAGAGTAATTATATAGTTAAATGTGACTTGAGTATGACAGACACACTACTACTTTCAGGACAGGTGTTTTCATGCTTGTTTGTCAGATACAGCAATTGATTAAGATGGTATACCTTCTTGAACAGTGCCATCAACACTGGAATGTGGCTCATTGTTATCTTCAGAGTTTTAGATGGTTTACGAATTGTACTAGTGCTGGTGGTTTTGGTACTTTTGGTGGGACTTTGACAAACTACATCCTCGTTGGGAGGAGAGGAATCACCATCATTTATTGCACACACACACTGCAGGAACCATGACTGTAGACTATCATTTTACAGACACATTCCTGCAGTACTCCTAATCCTTTCACCCTCCCCCCACCCCTTTTGCATTTGCTCAACTACTGTGTGTGTTTTTACTGTAAAATAGTGTGTCTCATCCAGAGGCGTGGTGTAGGCCCTGGAGACTTGAGTTAATATGAATGGCTTTTTTATTTTGTTGGGGCCCCCACAAATTACAATGTAAATATATATTTTCTGTAGGTAATGGAGCTCCTCATTGTTTGCAGTTTCAGTGTGGAACCATCAGCTACACTTTGTCTCTTCTAGTACTTCCTGGTATACTGAAATGATGTCATCACTGTGCACCCAGAAGTACAAGTGAAGGAAAACTGAAAGCAGAGCTGGACTGCACTACCAATACCTACAGAAATGTGCAAGGACACAAAGCACTGGAGATATTGGAGAGCAACAGACAATATTGCTGGGAGAATCTGTGGCTACAAGTGGGCAGGGAATCAAGGCTTGTGGGGTTACACAGGGTTTGATAGGAATCTTTGGATACCATTGGGCATGGAAACAAGATTAGTGGAGTCAAATGGTGTATCAGGGGAATCCATACCTCACAAATGTCCCTCTTTGAGAGCCAAATCCCTCTGTCCTTCTTATCTGCCATGGTGTTCCATGATTAGACTGTATGGTGTGTATATAACTGTATTTCTTCACTTTACAGCAAAAAAACTCACATTAATCTTTATTCAACTGTTTTTGTGCCAGTGAGGTACCCATCTTACTGCACTGCAATGCTTTGGCTACCTCTCAGCCCTCAAAGGCTTAAACTTCGGTAAATGTGATTATATTTTTTTCTGTGTAACTAATAGGAGTGGGCAAAAAGTCAGAAAACTTTCCTGCATGACTTTTCATTATAAACCAATGATTTTTCACCTTTTTCACAAACGTTTTCTCCTTTCCACCGCTGCCAGTACGTTTTAAGGATTTTAGACTGGGAGAAGATCTGATTATTTCAGACTGATTATTCCAGGCTTTCGGAGCTCTGAGGATCATCTTGCTTCTTTCTTGTAGTGTGGTATACGCAGTGTGGTGTAAGCAGTGGAGTGGAGGTTATAGTTAGTATGGAGAGCTGGAGTGAGCATACTGCTCAGGCAGTCTGGTAGTTTTCCAGATAAGTGGTTATGTACTAAGCAAGAATGTGCTAACCAATTTAGTTCTTTAAGCATATCATAGTGATGTGTAGTGTAATTACATTGGAAGATAAAGCGGCATCATGAATGGATGGATTTGTGGCGCTGGAGCATATACTATGTCACCATAGTTTATGACTAGCATATGTGATTACTGTGCAACTACCTCTTTTTGGTTGTCCCCGTCTATGTTTGGATGGGTGGTCAAGGGGGGATGTTTTGTTCACTATGACCCTTTTTGGACATACAGATAGCTGGACATGTCCCTTGGTTTCTACCATGCTTATATGTTTATGCTCCTCCTCTTCACCCTGTTCTTCCTCTTCCCCTTTTTTTCCCTGTCCCTGCCATTGACTCTTGCTTCCCACTCTGGACTCTTACGGACCCATAGGGTACCTAAAGATTGGAGGACACCTCCCGCTGTTGTGAAGTTGACTGCTGCGGGGGCGTGATACAACTCCCTCACTGGGTTGGGTCAACTGCTCTTTATTCAACAGTTCTATCACTACCATTGTGTTACTGTCAGATAAGCATCTTCTCTATTAGTTGCCACCCCTCCTTCTTGCCAATGCACTTGTAGTTCGATGCTTGGGATGAGGATGCTGCTTAATTTGCTCCTCCTTGTAATTGTATATCATTGTGTGGCTGTACCCTACCATGTAGAGGTATGGGAGAGGTCCAGCCTGTTCCACTGGGAGCCTCCGGTGCCCCCCTCTCCTGGGTGTTCCCATTTTTAAGGGGAGTTCTGGACGGGGATGCCTCACCTGCTCTCAGTGGGACACCTAATGACCTCTGGTATCTGGCTGCCTAATCTGTCCATGCCTTTTGCTTCTGGATGCTTCCCCCCCCCCTTATGTGAGGATATGCATGAATTGGGGATGCACTGTGCATCTGGGGTCCCCCTGCCTTTGGTGGGGGGACTGTCATGTGCATGTCCTTATACACTCAGGAGATATATGTGTGAAGTAGTATCTGATGTACAGCTGGGACACTTTATTGTGGCCCATATCTCCTGGTGGGGGGACGTGATCTGTTCTCTCCTGGGGGGCCTCATTACTGGTATCCCACATTCATATGAGTTGGGTTAACTACTAGGTTGATAATTTGATTACATTGTAAATTGTCTACACCATTGTTATCTGGCCTTCCCCTCTTGGTTGTCACCATCTGAGGCTGTGCAGGCTCCTGAGGGGGAAATGTTCTATGTTTTGTACTGGCTCCTAGGGTCCTTATACCTATGAATACATTGGGATTGTGTTTTTTTTTCTTTCTCCCCAATTCCTGGGTCTCTACAGCCCTAGTTGGTGAGACTGTTAAGGTTAGGGAGATATAGGTTTAGTCTCTAATGTGGGGCGGGGTAGGGGTTGGGTGTTTCTTACTTATACTAGGTTTGGGTGTCAAATCTTCATCCAGTTGGGGTGGGGTGAGGATAGGGTAGGGTCTGGGTTAGCAAGGTTTGTAAGTTAGTTCTATGCTTTTCTGGACTGGGTTTTCTAGCATCGGTCGCTCTCTGTCCAGGCTCACCTTCGGTGCTCCTGCACATCCTGCACATACAGATATGGTTGAATGGAATCAAAAGTCCTTAAAGTATTCTCATAGAATGTCTGAGGGCTTAAAGATGCTATTTTGCAATCTTTAATCTTTAATTACTTGCACAGGCAAACACCTGATGTGGTTCTACAAATCATTCAAATTTGTACTCCTACAAATAGCCACAGTGATGATGAAGCTGATGAATTTTAGGATGAAAAAGAGAAAGAGATGATAGAGGCAGCCAACTGATTGAATTTTCAGAAGAACAAAATTTGCACATCATGAATAGGGGTAGGCGAAAGGTCCCATTGTGTTCCCACTAAAAAAATCAGCACAAACCATGTGGTTATCTGCTTTTTTGTGGGAAAATCAACTTAAAATAATAAATAGCAGTAATAAATCTTTGCAGTTTTTGGGCATCGCCAAAATTGTTTGCTGTTTTTCCAATGGCTATAAACTTTTAGCCCCTTTAATTACACATTTTTTGCTTTTTCACTATAAAAAGTTACATTTTCCATGAAGTGAAACACATTACCGCAGCTACAGAGTGAGAAAGGGTGCTATGCTGTCGTGCTGTGCAAAATTGTGAAAAACTGAAGGTGTGCTATCACTATGAGCACCTTGAAACCTAATAAAAGGAGAAGTTGGAAGGGCAGTTAAACCTTCAGTGAGTCTGAGGAGGAGGAAGTGACCACAACCATCATTAAAGGGTCTGGATGCCCTGATTCCCCAGATCCACTGATGGTCAGTTCCCCAACATCACCCCTAGAGATCTTGGTGAAATCTGTGTAATGGGCAGAGGAAGAAGAGAGAAGTAGTGTGAGCAGGACAGGTCAGCTACTGGTGCATCCTGCCAGTGCTTGGCATGTCAGGGTGTCTTGTGATTCTCAGGAGGGGGGGTGGGAGATGATGCTGAGGTGGTAGGGGGAACTAGCAATCAAGGGAGCCCACCACCACATTCCCCTGACCCTGGAAGCCCCCCCACACTTCATTGTCCAGATGGAACATGATCCTGAAGAAGGCAGAAATGGTGGCTAGCGGCAATAATACCAGCACCACCATGAGCACAGATCAGCTGCCTGTACCTAGTGCTGCCAGTCTGTCTTCTCCAGCTTAACAAGTGATGGCAAGTGTGACAGTGAGGGACACTCTGTTGCATTTCTCATCACCTCCAGCAGGCGAGACTTCTGGAATAGAGCAACAGTTGCAAGGGCAGCAGGATTCTGAGGAGCAGGCTAGTGTGCCACAGACAACCGTGGACACATTGTCACGGATTTTGATGAACACTCATACAGATCAGTAAGGTTAAAATGACTTTATTGAGTAAAGTGCATACAAGGAATAAGGCCACAGGCCCACAACACGAAACAACAATATATTAGTCAATGAGGCAATGACTGTACACAGAATGACTGAGATGGGATGCAGGAACAGGAGGTTTCAAGGCAGGCAACCCTTCTCTAGAGAACCTGGAGAGATCAGGCTACTGGACCCTGGACTGACAGCAGAACAGAGGATGGCAGGAAGTCCTGGAGATGGTAATTGGCACGAGATCCAGATGCCTGGGTGGCACAGAACCCAAATAGGCAGTGAGGCAACACTGACCACGGGACAGGGGTCCCAGGTTGACCGAGGCCGCGACTTACAGATGGTAAACCCTAGAACGCTAGGGGTGGATTGTAGGCAAACAACTGGAAGGCCAGAAGTGTCTCCTCACACGACAGTGGACTAAAGCGCAAATGCTGGCTTTAGGCCCAATGGCCACTGGACAGGGAATAGAGCTCAGGGTCTCCTCACACCACCGAGTGCATAATATGCAAGTGCTGGCCCTAGCCCAGGCACTGCAACAACGAAGGAGCACAAGGCTTGCCTAGACAGTCTAGGCACTGCACGAGTTAACAGAAGACGCCCAAAGAGATACCGTAACTCCCACAGGGAGTGAACCCAGCAATAGAGCAGAGGGAGACACAGAGAGATCTGAGTAACTCAGTCAGCACTTGATAGCACTGTACCGGTACTTTGCATGTACACACCGTTACTGCGGTTGGAGTAAGTGGCTATAGCACGAATGCTATGCCTACGGTTGACAAAGTAAGAATAGCGCCATGCGGCGCACCCCAACAAGGCAACTGGAATCCATCGATTAAAATGCTGGCCAGACTAGGACAATGGAGGAGACACAGCCATGCATGGATGGCAATGGGACAATGGCTCAGCCAGGAGAGATTTACAAACGAACGGAAGCACAGACTGGTCAGGAGCAATGGAACGGCTCAATAGCCAGACAGACTAGCAGCAGAGAGGGTTCTTAGACAGATCCGTTCAGCAATGGAGCGGATACTTGGCCAGGTCAGTCAGTAATGGAGCGGGTTCTCAGCCAGATCAGTTCAGCAACGGAGTGGGTTCTCAGCCAGATCAGTACAGCAACGGAGCGGGTTCTTAGACAGAGCAGTTCAGCAACAGAGCGGGTTCTCAGCCAGATCAGTCAGTAACGGAGTGGGTTCTCAGCCAGATCAGTTCATCAACGGAGCAGGTTCTCAGCCAGATCAGTTCAGCAACGGAGCAGGTTCTCAGCCAGATCAGTCAGTAACGGAGCTATACGCAGGAACACAGGAATGTCGTCAGGCAAGCTGGGTCATACACGATAAACAGCAACACAGTAACAAACGTCAGGATCAGATACAACATGAAAGGGCGCCTTTTAATAGACATGACAGGATATATAAAGGCAAGCCCTGGGTGAAACGAGGAAGTCAGACCAATAAGAGGGCAGCATTGAAATTAGGCAAAGTAACAATGTCGCCATCAGAGCAGGAACACGGGCACCGTGATACCCAGTGGGAATGGGGTCCAATGATGCAGGACTAGGGAAGGTTCCTCTCTCACCTTGGCACAACTGCCCTGATAACACACATGAAATATGCTCACAATGATATTTATTTGAAACATGTTAAAGCCAACCCCCCACCAAAGAAATCAGCACCACTGTTGCTGTACCCCCTGACTCTCCCAAAAGGAAACAAGATGCTAGGCAGAAATCAGTGAGGAGGAAGAATAGAGAAGCCCAGCCATAGCCTGAGAGTTTGATGGGGAGTGAAACACCTGGCTCGTCATTACCTCTAGGGTCCTGCCAAAGATCATGTAGCTACATCTTCTGTTGAGCCACCTCATTCATAGTTACCTTCCCCCACCAGATGATAGCCATTCAGTAGATGTCAGGATGTAGCAGTTCATGTCTACCCATTGCACACTGTGTGGTGTGATGACCACACATAGCAGTGTGATGGAGGATAAGTTCAACCAGGGCATAAAGCAGCATATGAAGAGACTCCATTCCACAGAATATGCTAAGCGGGTGGCAGAAAGGGTTCATCATTATTTTTAAATGGCAAGTTGTCAAGTGTCCTTAGCAGGGAGTGCACAAGGGGCATAGTGCAGCAGCAGTAAATGGTTTCTAGTGGGATAATTTCACACTGGAGAAACATTATGGTGTTTAGTTACAGTTGTGACAGGTGCTTGATGTGAGTGCATATGTGCCCATTGTTCCCAGTCGTTGCCTTATTTACCACACACACTGTGCACATTACATTTGCTGAAGAGGCACAGTTTCTTCCTGTTCTCAAAACACCCATGATTTGGAGGAGGGGCAGGTGGAGAAGCATTTTTGGCCAGCTTCTTTTTGCCAAATATACCTGAACTGGTGGGGGCTAGTTGTGGTTCTGCTACTACCTCAGGTACATTACTGGAGCTAGTAGTGGTAAGTGGAACCATGATCCATCTGCCATGTTACTAATGTTGTGGATCACATTCCCTTGGAGTTGCCTAATCATCCTGCTACTTAAACAGTTCAGCAGTAGCAGCAGCTGCAGCAACAATACAGGGGCATTTGCCACTGGCCACTGTAACCTGACGGCACTAGGCCAGTAGGGCAATTTTATTTTTCCCAGAGCTCGTTCTTTCAAAAAACAAATTGTGGGGCTTGTTTCTAAAAAGCCTTAGTCCTACAAATCACTCATTCCTTAGGGCTTGTGTTGTGATGACACTAACAAGCCAAATTGATAAAAATAATATGTGATTCCTCAGGGCTTGCAATGCTAACAAGCCAAATTGATAAAAATTATCTGTGATTCCTCAGGGCTTGTTACTAAGGATGGGCTAAAGTTGTCGGCGTGCTCCCACGAGAAATTTTGCGAAAACCACGTTGTTCTCCACTTTTTCAAGGGAAAATCAGCCTTAAAACTAGCACTTAAAATTTTCGCATGTTTCGCCTATTGGCCAAAATCTTTCGACATTTTTTTAATGGCTAGAAAGTTTCTGGCCATTGATTTACATTGTTTTTGCATTTCCGCTATAAAAACGTGATGTATTCGCGGAAGGCAGACAAAATAGAAGCAGCTACATAGCGAGATAGACATGCTGTACTGTTCTGCTGTGATATTTTGTCAAAATTGAGGCAGGAAAGGCTCATAGTGACTGCTATCACTATGAGCAGGGTGAAAAATAATCAATGGAGATGCTGGAAGGACCCTTATGTGTCCACTAAGTCTGAGGAGGAGGATGGGACCACTACTAAACCAATGCTGTCCAGTCCCCCTAAATCACCCCATGGGACTATCACAGTGCCTGTGATCTGTCTGTCACTCTCATCTGTGGCAGATTGTGATTTGCTCGGTTGGTTTGGCCCGCCCCTTGGTGACCTTTTTATACCTGACGCTTACATCTGTCAGATGCCCTTTCGTGGTGTTTCTGAGCCAGACTTGCAGTTGCTGTGTTCCTGTATCCGGATTCCTGTGTACTGACCTTGGCCTGTTCTGACTACTATCCTGTGTTCCTGATCGTGTATGACCCGGCTTGTCTGAGAATCCTCTACGTGCTACGACCCGGCCTGTCTGAGAATCTTCTACGTGCTACGACCCGGCTTGTTTGAGAATCCTCTACGTGCTCCGACCCGGCTTGTTTGAGAACCCTCTACGTGCTACGTCCCGGCTGGCTGACTTCCTGCTTCAAGTTCTTCGCGGCTGCCTGGCTTGTTGTCGCCGCCGCGACATTCTGAATCCTGCATTGCTGTGCCAAGCTAGTGTGACCATTACCCTCCTGGGTAACCCATCCATCTGTGCAGAGTTCCTTGCCGACTTGCAGAAGCTGTGCCTCTCGTACCGAGCCTTTACACGTTGCAGAGCTAAGCTACCATACCGAGCCTGGGAGATTCAAACGTACCTATTAACCCTTGCACTGCCGCTCCTCACTGACCGGACCTCCTTGCTCAATATAGAACCGTTACCTTGTAATTCTACTGCTGCTGAGTTGGCCGCTACTTGGACGGCGACTCCCGGTTATATTTGCAGAGTAGTAAATCCCGGTAGGCCGTTTGGGCGTTCTTGATCTCACGGTTAACGACGGAGGGGTCCGGTGCGGCTATTGGTGGCAAGGTTAGGCTCCAAGCTCTTGCTCAATCTGTAGGTAAACGCCCGCGGGGGCTCTTGGCTCATGTTGTGCTTACAGTGGTCCCCAGTCATACGCCCGTGGGGGCTAAAACGCCAGCTTCGCATCTCGGGCTAGTCTCGATCACGCCCGTGGGGGCTACATACTCTCGCAATTGCAGGCTCTCTGGTCTATTCACGAACGCCCGTGGGGGTTATCGTGGGTTACGGTGCTGCTATAACTTATATTGGTCACTGAACATCTTCTACTCATCTTCATATGAACTCTGTGCTGTGCACATTTGCTCAGTTTATCTCTACACCACACGGGTGTGCCAAACCCCACAGCTGAGATTGACTAATTGTTTTCATACACCCTTTAGGGTCCTATTCCCTATTCTCTGTACCTATGTTGGGTGCCTTTTGTATATTGTATTAAAGTTATGTGTACTGTGCAATAGCTTGCAATTGTTGCAGTCAACTGTAGAGGGCGATCCTTTGCATTTTATTTCTTTCAATAAAAGATTGATTTATTTTGCCTACTGGTCTGAGTGTCAAAACAAACCGTTACAGTACGAAAGGGCCATGACCTCAGACAGTAAGGGTGAAAGTAATGCACAAAACATCCACTGGAGAATGGATGTCCATGAGCAGCGCCTAGATCAATTGGCACTGGCTCTACAAACCCTACTTGAGCGTACGGTACACCTAGACAAGCCTAATCCGAATCCAGTGGTCTCCCCAGTCTTGACACCGGACAATCCGCCTCTAGCTTCTCCCACTTGTGTCAGAGGCTTAACGGCTGCGGCGCCGTTAGCATTACGATATGATGGCGAGCCTTCTCTTTGCAGGGGTTTTATTAACCAGGTAGATATCTATTTGGAATTAACACCCCAGGCTTTTCCTAACGACCGAAGCAAGGTCGGTTTCATGATATCGCTACTAACAGGCAAAGCTCTAGCATGGGCAAACCCCTTGTGGGAGAGTGCCAAACCCTGCACGCTGAACTTTTATGAGTTTGTAAAAAAGTTCTGCCGCGTGTTTGAGGTCCCTGGCAGAGTGCCCTCCGCTGCCAAAAGGCTAATGGAGATACAGCAGGGCGAACGTACATTGGGCAATTACGCAATAGAATTCCGGACCCTGGCAGCGGAGGTGGGCTGGAACGATGAGGCATTATTGGCAGCTTTCACTAAGGGTCTCTCTGAACCAATTAAAGATGAGATAGCTGCTCGAGATGTACCTAGTGACCTGGACGAATTCATTGATTATGTAATGCTCATTGATTCTCGTATCCGGGAAAGACGGTTGGCACGAAGGGCAACCTCCAGAAAACATGGGCAGGACAGCTCCTTTGACCCACCCTCTCCACCCTTTACTACTGAGCATCCAGGAGAGGCAGCTGAGCCAATGCAGCTGGGGTTCACTAGACTCTCCAAAGAGGAAAGGTCTTTTCGTAAAAAGCAAGGCCTATGTTTATATTGTGGCAAACAGGGGCACCTTTTGCGCAATTGTCTGGTGAGGCCGGGAAACGCATGCACCTAGGTTACCTTGGGGGACAGGCCCTAGGTGGTGTTCAACAGTCCCTAGATTCTAACATTGCTAAACCCACCATCCAGGTGACGTTCTTTTGGGCCGACAAGGGCGCAGAAACCTTGGCACTGGTGGACTCTGGAGCAGCCGGGTACTTTATGGACCAATCTTTTGCAGCTTCACACAATATTCCCCTATGCAAAAAAGAATCTCCATTGGCAGTAGAGGCCATTGATGGCAGACCATTGGAACCTGCCTTTATTACAATGGAGACCATCCCTATTTCTATGTCAAATGGGGCACTCCACAAGGAGGAGGTTCAGTTTCAAATTATTCGTTCACCTCACCATGCAGTCATTTTGGGGTTTCCATGGTTGCTTCGACATAATCCTCAATTTGATTGGCAAAAATGTGAGGTTAGGTCCTGGTCTGATTACTGTAAAGAAAACTGTCTATCGCTTCCTGTCAAAATTATGTGTACCTCTCCTGCTGTGCCAGTTGAATATGGGGAATTCAGTGACGTATTCAGCAAGGGGGAGGCTAGCGCATTGCCCGAACATAGACCCTATGATTGCGCTATTGATTTGCCTCCAGGTGTGATTCCCCCGAGGGGACGAACCTACCCACTGTCATGTGAAGAGAACAGGGCAATGGAGGAGTACATTGTGGACGCCCTTTGCAGGGGAATTATTCGCAAGTCTACTTCTCCGGCTGGTGCCGGATTCTTCTTTGTAAAGAAGAAAAGAGGCGAACTTAGGCCATGTATTGACTACCGGGGGCTTAATAAGCTGATGCCCAAGAACGCATACCCTATTCCACTCATCACCGAGTTGTTTGACAGATTGAAGGGCTCCTCTGTCTTCACCAAACTTGATTTGCGGGCCGCCTACAATCTGATTAGAATCAGAGAAGGTGATGAGTGGAAAACGGCATTTAATACCAGAACTGGGCACTACGAATATCTGGTAATGCCGTTTGGCTTATGTAATGCACCTGCGGTATTCCAGGAGCTGATTAATGATATCTTGCGTGACATGCTTCAGTCCTGTGTGGTGGTATATCTGGATGATATATTGATTCATTCCGCCACTCTTTCCCAACACATTAAAGATGTCACGCAAGTTCTGTTGCGACTCCGGGAGCATAAGCTGTTTTGTAAAATTGAAAAATGCGAATTCCATGTCTCACAAGTACCATTCTTGGGGTTCGTGATCTCCAAAGATGGAATCGCTATGGACCAGGACAAGTTGGCAGCTGTATTACAATGGCCTCGCCCTAAAGGGTTAAAAGCAATTCAGCGCTTTTTAGGGTTCGCCAACTATTACAGAAAATTCATACGTAACTTTTCTACTATTGTGAAACCTTTGTCGGATTTGACACATAAGGGCGCTACTCCCTCTCAGTGGTCCGAGGCCGCTGAAAATGCGTTTGAGACCTTAAAATCTGCCTTTGCGTCTGCCCCAGTACTGTCCCATCTCAATCCCTCCCTGCCTTTTACCTTGGAGGTTGACTCTTCTGAGGTTGGGGTTGGGGCAGTACTCTCCCAGCGTCCTGTGGGAGGTGGTACCTTGAAACCTTGTGGTTTCTTTTCTAAGAAATTGTCCAGCGCACAGAGCCACTATGAGATTGGCGACAGGGAGTTATTGGCTATTATTCTGGCACTGAAGGAGTGGCGTCACTTGTTGGAAGGTACCAAGAACCCAGTACTGATCCTGACCGATCACAAAAACCTGACATATCTCTCTGAGGCTAAGAGGTTGTCTTCTCGACAGGCCAGGTGGGCACTCTTTTTGTCCCGGTTTAACTTTGTAGTATCGTACCTCCCGGGATCTAAGAATGTGAGGGCAGATGCATTGTCTCGTCAGTTCGTGTCGGACACTGACAGGGAGGAAGCACTGGTGCCCATTATCCAGCCCGACCGTATATTGGCTACTATTCGCACTAGTATAACCTCACCCCTGGGGGAGGAGATTTTGGGGTCTCAAGCAAGGGCCCCACCTGAGATTCCAGTTGGCAAATTTTTCGTAGATGAGCCTTTTCGCACTCGTCTATTGGAGACCTATCATTCTTCTAGGGCAGCCGGGCACATCGGCAGGGATCAGCTGGTTTGGTCTCTTTCACAATTATTCTGGTGGCCTACGCTCAGAGCCGATTGTTCCGCTTTTACTGCCGTTTGTTCCACATGTGCCCGTGCTAAGACCCCCAGGCATCTCCCAGTGGGCTTGCTTCAACCTGTGCCTAATGGAGACCGGCCCTGGTCCCATATATCTATCGATTTTCTGGGAGAAAAAAAATCTCGAGGGGGTATACATTTATCCTTATGGTGGTCGATAGGTTCTCTAAAATGGCTCATTTTGTGCCACTCAGGGGCCTTCCATCGGCTCAGGAATTGGCTAAGGTCTTTGCTAAAGAAGTGTTTCGTTTGCACAGGGTACCTAGAGTGGTGGTCTCCGACCGTGGGAGTCAATTCGTGTCCAGGTTTTGGAGGGCATTCTGTGGCATGATGGGCATTCAATTATCCTTTTCCTCCGCCTACCATCCCCAGACCAACGGAGCCGCTGAGCGTGCCAACCAGGGATTGGAACAGTTCCTGCGCTGTTTTATTACTGATCATCATGACAATTGGGCCAACCTGTTGCCATGGGCGGAGTTTGCCAGGAATTGTGCAGTTAACTCATCGTCCGGGAGCTCCCCATTCTTAATCAACTATGGGTTCCAGCCAGGTTTGCTCCCGGACTCATTCCAGTCTCAGCAGATTCCGGCTCTGGATGAGCATATGGAGCAGCTCCGTTCCACCTGGGCACAGGTACAAAGGACCCTCAGTCAGTATTTCCAGCGGCAGCAGTGATATGCCAATCGTAGACGGCTGCCAGCGGTCTCCTTCCAGGTTGGGGATAGGGTATGGCTCTCCTCCAGAAACCTCAACCTGCAGGTTCCCTCGAATAAGCTGGCTCCCTGGTTTATTGGCCCATTTAAAGTTATTCGCAAAATTAATCCTGTCTCCTATGCATTGGAACTTCCACCGTCTATGCACATTCACAATTTGTTCCATGTGTCTCCGTTAAAACCCCTGGTGTGCAATCGTTACACGACCACTCCAGTAGTTCCTGGGCCGGTGGACGTCCAGGGGCAAGAGGAATATGAGGTTCAGAGCATTATTGATTCTAGACGATTTAGAGGGAAGTTGCAATATTTGGTCCACTGGAAGGGCTATGGCCCGGAGGAGCGCTCTTGGGTTGACCAGAAGGACCTCCATGCGCCCAGACTTGTGCGCAGCTTCCACTCTAAATATCCTCAGAAACCTAAGCCTCCAGCTGGGAGAGGGGGTCTTTGAGAGGGGGGTACTATCACAGTGCCTGTGATCTGTCTGTCACTCTCATCTGTGGCAGATTGTGATTTGCTCGGTTGGTTTGGCCCGCCCCTTGGTGACCTTTTTATACCTGATGCTTACATCTGTCAGATGCCCTTTCGTGGTGTTTCTGAGCCAGACTTGCTGTTGCTGTGTTCCTGTATCCGGATTCCTGTGTACCGACCTTGGCCTGTTCTGACTACTCTCCTGTGTTCCTGATCGTGTATGACCCGGCTTGTCTGAGAATCCTCTACGTGCTATGACCCGGCCTGTCTGAGAATCTTCTACGTGCTACGACCCGGCTTGTTTGAGAATCCTCTACGTGCTCCGACCCGGCTTGTTTGAGAACCCTCTACGTGCTACGTCCCGGCTGGCTGACTTCCTGCTTCAAGTTCTTCGCGGCTGCCTGGCTTGTTGTCGCCGCCGCGACATTCTGAATCCTGCATTGCTGTGCCAAGCTAGTGTGACCATTACCCTCCTGGGTAACCCATCCATCTGTGCAGAGTTCCTTGCCGACTTGCAGAAGCTGTGCCTCTCGTACCGAGCCTTTACACGTTGCAGAGCTAATCTACCATACCGAGCCTGGGAGATTCAAACGTACCTATTAACCCTTGCACTGCCGCTCCTCACTGACCGGACCTCCTTGCTCAATATAGAACCATTACCTTGTAATTCTACTGCTGCTGAGTTGGCCGCTACTTGGACGGCGACTCCCGGTTATATTTGCAGAGTAGTAAATCCCGGTAGGCCATTTGGGCGTTCTTGATCTCACGGTTAACGACGGAGGTGTCCGGTGCGGCTATTGGTGGCAAGGTTAGGCTCCAAGCTCTTGCTCAATCTGTAGGTAAACGCCCGCGGGGGCTCTTGGCTCGTGTTGTGCTTACAGTGGTCCCCAGTCATACACCCGTGGGGGCTAAAACGCCAGCTTCGCATCTCGGGCTAGTCTCGATCACGCCCGTGGGGGCTACATACTCTCGCACTTGCAGGCTCTCTGGTCTATTCACGAACGCCCGTGGGGGTTATCGTGGGTTACGGTGCTGCTATAACTTATATTGGTCACTGAACATCTTCTACTCATCTTCATATGAACTCTGTGCTGTGCACATTTGCTCAGTTTATCTCTACACCACACGGGTGTGCCAAACCCCACAGCTGAGATTGACTAATTGTTTTCATACACCCTTTAGGGTCCTATTCCCTATTCTCTGTACCTATGTTGGGTGCCTTTTGTATATTGTATTAAAGTTATGTGTACTGTGCAATAGCTTGCAATTGTTGCAGTCAACTGTAGAGGGCGATCCTTTGCATTTTATTTCTTTCAAAAAAAGATTGATTTATTTTACCTACTGGTCTGAGTGTCAAAACAAACCGTTACAGGGACCTTGGGGAATTTAATGAGAAGGGAGGGAGAAAAGGGAATGGGAAGGGAGAGAGGGAGAAAAGGGAAGGGAGGGAGGAAAGGGAATGGGAGGGATGGAAGAAAAGGGAATGGGAAGGGAGGGAGAAAAGAGTAGTACTAGTGAGAGCAGGACAGGTCAGCTGCGTGTGCCTGCTGTTAGACGTGCTGCCTCTGCTGACACCTTTGTTGACCCTGTTGAAACCAGTGCGATGCCTGCTGCCAGTGCTGAACCTTCTGCCACCAGTGTTGAAGCTGCTGCCTGAAGCTGATAGTGTGTGTTATAATACTCAGGAGGGGGGAGAGGAGAAGGTGATGCCAAGTGTGATAGCAGGGGAACCTCTGTCACATTGCTCGTCACCTCCTCCAAACAGCAGTGAGATGTATGTAATAGAGAAGCAGCACATAGGAACTAGTGGCGGGGTTGGAGAAGCTGAGGTGAAAGAGACATTGATGGCCTTTTTATCAGAAACTGAGAAGGAATGGGATACAGGAATGAGGATGGGCATCACCACCACCACCACCACCACCACCACTAGCAATCAGCTTTGTGGAAATTGCACCTGCTCTAATTCCTGCTGTTGTTGAGATGCAAGGGTAGAAGGATGCTGAGGAGCAAGCTAGCGTGCCACAGACCACTGTGGACACAGTGGAAATGGGATCAACAAGTGATGCGGGACTATGACAGATTCCACTTGCCAGTGGCAGCAATACTCCTGGTCCTAGTTGCAGTGCTGAATCTGAGGCAACAGCAGCAACATTATCCGCTGCCACAGAAAGTGAGGGGGGAATGTGGAGGAGACGAAGAAAGAGGCCATTCTTTTCCACCTGTTCCCTATCCTTCCCCCCAGAAGTCATGGGTGTGGGACTATTTTTCTCTTCCGGCAGGCACAGTGCAGTCATCATCAACAACGGTACAGTGCAAAATTTGTGACAAGTTAGTGAGAAGGGGAAAAGAGAGAACACACCTTGGCACAACCTCCCTGATAACACACATGAAACACAGACACCATGACATTTATGCCAAACATGTTAAATCCAAACACCCATTAAGGAAATCTAGCACTGCTGTTACTGTATCCCCTGACTCTCCAGAAAGGCGGCAAGAGGCGAGGTGGAGATATGTTACGGTTTTATGTACACTCAGAAACGGAAGGTTTTGGTAAAACACAGTTTTATTAGCACACACAGAATATCAGTAACCCTCGCGGGTCCAGTATACAGATGAATATAAAACTGACACAGGACAGGTTAAAAAGTTATGATTAACCCACACAGGTCCAGTTTTAAGAACAATATACAATACTGACACAGGTCAGGTACAGTTCGTATGATACAGTGTGAATATGGCAGAATGATACTATTAGGCCAGGAACAGCGGATAGGCCCTAATAGTGGAAGGTCCACAGTATACTCTCTACGCAGAGAGTGACAATAGCGACTGTAATCACAGAGGAGCAAGTGAAGCCAGAATATGCGACTGGTTACTGGGCACCAGAGGAAGGCGGCAACCAGCGGTATCGTGAATGCCAAACTGGGACTGCAATGTTTCGTGACCCAAGTGCACAGCACCGGATGGTGCAGCGTAATGCCAAACTGAGACAGCAATGGATAATGGCCCAAGTGCACGGCACCGTAAGGAGCAACGTAACGCCAAACTGAGACTACCATGGATATTGATCCAAGTGCACTGCACCGCCTCACAAAGAGTTAACGAACGCTCCGGTCTGAGGCAACTGCTAGTTGTAAAGATAGCCTGAGGAGTGCAACAGTAACCCAAACTCAGGGCAGCAGTAAACAGACCAAGCGACTGTGGTGCAAACGGAACACTCTACCGGAGTGGGAGCGAATAGGCACTATGGAGAGAACGGGTCGCAGATAGGACTATCTGCACAGTAACCGAGGCAACCGGAGGTCTGGTACAGACCAACAGATAGAGTGTATGTAACTCTGGCCGCACAGCAGGACCAGGACGTCCACCAAGCCGGAACAGTATACGGAGCAGGAACTTCAGCCAAACCGGGTCGGTACACGGAACAGGAACTTCAGCCAAGCCAGGTCGGTACACAGAGCAGGAACGTCAGCCAATCCGGGTCGGTACACAGAGCAGGAATGTCAGTCAAGCTGGGTCGGTACACAGAGCAGGAACATCAGCCAATCCGGGTCGGTACACAGAGCAGGAATGTCAGTCAAGCTGGGTCAGTACACAGAGCAGGAACGTCAGCCAATCCGGGTCGGTACACAGAGAAGGAGCGTAATCAGTCAGAATAGTCAGGCAGTCCGGGTCATACACTGATATCATAAGAAAATAACAGAACAAGCGGTAGGCAACGGAAACACCATGAAAGGGAAGCGCATAAGTGACAGCACTGAATATTTAAAGGCTGTCACTGGGAGGGGCAAAACATCATAGCCAATAAAAGGTATCAGGAAGTAACGTGTCAAAATGTCTGGGTATATCTCCAAAAAGCTAAGTCCTGCAGAATGCAACTATGAAATTGGTGACCGTGAGCTGCTGGAGATAATACTCGCTCGCAAAGCATGAAGGCTTTTGCTCGAGGGAACTTCCATGCCAGTCTTAATCTTAACGGATCATAAAAACCTCACCTACCTATCCAAGGCTAAACATTTGTCTCCAAGGCAGGCCAGATGGGCCTTATTTTTGTCTTGTTTTAATTATGTGGTCTCGTACCTGCTGGGCACCATAAATGTCTGGGCTGATGCCCTGTCTAGACAGTTCTCGGGTGTTAAAGAGGAGAGTCCTCCTAGTCCTATTATTCCTCAGGACAGAGTACTGGCCACCATAAGTACCAGCATAACATCTCCCATTGGGGAGAGAATACAGGCCGCCTAAGTAGATGCACATGCTGAGACTCCCTCTGTTTTGTACCTATTGACCTCCGTACCAAGGTACTTTCAACCTACCATAATACTAAGTGAATAGGTCATTCCGTAAAAAAAACAGCTTCTCTGATCGGTTTCCCATCTATTCTGGTGGCCAGAACGTAACAAAGATATTGCTGCCTTTGTCGCTCCCTGCCCAGTCTGTGTGCAGACCAAATCATCCCGTCATCTTCCAGTGGGCCTTCTCCAACCCATATCCAATGGGAAGAAGCCATGGTAACACCTTGCCGTGGACTTCATAGTCAACCTTCTTTTGTTTAACAGTAACACAATCATCCTAAAGGTCATTTTGTAAGATGATTCACTGCATACCATTCAAAATATTCACGTTGGCTATGGCCTTTATCAAAGAGGTCTATCGGCTACACGGGGGTTCCCAAAGTCATAATTTCCAACCGGGGTAGCCAGTTTGTCTCGAGATTCTGGAGGGCCTTCTGTGCACAACTAGGTATCCAACTCTCCTTTCTCCTCGGCCTATCACCCGCAATCAAATGGGGCCATGGAAAGGTCTAATTAGCAGCAGTTCCTGGATTGCTACATCTCAGACCTTCAGAATAACTGGTCGGACCTGCTACCTTAGGTGGAGTTTGCTCAGAACAGTGCTATCTCAGCTTCTATCCGGCTCTCCCCCTTCATGGTGAATTACAGGTATCAGCCCTCTATGATTCCAGATTTGTTCACTTCCCAAGGGATTCTGGTACTGGAGTATCATCTCCAGCAGATCCGTTCTACATGGGTGTAGGTCCAAGAGTCGTTGCAATGCTCACAACAATCCCAGGAGCTCCAGGCCAATCATAAACGCCTGCCTGCACCCTCCTACCAGGTCGGGGAGAGGATAAGGTTGTGCTCCAGAAATCTCCACCTCTCAGTGCCTTGTCAGAATCTGGCTCCCCATTTTGTAGGCCGGGTAGAGCCGGGTGATGCTAAGGCGAAGTAGAGCCGGGTGATGCTAAGGATGACCTAATAATGACTGATGTCGATCTAGAATATATCCCTCCAGCATCCTCCTCTTTTTCAGATACAGATAAATATGAGAGTGACAGAGATGATGACATGGGGTGTGTATAATCTGTTTGAGAAAAGTATTGCAAAGTCTGGCCCTGGACAAGCAAAGATGCCAAAATAGTAGCAGCCCCTCAGGAACTCAACAGTCTATATAGTCCACAGTATGGAGATCCAAAATATAATAAATAAAGCATGTTTCTATCTATTGTCTGTGAAAGAAGCACGTGAGTGGTGGAAAGCAGGCTTGCACCTAGGCACTTCCTGAATGAGACCCCACCTAAATCATCACCACAGGTCTGACTGAGAGACCCCCCATCAACAGGTCAATGGTGTCACAACTAGTAGCAGCAGGAGTACTCCTAAAACTTCCCAGGGCTCTGGGTACAATTCTGTTGATTTGTCAGAGAATGAGCCAAGATTTTGAAGTATGTTTAACATTTTAGGCAAATAGAAGCAAACCCATGTGAGTAGAGCACTAAAGCTGTGCATAAATATTCCAATATCACCTGAAAATTATCATTATAATGGGATTGTTATTTACTTTACAGATTATAATATCACCTGTGATATAATTTACTGGGCCAGATTCCTAATTTTTTGCAAGGAAGTGGAGGTCAACCATATGCTTGGGGTGAGGATCCCTCTTAATTACCCGTGCTAACCCATGGATTGCACAGGTTGCATAAGAATGTTATGACTTTCAGTAGCAGATTTTGTGTCACACTGAATGACCTAGCTGTGTCTAAAAATGCCAAAATAAATGTAGGGCTCTTAGGGGTAGATTTAAAGGCAGCCGTTAACAAAAAAAATCACTAACGGGTGCGTTAAGTGACATGTTGCAATTCAAAGATCCGTCTAAAGACCAGCTAACGGCAGTTGTACAATCCTTACGGCCGATACACTTACGTGCATTCAGACGCATGGAAAAACATACCCCAGAGCTATTCAAAGGCTTGCGGTACTGATAACGGCTGAAAAAAAGACACACCTAACGGCTAAAAGTTAAGACCCACTTTTTTTAGCCGTTAGACACTTAACGGCCAAAACAAAACACCCGTTACATAGGAAAAGACACAAAAGGCTTACCGCACAACCATGTAAATGGGAAAATTAACCCGTGCAATGCCAAAACAACACAAAAACATGCACACACAACACAAATCACTATACACACAACAACAACCAACACCACAGGGACAACGACACACTAAAAAACAACAACACAACATGGCACGGAACAATGGGGGTCATCACACAAAGCGGACACCTGCAAATACAAGCTCACCTGGGCAACATCAACACGCCACCTGCACCCCACAACTGCATGTCCGCAAATGGCACACACAGAACAAGCACAACACACCACATCTTATAACACACACACACCTGCAAACACTTACCTGGACAAAAACAACTCACCATTGGTCAGCACTCACCTCATCACCACACCCACACAACGCCCTAGCAAGTACTTAAAGGGACAACTCAACACACTCACTTGTGGCTTGTTTTCCACTCTGGGAGGGAGAGAGAGAGAGAGAGAGAGAGAGAGAGACAGATAGATAGAGACAGATAGATAGAGCAAACAGTATGTTGGGTTACATATTGTTGCGAAGACTGAAGAGAAGGCGTGCAAGGGAGAGAGCTAGGGAACATCAGCAACCTCCAAGCATGCCTGATCAACAGCCACCACCTGTTGCAAGTGAGGAGGCTCTGGCTCAGTAGCCACACAGGAGCCCATCCCCACCTGGAGGGCACAGGATGTATAGACGACCACCAAGGCCCAGGGTATACCGCCCAAGGGTCACCCTCTTTGGAATGACCGATGATGAGGTAATTGATCGCTACAGGTTGAGGCCTGACAGCATCATTGCCTTGTATGAGGTCATCAAGGAGCAGGTGGATCCCATCTACATCTACAACCATGCCCTAACTGGCCTGCAGAAACTACTCTGTGCCATGCACTTCATGGCAAGCGGGGCCTTCCAGTCCACAGAGGGTTACGCATCTGGCATGTCACAGGCCACATTCTCCAGGATGCTGGCCCAGGTCCTGCCAGCCCTCAAAAGCAAGGCCAGTACCTATATACATTTCCCCACCACCGACATGGACTGGATACAAGTCAAGCAGGCCTTTTACGCCAGGGGAGGCATGCCCAGGGTCATGGGTGCTATAGATTGCACCCATGTCCGAAATAAGGCCCCAGCACGTGACGCACAGATATTCATCAACAGGAAGAACTTTCACTCCATCAACGTGCAGATGGTGTGTGACAGCCAGATGAGGATAATGAATGTCTGTGCAAAGTATCCTGGCAGCTCACATGATTCATACATTCTCCAAAACTCCTCAGTCCACAGAGATTTCGAGAATGGAACTTTTACAGGGGGATGGCTTTTGGGTGAGTTCACAATACAAAATCACATCACATACACAGGCGTACACACAACGCTGCTTAGCATGCTCCTGACCCACAGCTACTACGTCTACCACACAAAACATCATTCACACAACATGTGCTCCCTGTCTCACCATGTCACTCACATTACACAGGTGATGCTGGCTATGGATGCAAGTCCTGGCTACTGACCCCACTGGCCAATCCTCGAACACATGCCCAGGAAAGCTACAACCAGGCTCATGGCAGAACGAGGAATGCCATTGAGCGGACCTTTGGCCTCCTCAAGTCAAGATTCCGATGTCTGGACCACTCGGGGGGAGCACTGCAGTATGCACCTGGAAAGGTGTGCGACATCATTGTGGCGTGCGCAATACTGCACAACATCGCAGTGGACACCAGGCTGCTGGAGCACATCCAGGCCCCCCCCATACAGGAAGTGCCCATGGACATCGGACACGTTGAGGAGACCCTGAGAGGGACACAGATCAGAGACAGGCTCATCACGGAACACTTTACATGTGAGTATAACACAGGCATGCAAACAATCCATGCAAGTCCCCCATCAGCCTGTGACACTAACCACACTGCACATTTTGTTCTGTCTCACCCCACAGGAACAGTGACACAGCACTGCACTTGCAGCGGACGTGGCAAATTGTGTGTGTGGACTCAAAAACCATCCTCCATTCCACTCTCCACGTTGACATACAGACCCCAAGGATATCACGCACACCCTCAGGAGAAACAAGGTACAACACATAACCCATGTTCATCGCCTTACAGGGCTTGATTGACAGCAGCTAACTTGATTTGCCATGAGCATAGCCAGAGCAACCATGCTAGCCTTGTAGTGAAAGAGTGTTATCCAATGCTATGCATTGGATAATACTCCGTCACATCAGGGGTTAAAGGGCCATTGGACTCAATATGGAACCTGTACTGTGCTACAGCTGAGAAGAGCAGCACAGGGGTGGATGTACAGTGGTATGGGCACACAATGTAGAGGTCATGAGACGTAGATCAGATTACCAGGGACACCATGCTGACCTGTGAGTGTGCAGACATATGTGCCCCCGACATGAATACACACATCAACAAATGTGTCCTAACAGTTCCATGGAACAAATGACATTGGGCTGCCACTGTCACATTAACAGTGGCAGCCCAAATTCATTACTTCCATGGAGCTCTCAGAACACTTGTTGATGTGTGTATCCATGTCAGGGGCACATATCCATAGGGCTGGGGCACATGTCCTTAGTTCTCCACATAATTGGTTACAGATGAGTACACAACACATTGTCAAGCAATGGTTTGTGTACTCACCTGTAACTGTGAAAATTGAGGGGATCAAAAAGACTAAATTGTTGTTGCTTGATGATCAGTTCAAGTCAACTACTCCAAATCCTGTCCTCTTCTTCCACAGGCATCCGTAACATGATCCATCCTTGAACTGAAGTTCTTCTATGTGACTGGATTGATGTCTTGACATCACCTTCATGGAGATCACCCCTTGCTGTTTATGTTGATGTTGTTGGTGATGCAAAGTTTGACCTGAGGTTCACACAAACCTCTACTGGATCATTTTCATATAGACACAGAAAACACTAATTCCTGAGTTTTATAACCTGTACAGTTAGGATGCTCAGCTACAGAGTTGTCAAACCTTGTGGACAACACATGAGCTGGGCAGCAGTGTAACTAAAGTACTATTTTTTTGTTTCAAAGTACATTTAGTGTTCTCATACAGGTGTTCAATGCATATAGGCAATACACAGAAAACACATGTACATCCTAATGTACTTTGAGACACAATAAAGATGAACCATCACCATTCTATCTGTGTCTGTAGGAGGATATATTTGAGAACACAGTTGTCAATGCGTTACCACACCCAGGGTAGAGTATCCCCATACATGGAAAGGCATCACCCATATCACAGGACTCCACCACTTGTTTGCAAGTGAGTGGACTCAGTGATGTATTCACGCTAACAGATGGTGGCAGTGATACACTAATGTGTTGTGGGAGTGATAAAGAGGTGATAAAGGGGACATACTTCCACAGTGAATTCCTGTCCACAGTTAATGTGTTGCTCAGTATAATCAATGTTCAGTGATATTGCTCCACTGGGACATATCACAGTACATGACCAAGTGGACAAGTGTTTTCACTGGGGAAGTCTGTTACACCCTTAGAAAAAACAACAAGTCAACTTACTGGAGGCCCCAATGCTCACCCCAGGATATCAATGTGTGTGCTACACATTGAAATCCTAGGTTGAAAACATTGGCTTCCCCAGTCAGTCTGTTGCACAATGAGTGTGTGAATCCAAGACAATATGGATACATGTCCCATTTATCTGTCCTGCTTGTTATCTCACCGCTAAGCCGTTTGTTTGGTTATCCCCTTAACCCTCTGAGTGCCAGAGTGGTACCCAACGCATTTCTTTGCAATGCGTTGCCTACCACTCTGGATATCAAAGGGTTAAACACTACATATGATGTAGATGAATGTTCAATGTTGTACCAAATGTTGGGCTAAGGGGAATGTTTTGTTATGCAAAATCAACACACAACATTGCCATATAACACAGTTGTGTAATATGGCAACAGGGATGTTTTTACAGTTGATTTTGTACAACGATGTGTATGTGAACCCATGTTGTAACATCCCACAAACATCTTGCCTAGGCAGGAGTTGTATTCACTGAATTGTTTGGCAATGCATTGGAGACAACTCTGCCACCCAAATCTATGACCAAATTCAAAGCAGATCAGACAGGATTCAAAAGCACAATGTTCCTTTATTCAGGGGAAATTTAACATGTTGGGCATTTTATTTTTTTTTCTTGGGGGGGGGGGCTTAGACTGTGTGGCAGAAGTGGATAACCTGGATGATCTCCTGGTCACCCTTTGCCCCCTAGGTGTGGCTTCGGGGGTCACATTAGAGGGGGTGGTGGGGGCAGTGGATCCCTCTGTGGAGCGCAGGTTTTCCCTCTCCAAACGTAAGTTCTCCCTGCGGTTCAGCTCTCTCAACTCCACCAGTAGCTGTGCAAGCAGGTCCATCACCCCCGTGTGTAGCTGATGGAGTTGAGTGTTGATCCTCATGACCTCCGACTCCAGGGCATGGATCCTTGCCTCTATCCTGTTAGTGTTTATACGGGATTCCCTACGGCTCCTGGTGATGTTGTCATTGGTGCGGAGGCTTGACCTGAGTAGTCTCCTTTGCAGAGCCATACACTCAGCTTCCATCCCCGTGGGCCGTTCACTGCTGGTGATGCTTGTGCCTGGTGAATCAGCTGCTGCTGTGTCCTCCTCTGCTGGTGCTGTGCCCTCCTCTGCTGGTGCTGTGTCCTCCTCTGCTGCTGCTGTGTCCTCCTCTGCTGGTGCTGGTTGTGCTGCAGATGGGTATGTGCCCACCACATCAATTGACCCACTGCTGCCCACCGATGTCTGTGCTGGTGGAGGTGATGGGGTAAACACGTCCCTTCGCATAGGCTGTTGGGGCTCCCCAAGCAGGCCCAGGTGTTGGTAGTCGAGTGGCCAAGGGTCAAACCTTGGCCACTGGTATGTGCTTGGCCCCCACCTAGGATCATACCTGGGGCCATGCTGGGGAGCCATCCAGGAGGGTAGGTCAATCTGTGGGTATGGCCCGTATTGGGTGGTGGCCACATCACCGGGCAGCCATTGCCTCCCTGGTGGTGGTGGTGCTGCTGCTGCTGCTGGGGGATAATAGCTCCTGGAGGTGGTGGGGGGCATCCAGTCACTGTAATAAGTCGGTGCAGGCAGAGTTGGTGCAGGCAGAGTTGGTGCAGGCAGAGTTGGTGCAGGCAGAGTTGATGCAGGCAGAGTTGGTGCAGGCAGAGTTGGTGCAGGCAGAGTTGGTGCATCCAGCTGGCCAAGAGGTGTGGATGTCGTTGGGTACGGTGCCCACTGGCTGGTCCCCTCCTCCAAATACTCCTCACTGGGTGGTGAGGTGGCCTCCTCCATGGGCTCCTGATGTGCTGGAGACACATAACCTGTGTGGAGGATTGAGATTGTGTGATCAGTAAACTTAGCCATGATGGTGTCAAATTGATATTAATACTTGAAATGTGTAAAGGAACATATATGTTGTATGGTGTATCCCCCTGTGTGAAACAACGGTACTCCTACTGGTGATGGGTGTTGTATTCTACATGTATTGCAGCTCAGAGTTGAATTCCTTTGGTGCCACATCCCAGTGGCCTGAAATTGTACATTTGCGCTGTTGCCACATCATCCTTTGTGGATATCTGTTCCCTGGACCAAAGCTAGCCAGAGGATGGTCTGGCAACATTGGCATAGTACATTTTCAGGCCACAGTGATATTGTCCCTGGAATATTCAACTTTGAGCTGTTATACTCTTGTGATGAAACACCTTTCAGTAGTGGGGATACCCTTGCATTACCCGGTGGATCAATCCTATGACATGTATTTTTCCTTTCACATTTTAGGTATTACTATCTCTTTAACGGGATAGCAATGGTTAATTTCACCTTGATGTAACATTGCAGGCATCATAGAGAGATGTTTAGAAAGATGTTGCTGTATGTGACAGCTGGAGATGTCAGTCATTTGACCACACGGAGGCTCTTCAGCAGACTCCACATTGACCCATTTGGAGATAACTACATCTTTGCCATTGTCTACTAAGTGTTCCTGGTTTGTAAGCACGCTCTGTGGACCATGTCAATGATGGATCCATCTCCAATTGTTTCAATTTTGGGTCTGCTGAAGAGCCTCCGTGTGGTCATATGACTGACATCTCCAGCTGTCACATACAGTAACATCTTTCTAAACATCTCTTTATGATGCCTGCAAGGTTACATCAAGTGAAATTAACCATTGCCATGCCAAGGTACACAGTGAGGAATATGGTCTGATATGTGTGTATATGTACCTTTCATACGGGTACAAACATATCCTTGATAGATATGAACCCAGAGATCTGTTCAGAACATGTGATTGTCTAACTGCCTATATATGTACAGCCATCACAAATGAACTTTCATAGATACAAGTGATACCCATCCAAGTAGGTGTAATATACTGGGTATATGTACTGTGATGATGATATCAATATGAGTTATTTTGTTGAGGGTGCACATATATGGGCAGTTGGACAATCACACGTACTGAACCGAACTCTGGGTTTACATCTTGTTGGGACCTATTTGTACCCATTTGAAAGGGACATATCCACATACAAATCTGGTTGTTTTTCTTTCTGTACATATCTTTTTTGAAGAGATCTGCAGTGTGATTCAAGTAGTATTCATCCCTATGTTATCAGTTCATCCCGTACAGTGCAGGATTTTGTCAGATTAGACATGTCCCTCTCTGGTTGTCATGATGGTATCCTATGCATAGCATTGTGATGCATGGGATACCACCGTGGCAATCAGGGATTGATGTACATTACAGGATTCTGTCCATGAGGTCTGTTCAAGTTGAATCCTGAGGGGCAACAATCAAGCCAGTCTTGAAGGATATCATTGATTGAGGCCTTTTTTTTCCTGGATCAGCCCATCCATCCTTCTGTGTGAGGCAGCCAGACCCGATCATAGATATCCATAATCCCTGGCCTGTTATTGACCAAACCTCAATGGTTCATATTTGGTTCCCATATTTATCCTGCAAATAGTGTCTGGTGTACCATCCATCCATGGCATCAGCACTCCTGAGGATCTATATGTGAATCAAATGTGAGCTATGTAAATTGAAGTTAGAGTAAATGATTGCATACACAACACCAAGGCCAACTTTTTCACCTTTACTTATGTGTGATTGTTTTTGGCCTGTGTGTTGCACATACAAGCATTTATTCTCAGTGGCACTGTGATTTGTGACCTGATCCATCCTGTTGGTGATTCAGTAAGCGGTTAAGTGGACCTGATGAACTGATTATGATGCTGACTTCTCCGCTGACCTCATTTCACCATCTGCAATGTTTTCTATGGAGTCCACACAATGGGGCCTGTGCAGCTTGAATCCTGTTATTGGATGTTCTCCATAGACTAACATTGTAATTGGTAAAGTGAGGGTATGCAAGTGTCAAATTCACTACATCAGCTCTTTTTCACCGCTTAGTGAATGTCCCCTATGTGTCATGTAATTGTTAACCTATCGACATGTGTTTGTTGTATGGTTAACCCTTTGAGTACCAGAGGGGTTGCCAAAGCATTGTTGATCGATGCATTGATGATCCCTCTGGCACTCATGGGGTTATGTGCTGGATTCCCTGTGTGAACATGGGTAACACTGTGTGACAACAATTGTGATGTTTAACATACAACACTTTACTGAGCATGGTTTGTGTGTATTGTGTGTGATGAGCACAGCAACATGAGGGTTAACCAGGGAGTTGGACAGGTTTTGGCCTTGTTGAACATTGACATTTGTCCTTGTCTTGATCCCTGTTTAAACCCTCAGGGTGCTGTGTTGGTGCAATTGTGTGGTTGAATGAAGAGCAGATGTTGGGATGTGAGTGCTTGTTTGTGATGGGTGTGTGGTTTGGGGTGGTGTGTGGTTTTGGGGTGATGCACTTACCGGTGGTGTGGAGGCTCCTCTCCTCCCCAGTATCTGATCCTCCAGGGACCCCCTCAATGAGGGTGGATGACAGTGTCTGCCGCAGCCTCTCCTCCCATGCGCTGTAGGTGATGGGGACAGGTGGCCCACCTCCGGTGGCTCTGGCGTGCAGGGCGGCATCCCCCATCTTCCTCTTCACCTGCCTTTTGCAGTCGCCCCATCTCTTCTTGATTGAGTCCACATCCCGTCTGCAGGTGGCCACCGCATTAACTCTGCTGCAGATTTGACTCCAGGCAGCTCTCCTCCTCGCAGACAGGCCAGGGAGTCTGTCCCCCGGGAAGAGGACACTCTCCCTCTCCAGCACAGCCTCCACGAGGGCCGTGTTTTCTTCCTCGGTATATCGGGGATCCCTGACCCTGTCCCCCTCAGCTCCGGCATGCGAGGAGTCAGACCCGGAGTGTCCTGCCTGCTCTGCCCCTGCCTGTGTGTGGTGGTCCCCAGGCACTACCCCTCGTCCCACTGCAGGATCTGTCCCTCTTCTTCTTTGTGTGCCTGTTCTTGTGGGCCTGGTCCCCCTCCGCCCTGCGTATCTCCCTCTCCCACCCCTGCTCTGCTGAGGGATCCCCTCCTGACCTTCCTCCTCCTCCTCCTCCACTAGTCTCCCCATCCCTCTCTCCTGTCCTCCTCTCCTGGCCATCATTCACCCAGTCACACCCAGGCACTCTCACACGCCCTCACAGACACACTCGATCCCACTCACTCTCTGTCACACCCTTTCACTCACGGATTCACACTGTAAAAATAAAGTTTAAAATGTGTAAGGTGTGATGAAAAAAAAAAGACTATGTGTATGTATGTGTATGTGTTTGTATGGATGTATGTGCTATGTGCAAAAGTGTGCTATGTGTCTATTTAAATGTAACTCTCTCCTCTCCAAAATCCTTCTACCTTACTCCTCTGTATGCTTCTCTCTCTCTCTCTCTCTCTCTCTCTAAATGCTATCCTCCACTCCTGGGTCCTGTGCTCTAGCTTGCTGAAACTCGAAACACAGACAGGGTGTAACCGTTATTTTGAGGTATATATAGGTGTATTTGGACATTTTTGATACTTTGGGGCCTTGGGATTGGCTGTAGGTTTGAATTTTGTTTGTGCATCTATCAGGGTTGCTAGACAACGGCAGCCGTAATGTAACATTTTGAGTTAAGTTGTGTTTTAACGGGTGTTTGGGACGCACGGTGATGCAAAATCAGGTGCAACGCTGGTTTTTGTTTAACGTGTTTTTGTAGTGCCTACGCCCGATAGCTATTCTTGAATGCTTACCTTTGAATCTGCCGTAAAACATGTGTTCTTTGCGGCCGACGTGCCTTTTTTACTTAGCGGATGGTTTAACGGCTGCCTTTAAATCTAGGCCTTAGTATCTTGACATCAGTAAATAAATAAATAATACAAAAATGGGGTTGCTACTACCTAGGAACAGGGAATCTTGAGCTTGTGGTCTAATATCTCAGACATGGCCCCAAGAAAGAGGACTCCTGAAGAAGGTACAGTCTTGCAACTCTCCCCTTCACCTCACCAACTGGACTGTGTAGTGTGAATGTAAAAAAGATATGTTTTCCTAATATGGTGGAGGCTTAAACTGGGCCAAGGGTGTGTCATATAGTCCTCACTAATATCACTTACCATCTTGGCTGCAGGATGAGGGGAATTAAAAGGATTTTTTTAGGGTTCCTTGGACCCCACTTAATTTAAATATCCCCTCTCCCCATCTAAACTGGTAGACAAGAAACAAAATACATTTCTTGAGGGTGTTCAGACCTCCCAAACTTCTTTAAAGAGTTATAAATGGCCGGCAGAGGGGGTCCATGAAACCCCTTTCTTCTTTTCCCCTAAAAAGGCTGAAACAGAATCTACGTGAAACTTTTTGTACATAAATCATACACCACAATTTAATTATTATCTACTCCTGCATTGAAACAAGACTGTAAAATTACAAACCACAGACTAAAAGCATTAATCCTTTTTTCACAAACTGTGAAATCATCTCAAATGTTGCAACTTGCCCATTTAAATCTTCTTGAGTTTAATCTATGATCCTTGGGAGAAAAAAGTTTCAAACATTTGACCCCAATTCAAAACCATTCAAGAGAAACTTCTATTTACTGTGTCATGGAACAAATTCTAATGTTGAAATATCTTTATGCAGAAGCCTTTATTGTAACATTGAGAAGATTATAACATGCTGTAGAATTCACATAGAGAAGGTGATGCAGAACGATACAAGATCAGGCAGTCCACATAAAACGGATTAAGCTTTTGTGACTTGCTGCCAAGTATAACAAATGCATCCTTATATCCCTGCCTGATGTAGTTCACATGTGATGATGTCCCAGTGTGGGAAGTAATGAAACAGGCCGCAAAAGCTGTGTTTGTTTTACACATTCCTCCTAATTTTGTCTCAGGCCTTTTCCCTCTGGTCTTTTTATAAAGTTGGCCAAAAAAACATTCTTCAAACAGTGAGCTGAAGAAAAAGATTTGACAGCCTGGAATTGCCACCTTGAACTAAGTAAGAGGTTTAAATTGAAACCTACTTGCCAATAAAACACTATTACCAGTAAGTGATACTAATGGCTGCATATATTCCATACTTATTTACATTTAAACTTGTTTGGTAAGCCACATTAACTTTGATAATTCCATATAAAAAAAACGACCTCTTGCATATTTAAGGAAGTGCTACATTGCCCCCGTTTGAATTGAAATTATTTTTTTTTGTTAAATTGAATAAAGTGCTAATGATCTATCAGACACACAGAACAGATCCCTGCATAAGTGCCTCTTAGTGCAGAGTTCAGCATGAGCCAGAGTGAATAAAAGTCATCCTGGGCTGTCCTCAGCAAAATGGTTTAATTGAGTGAATTAGCTTTGTATCACATGCTCTGCCGCGCTCACATTTCTTTTCAACACTTCAGCAGATTTGGCACCCTTTGCCAACCTGGCTGCAAAGTACAACTGAAAAAGTTAGCTAAATAAACACAGAAGGTTCTCCTTTTAAAGCACTTTCTCTCTCCTTAGATGAAAGGTAAATATTCTTTAAATGTATTGCCATATTACTTGTCGGAGATTGATTCACAGCCAGGCAACTAATGTGATTGACAGCAAATTTGTATGTGGAGATTTTTCACACTAATATATTTCCACAATACTTAAGGAAATAAATATGTTTATAGAATAGTCATAGTCCTTTTTGGTTTTTTTTTTTTGGTTTTTTTAATATTAAGTTCTTGGACACTAGAAAAGTCTACAGTGCCTCAAAGGGGTTAATCCTAAATGATATTCTATGCTGTGCATGAAATCCTATAGTAGAATCCTGGGCTCACCTATCCCAAACCTTTAACTAATTTGAGGATAGATGAGAGATTTGACCAATAGCCTTCATACAGAATATTGAAGTTGACGTCAAGGGACTATTAAACTACTTTCTGGTACTGCCCCCTGATGGTTCTAGGGTGCAGTGCACAGAACCTAATTTTTGTCCAAGAAGGAAAATCTGGGAATCCTCATAGAGGGGAATTATTTTGTGTAGGGGTAAGTAGGGAAGTATGTTGACGATACACTTTGGGATAAGTGAGAATAGGTAGATGCTGGGACCTGCCTCTTTGAGTCTGGTGCTGATTGATATTTAAGTTTTAGTTTTTAGCTTAAGCCTTGTTTTATTGTTTAGTGTCATAGCAAAGTGGGTGTTACCTTGACAGTTTTGTTTAAATGGAGTGAGTTAAGAATGCATATTATTCAAGTAATAGTTGGACCAGAGGCTCAGATAACACTCTACAGACTCAGGTCTAGGAGTGGGCTAAAAGGCCCATTTTGTTTTCACATGAATTTCCACAAAAAATGCACAATTTGCAGCTTCTTCCAAGAGAATTGCTGCCCATTGTGTAACCCATATACATACCTGGGATCTTTTGAGACAGGGCTACCCGGAGGGTAACCCTGTCAGTGCCGACCTATGAAGAAAATGACGTGATTTGCATCATAAAAGGGGCGGGGCTTAGTTGCGGAGGGGGGGCGGGACAAAAAAAACCCCTGCAAAATGTATCTAAGAGGGCGGGGAGTTGGAGGAACCAGGCGGGACAGAGCACAAGTGGGCAGAGTTTTTATTTAAACTCTGCCCACCCGGTGATCCACACATTGCCCCGGAGACCTGGTAATTCAGTCTAAAATCCGGAGTCTCCGGGGCAAAACCTGAGAGTTCCCAGGTATGCCCATATATTGTCTGACTTTTCACTAACATCATAGATTTTCTTGAAAGGACACTTTTCAGCTCTTTTTTGCTAATATCACTAACCCTCCTTGAAAACATCATGCCCTTCTGTTCCTCATCACCATACACTGTCTGTCCCACCCTTCACCTCTTTGTCTTCTTAAAGTGATAGTAATGTTTCACAATAAAAGCAGCTCCAATTAATCTTCATAGTATTTGGGCAATGAAAAGTGTTATTTCAATACTGTCAGAGTTGTAGTTCAAGAGTAATTGAATGATAAATTATCCCCCACCCACCCCTTGTACTGATGTAACACTACCCAGCTCAGAGCAGCAAAGTGGTGTCTAGGTGGATTGCAGAGAAGGACAATCTTCAATTAGCATAAGGAACAACCTGAAAACTTGGCAAAGGGGGTAGGGTTTTCATTGTTCTCAAAGTAAGAAGATTGTCCCTTGCTGTGAGCTGTCTGGGTTTCAAGATCAGATAACTCATCTGAGGGGAGGTGACTTACACTAGGTAAAAGGGGCAGGAGGGAGGGACTTTATCATTCAATTACTCTTGTAATACAACTCTGACAGTATTGAAATAACACTCTCCATGGCACAAATACTATGAAGATTAATTGGAGCTACTGTTTTTGTGAAACATTAACTATACCTTTAACTTACCTTTTTAGCTTGGCCTCTATACCTCTACAACCTTAATTTTCACTTTACTTATCCCACACTCCCTTATGCCACGTTACCCCTACCTTTTAATGCTTTTACTTGTCAAAGTCCTTAAACCCCCTTTGTGTTTGTGTGTCTGTGCACCTCCCACCTTCCTTTTCACAACACCTACTCACTTTTGTTTTGTCTCTACACCTTACCACCACACTTTCAACCCAGCTCCACACCCTCCATTTTGCCTCATGGTAAGCCACGCCAAGTTTCTCTTTTGTTTCACTGCCAGACCCTCCCTTTAATTCCACCTCTGGCCTCTTCAACACTTTGTTCTCTTTGCCCAGCTTCATCCTTTTCTGGTTCAGCCAGAGGTTAAGTGAGGTAGTTGTAGGTAGCTGTGTGTGTCTGTGTGTGGGTTTGGGAAAAAAATGGGGCATTGTGTTTTAACCCTTTCGGTGCCAGTGGGGGTACACAACATGTTATGAATCAATGTTTTGAATACTGTCTTGCACTCTAAGAGTTATACCACATAGACAATGCTGTGCCAGTATTGCTAGTATGCATATATTAATATTCTTCTAGACCTTTTGAAGTATGAAACTGATTATTTTACATTTTCCCTTAGGAGGATTTACCAAACACTCCCGACTACTTTGAGGATGGGTGTTTTTACTCTCACTGTCAGATACAGCAATCGGTTTAATAAGATGGCCATAAAGTATTTTGCAGTAAGGTACACAACAGAACTGTCTGCATGTCTAGTGATGTCTTGTACCTCTCTAAACAATGTATCATGTGCATCTATTTCTCAAGTATCTGTCACTGTTGGTCTTATTCATAGCTCAAGTCAAGATCCCTGTCTGTCTCTATCACATTTGAGTCAAACTGTTACCTGTGACTCCTTCACTGTCTAGTGTAAAAATCACTTGCACACTCCCTGTAACTGTGACTCCTTCTCCTCTTTGCCTGTGTAGCCCAATATTTCTGCAGCAGCTTACCCTCTATCAATGTCACTGCAGTCTTAATTTAGTACAGTAGAGGATGAGGATAGACCTGTTAGCACCAGAATCATCAGTTGGCAATAAGGGATGAACTGTGCTGCAAAGAAGCTGCTGTAGGAATGCAGCACTACCATGCCTCAATCACAATATGATTTCCCTCTTCTAGATCTTGTAGGAGTCATTGTCAAGTAAGTTGTGTTTGCTTGTGTCTTAGGTGTAAGTCTGCAAATGATATCTGTCAGTCAGTCATAGAGGCTCATCCAACTGCTTGTCTCACTGTCTCAATCCCAAAAAAATTTTTTTTTCCTTTATAATGCTCATTTCTCCCTTCTCACTCCTCAGAGACTCTAGATTCCCCACACACACAGATCACAACTCCAGCTCCACCCCTTTTTGCTTCCTCTATCTTCAAAATTATTTTGTTTTCACTCTCTCAAAAACACAGTATAACAAACTATGGGAACCTGGCTCCCCTTTTATATTGCCATGATAAGAATTCAAGGAAAATATCTATGTTGGGGTAGGGATATATTCTTATATTTGATTTCAATGTAATTTTATGGCAAGACACGGAGGCTCCTATTATGCAGATAATCTCTGTCTTTACTACTCAGCAGCATAGTTTAAACATTTTTTAAAATAAAGAAACAAATGAACATGTGATTTTGTGGTAACTCCACCCCTTATACAGGTAACAAATAACATTCCCCCAAGGTGTATAACTGCAGGTAAGATGTTTGTACTTCCTCTTTTTTTGCTTCTCAGATCTAAGATAAGTATCTGCAGTTTAAATCTCATATAAAAGTCATACTATTTCAGAGTTTGCTCTTTATTACACACTTCCATTGCTATACATTTACAGTGATTTATTTTTACTTTCATTTACTAGGGTATATGAATTTATCTCTTAGCCCCTTTTGTCCCTTCACTCTTCAGGATATTTGTATTTCTATACCCTTCCTGGGTCTTGTTTATGACTTTTTTTTCGATTCCACTATCTCTGTACTGCTATAGATTTGGTTCATTGTGCCCTTTTTCGTTGCATCCAAATTTACCTTTATTCTTTCTGGCACGTCATCGGGTGTTTATATATAAGCCATTTACTTCCTTTTCTTCTTTCCCATTCTGTCTCTTTTGCCTTCTTCATGTTTCTTTCACCTACTCTCACTTTTCTTTACCCTTCTAGACCCTCCGTTTTTTCCCTTTCATCCCATTATTTATCATACTGCTTCTCTTAGGCTCTCACCATTTGCATTCGATTTGGCTGTGGTGGCGGCCATCTTGGATGTGGGCTCTTGCCCTGTACTCAGCACCTGCGCATGTGTGAGTCACATTAGCAGGCAGTACCAGTTCCTGGCTGCCTGAGCTGACCAACATACACCCTCTACTGTCCTTTTCACTTTGCATTAGTGTTCTGTGGCAAAACTATTTGCCTTTCACATATTTACCCCCATATTTTCATCACATTTGAATTATTCTATTAGTATATGACTGTGAAGGAATGGTTGTCACCCAGAGAATGAAAGGTGTCTGTTTTCAGTGATCTCCATTGTCTTAAAATGTGTTCCCATTCTTGAAAACATTAATGTCCCCTGTGTGTGCATGCATTAGAGAATGTTGGCCATTTGCCAGCACTGAATGGGTTGGTTAGTGTGTATGATGTACAGAGGGATGGTGCCATCTGGTCTAGCTGACCAAATAGAGTGTGTTATGAGATAGCCCAGTGTTGGTCAGATAGAGGGGGTAGGCAAATCTGTGATTGGAATGTGGGTCCCTTCTCCCTTACATCAGGCTAAGCAAAAAGAGACCTTGCAAATGTTACCTATGACATCATATCCTATAGGGGGTGGGTAGAAGGAAGCCTAAGATAAGAGAGAGAGAAAGGAGAGGAGATAGTGGAGTAGCAGGGGGGAGCAGGCCTTCCCAGAATGGAGGGGGGTTTGGGGCCAGTCTGGAGTTGGACTTGTCCAGGTGCTTTCTAAAGGAGCACTGGGGAAGCTGGGACTGTTGAGTGCCCTCACTGGAAGAGTTAGAGTGAGTGCCAGATGTCCCTTCCAGTTGTGGACTGTAATTCAAGGTGGCTGAAGCCACAGAAAGTTCCCTGATGTTCCCATAACAAGGATGGTGGCCATGAAGCTAAACTTTGGTGGCTATGGCCCAAGATTAAGGAAAGTGGTTGTGGATAATCTCTTAGGATGCTTTATGCAAATCCTCTGTCAGGACTTAAAGATACAAGGAAACTTCATGTAATCCAGCACTATGCTCAGTGGGCTGGGTTCCCACTCTTGTCTCTAGTGGGTCTATGTGTAAGCTCCAGTATAAAGGTAAAATGGACTGTGAGCATTATGTGGAACTCCTGGCAATCTGTACAACTTTGCTGACACACCAAGAAGAGAACAGCAGAAGTTGTAGTTTTTATGTTTTACCCCTGTTTGTTTGCCTGTAATTATTGTCCTATGTTTGTGTGACATGACCTCTCTAATAAATGCAATTAATTTTCTTTTTGTCTGACTGGATAAATCGCTTAACCCTCGGTCTACCAAGCAGTAACCCCTGTACCCTGTCACAACTACTATTACTATTTAAATTGTCATTGTACAAAATATATATTGCACTCACTTTAATTACCTATATATATATATATATATATATATATATATATATATATATATTATATATTATATATATATTATATATTATACAGTATTTTTATTTTATTATGTCTCACAAGAAAATTTTCTCTCCTTGCACCCCTATCAAAGGTAATAAAATTCCCCCTCACTTTTTGGTGGAAGATAATACTTCATTCAACTTGGACTCACAGGAGGATATAGCATTAGCTTCAAAGTCCAATGACAAACTCAATCAAAATATCATGGACAAATCTGTTACTAAAACGGTATCTAATACTATATCCTCCTATATGTCTGTATGAGTCATTAGCTAAATCTTTGGTGGAGGTCCTCCAACACAATACAAATAGTAAAATCCAACTAAACCCCATTCCCCAAATTAGAGGGAATATTATTTTATCACCATTTATATGGGCTTGTGATAATCCATTTTGTTAGTATACAGTTGGAAAAATCTTTTGAAGCAAATCAGTTTCATCTGGATTTTGTGGCTCTCCACCTGTGTGCTTTTTTATTTTTGTCGTTCTCCAGAGCTTCTTGCATTGGATCCTGGTTGGAGTGATTGAGCGATCCCGGACAGGATATCTGCATTGAGGCAGTGCTAATATCCTCCACCAGCTCGTTTTGCTGCTAAATACAACTTAGTAGCATCAAACAAATGTGAGTAATACTACTATATTCTTTGTATGTACACTGAATTCTATATGGAAGATACACTATGATACTCTCCCCCCTTTTGTTTTTCGATTGTTGATGTCTAACTGTAGCCCACCTAGCTACCTGCTATTTCTTGTGCAGTCTCCACCCCCAGAACTTCCTACAGCACCTTCCTTCTGCTCAGTCAGCAGACCCTTCTCAAGATTGGCCATATCCCTCAGTGTAGCAACTTGCCTCTAAAGATCTCTAATTTGATTTTCCAGATAGGCTACTTGCTCACATCTGCCACAGAGGTATGCATCCTGGAATGGGTGTTATAGGTCTGCAAACATATAACTGCTTGTGCACTCAGTTAAACAGCAGTCATGCTACTACTCATATTATGCCAGTTACCACAAGCTAAAAGGCAGGCAGAAAAAAAATATCTTCACAATAAAGTAAATAAATATGTGATCCGCTGTGTAATCCCTTGTATTTGAATCCCCCTGTTATTAAATTCCAAACTGTTTCCACAGTGACACACTTACACACTGATGCAAGATTCACACGTTCAAGTATTCACTGTCCTTCTGCTTTTTATAGCCAAAAAACACAAATTACAACAGACTGCAATCAACCACTTGTACAACTGCAAAGAGAAGAAAAAGAATACTTTTGTTTTAAACCTCTTCCTTACCACACTACACAACACAAAAAATAATATTCAATTTCTCCAGCAAGTATTCCACCCTTAGCTTATTTCATATCAATTAATTATTATACTGTATGTCTGTGATCACTACTGAGCCTGAGTTTATTTCTGTTGCACTCAGAATAAACCCTTCTTTCTGTGCAGAAAATAAAGTACAAATTGCTTTTTCTATATCATAAGATACAAGAGCACAAAGAAGGTACTCCACCTGCTAAAATGGTACAGTTCCATGGTTTGCATTTTTTATATTAGGCCATATAGGAAAGTGTAGTTTCTTTCTTGTAAAATTTAGACTGATATATTAAGCTGCACTGTCATTCTGTAACATATGAACTGGAAAACAAAATCTGATTAATTTAAATTGGGCATTTAACCTCTTGAATCCTAGAAATGTATCTAACTCACTGCTTTGCTATGTGTTGAAAACTCTACATCAACTCTACATCATAGATTTATAGTTGAATTTATAGCAATCGATTATTTCCCTTCTATGGTACCATTTGGTTGCTCCAGAATTTCTCCTTTTCTTCTTAGTACATCAGCAACAGCAGTTATCTGCTCTTCAGTGTATACACTACAATGATTGATTGCTGTTGCGCATACTGATGGGCACTCTCTGCCAGCAAGCCCTGCACACCAGCCTATAGAATAAGCAAGGAACTTATGTACACCTCCAGCATTTCCTCTGTGCCTTGCCTCATCCAATGGCTTAAAGCGGAACTACCACCCCTGTTCAAATTTGGCCCACATAAAAACCCATCTGGCGACTAGCTGTTCAGTAGTGCTAGTTGCCAGAATTATTACCTGTTATTGAGAATTAAACACTGTTCCTGGACTCACACGCAGGAAACAGTGCAGACATCTTTGCATAGTGTGGGGGTGGTAGTTCTGCTTTAAGCAATGCAAAGAGGAATGGACCATCTCAAAATAACCACAGACAGCCCTTAACCTCCCCCTTGGTGCAATCAGCATTGAGGCATGAATTTTGGGCAACTTAGATTAATACACTGATGATAGGCAGGCGTTAGAACGTAAATCAATTCCTGTGCTTGATTTAGAGGGAATCAGTTTTGTACATTCACCCTAGTTTCTGGAGCAGAATGTTTCAGGTCTATGAATTCAAACTAAAGATCAGGAATGCAACCCTTTATTTTCATTGCATCCATTTAAAGATAGTAATTTAGCTTAACAAGCCTTGAAAGCAGGGGAATAAGTCAGTAAAAATGTCTTTCACAATTAAATGTATTGGATTTAAAAAATAATTGATTGTGCATAGACATCTGGTAATGTTTTCCTTAATCTTATTTTTTTATTTGTACATTAGATTCTTATAGAAATGTGCATATGCTGTGGGCAATTCTATTGAGCTCTTTCTTTTTTATTTGATCCTCTTCAGGGTCCCTGGTAACCAAACTCCTGAATGGCAGTAACAGATCATCTTCCACTGTTGGTATAGCTTTCCATGGTGTGTTTCTATTTAATAGTATGGTGGTGTTTTTTTCTTACTTATACCACAAATATGTAGTACTACTGTAACTGTTTGACTTCCAGACATCCCTAACACATGTTTTTGCTTTGCAATGTTTCATGTGATTCTCTGTTTAAACTCTTATGGGAGCAAGTCTTCATTATGTGTAGTGGCTACATTCTGAAGCCTGATAGCCTATTTGGATGTCAGATACTGACCATCACGGCTGTCTTGGCAGAGTTTATGATGGACTCCAATACCATTAGGTCTCATAATTCAGGCTCCAGATGCTTCCTGTACAGCCCCCGGAAGGGTAAAAGAAGTATAGAAAGTAATTTCCATGGTTTACACCAATGTCTTCCCCTGGTTATTATAATAAATAAAAAGTGCTGCACCCCTGGATACTTAATAAATCTGACTGAATTTAACTCATACTGTGGCCAAAGTACTAAAATTAACTGTGTAATTATGGGGAACCACCACACCTCTATCACTATATGCTTTTACCTCTTCCTCTTGATCTTGTAGTCAGTGTCAAGTAAATTGTACCCATCTGTCTCTTGGGTATCAGTCTGCAAAGTATATCTGTCAGTCAGTCTCAGAGTCTCAGCCTGCTCAGGTAGGAACTTGTATCACCTGACTGTCTTACTTCTCAGTCGAAAAAGATTTCTCCTTTCGCACTACCCAAAGTCTCCAGATTTCCCACATTCACAGAACAACTTGGTTGACACCAATACTCCTAATAATAGGCTACAGAGTACAGCTCCTGGCTACTTAATAATTCTAACTCAATTTTACTCATACTGAGGCTGAAGTAATAAGATGAACTGTAATTATGGGGCAAGCCAACTGCACCATAGGGGACAAATGAAAATCCCTTTTGCTTTCTACTCAGCTTTTAACCCCTTGAATGCTAAGGAGGTCTCCAAAACAGTCTGGGGAGCAATATGGTTGGGACCGCTCTAGCATTCATCATTAAAATATCCATTGAAATTGATAAGAATTTTGTGCATTTATTTTTGTACTCTATGAGCAGTTGGTTTTACCCCTAATTATTCAAGTGCAGCTCAGTAACTCATTATAACCTTTTTTAAAAAATGTAAATGTCACGCTTCAATTGCCAGAGAGGAGTCCAATAGATTACAACACTTTTTCAGCATTCAAAAGGTTAAGCAAGTTGAATTTTAAGAATATGAAAGTGTAACTCGTTTAAGTCATTTTTAATATGTACTTAGTGACAGGGCTGGATTTCTGGGGCTTAAACATTACTTTATCTTAATATGATTCTTGGAACTGCACACCCCTAGAAGTACTAAAGTGGATGGAGATGGATTAGATTAATTAATGGGTACATAATGACCTTTCACCTCCACAACTGAAGACAAGTTCAGTCTAAGAGCTTAAATCAGAACACGTTGGCTGTAGCTCCAGTGGACATTAATTCACATCATATAACTTGGCAGATCTGGCCTAAAACTGAACTTGCCACGTCTTTGATTCGACAAGTCATTGATCGGGCTAGCACAAGAAACAATGCACACGCTTTCACTCTTTTCTCGGGGAAATCAGCCAGCTTCAGTCAACCACACCACAAATATTCCCCAAACTTAGACGAGATGACAAAGCAGACAACGGGCATTTCATAGTTATAAAATAAATCTTATGTTGTATTTTTTCTTTGCGTTTGATTTTTTGGTTTAGTTAATTCACAAAGCAAGTTTCATTGGTAAACATTTTATTCAATGAAATTAAATACACTTTGGACCATATATGTTTAAAAAAAAGTGGATGAATTCCCACTGATTTAAATTAGTCTTCCAATCCAACCCCATCAATGCTAGAGTGACCATCAATGTACTATTGAGAAATGCACTGGAGAACTCCTTATCATTTAATGGGTAAAATTACCTATTAAAAACAATGCAAATTGATAAAACTCTATATGTCTCCTATGGTTTAGTTGGTTTGCTCCTGTTCTTATTGTGGCCTTGATTACATTGCAGGCGATACATGTTAGAACAATTTTTATCTTTCAGATTTTACATGTAGTGAAAATTTAAGATAAAAAAGAACACTTATCACCTGAATTGTAATAGAGGCTGATATCAGCCTCTGTGATAGTGTACATGGACTCCTGGTGGCTCCCTTTCCTATCTATTTTCTCTTCAGTGCCCTGCCCATTATCTGATCTGTGGTCTGCACTCCTGGTGATGCCATTGCATTAATGAGAGGGCCAACCATGGAATGTATTGTGTGCTGGCCAAAGAGGGGAGCGGAGTTGATAGGTTTGGTGAGGAGCTGGGCGTGTGACTACTAGTGGAGAGTGGAACAAGGCTGGGGTGTCAGGAAGTGTATGTGTGGTTCTGTGATTAACAATAGACAGTGGAACAAGGTTGGGGTGTCAGTGTATGTGTGAGCATGTCTGTGACTGCTTAGCTCAAACAAACCTATGAAAGTGACATCCAATGTCTAAACAAGTAATCTATAATGTAATACAGATCTACTTATCACACTGACATTGCTTAAAGTTATACAATTTGATGGAATGTAATACAATGTGAAAAGAATATGCACAGCTTTAGAAACCTGCATGTATTCCACATCCCTTGCAACCATTAGAAATACACAAGTAATTTAAATGTGTTAATTTTTATTTTAGCTGCAGTATGGAGTCTGTTGTTCATAGGATGCTATGATATCTCAGAGAGTTAAAGAGAGGTGATACAGCAGTGCTGTAATTGTAATTCATTATACATATCCATAGTGTTGATATCCTTCTCTTATTGCACATTTATTGTTCCATCATAACCAATAAAAATCTTACATTTTTGCTTTAACTGCAGTCTTTTTAAAGCCAGATTTATACAGTTGAGATGGCTATTTTTTAGCATGTGTTGTCTTTTAATAAAGGGAAATAATCATACATGAATTAAGTAATAAGTCTGGTATTGCATTGTCCAGCTCCAAAACAGCTCCTTTCAGACATTCATGGCCAGAAAACTGACCTTCTTGGCTGACATCAACTTGAAATGCAACCAAGAAGTCTGTGGCTCATAGCAACAAACTTCACACATTGCGGGAACAGCCCCAATAGGTTATAAGAGTCAGGCTTGAAAACCCTTCACTATCATTTATGGGAGCTGTGTGTATCCCATTGAGACTGAACTTGTAATATCTGTGAGGGAGCATTATGGTCTCTTTGAAGACCTCATTTAGCTACCCAGCTGATTTTTCAGGGCTCATCACAATGACAGTGATAGCTGATAGTGATAACTATATCTACAGGAATGACTATTAAAAAAAGAGAGAAAAAAAAGAAGAATTAATGTATTCCAATCAAATCAACATTGAATGAACACTGAACACTTCTCTCTGGTCCTCAGTGGGTTAAACATAATGCAAATCAAGCAAAAAATCCTTGATGTTTAAGCTTCAGATAGACAAATAAACATATAGACAGATTAAAATCCCCAACATTCCCATTAATTTAAATTAGGCCTAACTAGATACATGGAGTACAGGAAACCAGTGATTCTATATATTAATAGTGTCACAGGAACCACCGGGCCCCTGGCTCCTGGAGGGGCCTGAGGGCCAGCCTCCTGCCCACAGACTATGGACCTAGTCCTGGAACAGGGTATGACCTTCCCCTCAGACTAATCTCTGCCCTGATGGCCCCTTGCCATGGAGGATCCTTTAGCAGCCCCCCAGACCCCTCTTGGGGCTAAGTCACCCTGTACTTATTGGGGGTACAGGGTGACCAAGAAACCCAGTGAACATTCTGCCCAGCCTTGTCAAAGGACATCAGACTTCCCAAAAGACTAATATGTTAATGATGTTTCAGAACCTCATTCTGTTGTGTGTATTCTGGTCCCTCTGTTACACTTGTACCCAGCCCTATTCCTTTGTCCCATTGTATAGTTAACTCACTCAGGTCTGGCCTATTGTATCCTGTTGTCACCTACCCATTGTCTCATCACACAGTATGTTTACACTCCCCTTTTGTTCAGTGTACTGCATGTTTATACTGAAACCACCCTCCACCCATTGACCCTTTTTGTAAAGATGCATATTACCACTTCACCATTGTACCTCTTTGTATGATGTGCCCCTCCACCAACAGCCCCATTGTGTCCTATTGGGTGGATAACTTGTTGTGTATGTATTTAAACCCTGTATGTTGTACAATAAACTAGAGTTCTTGTCTTACCTACACTGGTGTTGTCTGGTGGGGTAAGCTTGCTGTATGCAGAGTGTGTGCTGGTTATCCTGATATTAGTTTTGCCTAGTTTTGGGGTATATTGCGGTATGCTGTTGGATGTCTATCTGGCTCATAGCGGAAGAAGTGACTATTGACGGGGACTCCAAGGCTGGGTGTCCGCTTGTACCGTCACAAATAGCATTTAATAGAGAACAGCATATGCTAGCTTGTAGGAATAACCTTCTGGATGCTTTGCAGTTCACTGGAGACTTCTCTAGTATTCAATAGGTTAAAAACCCATCAAAAGGCATAGGCTATGAGAAGGAAAATACAACCACTCATAGCTTGGCATTATTATTAGTTAGCACTGTTTTACACGCCCAATTATAATTACCACAGGTAATATAATCATAATAAACCTCCTTGTTGCTTAGTCCCCTTTAATTCTTGATCACCCCCTGCATGACTAAACAAACCCAAGCTCATGCTTAAACCCATAACAATTCACAACTTTCTAAAACAAAGTTAAACCAATTACCCCAATTGTGCCGGACCTCAGCTAGCATCAATGGGTAACGTCGCCACCTAAGACATAAGCCCAGGGCTTTCCATATGGGTTTTCTCCCTAGGAACCATCATCAATAATTTTGGTTAAAACCTCAGTAAACCCCAGCACAAGGCAAGGATAATACCAAGCCCCAGTTGTCAAAACCAAAAACACAGGGAGGGAGGTAGAGATGCTCACTCTCCCTCTCTTCCCACAATGTGAGACAATTCCACTCCCCCCCACTTTTGAAACCTCATGGGGTTCCCTCCCAATGGGCCACCTCAATTCCTTCCAGTCTCCCCTTTTGCATGTTCCCCCATATCCAGGGCTCCGTGAGTTTTCTTGCAAAAGGCATAGGTTATGAGAAGGAAAATACAACCAATCATAGCTAGATATGGACAGGCCACATTTTATTATTTGTTAACACTGTTTCACTTTTCCTATTATAATTACCACAGGTAAGATACAGCAATAAACCTCCTTGCCACTTAGTCCCCATTTGATACTTGATCACCCTTGCCTGGCCAAACAAACTTCGGCTCATGTTTAAACCAGTAACAATTAACTTTCTGAAATTAATTTAATCCAATTACCCCAACTGTGCCAGACCCCAATCAAGTCCAGTGGGTATCATCACCACCAGCAATATAAGAACCATCATCAATTATATTTGTTAAAACTTACACAAACCCCAATACATAGCAATGATAATACCAACACAAGGGGTTGCTTCCTAACCTCTTAGGAAGCAGTCCCATACCCCTTCACTAACAACAAAGCCTGTTCAATACCACTCATAAGTTCCAGGTCATTGGTATGGATCCCATCATCCCGATACAGCCCATTATCCTGGCCCTCAAAGACTATACTGCACAGCCACACCTCCCAACTGTAGCACAAATCCAGAAATCCTATTGCTCAGCTTGTTAAGACACTTCTCCAGCACCCCCGGGATCCTTAGCCTCTTTATAAACCCTACTGGCTCCCATCTTGGACCAAACAATGATTTCCTCAGGAAATATGAAGAGTAGCCTTCCTAATTTCTGTTTAATTCATTATCCCAAGTTCCAGGCAGGGAACATACTCAGATCATTGACCCCCAAGTTAATCACTAATACACATCACTAACACAATAGATGAACCCATCTCATCCCCTGACATCCAAACTAGGATACCGCATCCTCATTAGCACTGAGCTTCAGGCCATTTCTATGCATCACCAAACCTTGACCAATAAATGTAGGAATGCCTGACAACCCAGACTTGTAGAGTAGAAGCATCTGCAAAGAAAGGAGGGTAAATAAACATGTTGCTCATATCCTAGCACTGCTACATCAAACGCCCCAACTCCCTTTTTCTTTCTCTCACTTTCCCTCCATTGTCAATGCATAGGCAGAACCCTGTCATGTCTCACATAAAGTTGTAACCTGCCCATTTTCCATCTACCTTTGCTCTGCACCACTTTCCCAGGCAATTCTAAACTAGCCATCTCAGTTGCTGTCCCAATTTGGAAGGACAAACTTGTAGTACATTAAAGGGGATGTATCACATTATAACAAGGTGTTACCATCTGCTTTGTTAATAAAAGTCATTATATGATAGCTGCGTTTAAAAAAAAAAAAAATTGAACTACTTATAAAAGTATTCCATCTTGAAGTGCAGAAGAACTTTGCTGAAGAAACAGCGTGTCCCCTTATTCTGACCAGCAAGACTCTTCTGCATTATGTGCACAGCACAGTTCTACAATACGTTTTATTTCTCCTCCCACCTCCCTCCCAGCTGCCCCAGGGAGCGTGTTCACGCTTCCCTTCGCAACCTCAGTATAATGCTAATCGCAGCTTGCTGTAACTCTAGGAGCCGTTAACAGCACACCGAAGGGAAGCGTGAATGCGCTTCCTGGGGCAGCTGGGAGGGAAGTGGGAGGAGAAATATGACAAATTGTAGAGCTGTTCTGTGCACATAATGTGGAAGTGCACAGCACAGAAGAGGGGATATCTTTATAAATACATTTAAAAAAAAAAAAAAAAACTTTTCTAGAATAATTTTAATGAACAAAGCGGATGTTAACACCTTTTTATAAGGTAATATATCCTCTTTAAAGAAAAGCCCAAAGAGTGAACCAAAAGTGGGCCAGGACTCAAAGGCCTGACAGCAAATGCCAGAACAAACAGGGAAGCGAGGGAATAACGAACAAAGTCACCAAAATCCCTCACCCAAAAACATCAGTTTTCGATACTGGAATCATAAATTGCAGCTGGTCCACCTCCAATAAAACCTCCTTGTACAATATACCTCTGACTTCAGCTTACTCTTGGTCACCACTAGTTCTCCATGCACCAAAGAACTCCAAACTGAATGCCAGGTGAAACAAACGCATTTCAAAATCTGACAGACACACCTGTGGTAGTACCAGCATCAGTTGGTGCAATAAGACTAGGGAAACTGGTCTCCTCTCTTGCCTCACTCTGGAACTCTTCTGTACATCGGCTCACTTTTGAATTGCCACCAAGTAAAGTAAAAAGCGGCTCAATAACAAAGTTGCACATTTGAAAAGTGTGGCATTCTGATGTTGAGACATCAGAATATCGAGTAACTAGGAGACGTACTTGTATGCAAAGTGCCGGAAAGGTGAAGGGGTTAAGAAAAAATTAGCCATTTTGTTGGACGCATACAAGTATGTCCCAATTAACAAGACCTGGCTCTTTAAAACTATGAAGTCAACTAAAACTGTACCGTGCACCACTGTCTACCTCCACCTGCACTGCACACTTCAGAGTGACACTCATTACCATTCATGATATGTAAGCATGACATTTTTAATGTGCATACATGACATATGAGAGAAGTGCTTATTCAGCATACCCTTGCCTATAAGCACTTCTCTCATATGTCACATACTTTGCATTAGAAATGTTGCGCTTACATAGCGCGAATGGTAACGAGTGTCAGTCTGGGGTGTGCGGTAGAGGTATAAAATAGCACACGTTACAGTTTTATTTGTGTTCATAGTTTTAAAGAGACAGGTCTTGTTAATTGGGACATACTTGTATGCAGCCAACAAATCTACTAATTTTTTCTTAACACCTTCATCTTTTTGTCACATTGCATACAAGTATGTCGCCTGGTTGCTCAACATTTTGTCATGAATGCTGGGCACTCCACTCAAACCAGATTCCCTGACAGCCATGCCACCCTGAAGACATCCATCTGCTACTGGGACAAAGAGGTAGTCTCAACATTCAACACCCTCAGAACGTGAGTAGCTCAGAAAGACAGATTGAGTTGTAAGCATGTTAACACTAAATATCAGAGGAGCTGCAAAACAGGCTGAGAAGAGGTTGTCAGATATGTAACCACTTGTATCACACCCATATTAACATAGTAAATTACCACTCCTGATGATTCACATCTAAGCTCCAATGCCACCACTATCGTGAAAAGTTCAAAAAACACCAAATTCCTCCACAGGCCATCATCAACCCACCACATCATCCAGGTAGCAGCTGTCACAGCTCCTCGTGGCAGTTACTGACATTAGAGGAGATTCTGCATCCTCTCCTCTTCTGGGTTTCGGCCCATCATCCCACGAGAGCGTTCTCATGTCACTGGCTTTCTTATGATGTGCGCATGCTCTTCTCATTGGTGCTACGGTGGTGAGGCTTCTGTTTCTGCTCACTTGCCAGGGTTTTATCTGCCTTTCTGCTCCATTGCTCATTCACCCTTTCGAACAGCTTCTGAGCAGACGTAGGTCTGTGCTCTGCTTCCTTTCTGTGCCTCTTGTGTTACCTAGCTTGACCCTTGGCTTGGCTGACTACCCCACAGGCTCTTGACCATTGGCTTGGCTGACTACCCCACAGTCTCTTAACCAATGGCTTGGCTGACTACCCCATGGCTCATGGCTGACTACCCTTATAGTCTTCTGGCCCTTGGATGTGCCTACTATTAGAGTACCCTGTGGCTTGGTCGACTACTTCATAGTCCTCTTACCATTGCTGGTCTAGCTCATGGTCTGTTCTTTCGTTATTACTGCCTGCTTGATTATAATACTATTAATAAAGCTTTATTGATCATATTCCTGTGTCTGATCATCATTCCTAGTGGGTTCCGTGACCGTAGCACATCAGGCAGGACCCAAAATTCCTCTGATATTAACCAAGCTGGCTGCATCTGGGTTAAGTGCCAACTCAAAGTTGGATGCATAGTGGGCTTGTCAAACTGCCAGTCCATTGCAGTCAGCCAGAAAAGGTCCTAAAACCATAGGTCTGTCTTCACATCGTTCATCAGACACAAGAAATGATGCGGCCACATCACCCCTGCCTTTAGCCTGGCCAGTCGCTGGTTAAAAATTGTGCCCATGGGGATGATTCTGCACGCAAAGTTCCACTTGCTAAATTGAAACTGGACCATAAGATAACCTTCCTCATCTCCAGGAACACCCATACCAGAAGCTGCAACTCTTGTATCTTCTCAGCCAGAAGATGACACACTATAGCCATAAAAAAGATTTAGATCCCAAGTAAACTAAACAAAGTTGTGGGACCTACAGAATTTTCTGGGGCCAATGGAACCACAAATATGTCTGCTACATATTGCAGCATCCGCCACAGCCAGGTGCACACTGCTGAGTTCCCAGAGCTCATGCACAAGAAGTAGCTCAAATATAGAATGATGGATAGAAAGCCAGCCTCCAGCTGTACAACCCACTTGTCAATAACCTGCATGAGATTGCATACTCCATGGGAAGAGAAAAATCCCTTTTGTAGGAAGCTTGAAAATGACCAGCAGGGGGCGACAAGTTGGATGTACCGGCAGCAACCAGAAGGCAGACTCCACATCTGCCTTAGCCATCAATGCCCTTTTGCCTTCCTGTGTGACCAGGACAACCATTTTGTAAAATGACCCATAGCAAACCTTGCATCAGTCTTTGTCAATTTCATCAATGACCAGCCCCCTGTATGGGAATGAAAAATGATGAATCATATGGAATTTTACTCAAAGGAGAAACAAATTAGGGAGTTGCAGCTCCGAAAATAGGGCAGCCATCCTAACAATGACACCTCCTTTTTTAATTTGTCCTGAACACCTGCAGACAATTCTGAGCTGATTTCAAGTTCCCAGAAATCTTTTGTACCTCCCAGTTCTAGAAGGTGATCCAAAACCCTACCAAAAACCTTCCTCAAGGAATGCTGCTACCTCATGGTTGGAGTACTGATTGAGCCACTGTCACATGCTGTCGAGACACACCTTTCTACCCCATGTCACTTTTCTCTCCGGACTGTTTCCTGAAGTACTTTGGGAATGGGTGCGTGCCCCCAACCAGAGCATTTGTGCTGAAAATGACAGGAATGGCTGAATTTACAGCCTTACTAAATTACCAGCCAGCATCCCAGCTTCTGAGAACTGATGCAACAGTGGGGAGCCCAAACCCCCACAGCACTTGTCTAAAACAAGGCAATACCCCCTCGGAACAAAGTTGGACATCCATAACCCTATGTTCATCTGGTCACATGCCATAGACATCTGCACTGATATACACTGAAGATATAGCTCATTATATTGCCACCAGAAAAAGCCCACTATAAATGTGGCATGCAATCCAGATGGTATCCTGGCAGCAGAACTAGCCAAAATAGCAAAAGCCCTCATCCAGTTCCCAAAGATCTTTGCATTCTTCCTGTAATACCTGCACTCCTTCTCCTCTTTTTTACCATCATCTTTCTCTGGAAGAACATCCTCCAATGGCAAGAGAGACTATATCTCAATAAATTTGCCCAATTTTTTCCTTAATTTATTGCTTAAGGCAAACTCCCAAGGGATAGGAATCCCCACATGCCACTTCAGGAAACCCTGCCGAAACACCCAATGATGACCCTGGGCCATCACCCTGAGCTCCCACTACTTCACCCCTTTCACTACCCTACATCGCTATAGCTGGTGGAGGGGCAGAAGAAGAAATAGAATAGAAAGAAGGAGAGGAGGAAATCAGGAGAGGGTGCCAGTCTCAGTAGAAACTAGCAAAACCAGCAAGATAGAAATCAAACCCCACTCTCGCTGAAGTGTGTCAATGAGCTACCTAAGTGCTTCCACTATATCATCAAAGACCCCCTCACGCTCCCTCCAAAACTCAAGCCAATAGTGTTACCTCCTGTACCAAGTCTACAGACATAGCACTGAACCCCACCTTGGACAGGGGATCCTCAGCTGGATCTCAATGTCCTCTAACCACACCCACAGGGGTGGACACCATTACCAAAGTATGCAACAGAAGAGAACATGCTAAGTGAGGAACCCCCATGTCCAGGGTATGCGGTACTCCTAATCCTGTATGTTAAGCAATATCCTCAGCATGTGCCCCATGCCCGGAGCCCCTCCCCAGACCAATGGGCATAGGGGCACAGTACCCCCAGCCTCCACCTCCCTCATGGCCCCCATCAGCCATCACCCACTGCTTGCAAAGTCACCCATAGCTCTGGCAGAGCCTAGAGATACTGCCACTGAAGTCTGTGCAGGGGCAACCTAACAGTGTGACTCCTCCTCCTGCTGACACTCACACTAGAGCTCAGTCTATCTTGGTGACCTGGCATTAGTCCTCTGCACCTGTCTACACGAAGATCCATCCACTATCTCCACCTCCTGGCTGTCACATGGGCTGATCCTGGCTTGCCTCCTCTCCAGCTGCTCCTGCAGCCATCAGCCACCATCTTCCACTGAAGCCCAGTTGAGCTCTTCCAACAGGGAGTCCAAGTTGGCCACCCATTGCATCAGTGAAGGCAGCATATGGCAAAGCAGATGGAGGGGTTGAACCAGGTGGTAAGGGAGCAGCATCCTCTGGTGCACAACATGAGCCTCACAACCAGAAAGCACAACAAGCTGCCTGAAGCCACTCTGTTCCACAGGGAAAAACAATAAGTGCCTCATTCTCATGCACCAATAACACATGAACCTCTTGCCTTGCACTGTTCTCCTCTCTCCTCACTCTTGCTCCTCATTTTTTTTTGTTTTTGTTTAAAATGCCGCACGGGACAGAGGAATGATGAATGTTCACTCAACCTCTTTTGGCTTTGCAAGCCAGTTCTGCTTCCCCCGACTTTTGAAGCCTTAGGGGGTTCCCTCCCAATGGGGCACCTCTCTTCCTTCATTCCTCCCTTTTTCATGTCCCCTTCACCAGGGCTCTGTGAGTTTTCTTTTAAAGGGATAGTATTGTTTCATAATAAAAGCATCTCTAATTAATCATCATAGTATTTGGACTTTGGTGAGTGTTATTTCAATTCTGTCAGAGGTGTAGTTCAAGAGTAATTCAATGACAAAATATCCCCCTCCCGCCCCTTTTACTAATGTAACACTGTTCAGCCAGATCAGAAGGGAGGTGCCCAGGTAGATTGCAGAGAGGGATAATCTTCAATTAAGATAAGGGAAAAACCTGAAAAACTTGTCAAGGGGGGCAGGGCTTTCATTGTTCTCATAAGAAGAAGATTGTCCCCTTCTGTTATCTGTCTGGTCTATGGACTGCATTCCACATCTGAGAAGAGATGGCTTACACTAGGAAAAAGGGGCGGGAGGGGAAACTTTGCTTGTGAATATCTCTCAAACCATAAAGGTTTGAAAGATAAGACTTATATCGATCTTCATGTTTTTTTAATGTCTACAAAATAAAATAAAGATAAAATGAGGTATTACTATCCCTTTAAATCAGCGTGAATTTTTATTTGGCCCCTATGGTGCAGCTAGTTTGCTCCAGAATTATTCTAATTTGTCTTTATACATATAATTTATTGATGTTAAATTCTAGAAATCAAGGGTTAAACTACTTCAATACTGATCCTTAGTTAAGGACAGCAAGCACGTTCACAAGGATAAATGCTTACATCATCTTACTTCACATTTAATTGGAAATTTTGCATAAGAAAATATTGATAAGCAAGATAAAGCAAAAATGCACCTTTTATTTCAACCTTATACATAACTCCATATGGGTGTATATATATTAAATCCCCAGTTCACAAAAGGGATATGCACAGAGATAATAGAGAGGCTGGGCAGTATTATGTAGCATGGTAATGTGCTTCATTGATCTTTGAACTTTAAAGCCCTTAGGTTAAATCTGGATTCAATCACATGTGAAATGATCATAGAGATTTTGCATCAAAATCTAGCACACGTTTTGATTCAGTTTGACAGAAGTAGCACAAAGATGCCAAGGACTAAATTAAACAGAATTAGATTCTTTTTATGTTTGCGTGGTACATCTGCTGGCCCAAGATTTTATTTACATTCCTGACTTATTCCAGCCAATGGTCGTTTTCAAAATTTGACACCAAACAGATTCCATAAGTAGACAGATTTGGTGCGTATATTTTTAGTACAAAGAGTAACATAAAATTGTCACACTGTTAAGTGCTCCTGTTTTTTGTCATATTTAGACATGGAACAGCTAGTAAATGTAAGGTTAGAATACCTGTCTCTCCTTTATCACTAGTTCACGTAAACAAAACTTTTAAGACTACACTAGAAACTTTTTAATAAAGATCAGTACAAAATAGGCCGATGTACTCAGCGATTTGGGGCAATTCTTAGTCGATTTCACCATAGGAGACAAAGAAAAGCTTGCAAACATGAATTTAAATGGGGTTTTTAACAACTTCAATACAAGAGGGGTCTCAAGGGAATTTGTTTGCAATTCACTGGAGACCTCTGTAATATTAATTTTAAACCCCATTTAAATAAAAAAAAATTTTTAATTTGTCCCCTATGGTGCACTTTTTTCCTATATACTCCCTCAAAATATCTGTATTAACCAACTAGTGGATAGCGAGGTCACCTATGAATTATTAAATAACTAGTTGAACAGCCCGTTACATGGGCCACAGTGCCTCCAGCAGCTGGTGGCAGGGCAGTCACGTGCAGTAGAGACTGCCCGCGCCGCTGCTGATACAGAGCTGGACGCTCCTTCGCAGCGCCCAGCTCTGTGTCAGGTGCGGCGCGGGCAGTCACTACTGCGCATGACTGCCGCACACGCAGCAGTGTCTACTGCGCATGTCGGGCATTACACATGATTTAGAGAATTATTAGATAGGATTATATTGAAGATCTCTCCAGAATCCTAGCTTTTAATAAAACAGAAGTGAAAGAATGCAATCTGTATTGGCCCCAGAGAGGTTGCTATGTTATATCTTTCGGTAGACAGCAAAACTAGCACGCACATCATTAAGTATTTTGGTAGATGGGAACTGTAATTGCAAATTTTCAGGACACCATGGACTTATTCATCAAGCTAAAGAGGTGCAATTATGGAGCAAATCAACTGCACTGTAGGAGTCAAATAAGCATTCCACAAAGTGCCATTGATTTAAATGGGGTCTTTTAACCATTTGAGTGCTGGAGGGGTACACAATGCATTGCAAAGCAATGCGTTGCGTACCCCTCCAGCACTCAAAGGGTTAACCCCTTGAATGCTAGAGAGGGGTCTCCAATGCATTGCTTTTCATTGCATTGGACACCTCTTTAGAATTAAGGGAGTTAAAAACTTCATTTAAACCAACATGATTTTTTTATTATTATTTGCACCTTTTTAGAGATTGCTGAATAAGGCCCTAAAGTCCCTTTTTCACCCCTTAAGGACCGGGAAAATCTGAGGTCGTTTTCCCTTAAGGACCGGAGCAATTCTGACCTTTTTGACTATGTCTTTGTTCAACAGTGTTTTCCCTCTTAGGCTTTTATTCCATCCCATAAATTATATACTGTTTTTTTAAGCACAAATAGGGCTTTCATTTGATACCCTATTTATATGGATAACCCACCATTCACTTTATTAAAATTAAAAAAAAAGGTAAAAAAATGTAAAAAAAACACCATTTTTGATTTTTCTCTTGGGATCAATTGGCCACAAAGGGTTAAATTTTTATGGAGACTGCATGAAAGGTATGACCGGTCAGTCATACCTACAAAATGTGCAGTTTAAAGTGGCCACTGTTCCCCCTGGGTGAAAATCCCCATGTCCCTTTTTCCCACCCTATTTTGACACTTTTTTGTCCCTGGCATTTGGTGGTGTATATAAGTGTATTACATGGCTCCACAACAATCACACTTGCAATATTGTTTAATTATATATATATTTTTTTAAATAAAAATATGTTTTTGTAAAAAAAAAAAAAAAGTGTGTTTGTGTTTAAAAAAAAAAAAAAAAAAAAAAGTGTAAAATTGCAGGTCAAAAATTGACCTGCATTTAGCCAGCCTCCTGCACCAGCAGTGAAGAGGTTAATACCCCCAACTGCTGTATTTTTTTTAACCACTAGGTGTCTCCCGTCTACTTCTGTCTCCCTTACTTTGAGAGCAAGGGAGAAAGAGGCAGAAGAGACAGGCACAGACAGCTTTGCATGCTGCCTCTGTCTGTCACTATGCCGGTACACGCGATCGCTGATACGGCGATCGCATGAACCGGAAGAAGGAAGAAGGGCTGAGACTGAATGCCCGGTCTCGGAGCGCTCAGTGTCAGCCTGGATTTAATGATAGCAGCGTGCGCGGAGGCACGCTGCTATCATTTAAGCCATGACGGTCCTGGACAGTCATGGGTCGTTAAGGGTATAACAACCCATGACGGTGCAGGACCGTCATGGGTCCTTAAGGGGTTAAGGTATGGGTTCTTAGCACACTGAAAGCTTGCATTCCCTATTCTTTCAGTTAGCCTGCGAAAGGTACAACCTTTACTTCAGAAAGCCAAATAGCTGTAACCAGGATTTACAAATTGAGATTAGTGGTCTACAATTTTGAAATAAAAGGATGTGGCCATTTTGCACCTATCTGTGTCTTTGTGTTTATGCATATACAGTAAAAGGATAGTAATACTTCAAACAAAATACAGCTCTGATTCTTCTTCATACTAGTTGTCCCACGTATCGCTTTATTTCAGTACTGTCAGACTTGTAGTTCAGCAGCCACTGAATGAGAAAGGATCCCCCTCCCGTCCCTTTTAGCCACCTCTCGTCAGTTGTGGAATCAGGTCCTGGGACCAGACAGAGGGCAGAGAGTGACAATCTTCAGTCAGTAAGTATAAAGAAAACCCTTCCCCTCTTGGCGAAGGAGGGCATGATTTTCCTTAAGCTTACTGAAGATTGTCCCTCGCTGCACTCCATCTGGAGAGGATTGGAGAGGCAGAGTGACGCAAGTGAAAGGGGTGGGAGTTTGAGCCTTTCTCATTCAATTGCTGCTGAACTACAATACTGATAGTATTGAAATAAAGAGATATATGGGACAACTAGCATGAAGAAGAATCAGAGCTGCATTTTTTTGAGGCATTACTATCCCTTTTACAAGGGGATTTTGCTAAGTTTAATGTCCACATACCTCCCAACCATTCCTCTTTAGGAGGGACAGTCCTTTTTTGAGACCCAAATCCCTCTGTCACTCTTTCCCACCTGGTGTCCCTCTTTTTAGGAAATCACACTATGTGGTATGTATATAATTGAATCAAATTGTTCCACATCAATACAACTCACTATAATATTTGTTTAAACTTCAATACATGTTTTATAAATTAGTCTGTGTCAGTAAAATAAGTTAGTTTTCCTCTCCTCTAAATACACAAAGAGGTGTCAATAGGTCAAGAAATAACCTAAAAAATCTCAGTAATGCTCCGTTCACCAGCCAAACAACCCAAAACAAAAAAGTGTCCTTCTTTGGCCATTTGCAATGTTAGGATGCATGTATCTACAAGGTGGAGGGCCAGTTGAGGATTCTGCACATGACAGTTCTTTGTTAGAAAAGTACTTTGATTCTGTGTACTCTATTCCCTAACACTGTACTAACTTTGCTCTTGGTCACAATGTAAGTATTTTGGTAAATAACCTTTACTGGGTACTAATGTCTTTTCATAAGATGTGAAATAACCTGATATTTCCATGATAAACCTTCTTCCTCCAAAGCCAGTTGTCAGCCTTTCTATCTTCAGTGTAATTTGTTTTACAGATACTTTGGGGGTTATGCAGTAAGGTGTGATAACGAGGTGATAAAGTGGAGATGACTAATCCAGTTCCTATGTTATTCTATAGAGCCTATGCACTAAGATCTCCAAAGTTGAAGAAATCTTAGTGCATTGGCTCCATAGAATATCATAGAACTTGGAAAAGTGATATCACTGGAGAAAACATGTCCCCTTTATCTCCTCTTTCACATCATAGTGCATCTCCCCCTCCCATTGTATCTCATTCATAAGTTTAGCCTTTCTTCCAGTTTAGCCTCTTAACCTTTTGGGGTTTTCAATGCATTTGACTGCTCTCTTGCTCTCAAAGGGTTAATTTTTTGGACTGCTATTTCTTATCTTATTCTTTAGTGTCATTTATCCAATAGTCCTCCGAACTAAATTTTCCACTCTTCACCTCAATATATAATCTTTTATTTACACATATATAGTCAGTTTTCTATTAGCACTCTTTACAGACTTGCAATGAGGTGGATGATCTGAAGTTAATTCCCACTAAAATAAACAAGAAAGTATCAACACCTTCTAACCAGCTTTTTATGTATAGGATAAACTAAAAGTTGATATGATCTACTACTTGAGGAGGGCTGCTCGGATAATTATGAAATAACAGAGCATGTCAACTCTTCACTGATTCATCAGTCATTGATTGTTGTAGTTTTATTTGGGTACTTTTTATGTGGTCATAAACTGACATTCAGATTAACATTAGAGAGAAAGGCAGCTACTAGGAAACCAATCCAGCAGCTGACTAGTTGCCTCCCTGGAGTGATAGGGGAATACAAGCACCCTGCTCTTCTTTCACTGAACAAACAATCCAGCAAGATCAACAGGGTGTAATTGGATTGACTTCTAAGATTGTATTGACATACGGTATGGCAAGTTAAACAGAAAAACATATGGTGCCACCTTCAACCACCGTCACATGGATTTTAGTAGCTAAAAAAATAATTGTGATTATCTAAAACTCCTATGAAGGTTGTCAGTTTCAATACAAAGTAAATTAAAATTATGTAAATGTTTCAGTAAAGCATTCCTGAGACATCAAGATTGTAAGAAAAAACATAGATTCCTTCCTTAAATATTGAACAGAACTACAGAAAGTTGTAATGTGCTTTGGGATAGCTATGGAATGATGATCTCACACCCTCCATGTCATTATAGTTTAGGTCTGTCAGCTGTATGCTATAGACCAGGTAATATTACATGTACAAGGTCAGAGAATGGTGATACAAAGTCCACAAAGACAGGGAGTGGGTAGGCCCACCAACTGAGACCTTCATTACCCCAGCTCCCTTATTTTACCTTATCATCAACTCAAAAGCAAATTATGACATCTTTATCTAAGGTTCAGACAAAGGAATGCTTTGAAATACATAAAAGAGACATTCTAGCAACATAGTAATCCTTTACAAATACGGTAAGTAGAATTTACATATTTTTATTTCTTAAAATCTAAAATGCTAATGATTTATCATACAATGGAATGACTTTATTTCAATCTCCATAACTAACTATAACTATGTATAGTATACTATACATATACTATATATATATATATATATATATATATATATATATAGTATATGTTTAGATGGACGTTATGTGTTCTGGTGCTAATGAATTATTAAATAAGGAGCAAAAACAGTTTACGCAACACTGGCATATCACAAATCTATAAAACAGACCACAAAGACAGAGCTAGTATGACTGAACATAGATGTGTTGTAGACTCTTTTTACAGACCACAGGAAGAGGGTGCTCACAACACTGAATGATTAAGATGAAAAACTGACGAAAGAGAATTAAATAACAAGTAAACAAATATACATACTACTAAATAATGAAAAAAACATAATAACTATTCCTTTTAGAGTTTAGGATCCATTATTTAATTTGACTATAGATTTCTTAATCAAACAAAGTTGAGCAGTTCTGGGGCAAACTAACTACACCATAAGGAACAAAGAAATTGATTTAAACATGACATTTAAACCCATGAAATCTAGAGAGGTCTCAGCACTCTGCTTCACATTGCAGGGTTAAAAGACCCCTTTAAATAAAAGGCATTTGTATTTATTTCCTATGGAATGGTTGGTTCACCCAAATATACTTCCACTTTTCATTTGTGCTTCTTTAAGACCCTTAGGCTAATGTTTCTATAAGCAAAGTAGTGTTATTCTAGTTTAAACCAACAGCATCACAGAGGACAAGTAAAAATTCCTGTTAAATTACATTGGTCTTTTAACTCCTTGAATGTGAAGTGATGCATTGGAGACCTCTCTAGCATTCAAAGGGTTAAAATACTCTATTTAAGTGCATGAAAATATAGGAATTTTTACTTGTCACCTATGGTGCAGTTGGTTTGCTCCAGAATAAAGAATAGAATGAGGGAGCACACCCAGATCCAGGATAACTCTTCATCGAAAGTCTACGACCAAGTCTATGATTAAGAGCTATATGCTCGAAACACGTCAGACAGTCTAGTGTCAGCTGTATCACTATATCCATGTCTATGCAAGTTTTTAACATGCAGAATAAACCAGATGATTTTTAGCAGCTACTTCATGTGTATGCCGTTTTGATGATGAGTTATCCCCAAGTCAGATGTGCTCCCGCATTCTATTCTGTATCCGATTGGAGAGTTATTCTGGCATACTCAAGCGTATTGAATACCCTGAAGCCGTGTGGGACATCTCCTATTGTTTTGAATGTTTGTGGGGTAGCAAGAGAATAATAGTGGTGTGTAGCACTGTACCTTCTTGAAGTTTACTCCAGAATAACTCCAGTTTACATTTATAAATGTTGGCCTTTGTGTTTTCAAGTCTAGATAATGAAGCATGGATGAATTTTTGAATCATTTCTAAAATACTTAAATTTATATTATATTTTATTTAACTTCAGAATCCCCATTTGTCTAATTGCATCAAGGGAGGTTTACAATGTATTGCAATATATTGGTTTAAAAAGGTTTTAACCAGTTCAGTGATGGGAGGCTTGCAGCCCATTGTGATGTACATCCCTCTAACACTTACAGGTTTAAGAATATTTTATGTTTTTTCATGCTCCTCTTTTAGAGAGGGCAGCATCTGCCACTGGAGCTTCAGGGTAAATGAGGTTTTGCCTGGTTAAATATTTTTCTTTCATTTTATTTTTGTTGCATTAAGCATTTTATATGTATTTGTACAGAATCCCATTCAAATGGAGAACAAGAAGGAATACATTAATTAACCACCATTTGTATTAGCACTCACGAGTCTGATCAAATCCAACCCTTTTAAACAAGGAGCCGCACTCCCATGCACTCGGATACTGTAAGACATGCACCAGACGATTCAATTTTGTTCCTGGATAATGGTCTGTGCTTAGCAGAGTTGATTCAGGGCTTCGGCATTAAGTGCAGTTTTTTTGGCAGCATTTGCAATTTTATGAAATAGGATTCAGTTCAGAGTCTGACTATTCAGGGCTAAAGATGAACAGTAATATTACTGCTTTATTGCCTTGTGCTTAGGATGCACAGGCCTCTGAAATGGAAAAGGATAACTTAAAGCTCTATTGTTAATTTTTGTAGCCACAGCCATTCTTCATATACTCAAAACATCAACAATTACGGTGTCAGTGCCCTGCATACAATGTTGATTCAATGGATGATCCCATCATCTGACACTAGTCAGATGAGCCTTTTTTGAACCTTAAATGCTAGTGAAATATTTTCTAGTTTGATTTCCAGGTCCATCTAGGTATTTATATATACTTGTGTGTGTGCATTTGCAATTAACGCACTTGATTTTAACTATTGTTACAATAGTTACCATAACTAATAAAAATAATGTTTAAAAATCAAAGCCTGTGAGTGTCTGTGTATGACAAAACTGTTGCAGCCCTTTTCAACAGTTCTATCTATCGTGTTCTTTCATTTATATCTCTCCAGTTTTCCATTGCTGATCATAGGCTGGCTATTCATTGGAGGTTGTGATCAGCATCTTGATTGCCACAAATGCTTGAGTGTAAGATTTGCAGGTTGTACCATAAATTGCCAAGCAGATCTTGCCTATTGAAACTTTACTGCATTCCTAAGGGATTTTGGTATGATCTCACAAGTAGGGATGGGCAAAAACTTTCACCTCATTCCAAAATCAGAGAAAAATGGCACTTCCCACTTGGTGAATAATTTCCAGCAAAAAGTGCTATTTTCCCACTTTCTCACTGTACTGAAATCAAAAATTTTCCCCATCACATGAAACTTTTATCTATTTTTCTACAGCCATATAAAAGGGTGTCAGGCTTTCACAGCATGTCATTCTGTGTTTGTGAGAGGAGAGTGCAGCAGGTTTTGAGCTAGAGAAGATAGGCAACTAAAGGGGAATTGAAGCTCATTTTAAGGAGTCTTTTAGGTAGGGCATTTGTTCTCTGTATTAGGGGAGTCTGGGGGCTTCTGGGGGAGAAGAAGAGAGGAATGAGGTTGACCCCAAATACCCCATAATTCAGTGTGACTGGCTGGCAAGACACAGGCTGCTGGGGTCTAAATTGCTTGCTGATTTTGCTTTTGTTGTCTCTGTGCTGGGGAAGTCTGAGGAAAGAAGTTGATTTTGTTATTTAGTTTTAAATATATATATATATATATATTTTTTTTTTTTTTTACTGACTGTGATAAGATAGGGTAGACAACATAAAAACTAATAATAAATAAAAAATAAAAAAAAATAAAAATATTGAATACATAAATAGATAAACAAATAAATATATTAAGTGCAGACAGCTGACTGGCAGCTCTGTGACTTAGGCAGACTTTGAGAATTTTGTTGAGGGCTAAGGCAAGACATCACACTCCATCCATTTTTACTGTAGAGAGTAAAAACACACACAGTAGTTTATTAATGTCTAGCAAACACACAAGGGGCTGCAAAGGTGGAAATGTAGAGCAGTGCAAGGATGTGGGACTTTACATGGGTAGTGCAAAAACTGACTCAGCAATGGTTGCTGAAGCATGTGCAATAAATGATGATGATCCCTCTCCTCCCAGGGTAGATGAAGTTTGACAAGGTCCCACCAATCACACCACTCCAGTCCCCCACCACCACCACCACTACCATACACATCTGTCACATTGTATGTTTTACTTTATTTTTTTTTATTACTTGACATCATCATGAATATGTGCCAGTGTCACTTATCAGGAAGTTAGTGTTGTGGGCAAAGGACAAACGCACTCTGCATGTGAACACATTTTTCAAGGTATATGTTGCTGTAGGACTCACAACTGTGACTTTCAGTTACTTATTTCTCCACTGCAACCCTTAGAAGAAGTAATATTGTGCTGGGAAATCTTGCACCATAGGAAACATAGGAGAAAAATGTGTTTGAATAGGAGAAAAATGTGTTGAATATGAGAAGAATGTGTTAGAATAGGAGAAAAATGTGTTCGAATAGATGGAAAATTTGCTGGAATAGGCAAAAGGAGGGAAATTTTGCATTGGAGAAAAGGAGAAAACTTTCACAAAAAAAAGCAAAATTGTCCGTTTTTTGTGAAAAGTCATGAAGGAAAAATGTTCTCACTTTTTGCCCACCTCTAATCACAAGGTGATGGTTAACTGTGTGAAAGGTACCAAAGCATGGTTCACTTTTGAAATGTTGAGAGCATGCAACCTTTTAACTAATTCACCACGTCGCTGTGATCAAAATGGCGACATGACAATCTCACACTGCATGACAGAGCAAGATTGTCATGTCGCTTGCTTAAAGGTCGCATATATTTATCTAATTACTAATAGTGTATAGGCGCTCGAGCTAAAAGTGCCTGTTACTTAAAATGTAGTAGCAGCTGGGGCGCTTCCGTGTGTTGCAGATAATATTTTTTCTTGGATCGTGTTCCTTGTCATGATGAATGAGATCCCCTCAATCTGTGGTTAATTGACAAAGTAACGACCTGTGTCCTCATGTAACTCATGTGTCCTCAGGTCGCTACTTTTTCAATTAACCACAGATTGAGGGGATCCCATTCATAATGACAAGGAGTTTGATCAAAATAAAAGTATTATCTGCAGCACACTGAGGAGCTCCAGCTGCTACTATATTTTAAGTAACAGACACTTTTAGCTGGAGCGCCTATACACTATTACTAATTGATTAAAATGTATGCGACCATTAAGCAGGCGCATGACAATCTTGCACTGTCATGCAGTGTGAGATTGTCATGTCGCCATTTTGATCACAGCAATGTGGTGAATTAGTTAAAATGTCGCACACTCTTAAGCACACTACATTTCAAAAGCATACCCCAAAGCACAGTTATGAAACTCTCACAACAGGTAACAAATTCAATACAGCATCATTGGGTTAATGTTACCCATGTGAAAGGGGCATTATGCACTAAGGTGAGATGAAAAGATGATTTTGAAAGCAAACTTTTCCATTGTTATAAATGCTGCAATTTCTGTTATTCCATGGAGCCTTTACAATTTGATAGATCTTAATGCATAGGAATGGAGAAACAGCTCTCTTATTGCATGGAAGTTCCTGCAGAGAGAAACTTTTACTTTTCACGGATCCTTAATATACAGACATTCCCAACACACTGAAAAAGTAAATATGGAGATATGTGCAGCATCCAGTGGTTTGATGGATTTTTGCACATAATACCGGAAGGCTGAAGTCTAATTGATCCTGTAATACCCAGGTTTTATTTCTGGAAATTTATTTTTTTATTTACCCCGAAGTTACGTTATGCAAAATTATTGAGCAAATCAGCTGCACCATAAGTGACAAAAAATCCCACCATTTCCATTTATTCAAATGGGGCTTTTAATCCCTGGAATTTTAGAGAGGCCTCAATGCAATACTCCTCTGCTATAGTGCAGTTGGTTTGCAGCAGAATCAATCCAGTTCTTCTTAGTACATCATCCATGTTATCCCATCCCTCTCACAAAACAATCAGATGACAATTAATTCATAATAGTGATACAAATAAATTAGCCCTTTGAAAGTCAAAGGTTGCTCACCTCTGTGCCACTCAAAGGGTTAACAAAACTCACTATCTTTTCTCTTTGTTTCCTATATTTCTCTCACACCCCAATCTGAATCAGTTTTATGTTCCCAACAAGTTCTTTATGGTCAGAGAAAAGGCATGATTTCATTTGCAAAACTCCTTTCCCTGGAGGTCACATAATAGGTTAATGCGGATGTGAACTCTGTTTACTGTTAGTGTTGGGGAAATTGTGGCTTTTTAACAAGTTACTCATGCCTGGAGAAAATCCCAGCTTTGCAAGTTGTCCGAAAGAGCTTGCCAAATGTTCATGAGAAATCTGAGGATGGGAAAGTTCAGATGGGCCTTTAAAGGCAGATTAGTGAAAAATGTAATGCAGTTAAATAATACAAAAACACACATACACAATATATACAACAAACACATTTATAGACACACATCCTACACATGCACACACACTACACTCACACACATGCATACATACACATGCACATACCCACCAAACAGGCAAATGCACATAGTCCATACACACAAGCACACACATACCACATACCTCACCACACACACACTCACACACATACACCACAGGCAAACATATATGCATCCTACACAATCAGACACACACATACGGCATACACTCACACACCACACACACACACACACATACAAATACACCCTTATATATATATGACCCCACATACACACAAAAACACAAATAAGTTGAGCATTTTGCTTTCATTAGCATATTTGTTTAACCCTTTGAGTGCCTGAGGGGTATGCATCATATTGCTTTCCAATGTGTTGCATAGCCACCTGGCACTCAAAGGGTTAAACCTCTTGGATGTTGGGAAGAGATATTGTGAAGCCATATGTTACTGGCCTCGCCAGGATCCAAAAGGGTTAATGTAATTATCAGATTTATGGGAGGAGAGACAGAAGGGGGTATGTATTAATAGGATTCCTAAACCAGGGACTGGAACTGATTTCTCAGACCTATAACTGTCTAATGTAAATTTACTAACTTAGTTACAGCTACATTTATCCTCTTAACTATGCTTGCAACAAAGGGGGGCAGTCGGCAAGTGCTTGGACATTTGGGGTTTTCTTTGCTCTTGTATTATGTTATGTATGAGACAAGGCCCAGAGGAAATGGTATAACTTTATTCCATTTTCCTGCACATATTTTTTTAAATAAAACAGGACTATGACCGCACACCAAACATTAGCTTTTGTACTTTATTTGCAATGACTTTAGTGCCAGTGTGAATAAAACTCCTACATTTATACTAGCCTTGCTATGCACAGATTTACAGACTTACAAGATGCAGGAGGTTGTCTCCATACGTCATGAAGGTAACAGGCCTGTATAGTGTTTTCTTTCTGTTTGTTCAGTCAAACATCATGTTGTTTCATCCAGTCCTGATGAGAAACAACATGATGTTTGGCTGAACCAGAAGGGAAATCTGATAGATTACTGATGAATGCCCAAAGGAATCTATCACTGATCACTGTAAAAGAGGTGCTGAAGAGCAGTGTATTGGATATGCTGCTCTTATCACAACTTGCAAATCTTTGCCTAAGGGAAAACACAAGAGCAAGGAGACGAAGAAAAAGAGAGACAAGCTGATGTTATAAGAAGAGCTGGAGAAAATTCTGGTGCAAACAAAACTGCTCCATAAGGAAGAAATAACAGTTCCCAAAGGTATATTGATTTAAATGGGTCTTTGAACCTTTGGAATGATAGAGAGGTCTCCAATGGATTGCATTACAATGCACTGGCGATCTCCCTTGCATTCAAGAAGTTAAAAATCTAATTTAAATCAATTAAAATATTTATTTATACCCTATGTTGCAGTGGGTTTGCTCCAGAACTGCTCCATTTCTTGTTAGTACATCAGACTCCAACAAATAGTGGAGGAGGGGCAGAATCAGCTTTCTTGGCACTGAATAAAGCAAGTTAATACAAAAGGTGACTAACAATGACAAAACTATATAGCAATAAAAGTGTGTGTATGCCAAGACCTGTTATCCTGTTTAGCGTACTTGTAATTGCTTGCTCTGCTTTGTTCAATACAGAGGGCTCATTGTGCAGTCTAAGAGTTATTGCTATTGTCTATAGTTTGTGAACCTGGCGGCAGGAGGCTGCGAGCCCTTTGCTGCTAGTTCCTGTTACACTGCTATGAAAACATTTGACTTCCACCTTGTGTCATGTCCCTTTCCTCAAAACCACTTGTTTCCTGGCTTGAAAACTGTGCTTATTGCTTCTGTCATATCTGAGAGCACAACATGAAGTTCAAGCTCTTCCTGGATGTCAGGGACACAACAATCAGATGGCTTCAGTGCAAGTAACCATGTTGTCTCTGCTGGTTTCCAAAATACATGCTCACCCACTGAGCAGCAGAGGGTTCACACATTGAGGGGTCTGTAGCATTATCTTCAATTCTTTAACCCTTCATTATCTAGTGAAGACAGCACAATACCCTGGCAATTAAAAAATTACAATTCTAATGTTTATATTGTGCAAAGTTAATCCTTGTGTAGGGCCCTATTATTATTATTATTATTTATGTTTTTTATGAATTCCCCATGGGTAGCTATGAACTGACTCCTGATAGCGGATGTGTGGGCATGTATGATACTATTTTGGAAGCTATATTATAATTTATTAGTTGCCCACAAGACTATAGGAGACAGGGTTATATGCACAAAAAAGAAGAACCATTTTGAGGAAAACCAACTGCACCATAGAGGACAAATTAATCTTAGCAATTAAATGAGGATTTTAACTCCTTGAATGATAGAAAGATGTCCATTTTATTGCAAAGCATTTCTTGCATTCAAGGGTTTAGAAACCCCATTTCATCAAAAAGTGTTTGGGCGATTTTTATTTGACGCTATGGTACAATCCATTTGTCTCAGACTTGCTCCACTTCTTATTTGTACATATGACCTTTAGATGTATTCAGTCTGGCTAATGATTGAAAGGATAAAGAGGTTTATTACTGAGCAGCCTGAAATGGGCAGTATATGTACCCAAAGTTTTGGAAGGCACAAGTCCCTTCCCATTTGGGCAAATAATAATGCTGTGACCTTGGATCCAATACACACTTACAGACTGTAGGTTGCTATCTTGAATTCCTTAGATCATGGGTGATGGGTGGGCTGGAATATTGAATGACTCTTATGCTATAAATGAGGACCATGGTTACTCTGTCTCTTGCAGAAGCTGACTAAGACTGCAGCGCAACTGGAGGATGAGTGTACTATGTGAAATTGGGCTTCTTTGTCCCTGCTCCCTAGACAATCCCTATCATCATTTATTTATGAAGCACCATCACAGTATGCTTACTCCAGCTCTCCATACTAACCATAACCTACATTCCACTGCTAACAACTCACTAAGTATACCACTTTCAAGAAAGAAGCCGGTCGACTGCCTTTTCCTTCAGAGCTCCGAAAGTCTGGAATAAATTAGATATTCTCCCAGTCTAAAATCCTTAAAAATAACTGCTTCTTTATATCTAAAACCAATATGCAACTGTATATAAAATGTTTTATGTGTGCATATATATATATATATATATATATATATATATATATACACACACACACACACATATAGATAGATAGATAGATAGATAGATAGATAGATAGATAGATAGATAGATAGATAGATAGATATAGCTTATGTCTTTGTATTTGAGCAAATATGTAACTCTTTGCTGTAAACAGTCCAGAACATACTTGACAATAAGAGAAATCTCAATGCATTCTTCTGGTAAAACATTTTCTAAATAAAAGCACTGTGTAATAGTTACACAAGAAATTAGAACAATGTCCAATGGGATAAAATATATCATGTAATTTACAATAATCTCGAAGAAAAATATATTTTATTTCTGAAAAAAACATGAATTATGAAAGCAAAATTGGAGCAATTCTGGGGAAACAAGGGAAAGGAACAATAGGGATGATCAAATTGTTTGCTTAAAAGGAAAAGTGAACAACAGCATTTTAAAAACATTGATAATAATATATTTCCCCCTCATTTGGATAGTTAACCCCATTCTACCATAAATAGAACATTAGTGTACCACGTGTTGTCAGTCTGTGATTGGGAGAGACAGTGAGAAAAATCAGTTAATTTGTGAATGCTAGGTAGTGTAGGTAGACATGCATAGAGCTGGAATTGCTTGATAGGAGTGTCGGTAGATAGTGGTAGCCACTGTCAGTTATTCTCTGGCTGTGGGTCTGAAGACGGAAGGGAGAGCTAAAAAAAAGAAACAACCATTTTGACCATAAATGACGGAGAGGCAGGTGATACTTCCTACCTGAAATGGCTAAACCTGGCTGAGACTCTACTGAGACATAAGAAATAGATAAGGGGTGCAACTTGGAACACTATGTTACTTGCACACACAATAACAAAATGGATTAGCATATACTAAGGTGTGCTGGGTGCTGCACCTGCTGCTATGAACTTTATTCTTTAATTGACTCACTGCACCCCTCACCACAGATATTGCTGTGACTCAACTCAAGGCTTTCTCTCTCACTGCTCCATATTGCTGGAAATCCCTCTCACCCAGCATTCACCAAACGTCAACTCTCTACAGCTCCAAAAGCAAACTAAAAGACAACTGCTAAATATAGTACATACAGTAAAATACAAAAAATAATTCAAAAGTGTGACCAGATGGAGTGATTTAGGACACTTGTGGGGGAATCAGCAGAGGGCAGTGCGGTGACATTCACCTCCAGGACTACATCATTTGAAATATTGCTCATTGTTTTGTATATCGTGTGTTATAGTGTAATAGTATGTGTGTATAGTATTCTACTGTAAGTCACGTAAAATGATTTGAGAGTGGGGAACCAGAGTACCAAGAAAATAAAGGTTAAGCCCAGAACCCTGCAGCTTGCTGTCATGTTATTCTTAAAGTATGCTCCATGTCAGTGTAACTTGTGTTAAAGGGATAATAATGTTTCACAAAAACAGCAGCTCCAGTTAATCTTCATAGTATTTGAGCCATAGAGAGTGTTTTTTCATTACTGTGAGCGTTGTCATTCAAGAGTAATTGAATCATAAAGTTTCCACCTCCCACTCCTTTTACCTAGTGTAAGCCCCCACTCCGCAGATGTGGAATCCAGTCCATAGACCAGACAGCACACATCAAGAGTCAATATTCTTACTGTAAGAACAATGAAAATCCTTCCCCCCTTGACAGATTTTTAAGCTTTTTCCCATATCGTAATTGAAGATTTTCCCTCTCTGCAATCTACATGGACACTCCCTGCTGCTCTAAGCTGAGCAGTGTTATATTAGTAAAAGGGATGGAAGGGGATACTTTATCATTCAATTACTCTTGTACTACAACTCTGACAGAATTGAAATAACACTCTCCAAGGCCCAAATACTATGAAGATTAATTAGAGCTGCTTTTATTATGAAACATTACTATCCCTTTAAAGCTTGGTGTATTTTCTGTGTTTCACGGTATTCTCAGCTAATAGCTTTGCTAAAACAACACAGGAATGGTTGGAATGTTGATTCATTCCTGCTGTGCTTCCTTCAGGAGCAGGGCTTGAAGTGAGTCAATCAGAATAGATATTAATAAATAACCTCTCCTGATTGGTCAACTGTTACACCTCTGTTCCAAGCCATAATTTGCATTCTATTCTTGATAAGAGTGTCTGGAATTGTATATAAGCAGTGTATTTCACCAAGTCTGTTCTTTTTTACCCTTCTTCAGGGGCTTGGACTGGGGATTCTTACCTCAGCCACTGTAAGAGTGAATTCACTTGCCTCACAGGTCTGCTTGGTGAGCAGCATCCAGTTGTTCCTGCCTGGGTATCCAGGACCTCCAGACTGCCAGGAGGTAGCAGGACTCCAGCCGGTCATGGAAAAGGGACAGCAACAGTGGTTGTTTAGAAACCAACAACCCCAAAAGGGTCTGGTACATCCTGGTACCATCACAATAAGCAATATTAGAACTGTTAAAATGCACTTGGTCTTCTTATGTCTCCCTTTACCACTTTAGACTGTAAGCTTTCAAGCAGGGATATCATTTACAGTGTTTCATTTTCCTAAGCACTTGTCATCCTGTATGGTCCAAACCAAACCCTTAAATTGTTAAGCACTGCATAATCTTGTGGCTCTATATAAATAAACATATTCATTCATTCACTCCCGGCAGTATCTGCATGTTGCCTATTCTCTATTTAGATTGTAAGCTACTATTCTAACACTAATGTATGACTACCAACTGTACCTCCTAGAATAATGTCTGTGTAACTACTTAACTGACTATAGTTCACCTATAATGTAAAATACAAAGTGCTAAGTATAAAAGTTGGAGCTATATAAATAAAAATATACATGTACTGTATATACATAAAACACGGGTCTATCTTGTGCTGTAAAAATATTACTACGGTCCTTGGAAGAGAAAGAGAAATTTGACATTAGTATCTAATATTGTAGAGGAAGACAGGACAAGGAGAGCTGGGCCTAGATTCACTAAAGTTCGAAAAGGCCTCAAAATTTTGATGTCCTGTAAGAGCAGTGCACATCACTATCAGTTGAAAAAAAATCTGACCACATCGATATCCATCCAACAGGTTTACAAATTTTCACTCATCACATCAACAATGTCCTATTTCCATATGGAAATGAAGCATAATTACTCATTTGCATATGGAAATGCAGGATAATGAGTCATTATCGCATTCACGGGGGTGTGTTTATGTGTTAATGTGGCACTTCATCACATTCACAGCCGCTGCTGTAGGAGTTTACAGTCTCAACTTTGTCTACCTGTGGCTGACAAAGTTAGGCTCTCCCTATACTTTCCTAGTGGAGAGAATCATTTCAGCACCATGAACAGCATCACTCCCTTAACCATTGCTCAACCACGTGGCAAACAAATGGTTAAAAAAGTACACCAAGCAGTACCCAATTATTCCCTCAACTCTGTATCATATTAGTCCATACATGTTGTGTACTCCCAATGGAACAATTGTGGGGGACAGACAGCATCCATGGGGGTTTGTGGCTACCAGCTATCCCTAGCCTTGTTCCCTTGCCCACTGGTAGCCACAGAACTGGTCTGTCTGACCTCCTCACCCCTCAGCCTTCTTCACTTACCTACTGGTAGCTATAAATGCAAATGGCAACTGCATGGGCAAAGGTAACAAGGCTGGGAGTATCAGGCAGTGTACATTAACACACAATGGTGGTCTTCCCGATTCTGCTCCACAATTTGAAAATTCTGCATGCTGCCTTTTACCTATCAACTCTGACATGATGCCTCCCCTAGTAAACTCTGACATGATGCCCTCCACCTATCAACTCTGGCACGATGACCCCCCCAGAAAAGTTTGACATGCTGCCCTCCACCTATCAACTACAACATGGTGCTCCCTAGTAAACGATGAAATGCTGCCCTCCCAGTAAAATCTGACATAAGGTGCCCCCACACAGTTAACCCTTTGAGTGCCAGAGAGATGAGCAATGAATTGCAGGGCAATTCATTGAGTAACCTTCTGGCACTCAAAGGATTACATTTAAAAAATATGTCCATCTTGTATGTGTAAAAATAAGACCTCGTGGGGGCATCAGGACCCCTCCTGATGTCCCCCTGGCATTGACCTCCTATACAATAGAATAGTTGATCAATGAGGTGACCAGAAAGGCAAACAGTGCATTCCCCTTGAAGCTCTCATACTCCAGTCAAGCCAGCTTTCTTTCAATGAGAGCTTGAGTGGAGTGCCCATTGATAGAAAGCTGGTTCAGGGGCTGTTTCATTAAAAGCAGGCATCCAGTGAGTCTGAGGAGGAAGTTATGTCACAGGCAGAGGAAGAAGAGGGTAGTAGAGTGAGCAGGACAGGTCAGCTACCTGTGCCTGCTGACAATGATGCATCTGCCAGTGAGACTTGAGATTCTCAGGAGGGAGGGAGGAGGAGATGACGCCATGTTTGATAGCAGGAGACCCTAAGTCATACTTGCTATCCCCAGGTAGTCCTGCTACTACTACTATAATCCAGCCACTATAGACTCAGCATGTTAGGAGTGAGGGAGGGGGTGATACTAGTAGTGAGGAAAACTAAGAGATTGAAATTTAAGTGGTTGCTGTTAGCGATAGTGAAGCAGATGGTGGAACTAGCATAACCCCAGTAGAACTGCCTGATGATGCTAATGTGATAGGGGAAGTGATGCTGAGCATCCAGATTAGTGGTCAAAGGAGTCCATAACATTCCCTTGACCCTGCGATTCCCCTTCACCCCCCACAGCATTATCCCTATGGAACATGTTACTGAGGAAAGCAGAACTGGTGGCTAGTAGCAGTAATACCACCACCATGAGCACAGATAAGCTGCTTCCATTCTGTTGTCTTCAGCTCAAGATATTCCAAGTGTGACAAGGGACCCTCTATCACACTTCTCATTATCTCCAACTGGTGAGACATCTGTAATAGAGCAGCAGCATAGAGTAGGGACTGGTGATAGTGATGAGGGTGGAGCAGCCTGGGTAGGAGAGACATTAATGTCCTTTTTAGCCCAAACTGAGAAGGAATGGGAGACAGATATGGGGAGGGGCATCACCACCACCACCAGCAATGAGATTGGCAAATGTTCAGAGTTTGCTGCTGCTGTAATTCCTGCTGCTGCTGAGTTGCAAGGGCAGCAGGATTAAGAGGAGCAGGCTAGTGTGCCACAGTGTACACAGTAGGAATGGGGTCCCCCAGCACTACGACAAGTTAAACTTGCCAGCAGCAGTACTACTGGTCCTAGTTGCAGTGCTGATTCTGAGGCAGTAGCAGCAACAGCAGCAACATCATCCTCTACCCCAGCCAGTGAAGGGGAATGTGGAAGAGAAGAAGAAAGAGGCCATTCTTCTCCACCTTTCACCTCCCAACTGAGGTCCTGAGTGTAGAACTATTTTTCTCTTGGGGCAGGCAAAGTGCAGTCATAAGCGATGGCACTGAGCACAATTTGAGACAAGTCAGTGAATAGGGGAAAGGAGGGAATGCACCTTGGCACAACCACTCTCATCACCAATATGAAACACAGACACCATGACATTAATGTGAAGCATGTTATAGCCATAACCCCACCAAAGAAATCATTTACCGATGTTGCTCTACCCCCCGACTCTCCCCAAAGACAACAAGAGGCAAGGTGGAAATCAAAGAGAAGGAAGAATAGAGAAATCCAACCAGAGCCTGAAAGCTTGATGGTGAGTGAAACACCTGGCTCACCATCACCTTCTTCCTCTAGCATCTGGCCAAGAGAAGATGTAACTACATCTTCCAGTTATCCACCTCATTCATCATTACCTTACCTGATAGTAATTCTGTAGATGTCAGGATGTGGCAGTTCATGTCCACCCATTGCACACTCTATGGCTTGCTGACCACACATGGCAATGTGGTGGAGGATAATTATAACTAAGGCATCAAGCAGCATCTTAGGAGATTCCATACAACAGAATATGCTATGCTGGTAGCAGGGAGGTTTATCTTTAATATTAAAGTTGAAAGTTTTAACATGTCCTTAACTGGTAGTGGACAAGACACATAGTGACAGCATCAATACTTGGTTTCTGGTGGGATGATTTCACATTGGGGACCCTAAGTCATGGTGTTTGGTTAGAGTTGTGCCAGGTGTTTTATGTGAGTGCAGATGTGCATGTTGTTCCCAGTCCTTCCCTTATTTCCCACACACGCTGTGCATATTGCAGTTACTGATGAGAGGCACAGATCCTTCCTGCTCTCAAGCTAAACATTTATATTCCAATAACACATCCATGATTTTAGAGGAGGGGGCAGGTGGAGATTATTGGCCAACTTTTTTATGCACACATACCTGAAGTGGTGGGGCTAGTTGTGGTGCTGCTACTGCCTCAGTAGCTGCTGTTGATCACATTCTCTTGGAGCTCCCTAATCATCCTGCTGCTTAAACAACTCAGCAGCAGCACTAACAACAGCAATCTCAAATGCTGCAATGACATCGGGCATTTGCCACTGGCCACCATAATATAACCCTCTGGCACTTGGCCAGCAGGGCATATTTTTTCTCAGGACTTGTTCTTTCAACACAAACCAGAGGCCTACAAATAAAAAAAAAAAAAAAAAAAAAAAAATTGGGAGCTTGTTTCTAACAAGCCTAAGTTGTTAGCCTCAGGGCTTGTGAAGCTACTGAGCCAAATTGATAAAAATTATATTTTATTCCTCAGGGCTTGTGATGCTATCAAGCCTGAGTGAAAAAAACATTACCTCTGATTTCTCAGGACTTGTGACATTAACAAGCTTGATAGATAAAAAAATATCTTTCATGTGATTCCTCAAGGCTTGTGACGCTAACAAGCCAAAGTCCTACAAATCAATGTTCCCTCAAGGCTTGGGACTCTAATAATAAGTCTAAGTCCTACAAATCATCCTGTACAAAATACTGTATCCCGTCAAGTATCAGTCTGCCCCAATCACAGCGTATGTTAGGGGGTCCCTGTCTCTGTCAGGTTACTTACCAATTTCTTATTTTATTTTGAATTATATTATTTATTCTTTTATTAACTATCCCACAATCCCAGTAAACAAAACATCCCTAAAAATGTCCTGTTCAACTGATTCTTTCCCCAGACTCCACAAACAGGGAAACCCTCCTCAAATGTGTTTTGTGCTGTCTTATTTTTATTTTATTTTATATTCTATTTTTTTCTTTATAAACTGTCCCCCAATCCCAGTTAACAAACCCGCACCAAAAAATTCCTTGTTCAACTGATTCTTTTCCCAAACTCCACTAACACCAATACTATGTCTGTGGGAAATAAAATAATATTTGCTATGTGTTGTGTGTGAATTCAATGTTCCACTGATTTTATTGCAATGAGTTAGGCAAACAAAAGCAGTAAAATGACACTGTTTGTGGGAATTTATTTGCCAATTTTGGTTTGAGGCAAACATTTTCACCCATCCCTACTCTTTAGCATGCAAGGGTTAAATTGCTTGCTAGTGCCAGCATTTCATGATGGACTTAGGCATTCTGCGGAGTGCCTTTGCCAGTACCACTGTATTTAGTCACTGGAATGATTGAATACAGCTAATTGCTTTAAAAGAATATTATTGTTTTGAATAATCAAATATTATATTAGTCCCAGATTAGTATAGCAAGTAGCCTAAGCTGGCACCACTGAATTTGATAATTCCATCAATTTGGCTATGGTCCACCAACATGGGCATCTAGTATTGCCTATGTAACAGCAGGGTAGTGTTTTATGCTTTCATTTGGATACCTTACACTTTGCAACATGCAAATATTAAGGGCTGATATCTATGTAGGAGTGGGTATGAAATACATTATTTTGTTTATTCTTTATTTATATTATTTTATTCAAAGAAACATTTTGTTGTATACCTAAAAATTGTGTTTTTAACTGGCGATGCTTTTCTCAAGGAATAAAGTTACATTTATTAAATAAACAGACAGAACAATCAATATTTTTAAGCTGAAATTGTAGTAGCAGATGGTGTCCTTTGGTGGATTTTTCCTACTTATAAAAATTAATGTTTAAAAAAAAACTACAAAACTAGTGTTAATAAAGCTGAATGCAAAACAGGATGATCCTGTTAGACATGGGGGGCACAAAGGTTCAGATGTGAAAGGGTTCATTGTTGAAACAAGCATAAGTGATTCTCTTTCTAAATGGTAGCTGTACAGCATCAAATGGGAACTTTTCCTAGAAGAACAAGTTGCTTTTAATTTGTTTAACAGAATACATGACTTCTCATACACTAGTCTGGTATTGTTACTTATATTTTTTTTGCATAGCACATACCTCCCATATTTTCTAGTCCAATTTTTTTCTTGAACATACTTATTCCTATAGGTTAGGAAGGAACTAAATATCTGCAGTTTGGTCCTTCAGTTGGACTGGTGGATACTGGAAAAACCTGGTTCTAACCAAACTAATTTAGAGAAAGACATCCAGCAAAGATGGATTGTTCACTAAACACGTAGTGATAACCCACTCAAGCATTCCTAACCTGTTCATGGAAGCTGAGTCCTGCTCTTTTGTCCCAGAAATCACATAGTCACTTTTCCTGAAATATGATATCTATAACAGCCAATTTTTAGTTTTATTTTAAATTTACAGAACTGTTTCACTCAGTCCTACAGTACTTTATTTGCAAATCTTGTGGTATAATTTTATATATCACTTAGCCTCAGTCAGCATCAGTAGATATTTTTACTTACCATCCATCTTTACAATCTAATATCAGACTATATGGGTTGACTAACATGGTTTTTATCAGAGAATGGAGACTATCTTACTGTTTTAGCAAATTCCTCAAGAGAGGAAGTGAGTGAAATTTCCCACAGTCACTTCCTCCTTTATTGCAGGATGAGGACAACTTGATTTTTAGTAAATAATAGTGTTGAGCGAGCATGCTCGGCCGATGCTCGGATCGGCTCGAGCATCGCTCTGCTCGGCACATGGCGGTACTCGTACGAGTACCGCATGTGCTCGCCCGCCATGTAGGGTCTCCTCCCCGCACGTTTTGCGGCTGCTGCGCAGCCAATAAACGTGCAGGGAGGCTCTGACATCGGTGTAATGCCAGCAGCCATGTTGGCTGCTGGCATTACACTGATTGGCTGGCCAGAACCCGTGGTCGGGTGCTGTATAGCACCTGACCATCGAGTTCGGCTCAGTCTGAGCCAGGGAGAGCTGAGGATAGGAAGGGAAAGGCAGTGTAGGGAGGAAAAAAAAAAATTGTGACAAAAAAGAACCAAAAGTCCTTTTTAGGACTACTGTGTGTGGGGGCAGCAGGTTATTTTGTGTGGGGGGAAAAAAAAAAAAAAAAAAAAAAAAAAAATATTCTGTTTAGTGTGAAAAGTTGCAGATTAGAGCACATTCTGTTTAGTGTGCACAGTTGCAGATTAGAGCACATTCTGTTTAGTGTGCAAAGTTGCAGATTAGAGCACATTCTGTTTAGTGTGCAAAATTGCAGATTAGAGCACATTCTGTTTAGTGTGCAAAGTTGCAGATTAGAGCACATTCTGTTAAGTCTTCAAACTAAAATATCAAAGTCACGTATTCCATTCAGTGTGCGTCGCCGCAGTTTAGCAGCACATTCTGAGTACTGTGCAGAGTTGCAGAATAGGAAGAAATACTGTTAAGTCTTCAAACTAAAATATCAAAGTCACATATTCCATTCAGTGTGCTTCGCCGCAGTTTAGCAGTACATTCTGTGTACTGTGCAGAGTTGCAGAATAGGAAGAAATACTGTTAAGTCTTCAAACTAAAATATCAAAGTCACATATTCCATTCAGTGTGCTTCGCCGCAGTTTAGCAGCCTATTCTGTGTACTGTGCAGAGTTGCAGAATAGGAAGAAATACTGTTAAGTCTTCAAACTAAAATATCAAAGTCACATATTCCATTCAGTGTGCTTCGCCGCAGTTTAGCAGCACATTCTGTGTACTGTGCAGAGTTGCAGAATAGGAAGAAATACTGTTAAGTCTTCAAACTAAAATATCAAAGTCACATATTCCATTCAGTGTGTTTCACCGCCGTTTAGCAGCCTATTCTGTGTACTGTGCAGAGTTGCAGAATAATAAGAAATACTGTTAAGTCTTCAAACTAAAATATCAAAGTCACATATTCCATTCAGTGTGTTTCACCGCCGTTTAGCAGCCTATTCTGTGTACTCTGCAGAGTTGCAGAATAATAAGAAATACTGTTAAGTTTTCAAACTCAAATATTAAAGTCACATATTCCATTCAGTGTGTTTCACCGCAGTTTAGCAGCCTATTCTGTGTACTCTGTACAGTTGCAGAATAATAAGAAATACTGTTAAGTTTTCAAACTCAAATATTAAAGTCACATATTCCATTCAGTGTGTTTCACCGCAGTTTAGCAGCCTATTCTCTGTACTCTGTACAGTTGCAGAATAATAAGAAATACTGTTAAGTTTTCAAACTCAAATATTAAAGTCACATATTCCATTCAGTGTGTTTCACCGCAGTTTAGCAGCCTATTCTGTGTACTCTGTACAGTTGCAGAATAATAAGAAATACTGTTAAGTTTTCAAACTCAAATATTAAAGTCACATATTCCATTCAGTGTGTTTCACCGCAGTTTAGCAGCCTATTCTGTGTACTCTGTACAGTTGCAGAATAATAAGAAATACTGTTAAGTCTTCAAACTAAAATATCAAAGTCACATATTCCATTCAGTGTGTTTCACCGCAGTTTAGCAGCCTATTCTGTGTACTCTGTACAGTTGCAGAATAATAAGAAATACTGTTAAGTCTTCAAACTAAAATATCAAAGTCACATATTCCATTCAGTGTGTTTCACCGCAGTTTAGCAGCCTATTCTGTGTACTCTGTACAGTTGCAGAATAATAAGAAATACTGTTAAGTCTTCAAACTCAAATATTAAAGTCACATATTCCATTCAGTGTGTTTCACCGCCGTTTAGCAGCCTATTCTGTGTACTGTGCAGAGTTGCAGAATAGGAAGAAATACTGTTAAGTCTTCAAACTAAAATATCAAAGTCACATATTCCATTCAGTGTGTTTCACCGCCGTTTAGCAGCCTATTCTGTGTACTCTGCAGAGTTGCAGAATAGGAAGAAATACTGTTAAGTCTTCAAACTAAAATATCAAAGTCACATATTCCATTCAGTGTGCTTCGCCGCAGTTTAGCAGCCTATTCTGTGTACTGTGCAGAGTTGCAGAATAGGAAGAAATACTGTTAAGTCTTCAAACTAAAATATCAAAGTCACATATTCCATTCAGTGTGCTTCGCCGCAGTTTAGCAGCACATTCTGTGTACTGTGCAGAGTTGCAGAATAGGAAGAAATACTGTTAAGTCTTCAAACTAAAATATCAAAGTCACATATTCCATTCAGTGTGTTTCACCGCCGTTTAGCAGCCTATTCTGTGTACTGTGCAGAGTTGCAGAATAATAAGAAATACTGTTAAGTCTTCAAACTAAAATATCAAAGTCACATATTCCATTCAGTGTGTTTCACCGCCGTTTAGCAGCCTATTCTGTGTACTCTGCAGAGTTGCAGAATAATAAGAAATACTGTTAAGTTTTCAAACTCAAATATTAAAGTCACATATTCCATTCAGTGTGTTTCACCGCAGTTTAGCAGCCTATTCTGTGTACTCTGTACAGTTGCAGAATAATAAGAAATACTGTTAAGTTTTCAAACTCAAATATTAAAGTCACATATTCCATTCAGTGTGTTTCACCGCAGTTTAGCAGCCTATTCTGTGTACTCTGTACAGTTGCAGAATAATAAGAAATACTGTTAAGTTTTCAAACTCAAATATTAAAGTCACATATTCCATTCAGTGTGTTTCACCGCAGTTTAGCAGCCTATTCTGTGTACTCTGTACAGTTGCAGAATAATAAGAAATACTGTTAAGTTTTCAAACTCAAATATTAAAGTCACATATTCCATTCAGTGTGTTTCACCGCAGTTTAGCAGCCTATTCTGTGTACTCTGTACAGTTGCAGAATAATAAGAAATACTGTTAAGTCTTCAAACTAAAATATCAAAGTCACATATTCCATTCAGTGTGTTTCACCGCAGTTTAGCAGCCTATTCTGTGTACTCTGCACAGTTGCAGACTAGGAAGAAATACTGTTAAGTTTTCAAACTCAAATATTAAAGTCACATATTCCATTCAGTGTGTTTCACCGCAGTTTAGCAGCCTATTCTGTGTACTCTGTACAGTTGCAGAATAATAAGAAATACTGTTAAGTCTTCAAACTAAAATATCAAAGTCACATATTCCATTCAGTGTGTTTCACCGCAGTTTAGCAGCCTATTCTGTGTACTCTGTACAGTTGCAGAATAATAAGAAATACTGTTAAGTTTTCAAACTCAAATATTAAAGTCACATATTCCATTCAGTGTGTTTCACCGCAGTTTAGCAGCCTATTCTGTGTACTCTGTACAGTTGCAGAATAATAAGAAATACTGTTAAGTCTTCAAACTAAAATATCAAAGTCACATATTCCATTCAGTGTGTTTCACCGCAGTTTAGCAGCCTATTCTGTGTACTCTGTACAGTTGCAGAATAATAAGAAATACTGTTAAGTCTTCAAACTAAAATATCAAAGTCACATATTCCATTCAGTGTGTTTCACCGCAGTTTAGCAGCCTATTCTGTGTACTCTGTACAGTTGCAGAATAATAAGAAATACTGTTAAGTCTTCAAACTCAAATATTAAAGTCACATATTCCATTCAGTGTGTTTCACCGCCGTTTAGCAGCCTATTCTGTGTACTGTGCAGAGTTGCAGAATAGGAAGAAATACTGTTAAGTCTTCAAACTAAAATATCAAAGTCACATATTCCATTCAGTGTGTTTCACCGTCGTTTAGCAGCCTATTCTGTGTACTCTGCAGAGTTGCAGAATAATAAGAAATACTGTTAAGTCTTCAAACTCAAATATTAAAGTCACATATTCCATTCAGTGTGTTTCACCGCCGTTTAGCAGCCTATTCTGTGTACTGTGCAGAGTTGCAGAATAGGAAGAAATACTGTTAAGTCTTCAAACTAAAATATCAAAGTCACATATTCCATTCAGTGTGTTTCACCGCCGTTTAGCAGCCTATTCTGTGTACTCTGCAGAGTTGCAGAATAGGAAGAAATACTGTTAAGTCTTCAAACTAAAATATCAAAGTCACATATTCCATTCAGTGTGCTTCGCCGCAGTTTAGCAGCCTATTCTGTGTACTGTGCAGAGTTGCAGAATAGGAAGAAATACTGTTAAGTCTTCAAACTAAAATATCAAAGTCACATATTCCATTCAGTGTGTTTCACCGCCGTTTAGCAGCCTATTCTGTGTACTCTGCAGAGTTGCAGAATAATAAGAAATACTGTTAAGTTTTCAAACTCAAATATTAAAGTCACATATTCCATTCAGTGTGTTTCACCGCAGTTTAGCAGCCTATTCTGTGTACTCTGTACAGTTGCAGAATAATAAGAAATACTGTTAAGTTTTCAAACTCAAATATTAAAGTCACATATTCCATTCAGTGTGTTTCACCGCAGTTTAGCAGCCTATTCTGTGTACTCTGTACAGTTGCAGAATAATAAGAAATACTGTTAAGTTTTCAAACTCAAATATTAAAGTCACATATTCCATTCAGTGTGTTTCACCGCAGTTTAGCAGCCTATTCTGTGTACTCTGTACAGTTGCAGAATAATAAGAAATACTGTTAAGTTTTCAAACTCAAATATTAAAGTCACATATTCCATTCAGTGTGTTTCACCGCAGTTTAGCAGCCTATTCTGTGTACTCTGTACAGTTGCAGAATAATAAGAAATACTGTTAAGTCTTCAAACTAAAATATCAAAGTCACATATTCCATTCAGTGTGTTTCACCGCAGTTTAGCAGCCTATTCTGTGTACTCTGCACAGTTGCAGACTAGGAAGAAATACTGTTAAGTTTTCAAACTCAAATATTAAAGTCACATATTCCATTCAGTGTGTTTCACCGCAGTTTAGCAGCCTATTCTGTGTACTCTGTACAGTTGCAGAATAATAAGAAATACTGTTAAGTCTTCAAACTAAAATATCAAAGTCACATATTCCATTCAGTGTGTTTCACCGCAGTTTAGCAGCCTATTCTGTGTACTCTGTACAGTTGCAGAATAATAAGAAATACTGTTAAGTTTTCAAACTCAAATATTAAAGTCACATATTCCATTCAGTGTGTTTCACCGCAGTTTAGCAGCCTATTCTGTGTACTCTGTACAGTTGCAGAATAATAAGAAATACTGTTAAGTCTTCAAACTAAAATATCAAAGTCACATATTCCATTCAGTGTGTTTCACCGCAGTTTAGCAGCCTATTCTGTGTACTCTGTACAGTTGCAGAATAATAAGAAATACTGTTAAGTCTTCAAACTAAAATATCAAAGTCACATATTCCATTCAGTGTGTTTCACCGCAGTTTAGCAGCCTATTCTGTGTACTCTGTACAGTTGCAGAATAATAAGAAATACTGTTAAGTCTTCAAACTCAAATATTAAAGTCACATATTCCATTCAGTGTGTTTCACCGCCGTTTAGCAGCCTATTCTGTGTACTGAGCAGAGTTGCAGAATAGGAAGAAATACTGTTAAGTCTTCAAACTAAAATATCAAAGTCACATATTCCATTCAGTGTGTTTCACCGTCGTTTAGCAGCCTATTCTGTGTACTCTGCAGAGTTGCAGAATAATAAGAAATACTGTTAAGTTTTCAAACTCAAATATTAAAGTCACATATTCTGTGTAAGATGAAGAAGGCGGGTAAAAAGGGACGGGGAAGTGGACGTGATCCTGAAAGTTCAGGGCGCGGGTCAGGACGCGGAGAAACTGTGCCTGGTGCCAGAGCACAAGAAAGAAAGACATCCACCATACCTAGCTTCATGTGTAATTTTACAGGGCGTCGCAGGACATCACTCTCGAGGTCCGACCACTGCGAACAGGTGGTCGGTTGGATGACAGCTGATACTGCTTCCAGTCGGTTAAGCACCACCCTGTCTTCCACCAAGTCCACTCTCAGTAGCCAAGAGTCTGGTCAACATAATCCTCACTCTGATCATCCTTCCTCCCACCATACACGGTCTGGTCAAAGAAGTGATCCCACACTGGGATATAGTGAGGAGCTCGTCTCATCACCAATCCTTCATTTGACCCTCTCTCCAAGCACGCTTGCAGAGGAACATGACATCTTGTGCCCTGATTCACAACCTCTAGAGGCTACCCAATCACAAGAAGATGACAGATGTGAACGGCATTTAAGGTCAAAGGAAGTAGTGGATGATGATGATGATGATGAGACACAGTTGCCATTAAATCAACCACTATTTCCGTCTCAAGACCTTGTTGAGGAGAATGTTATACAGTTGTCAATGACTGAGTATGTGGTGGGATCAAGACTTGAGGAGGATGATCAGAGTGAGGAAGTGGAGGAGGACTTGGTGGACGATGAGGTGACTGACCCCACCTGGGAAGGTGTAGAGCCGAGCGATGACAGCAGTCCTGAGGGTGAGCCATCTGCAGCACCGCAACAGGCTGGAAGAGGCAGTGGTGTGGCTACAGAAAGAAGGCGGACCGCACCAAACCGGCCCGCAAATGTTCCACGGAGCACCCCCTTGCGTAAATCTACCTTGCCAAGGGGTAGGTGTTCCGCGGTATGGCGTTTTTTTAAGGAAAGTGCGGACGACAAAAGAATTGTAGTTTGCAACCTGTGCCACACCAGAATGAGCCGAGGCATGAACACTAGAAACCTCACCACCACCAGCATGATCCGACACATGGCATCCAAGCACCGTAGTAAGTGGGAGGAACGCCTGGATCGCCCATCTGTGTCTGCAGGCCACACCACTGCCTCCTCTTCCCCTGTTTTCGGTGCCGGCCAATCGCCTGTCGAAGGCGCAGGCCCGCATACCTCCCGCCCTGCACCTGTAGCATCTGAAGCACCATCAGCGACCACATCCACTTCCCTGTCCCAGCACAGCGTCCAAATGTCGTTACCCCAGGCATTTGAGCGCAAGAGAAAGTACCCAGCCACCCACCCACAGGCCATAGCACTAACCTCACACCTTTCAAAATTACTGGCCATAGAAATGCTGCCATTTAGGCTTGTGGACACTGAGTCCTTCCGCAGCCTGATGGCAGCAGCTGTCCCTCGGTACGCGGTCCCCAGCCGCCACTACTTTTCCCGGTGTGCCATCCCCGCATTACACCACCATGTGTCCCGTAACATCACCCGTGCCCTGACCAACGCAGTTACTGGGAAGGTCCACTTAACGACTGACACATGGACAAGTGCTTGTGGCCAGGGACGCTACATTTCCCTGACGGCACACTGGGTGAATGTCGTGGAGGCTGGGAGCGACTCGGACCCTGGGATGGCACGGGTGCTACCCACGCCGAGGATTGCGGGCCCTACCTCCATCAGGGTTTCCACCAGCACCTACGTTATTGGCTCCTCCTCCTCCGTTTCCACCTCCGAATTCTCTACACACACCGCCACTCCCCCATCAGCCAGTAGCTGGAAGCAGTGTAGCACTGCAGTGGGGAAGCGTCAACAGGCCGTGCTGAAGCTGATCTGCCTTGGGGACAAACAGCACACGGCCTCAGAGCTGTTGCAGGGGATTAGTCACCAGACCGAGCAGTGGCTCTCGCCACTCAACCTGCAAGCAGGCATGGTTGTGTGTGATAATGGGCGTAACTTGGTGGCGGCTTTGGAGCTCGGCAAGCTCACACACGTACCATGCCTAGCGCATGTATTTAATTTAGTGGTGCAGCGATTTCTAAAAACCTACCCCAATGTGCATGATCTCTTGACCAAGGTGCGCCGCGTGTGTGCACATTTCCGTAAGTCATCAACAGCTTCAGCCGGCCTGTTGAAGCTGCAGCAGCGCTTACAATTGCCAGCTCACCGGCTGCTGTGTGATGTGAGCACGCGCTGGAACTCCACCTTCCACATGTTGGCCCGGCTTTGTGAGCAGCAGAGGGCAGTAGTGGAGTACCAGCTGTTACACGGTCGTCGCCTCTCCGTTCAACTTCCTGTAATCAGAAGTGAGGAGTGGGAATGGATGTCAGACCTCTGCGAGGTTTTACGCAATTTTGAGGAATCGACACAGATGGTGAGCGGCGATAACGCTATTATCAGTGTAACCATCCCACTTCTGTGTCTACTGAAACGCTCGCTGCTCACAATTAAAACCGACGCTTTGCATGTGGAAGAGGTGGAAATGGGGGAGGAAGAGCTTACACAAGGTGATAGCCAGAGCACCCTCACTTCGTCTTCTCAGCGACAATTGGAGGAGGCGGAGGAGGAGGAGGAGGAGGAGGAGGAAGACACGGTTGCCTCCGCTACAGAGGGTAGCCATGGAACTTTAGTTCCATCTCTTCAGCGTGGGTGGGCAGAAGAGGAGGAAGAGGATGAGGATATTGAGAGTCATCCTCCTGGTGAGGACAGCGAAATCTTGACTGTTGGTACTCTGGCACACATGGCTGACTTTATGTTAGGCTGCCTTTCCCGTGACCCACGCGTTGTACGCATTTTAGACAACACGGATTACTGGGTGTTCACCCTTCTGGACCCCCGCTACAAAGAGAATTTCTCATCTCTCATTCCTCCGGTGGAGAGGACAAGCAAAATGTTGCAATACCAGAAGGTTCTTGTCGAAAAATTGCTCCAAAATTTTCCATCTGACAACGCTGGCGGCAGAGTACGTGCTACCTTGGCCAACCGAGAAGGGGAGAAAAGGGGAGCACACAGCAGTTCCGAGAAAGGCAGGGCAACACTCTCCAAGGCGTGGGACACCTTCATGACACCCCGCCAGCACCCTCACCCTGATGCGCAGCCTAGTGTCACAAGGAGGGAAAAGTTTTGGAAGATGGTGAAGGAGTACGTAGCAGACCGTGTCAGCGTCCTCAATGATCCCTCTGTGCCTTACAACTACTGGGTGTCCAAGCTGGACACGTGGTATGAACTGGCACTCTACGCCTTGGAGGTGCTGGCCTGCCCTGCCGCCAGCGTTCTGTCTGAGCGGGTATTTAGTGCTGCTGGTGGCATCATAACAGATAAGCGTATCCGCCTTTCCACCGACAATGCTGATAGGTTGACACTTATAAAAATGAACAAGGCCTGGATTTCCCCTGACTTCTCCACTCCACTGGAGGAAAGCCCCGGGGGAACATAAAGTCACTTTATATATGTTATTTACAATGATGGGAATACTCTGTATTCCCATTCACCCCTTCCACCCAAAAAACGGGTATATGGTTGACTCTTAATCTTCTCATCCTCCTCCTCCTCTTCCATATGCCCTGGATATAATTTTTATATAGGGCCAGCTCACCAGCGGGCCCTGTGATATAATTTTTATATAGGGCCAGCTCACCAGCGGGCCCTGTGATATAATTTTTATATAGGGTCAGCTCACCAGCGGGCCCTGTTTGCCAATTTTTATATAGGTCAGCTCACCAGCGGGCCTTCTCATATAATGTTTTATTGGGTCAGCTCTCTAGCGGGCCCTCTCATATAATGTTTTATAGCGTCAGCTCACTAGCGGGCCTTCGCATATAATGTTTAGGATGGTCAGCTCTGCAGCAGACCCTCACCCATAATGTTTTAGATGGTCAGCTCAGCGCACGTTTCCATCTTAATCATGGCCTCAGTTCTGAAAATCAAGGAAATTTTTGGGAGAATTTGCCTCTGCGCACGTTTCCCTCTTAATCATGGCCTCAGTTCTGAAAATCAAGGAAATTTTTGGGAGAATTTGCCTCTGCGCACGTTTCCCTCTTAATCATGGCCTCAGTTCTGAAAATCAAGGAAATTTTTGGGAGAATTTGCCTCTGCGCACGTTTCCCTCTTAATCATGGCCTCAGTTCTGAAAATCAAGGAAATTTTTGGGATAATTTGCAGATGATATACAAGTAAATATACAGCAAATATTGTTTGGTAACAATTTTTCGCCTAAAGTCGTTTTTATTTTCCTTTTTGTGTGTTTTATGGTCAGTCTGTAAAAATGGCGTACTACGGGCGAAAGATCGTTCCCAGCAGCGATGTTGGAGTCCAAGGTGCATCCAGACATCCTCCCTATGCTGTCCCTGAACCATTTCTGTAGTGTTTCCATCTTTTTCTGCCCTTTTCCTATGGACCAGGCACCCTCCCCTCATCAGAGCAGGGGGTGCCTGGTGTAATGCTCGAGTCCTCCCATTGACTTCAATGGGGCTCGGGTGTTCGGCCGAGCACTCGAGCCTCAGGGGGTGCTCGGTCAGAGCACCCGAACACCCGAGCATTGGGGTGCTCGCTCATCACTAGTAAATAACTGTCCATGGGGACATTTTATTCAATGTAATAAAGTTTTTGCATTTTGAGGAGTGATTCCATAAAGGAACAATACATATTTGTAAGAAGATTTCATTCATAATAAAGGCAATCTGAAACTCTTTATTGACATAAAAAAAGGTCAAAGAGGACCTATCATCATTCCAAATCCTCCATCAGGGGATTCTTTCTTGAAAGAATTTGCATGATTATTCCTCCCTATCAGCCTAAGAAGGTATGGAGAGGTGACTTTCTGGACATATAAGAAAGTAATTCTGCAGTTTTATCTGACCAAGTCACAAAAAAAATAAAAACTCTGCAATTAGAATCTCCATCTACTAAATCAAATATCTTTAAAGCTATTAACAAGCATGCAAAACAAGAAGCAGACGTTATAAGCAGTTTAAATAGAAACATTTAATGAGACTAAAAGATGCATATGTTGAAATTAACTTTAACATTGCCAATAAATAAAACGGTTAACCCCTTGAGGACCGGAAGGGTCAAATGAAATTTCTCATTGATTTAAATGGGACTTTCAAGGGGAGCTTTTCTCTTAGAATAAGTAACATTTAATGTGTTTATCAGCAGGTCTTACCTAGGTAGGTGTCCTTCAAAAAGCAATTGGTTATTTCTATGTACTGTTTTTATTTGCAATTGATGTCTGCTTTAGTCTACTGTTGGTTGTTTCAGTATAGAATCTTAAAACAGTCTGTGTCCCTTACAAGTCATGCAGGTCTACTGAAGCCCATTACTTACTGTGAGAAGGCGTGGCCTAGAATCAGACTTCAATAGAGATTACTATATATTCTGCAACCTGCAGATAAAATGCAAAAAATATAGATAGATGTACCTACTGATTTTCAATTTACAAGCAACTCAACCCTTTGAGTGACAGTCGGGTACGCAACGCATTGCAAAGCAATGCGTTGCATACCCCCTCTGGCACTAAAAGGGTTAATCCTAGAATATGGCTTCCTTTTAACCTCTTGAATGCTGTAGAGGTCACCAACACATTGGTGACCTCTCTTGTAGACAAGGGGTTAAAAGCCTGATTTAAATCAATGGGAATGTTGGGATTTTTTTTTTTATTTATGCTTTATGGTACATTTGGTTTGCCCTGAAGTTGCTCCTCTTTGCTTTTGTGCATAAGGCCTAATGGGTGTGATTGTAAAATGTCCAGGACTAAGATCCTGGAATTATTATGAAACTATCTAGTTCCTTAAAACTGAAAGCATTTGTGTGACAGGATCTTCTATACCATTGGGAAAATCTGCCATCCTATCCATTTCCTTTTGGTATATCATTGTTTCCACCTCATTGTTCCACTCAGCAGGAATATTTTGTATCTTTATAAATAAACAGTATTAGCCCAAGTGATGCATGTGCTGTGGCAGACACAGTGCAAACCGTGTTGACATACCAGAAGTGAATGAAATACATCTACAGAGGAAAGAAACTCATCTGTCGTCTGTGTTTCTGACACTTTGGGAATTATGCCAAAAAAAAAATCTCACTGGATTAATCCTGAGATAAACCAACTGCAATTTAGTGCAGAAATAAGAAAAAATCCCCAAATTGCATTGATTTAAATGTGACTTTTACCACTTGAATCCTACGGAGATCTCCATTGCATTGTAAGCACTCGTTTTATTTGTCCCGTATGGTGCAGTTGGTTTAATTCACAAATATGACAATATTCATTTTTTTCTTAAGACCTAGTGGCCCATATTTTACCAAAGGAGAAATACAAATTCCTGTTAAATGAAAATGGGATTTTAACCCTTTGCATGCCATAGAGGTCTCCAATGCATTGTGAAGAATTCAATGAGTTAAAAAGATTGATTCATTTGCATGGGGGTTAAGGAAATGTTATTTTTTTTCCCTTATGGCACAGTTGGTCTGCTCCAGTATAATTCCATTTTGCTTTTATAAATATGGGTCAATGTCTGCTATTTTTTTGTCATTTATAAATCCAAGAAACTGATACCATACCTACAGTGATTAGTACAAAAGTTGGTAACTTGTGGCTCTTCAGCTGTTGGAGCCACTGGGTGATTGGGGATAAGATGAGTAATAGTCCCCATCTCCAATAGCTGGAGAGCCAAAATTTTCCTATCCCATGCCTAGAATTTGCAGATTGGAGTTGTTTATTAAAACCAAAACAAATCAACGTACCAAAAAAACCCAGAGTTTATCTGGGGGCATTTCTAGGTATTTTCTGAGGGTCACTTATATGTGGCATTCCCATTAATTTAAATTGAGCTTTTAACACATTGAATGGTACAGAGGTCTTAAAATCATTGCAAACCAATGCATTGGCAACCTCACTAGCATCAAGGGGATATAAGCACCATTTACCCTCTATGGTGAAGTGGGTTTGCTATGGAATTGTTTGAATTGTACATGTGCATCTAAGAGTCCGTAGTAAATCATAGGGACTATGCACGATTCCCAAGAGTCCACCATAAAATGGCCACCAGATTTACCAAATGGGCTGCATATTCAGCCCTTGAGGTCACCAAAAGGCCAAACATTATGGCTAAAAATTCTAAATAGTAATTGAAAAAGAAGATTCTGAATGCTAGAGAGGTTACTAACACACTCATAGGGGTTGCCTGCCGCAGCTTCAGCTCTTCAAGATCTGGGATAGAAAATTTTGAGTTTATCTGTACAATTAATGCTCTTTGTTTATAATGCAACTCCTCTTAAGGGTGGGAGTGATTGCAAATGACTGAGTTTTATCTTTTTTTTAAGGTATTCTTTAAATTAATTACATTTTCATTTCTTTCCTATACTATTAGCTCTTGAATTGATCCACTTTTATTTTGTGCATACAGCCCATAGAAAGTATTCCTATAGACACTACTTATTTGGATGATACAATATTTATGTTCACATAATGGCACAATTTCAAGCACATATACCCTAACACAGAGTATGCTAAAATACAGAAACAAAATTAGAAGGAAACATAGTTTGTGTCCAAAAGATATATGTTCGAGACAGTTGACTGTATATATTGATAACTATGTATTACTATTAATCATGGGTGGATTGTCCTATCGGGGGATCAGGCATCCCCCAGTGGGCCGCTAGATCATGGGCCGGTGGGGGAGATCAGAGGATCTCACCTCACCGTCCCATGATATTTTGAAGGAGAGGTCTGTGTTGCCACAGGCACTCTCTGTGACAGCCTTTGCATTCCTTGTTAACCCTTTGAGTGCCAGAGCGGTACGCAACGCATTGCTTTGCAATGCGTTGCGTACCCCTCTGGCACTCAAAGGGTTAATTCAGAGTGCCAGGATATGACATAATATTCTGGCACCTGCTCTCCCATACTGCACAGGGACCACAAGGGGGCGTCGATAGGGACGTCAGTGCAGCTAGTGGGCTGCTTTAAAAACAAATTCCCAGACTGGTATTCCCCTACAATCTGCCCCTGTTATTAATCACTATAGAAGAGAACAAACCGTGTTCTGCAGTACCCCAGTGTTCTCTGAACAAGTGGTTCCATGGACATTGTTTTGTAATAGTGGACAAGGGAACAATACTGGAGGAGCCATAAGTGAGACTAATGTACTAAGAAAATGGAGCAATTTTATGGCAATCCAACTGCATTTAGGATAAGGGACAATGAAAATCAAATGTAAAGAAATGAGTCTTTTAACTCCTTGATTGCTAGAATTGTATCTGACATACTGTTTAGCAATGAATTGGAGGCCACTTCAGCATTCATGCAGTTAACCCTTTGTGTGACAGAGAGGTATCATTCTGTTGCAATATGTTGGATATCTCTCTGGCACTCAAAGGGTTAAAAACCCCAATAAAATCAATTGAAAGTATGGGCATTTTTATTTGGTACACCTTCTGTTTGTATATGGTTCTATGATTACCAGAGGACGTGTACAATTATGGTAATAGTTAAATGAAATGTTAGTCTGTTTATTTTGTTTTAACACTTTAAGGACCAGTGATGTGCCAGGACCAACACCAGGTGAATTTGCGTTAGCCCCTTAATAACTGGTGATGTGTCAGGATCTTTACCATTTTTATTTCCTGAAGGACTGTTGATGGTCCTGGCACGTCACGTACTTTGTGCTTACACTGCTCCCATGGGAGCGCTGTTAGTACTAGTGCTGTCTGAGATTGACTGCTCCAAGAGCAGAGCAGTCTCACACAGACTCCCATTCAGCGGGTCTGTACACTTCATAGGTCATGTGTGCTGGTGCACTGACATAGATCAAAGTGGTCCTTAAAGGGATAGTAATGTTTCACAAAAACAGCAGCTCCAATTAATCTTCATAGTATTTGAGCCATAAAGAGTGTTATTTCAATACTGTCAGAGTTGTACTTCAGGAGTAATTGAATGATAAAGGATCCCCCTCCTGCCCCCATTACCTAGTATAAGTGTACTGTGAGAACATGAAAACCCTACCCCCCTTGACAGGTTTTTTAAGTTTTTCCTTAGCTAACTGAAGGTTGTCCCTCTCTGAGATCCATCTTGCTGCTCTGAAGTGAGCAGTGTTACATCAGTAAAAGGGGCAGGAGGGCGATACTTTATCATTCAATTACTCTTGAACTACACTTGGACAGTATTGAAATAGCACTCTCCATGGCCCAAATACTATGAAGATTAATTGGAGCTTCTTTTATTGTGAAACATTATTATCCTTTGAATGGAAGGTTAGTTCCATGAACTGCTCGTCATTAAGGGGTTAAGGACCGGTGACGGTCCTGGCACTTCATGGAATTCTGGGATGGCACCATGACTGCGTACCATCCTGCCTTCCCAGAATTCATTGCACAAAAAAATGCACAGTGGTCCTTAACGGCCACCCTGTGCCAGATCGGGCAGTCTTTATGAGGTTAATGTTAGTTTTAATATAAACTAGTATTCCATATCCATACCCACACATTCTATAGACTTAAGCATCTCTAACTAAAGACTAAGAATTCACTGGTGCATCAAAAAGGTAATAAATCTTGTTTGTATCATTTAGTCTACTGCAAAGACATTCTACTGGAGCCTAGGGAATGAATTATAGACAATACCCATAAGAATATTCACTGCCAGTGGAATTTAAAGTTTAAAATAATTTGCATGAGTGTTTAACCTGTCATGTATTGTGTATTCAGTCTTTATTGTTATTATGCCTGAAGACAAGATCTAAGTTGTCTTGAAAGCTAGCATCCTAGAACTACTTAGCCAGTAAAGGTATCATTTTACTCTACCAGTTTCTTACTTTGCATACTAGAGTGTTCTCCAGTGCAATGAAAAGTATCCAAAGAGTTAAAATGTTTAGTTAATGTTCCAACTAGATTTTGAGTGAAACTACCTGTAAAAAGTTTGAGAACTACCTGGATAGAAGAACAATGTTGCTGAAATGTAGATGTGATAAAAACAGAGAGAAATTTTGACATTTAAAAATTGACCTACAGGAAATGCTTACAGTGCAACTCTTCTCCAGGCTATAATATAAAAATGGCACATGTACTGTATATTTTGCTTGCTATCGGTAATATATATTTCTACTGTTCAGTGAATCATTTATAACATATTCTTAAACAGTGATTCCAATTTACATGAATTCTTGAAGCAGCCCTTTAATTTTTATTTTCTATTCCAATTATTTTCAAGATGAATATCACTAGTATAAAAGGTATACAGCAATAGGTTTTCAACACAATGACCAAGAGAGTAACCTTTGCTATAAAGAAAGATGTGTCTGAGATCAATAAAGTCTGAAATATATTATGGTCTTTAGATCAAGTCTTTAGCTTCTGTGGAGTAACCACTGAGTCCAAAAATTGTACTCAATCTGGAGCTGTGCATTTCAAAGTGCACTAAAAAGAGCATATAGGTCTGGTAAAAAGTAAGATACAGTTTATCTGACTTTTTTTAAGGAACACAGTAATAATTATTATATTTTTAACAGTCTTGTGCAGTTCATGTTGTTTCTATCATATGGCTAAGCATCATGCATTTTGATCATATTTACATATAAATAGAACACACACATATACACATTTATTTTATTTATTTATTTTTTAATCTTCATCTATTTTTTTATACCTTCATGTCCCTGGCAGTGATATACCCTGATTTCTGTATCCTTGGAGCTCTCTGTCATGGACTTTGATAACAGAGATTGTAATTTAGTAAAATACTGTCACTGCAGCTAAAAGGTCTGCTTTCAAACCATGAGCACATTCAGTGCTGTAGGGAGAGTGCTATGTTGTAGAACTATCCCTACAAAGAAAGCTCTCTGTAAAGAGAAATACAGGTAGATCGTGTTGGGAACATAAAAGTGTAAAATAATAGGCAGAGTAAAGTAAAAAAAAAGCAGAATATGTAAAGTAAAAATGGAATTTAATTATATTGTTGAGTTCCTTTATACATATTTAAGTTATAAAACTGAGCCAATGTGACACAATGGGAAGGTTTTATGTAATACATACTGCAGGGTTTTAATGTAAATGAAATGAAATGGTTATGTAATTCCTAGTCTTGTTTTCTCAATTCACAGTGGCTGCAAAGGACAGCAATCATCCCAGTCTAACCAAATATGATAAGGTGTGCATACCCTTCATGTCTTTCTCAGACTTGGACATCTAAGTACCCTGAACTACAGAGGATAAATATACACATTTACACTCATAACCTTGTAAATAAAGAAACAAGACACAGCTTAAGGTGTTACAAAATTGAGGTAATTGTTTATTTAAAGGGATAGTAACACTTGAAACAAAGTGCAGCTCCAAGTTTTCTTTATACTATTTGTCCCACGTAGAGCTGTATTTCAGTGCTATCAGGCTTGTAGTTCAACCACAATTAAATCAGAAAGGATCTCCCTCCAGCCCCTTTTAGCCACCTCCAATCAGTTGTGGAATTTGGTCCTGGGACTAAGCAGATCGCAGCGAGGGACAACCTTCATGCTCATCAGTCATTAAAGGGATAGTAATACTTCATTTTATCTTTATTTTATTTTGTAGGCATTAAAAAAACATGAAGATCGATATAAGTCTTACCTTTCAAACCTTTATGGTTTGAGAAATATTCACAAGCAAAGTTTCCCCTCCTGCCCCTTTTACCTAGTGTAAGCCATCTCTTCTCAGATGTGCAATGCAGTCCGTAGACCAGACAGATAACAGCAGGGGACAATCTTTTTCATATGAGAACAATGAAAGCCCTGCCCCCTTGACAAGTTTTTCAGGTTTTTCCCTTATCTTAATTGAAGATTGTCCCTCTCTGCAATCTACCTGGGCACCTCCCTTCTGATCTGGCTGAACAGTGTTACATCAGTAAAAGGGGCGGGAGGGGGATACTTTTTCATTGAATTACTCTTGAACTACAACTCTGACAGAATTGAAATAACACTTTCCAAAGTCCAAATACTATGATGATTAATTAGAGCTGCTTTTATAATGAAACATTACTATCCCTTAAAAGGGATAAAAAAAACATGGCTAAGGGTTTGTGGCTGTGCCTTTCCACTCTACAAATGGAGAAGGTTCAAGACTATAGTCTTTCTATCCAAGAACAGTCATCCTACCAAAGATCTCCAAGAACAACTTGGCACATCATCCATGAATTCACAAAAAACCGAAGGATCCAAGGATCTGTAGTTCACTCTCTTTTTTGATAATGTTTTCCTGCTTTTTTGCCTAGCTCATTGCATTGAAATTAATGGAAAGACATGGCAGTTTTCTCTTCTTTTGCTGTGCCATGCTCTCACAGCATGTCATTCTGTGTTTGTGAGAGGAGAAAGCAGAAAATTTTTGAGCTAGACAAGATAGGCAAACAAAGTGGAGTCGAAGCTTAGTATATGAGTCTTTTAAGTAGGAGATTTTTTTTTCTCTGTATTAGGAGAGTCTGGGGGCACTCTGGGGGAGAAGAAGGGAGACAGGAGGTTCACCCCAAATACCCCAACATTTTGTGTGACTTACTGGCAAGACACAAGAATCAGTGATCCAAACTCATTCCTGATCTGGATGTTTTTATCTCTGTGCTGGGGGAGTCTGGTGGTGTGAAAAGGATGCAAAGGAGGTTGATCACAAATACCCAACTTTCTGTCTAATTTGATTTGAAAGACACAGGCAGCTGCAGTCCAATTTCCTTGCTAGACTTGCTGTTATTATTTCTGTGTTGGATGTGCCTGGGGATGTGAGAAGGGATCAAAGGTTGACCTTAAATACCCCAACATTCTATCTAAATGATTTGAAAGACACAGGAAGCTGTGGTCCAAGTTCCTTGCTGATCTTACTGTTATTATCTCTGTTCTGGGGAAGTCTGGGGAGAGAAGTTGTTGATTTTTTTTTTTTAGTTAAACTTTTTTTTGGACACTGATAAGAAAGTGGACAATACAGTTAAAAAAATGAAAAAAAAAATAAATAAATATATTAGGTGACAGAGAGCTGACTGGGACCCCGACATGAGCTGTGTGATTGAGGCAGATGTAATATATAGTAGAAGAAATTGAGTATTTGGTTGAGGGTGAAGGCATGACATCACACTCCATCACTTCTGTTTTGTACTTTAGAGTAAAAACACACACAGTAGTTGAGTAGTGTGCAGCAAATGCACAAGGGCATGGGGAGGGGGGAAGGGTGGAGCAGTGCAGGGACATGGGAGTAAACTGGTAGTTCAAAAACTAACTGAAGTCATGGTTGCTGCAGCGTGTGCAATAAATGATGATCCCTCTCCTCCCAGGGAAGATGCTTTTGTCAAGGACCCACCAAACGTTCCACCACCACCAGCACCATATAAGGATACTGAAGATGACAACGAGCCATATCTAGTGTTTATGATGGCAATGGCACAATGGAGGCAGGTGTAGCAGCTGAACCAACTGCTGCATTTGACAGTAAGACAGACAAACACCAAAACACCTGTCCTCAAAGTAGTCATGAACTTTCTGAAAGTAAAAGTAAACAGACAGTGTTAGACACCTCGAAAAGCTTAGAAGAATATAAGGGTAGTGAGCAAGAAGTGATGGGAGATGCAAAATGCTGAGGACGACCTAATGATGACTGATGATGATGATGCAGATCTAGAATATATACCTCCAGCATCCTCCTCCTCTTCTTCAGATATAGATGAAGTTGAGAATGAGAGAGATGATGACATGGCCAGAAAGTTAGCAGAAAGGCAAAGACTCACTGAAAAGAAGCATTGTTCCTATATATAAACAGTTTGAGAAAACCAATGGAAACTCTGACCCTGGACAAGCATGATGGTAAAAAGTACACAGTCATCCTGTCAGTCATCACCAGTATCATCACGGCTTCCAAGCCCAAGTCCCACTCAGCTACACACGCTTGTGTTGATTAATCAGCAGCAACAACAACAGCAACATAGGTTATTAACATACACAACCTTAGCTATGACGAGCGCTCTGCTGCTGCTGGAAATTCTGCACATTTGACACCTAGTAGTAATAAGAGTAGAATTGCATCAACATTTTTCCCCTATAGTAGTAGCAGCCCCTCAGGAACCCCTCAGTCCATGAAGTCCACAGTATTGAGATCTTCACCCAGGACCCAAAAGCTATGACAGAGAAAGCCAGGCCAAATGTATTAACATGAGAAGGGATGTGAAGAAGGGTTGCTATCATCTACAAAACTTAGGACCACTGCTATAACCAATAAGTAATTTGTATCAGTAATCTGAGAAGGATAGCTTACATCTGACACAAACATGATGATGGTAAAAACTGCTGTAGGGATATATATATATAGATATATATACACATATACATACACACATCAATCACACCACGCCAGTCCCCCACCACCATTAACCCCTTAAGGACCGGAGGTTATGGGACATTTCCGTCCCATAACGACCGCATAGGGGCACGTTGACGCGCCGGTACACGTGACCTGTCACGTGTATCGGCGCGTCACTATGGGGCTTGAAAGAGATCGCTCCGATCTTGGAGCGGTCTATTTCATGCCCTATTTTTACTTACAGCGCTCCCGGTAGAGCGCTGTAAGTAAAAAGTATGTGACGTACCATGACCGTCATCGGTCCTTGAGTAGTTCAAGGACCGTGACGGTCCTGGTACGTCAAGGGTCCCTAAGGGGTTAACATACAATCTGCCACATTGTACGTTGTACTTTTTTTTCTCTCTTGACATCTTCATGAATATGTGCCAGTGTCACTTAAGCAGGAACACATTTATCAAGGCATATGTTGCTGTAGGACTACCAACTTTGACTTTCAGACACTTATTTCTCCACTGCAGACCTCAGAAGAAGTAATATCAAGGTTGGAAATGTTGCACTACAAGAAAGGTAGGTGAAAAATGTGTTGGATTTGGCGAAAAGGAGGAACATATTGCATAGGAGTAAAGGAGAAAAATGTTCACAAAAAAAGAGAAAAATGTCCGTTTTTTTGTAAAAATTTATGTGGGAAATTTTTCTCACTGTTTACCCTCCCCAACAAGGAAGTCTTAAAATGATGGACCAACAATTACATACTGTGTTTACTTTACTAAATAACATACTTTTTAACCGATGGATATTGAATGCTGAATACGTTTTAAATAAACAAATTTACTGTTTCTATTTTGCTGTTAAAAAAAAAGAATACTAGAGGAGGTAAACTGAGCGAACAACATGAGGTAGATAGCAGGTGCTAGACCCCTTTGAAGCCTACTAGTAAAGCTGTAACGCACCCTGGGCTGGCAGCTGGTAGAGGATTGAGGTGTTAGAGGAGGGATCTCACACTCGGGTAAACCCCCCATTGATTGTGGAACAAGCATCCTAGTTCCCCATCGTAGTACCTGCTGTTTGGCTCCTCCAGAGTCAGTCAGTCTTGAAACCCTAAGCTCCCATCTAATGATGCCTCCAGTATTTCCAGGGCAATTCCAGTTGTTCCTGAATGTATGCCCTGGTTCTCATAAGAGTTGCACAGTTTCTTGCAAAATTATGAATGGGGAAGAATGGCCATGTTAAAAATTACATCTGAGTGACTAAAGGTCACTGAAGATGGCAATTGCAGGACAAGGGAAGAGATGCGACTGGGCATGGGATGCAGGGTTGGTATCGTGGGCTCATCTAGTGCACAAAAATGAATGTTTAAAATAGAAAGGGTGTCTGGAGAAATAAGGTTTAGGAAAAGGAAGTGTTATTGGGAAGGAGCACAAATAAAAGCTTAAGTAGGAATGGGGGGGGCACCAACAGAAGCAGGGGGATGTAAATGTGAAGAAGATGAAGTAGCAGTAGCGGGGACAACTGGTGAGACTGCCGTGACAGTGATGGTTCTGGCAGATGCAGTGATATCAGCCATGACAGGTCCCCCTGAAGCCTTGGATGAGCCATTCCTTTTCTTCCTTGCAGGTGCTGGTGCATTGATTTTCTCCTCTTCTTGTTCATTGGGGTTGTTGAACAGCATGGTTGTTCAATACTTAATCCAGCATCCTGCAATAGGAATACAGGTAGGTTCATTTTTTAAATGTTAAACCCATCCCCTTACTTTCCTGTGCCGATTGCGGAGTTGAGATCCCTCCCTTTCACCATTGTGAACAGGGGATAAAAGAAAGGAAGGCCCTTCCCATTATGTGGCCTATGGTGGATTCTCACCTTTTGCCATGTAAAATTCATGTTTGTAACCAGATATGATGTTAAATTATTGATTGAGGCAAACTGCCTGTACATTATTTCAGAAATATTTCCCTTCCGCTCAAAGTAACAAATGGGGATTCCCAAATTACCATTCTTACCCTCTTCTATTTACCCTATTTATAAATTATGTGCCAATTGTTTTAAAGCATCTTCTGTGCACAACTATACAGATGACACTTTTGTCTACACTAAATATTAAAGTTTCACAATTGAGGCAGTGTTACAGGATGATTTCTCTAAAGTTTAAAGATGAATAGCTAAAACAAACTGCTCTCAATACTGAAATAACAGCACAAGCACAAACTACTTAAATGTGGAAAACCCCAATTAACCATCTTCACAAAAGTCTAATTGCAACGTAGCCCAGGTTGATCCCTACAAATATCTTGGTATATGCCTTGACCCAACCTCATTTTTGTTCTTCATATTGATAAATTAGCATCCATACTTTATCCAAAAATAAGCACTATGTTTAGAAACAAGTCCCGTGGTGAGAAAAAGTATTGTTCAGTAGATGCAAATGCCAGTCATAGACTATGGGGATTCCGTGTATGCTTCTGTGCAACAAATCTATCCGTAAACGCTACACTGTATAATCCATTATGTCACTTTGTCCTACAGTGTAACTACACTACCTGTCATTGTGATATGTTTAAAGAACTAACATGGCTAATGCTCAAATCTAGACATATCAGAAAGCTACCAGACCACCTGAGCAGTGTGCACTCTCAGCTTGTAATACTAATTATAACCTCCCTCCAGTACTACCTACTCCCTGAGTATTCCATACTATGAAAAAAGAAGCCAGTCAATATATCTTCTCTTTCAGACCACCAAAAGCCTGGAATAACTTACCCCAAAAATAAGATATTCTCCCAGTCTAAAATCCCTAAAAAAATCAGCTTCTTTGTATCTAAAAAAATATGTAACTGTATATATTTTGTTTATGTGTGTTTTTTATTATTATTGTTTCTCTATTTTGTGTAAATATGTAACTTCTTAGAGTAAAAGCTCCCCAGGACATGCTTGAAAATGACAGAAATCTCAATGTATTCTTCTTGGAACAATATTTTATAAATAAATAAAATATATGCCCAGCAAGTCAAATAGACATGATAGGTTTTTGGCAATATAGCAATATTACAATTAACCACAAAAGAGAATCACATCATCTCCTTTATTACTCATACATAAAACCTTGCTTTATAAATGTTAATCTACCTATATAGAGCACTTAAGTAGTCTAGTGATTTTAGGCACATATTACTCATGATACATTTATTAAAATTATTTAGAAAAATGTAGAATATTCCATGAAATGTAGAGACTCTTCTTCTCTTCCAAACCCATAGAACTTCTAAATATATTATGTAAAAAAAATAAAAGCACAAACTCAAATGTTATTTTGCCTTTTGGTAAGATAACCTTCACAATACCCATGGTTGACATCTACAGTTAACAACTAGGGATGTTGCGAAAATTTTCACCTCAAACTGAAATCAGCGAATAATGGCACTTTCCGCATTGTGAATAATTTCCTGCGAAAAGTGTTGATTTTATCCTTTTATCACCTAGCTCATTCTGTGTTGGTGGAATGTGGGGAAATAATCAGTTGAACAGGGAATGTTTTTTGGGGGGTTTGCTTACTGGGATTGGGGGGCAGTTAATACAAAATAAATCCTAAATACAAATAAAAACCGCCATAAAACATGGTATAAAAGGGGTCTGAGGAGGGTGTCTGTGTTGGTGGGTGGAGTCTGGGGAAAGAATCAGTTGAACAGGGAATTTGTTTTTTGGGGGGGTTCTTGAATGGTATTGGGAGACAGAAAGAAAGAAAATAAGAAATTTGTATTTAAAGTGATAGTATCTCGGTGCCTGTGCTCTCTGTGCTGCTCTCTGTCAGTTTCTGTTGTGATGCGCTCCTATTGGTTGAGCTATGTTTGGCCCGCCCAGTATGGCCTTTATATACTGGGCTCTGGCACCTATCCAGTGCCCTTTCGTGGTGTTCCAGTACCAGTGCCTACTTGAGTTGCTTGAATTCCTGTGTACCGACTTGGCCTGTTTGACTACTCTGCTTCTTATCTCCTGCTCCGTGATTCGACCCGGCCTGGCTTACGTTCCTGCTCCGTGACCTGACCCGGCTTGTCTGATGTTCCTGCTCCATGATTCGACCCGGCCTAGCTGACGTTCCTGCTCCGTGACCTGATCCGGCTTGTTTGATGTTCCTGCTCCGTGATTCGACCCGGCTTTCCTGTTCCTGCATCGCTGTGTCACTTGGGCGACATTATGACTTCCACTGTGCCTGAGGCCTGCCTGGCAGAGAATCAGTGTTGTCTCCGTTACTGCTACGGCAGTGTGTCATAGGCTGAGTCCTTCATTAACCCTTGCTGAGTCTCTGAGTTGCCTCCGTTACTGCTACGTCAGTGAGCCATTGGCTGAGCCTCTGTTAACTCTTGCAGAGCCTCCGTGTTTCCTCTGTTACTGCTACGGCAGTGTGCCATTGGCTGGGGCTTCCATTAACTCTCGCAGAGCTTCATTGTTGCCTCCGTTACTGCTACGGCAGTGTGCCATTGGCTGGGCCTTCCGTTAATTCTTGCAGAGCTTCTGTGTTGCCTCCGTTACTTCTCCGGCAGTGTGCCCTTGGTTGAGCCTTTCGTTACTTTTGCAGAACTCTGTGTTGCCTCCGTTACTGCTACGGCAGTGTGCCATAGGCCAAACCATTGGCTGTACTCCCGTTTGGCTCTTGCAGAGTATCATTGTTGCCTCCGTTACTACCACGGCAGTGGGTTTTAGTCTCAGCTCTGCTCTGGCAGATTACAAGTGCTCTAGTCTCCATTCTTGCACTGCAGTCTCCTACTCGTTGCTATTCCATCATACTGGGCGTTACTAAGAGAACTCACCACAGACTTCTCTACACAGAGACTGATTACACCTATTGGGACTGTAACTCATGTTGTACTGCTGCTCTGGGTATTCACCCTTTCCTGTCTGACCTGCAAGACCTCTCTTGCTTCCTATTATACTGGGCTTGTGTAGGCATATGCATCAAATACCTGTATTATCTCTGTATGCTTCTGCTGAGGTACAACAAGGCCTGTGAAGGGTACTTGATTATTTGTGTTTTCAATAAAACTGTGTTTTATCCTAAACCACTGTGTCTGAGTGTTGAACAAACCGTTACAGATAGAGACAGGACACCCCTGACATAAGCTGCCACTGGGGTGGACTGATACCTTGATAGAGTATTTTGCAGAGGATGGATTTGTTAGATTTGTTGTTAGAGGCCCAAGCCCTGAGGAAACATTGATTTGTAGGATGTAGGCTTATTATCAACAAACACCCAAAACATTTTTATTTTTTTGTAGGACTATGATTTTTTCTTATTTTTTTTTTGTTTTGTTTTGGGTTTTTTTTAAAGCACAAACCATGAGAAAAAATTTGCTCTACTGGCCAATGCCAGCAGGTGATGTCCTGTTGGTGATGACAGCTGTGACAGCAGAGCACCTGTCACATTTTGCATTACTAACTAGAGAGCAGCAGTGGTGATGATGATGAGTTTAAGGGTGGTGGAGTAGCTGGTGTTGAAGAGCATATGAGATAGTCCTTGTAACAAAATTATAAGAAATGAGAGAAAGAGATACATTTGGAAATGTGTATCACCACCAGCAGTTAAATTCTTACATTTATTGATACTGTAAATCGTGCTGCTGTGTCATCAGAGACAGAATTTCACATGTTAGTCTGATGATTTCATACAGCAGCATTTTACCTAGGGATACAGAAATGGGGTTTCTCCTATAATTCATTAAGAAACTTAAAAAGGAGGGAAAATCACAGTCCAAAGTAATAGCTCTAGTTGCCATTTCTTCTTTTCTCCCACACTGAGGGAAGAGCTTCAGAAATTCACCATCAAATTGGTGGTATGGAAGGTCATGAAGAAATTGAGAAGGATGCAGATGCCCATGCAGGACAAACACAGACTCACAGCACATGATTGATAGACATCCTTACTCATTTACCTTATATTTGCTTCTCCAAGTATGAAACATTAGTGTTTAGGGCAGCGGTTCTCAACCTTTCTAGTGCCATGACCCTTTGATAAAATGTCCCAATTTGTGGCAACCCCTAACAGTAAAATTATTTTCGTTGCTCCTTCATCACTGTAATTACTGAATTACTCCATTATAAAGAAATCCTTACTGTTCCGAGGCCAGAAGCCAGGCACTAGCGCAGACATCTTGTCTGCGCACCTGCGCTGTCATTCCTGGTCAGTTACAAGTTTTACAGATTAAAATAGACAAAAAAAACAATTTTCTGATGGTTTTAGGTGACCCCTGGCAAATCGACATTCGACCCCCAAAGGGGTCGCAACCCACAGGTTGAGAACCACTGGTTTAGGGAAGCATTTGCCATCATTTTCTGAGGGGCATTTTGGGTGAGTAAAGTTATAGCATCAGCTAGGGATCCATGAAATCCAAAGTGGACCAAGGAGGGAAAGGACAATGGTTCACCTCGCCCAAATGGGGACATAATGCATATCAAGTGACATTGATCTGGGCTTATCTTCAGTTCATGCATGCAGATAATTCATCATTATCACAGTTTCAGATCAGGGCAGTGCTCATGAAGGCATTAGCCATAATGGATCTAGAGCCTTACATGTCTGATACTCTTCCTTTATGACATGAGCGGCCACAACTGCAGCAGTGCAGGTCAGCTCGGGAAATATAGCTGTTGGGAAGGAGGACATCAGGGGAGATGCACTAAGGTGTGATAAAGAAGTGAAAAAGTGGAGATGACTTCTCCATTGATATCACTTCTTCATTCCCTATGTTATCCTATGGAGGCAATGCACTAACATTTCTCAAGTAGAAGAAATCTTAGTGGATAGGCTCCATAGAATAGCATAAGAATTGGAGAAGTGATATCAGTGGAGAAGTTATATCCACTGATATAAGAATGGAGAAGAATGCCCTCTTTCTTCTTCTCTGAAAACCAATTCACTGGCTGGAACAGAAGATGCTGCTGCTCAAAATCAACACTAGAACTAGGACCAGGCAAGTGAAATCATTACTGCTGGACCTCATTCCCATTGTGGCCAAGGTAGTCTGTGGCACACTAGCCTGCTCATTATCAGCCTGATGCTCTGCAACTCAGGAGCAGCAGTAACTATAGCAGCAACAAACTACAATGTCACTGCTGGTAGTGGTAGTGATATCTGTCTCCAATTCCTTCTTGCTTTCTGCTAAAAAGGCCTTTATTCTCTCTTTCTCCCCAGCTGTTCCACCATCACCCTGATCACCACCACAGTCCCTCCTTGCTGCTGCTGCTCCATGAGATTTGCACTGGTTGGGTTTTATGACAGATGTGACAGAGGGTCCCTTACTGTCACACTTTCCATCTCTTGAGGTGAAGAAAGCAGACTGGCATCACTAGCAGCAGGCAGCTGATCTGTGCTGATGCTAATGCTGCTAGTCAGTTCTGCCATCTTCAGAATCCTGTCCCAAAGGCACAATGCAGTGGGAAGGTAATCAAAGGTTAAGTAGGCTCCCTTCTCTGCTAGTCTGGCTGCTCACTTACACCTCAGCAGGAGGATTAACAACAGTCATGATAGTCCCACTACCAGCTGTTTCATCACAATAATCATCATTATGTTCACCATCACTCCCTACCTCACTCCCAACACTCTTTATCTGCTGCATGGTAGTAGTAGGACTGCTTGCAGATGGCAAATGTGACTTAGGGTCCCCTGCTCTCACTCTTGTCATCATCTCCTATTCCTCCTGAGTATCAGAATGCAGACTGGCAGCATAAGTAGCAGGCACAGACATCTGATCTGTGCTGCTCACTCTGCTGCACAGTTCCACCTTGCTTACAAACTTCCAACAGAACCCAAGGGACGAGGTAGGGGGGCTGGGCATCAATGGGTTTGGGGAATCGGGACTCATTCCATGCTGGTGGGGGTCACTTCCTCCTCCTCTTATGACTCATTGGAAGCATCACAGTCTCTCTAGCTCTTCTTTTTCTTTTTAGATGGCTGCTCATACTGTTAAGTAACAGTCTGTGCCTCTGCTGCCCTTATTTCACTCACTAAATCACTAGAATATGGACTGGCCTTCCAGCAGATATCAGGGGACTAAGTAGATGGTATGAAAAATATTTAACAGGAGAGGTTATAGAAATAAAAACTGGCTTTACACATAGGGAACAATAATCTTGTCTTTTTTCCCAACCTACCTAACACATTTTTGTTTTTGTGTCTCCCTTGAACTGCAACAGCAGTAGCATATGCTACAGAAGAGATGACTTTAGGGTTTTTTTGGGAGGGTTTTTCCCAATGTTCCCTTTAATAGATCAAATCTCTGAATAACAGCTGTGGCCACTAGATTTGCTATCTATATCTTTCTTTCATGATTATGGACATTGTTTTGTTAGGTAAGGTTTTGAAAAGCGGGAGGGTTGTTGGGTAACCTCTATGGAGGAAAACAAGTATAAGGGGTATTGGAAAATTATGGTCATGGAGCTGAAGTCATGATGAGCCTATTCTATGGATACAAGCTATGTTCTGTAGATATAGTATAGAAGATGGCAAAATACAGTACTTTAAATTTTAATGAATATTTTATTCAAAGTGTCAGTCAATTAAGATATGGCCCTTTTCTATGAACCCACTGTGGGTCACTAACTTTTAATGAGAATAGGCCTTAATTTTACATAGGGCCTGGACGTGAAGCTCCATGATTCCCCTTGTTAATTGGACTCTGTGTATACGACGACAGGAAAAGTTTTAGCAAAATTATCTAATTGCATTTCAGAGGCTGCAGCATTGTTTTGTACATTCTTCTACATATTTCCAGAAGGACAACAATAAATTAGTGACTATGCAAAGATAATTTACTGAAATAGTGCATGGTCAAAATAAAAAAAACATAAAAAACAAAGTGTTACAAATGCAAGACTGAAAAAAATTATGTGTTTTGTTTTTAGGGCGTGGTGCCATTTCAGTGCTGCTTAGTCACATTTTTCACCCCCTTGTGCCATTGCAATGAGGAAATGTCTACATTCATATAAATCTGCAACCGCATGCAGTGCAGCTCTGAAATAACAGGTAAATCTTTTGTATGCAACAGAAATATTAAAACCTGAGACATACATTTCTGCTTATGTGGGCCTGAACAGTGGCTTGCGGCTGATTCCCTCTAGTCACATGGAGACCAATGACTCATGTTCGGGTACCCTTCCATGTAGGGAAACTAAAAACCAAAAGGTGTGCTGTATGCACATTGAATTAAACACAATTTGTTAATTCTAAGCCTTTACATAAAAGGTTTTAAATGGAAGGAAAGTAGTGACAGGAAATAAAACAGTAAAATTCAAAAATCTAGGATATTTCCAAAAAAATCTTTACAAAAAGGGTTTTAAATACATGGAAGAAAAGTAGTGGAAAAAGAGTAAAACAGCACCTCCCGTTTCTGGGAACTCACATTGACTTGCTATCATCTAAAGAAACCTATTTAATCCTATGGTCATAGGGTCAGTGAGAAGCGAGACTTTACTGGGTGTGCATCTCATAAGTGTGGCAGATTTCCCCACAAACAGAAAGAAAAAGGATCTTAAATATTTACTTATAGTTATTAATAAGAGGACCTTAAATATTTACTTATATTTTGGACCAAAAGTCACAATTCCTCAATGGGCTTCAGTTGATCTCAAAACTGCCCTGGAAGAGTCTCCATAGAATAATACTGGAATTGGGAAAATTTATCAAAAAACATAAATCTCTCACCTTAGTGCTTATCCACTAATATTCTTGGTTGAAGCATAGTGATGGTGCACTATGGGTTGTCATTAAAAGGATTGCAATACTTAAAATCTAAAAAAAAATGTTGAATTTTTTAGGTGCAATATCACACTGGCCTGAAATTGTCCAGTGGCTCTGTTGCTACACCATCCTACGGACCAGAGCTATCCTTAGGATGGTGTAATAAGAGCACCACCATACAATTTCAGGCCAGTGTGATACTGCACCTAAAAAATTCAACTTTGAGCTGCAATAACTTTTGAATAAAACACCTTTCAGCAGTGGGAGTACTCTTGTTTTACTCAGGGGGATAAACACTACAACATATTTTTTTTAGATTTTAAGTGTTACTATCCCTTTAAATCCTCCGATTGATACAACCCAAATGTTTACTCGTAAAGGGGCAGATTTAAACAAAATCTAAAGCTGTGAGCAGAAAATCCTCATTGACATCTTGAAATATGCATTACTCTGCACCAAACCAATCTGTTGGATGGATTTGGGGACTGGCTAACCTATGCATTTTTATGTGAAGAGCCTCACAGATCTGTGATTTTAATTCACAGAAATCCTTTGTGCAAAAATAGATTTAGCATAATTTGTAATGTATAATTTATGGACAATAAACTTTAGAAAAATGTATATTGTGGTTCCAAAGTCTGTCTATTGCATTTTCCTGTTTAGGACCATCAGTTCCTAGTTTAATAAAATAAGGTATTATGGATACAAAATAGCGTGGCATATATTGGGGAAAATGTTTATGTAGTTAAAGGGGTAAAGATATTAATATATCTAGACTACCAGTATAAAGGTTAAATCATACCCAGGGGTTCTAAAACTTGCTTTTGTGGTGAACCTTTTAGTTTAACCCCTTAAGGACCAGCGGTCCCAGGGTGTCTGGTCCTTTAAGGACCAGATAGGCGAGTTTGACGTGCCACCCCATGTGACTGATCACGTGTGCCAGCACGTCGAACGAGGGACTGAAAGAGATCGCTCCGGACTTGGAGAGATCAACTTCAGTCCCAGCGGTGATAAAAGTACATGACGTACCAGGACCATCATTTGTCCTTAAGTGCAGGACCAGCGTGACGGTCCGGGTACGTCACCGGATGCAAAGGGGTTAAAGGGTTAGTAATGTAAAAAAAAAAAATTTTTTTTGCATTTAAAAGAGCTTAAAAGTTGAGCTGAATGCAAAGAGACGTATCTCTCAAACCACTATGGTTTGAGAGATTACGGCATTTAAAGTTTGATGTCTCCTGCAATCGCATTATTGACAATGAATCTCTTCATTGGAATGGTCTAAAATGTCTGCTTGCAAATCAGGCACATGTTTTAGACCATTCCAATGAAGGGATTTGTTGTCAATAACACGACTGTGGCTCTGCTGCAGAGCCTCCGTGTCGACCGACACAGATCTCCTGATGACAGCTTTACGGCTGTCAGCAGGAGACATCGAACTTTAAATGCCTGTATCTCTCAAACCATAGCGGTTCGAGAGATACATTTTTTGCATTTTAAGCTCTTCTAAATGCAAAAACAATTATTATTTTTTTTACTTTACTAACCCTTTAATGCATAATCTTTGTGGTTCCTTATAAATTAAAGTCTTTAAACTTTCAACCCCTTGGATGCTATAGAGGTCTACAACTCATTGCTACACAGTGATCTGGTAATTTCACTATCATCAAAGTGGTTAACCTAGAATCAGTATGAATATGAATGCTAGTTGGTACCAGTAGAATACATTTTTAAACTACAATTGATCAGGTAAACAATACCATGGAATCACATCTGATTTTTATAGGGTACTAGGACATAGTGTTATTTCTGTAAGAAATTGTTCAAAAGGCAATATTGCACCACCCTAAATCTTTCAATCTTCTCCACAATCAACAGTGGTCACAAAACAATATATATATATATATATATATATATATATATATATATATATATATATATATATATATATATATATATATAGAGAGAGAGAGAGAGAGAGAGAGATTTATATATATATATATATATATATATATATATATATATATGTAGATATATATTTATATATATATATATATATATATATATACATGCAAATAAATATGGATATGTAGGTGTGATATGTGTATGTGTACACATATACACACACAGACACACAGAAAGGATGAGGGAAAGGAAATGTAAACTGGATGCTTCAACAGAGCTGATGTTCCTCCCTAGACAACACTTCCCAAGAAGTCCAATTAAATGGCAAGGGCTGATGGGGTAAGGAGGTAATATAATGCTAGGGATTGTGGGGCCTCTTAAGTCTTGTAGGGCTTCACAAGCCTGTCATTGAGCCCCATTTTCTTGATGGTCCCGGTGCCTTACACTGGCTGCACCTCCAGTCGTTTTTCCCTGTTATCGGGTAAAAAGGGTACTAGATCATTGACCTGGTATAACCTGGCTGAAAGTCAGCCCTGCTCCTATCTGCATCTCCCTTTTTCTTGCTCTCTCCCTCTCTCTCTCTCTCTCTCTCTCTCTCTCTCTCTCTCTCTCTCTCTCTCTCTCTCTCTTTCACTCAGTGGCTGAAATAGAACATGTGCACCTTTGTAGTATAAATATATCCATGTGAGTGTGTGAGTATACCTGGATAAATGGGGTGGCTGCAGTCGTTAATTTTTCAGTTGTGGTATGCTATAATTCCAACGCAATTTAACTGCATCTCTTCATTGACCATTTATTTGCATATGCCAGCTCCTGTGGTAGGCAATAAATACTGCTTCACTTGCTATTACAACTGCTCTTTAAAACTGCTTTTATATTGTACCCCTGCTTAGAACTTTAGGTGATATGATGTGAATCAGACAAGAGCTATATTTTATGTTACTAACAAATTGATATGTGGATACAAAGAACGTCAGCATATTCAGCTCCTGTAAGTTGTATAATGAATCAATGCTGACCCGTTGTACACTGTAGTGCAAATTGATCTGATTTGCTGGGGATCACACAAATAATTCACACACCATTTGACAGCAATGGTTGATTTTAGGCTAAAGCCTCAAATCTGGGAGTTTTAGCTTCTTAATCTTATATTTATTGCCTGTAAAAAGTACTAACATATGTCCTAATACCAACAATTGTCAACTTTGTCTGCTTTCAGATACTAATCATAGCAACAATTTATTTTGTGGACCTTATAAAGTATAATATAAACAAACAGTAGTGATTTCAATGATAAAGATTTAACCCATTGTTGTATTCAATAATGCTGACGTACTAAGAACTGTAGCAATTCTGGAGCAAAGGGATAAATTAGGTGAACGAAAAGTGAGAAAAATTTCCTGCATGACTTTTCATGAAAACAGACAATTTTTCACAAAAGTTTTTTACTTTTTGCAAATGCAAAATTTTCCTCCTTTTTGCGATTTTCAACACATTTTTCACAGTGTTTCCTGTGGTGCAACATATACTACCACAATATTACGTCTTCTGATGACTGCAGTGGAGAAATAAGTAGCTGAAAGTCAAACTGTGAGTCCTACAACAACATATACCTTGAAAAATGTGTTAGCATGCAGAGTGTATTTGTCCTTTGCCCACAACACTAATTTCCTGCTTAAGTGACACTGGCACATATTCATGTTGACATCAAGAGATTAAAAAAAAAAGTACAACCTACAATGTGGCCGATATGTATGGTTGTGGTGTGGGGGGATTGCAGTGGTGAAATTGATGTGTGTATATCTATATATATATATATATATATATATATATATATATATATATATATATATATATATATATAATATAGTGTGTGTAAATATATAGATATTGTATAAACATATCGAGAGGTAAGCATTTGCACTTAAAGGAGTGACACTGGGTGCTGAGATTGTGCAGAACAGTTCATATGTAATGCATCAATTGAAACAACAAGCAGTCTCAGAAAAAAGTAGAGGCAAATAAGTGTTTTTTCAGTGGTCAATGTTTCAATGCACCTTGTGCATTTTCATCAGGACCTACAATGTGGCAGATATGTATGGTAGTGGTGGTGAGGATTGGGGGTGGTATGATTGATGTGCATGTGTGTGTATGTATTCCTACAGCAGTTTATCATGTTTGTAACAAATGTAAGCTACCCTTCTTCTCAGATTACTAATACATATTACTTATTGGTCATAGCAGTGGTCCCAAGTGTGGTAGATGGCAGCAACCCTTCTTCATATCTCTTCTCCTCATCATCATCTATGCCACTGTAAATACATTTGACCTGGCTTTCTGCTTGTACAATTCAGGTACAGTCATCCTGGAAAAATAACTGCAGCTTGGGATATGTCAATCTGGAGCTACACATAACACCTGTTCCCTGAAACCTTGGTTTTATACAAAAGAATATGGTAGCATGTCCAATGCCAACATCTTGGCAACCTTTCCATTCCACCGGCATACTTTGGGATTGTTTTTTGACATTTTTTACTCCTTTCCAGGAACTCAGTAAGTGTGGGTTGGCAGGACATGGCAGAAGAATTGTTTAACTTTATTGCTTTAAAAATGTAATAAAAAGAGGGGGTGGAGGTAGAGGCATCATGTGTGGGCAGTCTATAACTCTTGCCATCCTTTACAGCAAATCCAGAGTCATCATACTCTTCAGCAGGAACCATAGGTGTTATATGTAATGAAATAACTGTTGGCAGTGGAACATATTCTAACACATAAATAACATCACTACTTCCCTTATCTGCCACAGAGACCTGAGAACTTTTTGGACTGCTTCTGATGCTGTTAGTTGTGGCACTACTAACCTGATGATAGTGTGCCTCCCAGTCAGACCTTTGATGGTGCTTCAGGTGGGATCTCACAGAGGAGGTGCCACTGCCTAGGTGTGAGCCTACTTTCCCCCTGCTCACATGCTTTTTGCACAGACAACAGATAGCAACATGCTAAGCTTTTGGATCCTGAGTGTGGTATGTCCATACTGTGGACTTCATGGACTGAGGGGTTCCTGAGGGGCTAATACTAATAATGAGGCTAGATGTTCATGCAATTCTACTGCTACTACTAATTCTAGGTGTCAATGGTGTAATTCTTCCAGCAGTAGCAGAGGCACTCTTCATAGCTAAGGTCGTGGAATTTAATAACATGTGTTGCTGTTGTTATTGCTGCTGGTTACTCAACACAAGTGTGTGTGGCTGAGTGGGACTTAGACTTGGAAGCAGCGATGATGCTGACAATGACTGACAGGAAGACTGTATATTTTTTGCTATCTTTGCTTGTCCAGTGTCAGAATTTCCAGTGGTTTACTCAAAAAGTTTATAGACAGGCACAGTGGTCATTTCAAGTGGTGGAAGATTGAGCCTTTGCCTTTCTGCTAACTTTCTGGCTATGTCATCGTCTTTTTCACCTCAACTTCAACTGTATCTGAACAAGAGAAGGAGGCTGGAGGGATATAATCTATATCTGTATCATCATCATCATCATCAGTCATCCTCAGGGCATCCTCAGCATCAGCATTGCCTGCCTCTTCTTGCCCGCTACCCTCTAAGCTTTTTAAGGGGGTTATATAGTATCGTTTTACTTTTACTTTCACAAAGTTTGCTATTACTTTGAGGACAGGTGTTTTGGTGCTTGTTTGTCTCACTGTCAGATGCAGCGATTGGTTCAGCTGATATACCTTCCTCCATTATGTCATTGCCATCATCAACACTATAATGTTGTTGTAACCTTCTTATGTTTTTTTTTTTTTGTACTGGTACTGATGGTGGTGGAAATTTTGGTGGGATCTTGACAAACTACATCCTCCCTGGGAGGAGAGCAATTATCTTCATTTGTTGCACATGCTGCAGCAACCATAGCTCAGTCAGTTTTCTACCACATGTCAATGCACTGCTCCACCTCCCCCCTCCCCCTGTCACTTTTGCATTTGTTAGACATTACTCAACTGCTGTGTGTGTTTTATTCTACAGTACACAACACAACTGATGGAGAAAAAGACTCAATAAACTAAGCTTTATTAACCGTTTATTTGCCTATCTTTTCTAGCTTAAAAACATGCTGCTTTATGTTAAAACTAAACTTCAAATTACTTTCGCATTGGTATTATACCCCCACTCGCATCGCACGTTTCAATCGTAATGAATCGGGATCCTGCTGGAGGTGTTCACAGCATAGCGGCTCCCTTTTCCATATATGGTGGTTGTGTCCCCATATCACTTCTTTCTGGTCCATGGTGGTGGACCACATCCGTCACTCCACCGGGATACATCTTCAGCTTGATCCCTTCATATGTTTATTTTTCCCGGCGTTATGTACCAAACCTAAAACCCACTGTTCCGAGTGGGAATGTATTCCACTCCTCCTGAATGCTGCAAACTCTTTTATACCGTTACTCTGGGACACACAGGAGGAGCCTTCTCTACAGATGTGGTTGTCTAAAGTACACTCACTGTTGATCATGGAACAATGTCATGCACTATCTAATGATTAAATCGATACGTTTAACCTAACTTGGTCCAAGTGGCTCAATATCAACCCTATCCAACATGTTATGGATAACTAAGTCTAACCTGGTAGCGGTGTTATAGGTATTTATGGGGGTATGAAGATGAATACAAAACACATTTCTCAGAAGGTGCCAAATTTTCCCATACTTATGCCGCTGAGATATGATTAATCATACATCATTGAGTTCCTTCTGTTGGGCAGCTATTTATCCTAGCCTTCTGTAAGACGTTTCCCCCATCTGATTTAGGGGGTCTCATCCCTTTGATTTTACTTACTGTAGAGCTCGGTTTGGGTCCTGGATGTGCCGTTGTTGGATTCTTCTCTTCCTTCCCTTTTTTTTTTTTTTTTTTTTGTTTCTCTTTCCTCACCTCCTTCTTCTTCCTTTCCCTTCAGATCTATACCTCTCTTCCACACACGGGAGTACCCTTTCTCCTTCCCTTTCCTGAGCTTCCTCTATCCTTCACACACGCAGATGTCAATATTTGAATCTTATGGAACGACTCACAACATCCCACCTCCCCTGCTCAGCGTTCCATCGCTCTTACTCCTATTTTAACCTTGCGGTATGGGCTTTTGTTAACAGTCTTACCCACCACTTTAAATCTTCTTTGGCTATATAACTCTTCTAGATTTAACCAGCATTTATTGTACTCATATGCTTTATCAGTGTATACTCATGTTTGTTCTTGTTTCTCATGTCACCGTATGTCAATGCACTGCTTTTGAATTTTCTTTTATTGTATTTAACTTTGTTTTCTCAATAAAGTATAACAACTTAAAAAAACAAACAAAAAAAAAAACATGCTGCTTTCTCCTCTACAAAATAGAATGGCATGCTTTGAGAGCCTGACTCCCATTTATGTTTGCAGGAAAAGAAGAGAAAACTGCCATGTGGTGGGGAAAAGTTCTTCCCATTGATTTAAAAACAATGAACTAGGCAAAAAAGCAGGAAAAAGACACCTTTCAGATGAAATTTTTTCCTAGTGGGAAGTGCCATTCTTCGACGATTTTTGGTTTGAGGCTAAAGTTTTCTCCCATCCCTAGTAATGAGATGCCTCCAATACACTGCAAAGCAATGCATTGGAGGTGTCTAGTATTCAATGCGTTAAAAGTCCTGATTGAATACATAAGAATTTTAGTTCTTCCTAGTACATCAGCCTTGACTGGGAAAATGACAAGGTCTCTAGCATTCAACAAGTTAAAAGTCCAATTTAAATGAATAGTCATATTTATTTGTCACATGGGGTGCATTGATTTTCTCCAGAATTGTTCCAGTTCTCATCTGAACAAAAGGCATGTAAGTTTTTATTATGTTCCTTTAAAAACCCTTTGAGTGCCAGGGAACTATGCAACACATTGCATTTCAGTGCATTGGATACCTCTCTGGCTCTCAAAGGGTTAACTCCTTGCATGTTAGACATGGTTCCAATGCATTGGTGATGTCTCTAGTATGCAAGGGGTTAAGCTGTTCTCCTTTAAGGTACTGAAAAAAGAACCTTGGGGAATTGGAAGTGTATAGTGATATTGTGTATCATCTTACACATCACACTCATTTCCATGGGTGTAAGCATTTTCCTTCACTGCTTGGAGAACTCACAAAAGCATTCATGGAAAAGTTTGAGGGAAGCTTAGCAGTAGCTTTTGTAATATTACTTTCATGTAGCAATATTGCAAAGCCCATGAAAATGGATATGACATTCCCCCCACTGATCTTCATAAGCCTTTATACAATATGAGTAGCATGTCATGTTGTTTAAGCATGGGCCAGTTAAATGTGAACTGGATACAATTCCAATTAGATTTTTTTCTGTAAGGGCAGATTAGTCCAAAGTTTTAGTGGTATTTTTTGCTGGGAGTATCAACTTTCAATATGGGTTTCCTTTAAATAAAAAAAATCTTTTCAACAGTCAGATAAAGGAGTTAGATCAGAAATCAAGGTCTGGATATAATCCAAACCAATTGGGAGGCTGAAAAGCACCTTTGACCTTCTGGATGACACCCCTGACTTCCAGCAGTGTTGGTTGTGACCTTCAGGGGTCGTGGGATAGAACAAACTGCAGAGTCTCCAATTAGCTAGTGGTATTCTCCAATTAGTAGTAACCCCTATAGTTCAGATGCAAACTGTGACAATAACATCTAAACCTACCCCGTATGAAGATCAAAGCACGGCTATGATGAAATCACAGGTGGTCCAATTTCAGATGTTGAATCTCCTGGGTGAAACAAAATCAGTTTGGATTGCAAAACGTCACCCGTTTAGTCATTTCTTAATGTGCTGTAAGTATTGTCGCTTGCTAAAAATAATTTTAGGTATTTTCTGCTGGACTGTGCAATTAAATCAATGATTGCAAGATCCCTTTTTCTAAAGATTTTTCATTTTTTCTTTACAGACAATAATAACCTGGGAAACAAAATATCTATCTATCTATCTATCTATCTATCTATCTGATTGATAGATTATATTTTTTTATTCACTATGAAAAGACATAATTTAAGGGGCTATGCATACAGATTACAATAGGTAACAAATTATTATGCTGAGAGCAATTATAATCCATAATTATATATGGAAAAACAAAAAGAGCATAGCATGCACTTAAAAAATAAGTAAGCATGATTCCAATTTGACTAACACCTTGATGACATCATCAGTGCATTGCTTCACAGTACTTTAGAGATATCGCAGCATCAGGAATTACATTCTGATTTACAAATTGCTTTAGTGACTGGACAGTGTTTTTGTTTTGTACTGTAAAGAGACATAATTCAAGATGCTATGTTTATGCACAAATCATTTTACGTTTTACATTAGGTAACAAAGTACTATGTTGAGAATAATTATAATTCTTAATTACTGTAGGTAAAGATTTACAGAATCCTAAATAGCAGAGCCCCCTCAACCCCTTGGATGATAGTGATATCTCCAATGCATTGCTTCAAATACATTGGAGATTTTGTTACATTTTAAATCACAAACTGAAACTGGTCTGGAAATTAACAAAGTTGGGCAGATGTTTTTACTTATTTATTTATTTAAATAAAAAAATCTCCACATACTTTTACCTAAGGATTGCCTCTTCATGGTAATGTTTTATTGGTATGAGTCGTAAATTGGACTTTACAGTCTGGCCCTAGTGAGATTATATACATCTTTTTGATCTGTGGAACGTGTTTAAGAACTAACACACTCAATTTATGCAGTGTGGGCATTTTGTTTAAACCTCTTAAAGCCTATTCAAACATTGTTGTAATGCATAAGTCATAGCTCTGTGTGTAATGATTCCCTCTTAGCTCAAGAACTGATTCCAATGCCATGCTGAGTATTCCACTTAAATTCTGCTACTGAGAAATATTTGATACTATACCTCTGTTTACATTATTGCATAGAATAGAACTGAGCTAAATATAATAAATAGTGGAATACACACAATATCATATATTTTTCAAGTAATTCCATAAAAAATGTTTAGTTTTAATTAAAATAAGGAATTTACAAGGAACAATATTTTGATACTTTTTTATGTTAAGGCCTGCAGTTCTAAATATCACAATTAGTTTTGACAAAATCAGAAAATTACATACAATAAAAGTATCTATCTATCTATCTATCTATCTATCTATCTATCTATCTATCTATCGCGAAAGGAGGAGAGGCAGCACCAGTGGGTCTTTTTAAGATATTTATTTAATCAGGCAACAAGGTGAAACAAAGGGTTAAAGTTTCGGTCCTATAGCAGGACCTTTCTCAAGACAACTGAAACAAGATGGAGGACAAGTTTTTATAGACCTTGAGGGATAATTCACGTGGCCTGTGGAAAGATAATGACGTCAGTCTGATAGTGCCGATGCGATGACCACTGGGACTGACGTCAGCACCCTATAGTAAAATGCTATGATGTGAAACAAAAGGACAGATGTATGGGAAATAAAATAGTTCTCAGATAAGTGATGTCTGTAGCACAGCAAAACAATATGAATATAAGTTTATAACAGTTGAAGTCCTCAGAGCTGTAACTAATACTGTAGCAATGCACAGAGGGTTCAATCTTCCATGCATCATGCAGCTCAAGTCCAGTGACAATAGTATATTCTCCCAAAACAGGGCAGGAGTAGATTCTGTCATTGGGGACACAGTGTCAATGTGAAGTTACTCTGAGCATCAAGACATTGTTAGTCCAATATGCAATGTGTAGAACAACTGTAGAATTACTGTAGCAATGCACAGAGGGTTCAATCTTCCATGCATCATGCAGCTCAAGTCCAGTGACAATAGTATATTCTCCCAAAACAGGGCAGGATTAGATTCTGTCATTGGGGACACAGTGTCAATGTGAAGTTACTCTGAGCATCAAGACATTGTTAGTCCAATATGCAATGTGTAGAACAACAATTCACATATTCCCCGTTTCGTCTATATATCCGTGCGATATCTACATTCAAAGGAAGATCCAGTTGTTTACTAATTACGACCATGAGTAGCCTACTACAATGCCCACACATAGATATGAAAAATAATCTTAAGGTATATGGATGAATACAGTTCTAGATTGCAAACAAGCAGTCGCCATTGCTCATGAAAATGAGCACATATATCAGGAGTTAAAAATCAGCACTATTAAAGGGTACCCGAAACCGCATAGAAGTGGTATATTTGTAATGAATGTAAAGTGCTAAATCAGAGGAGAACTAGTATATATATATATATATATATATATATATATATATATATATATATATTTTTTTTTTTTTTTTTTTTTTTATTACATTTTTGTTTATGTAATGAAGTCTGAAAGTGACTGATGACCAGGATCTCATTCACATGTAGTTACATGGTAATACTGAGGGGAATGTACAAATACACCAGTACACCTAATTTGCTACTCTGATAAACATGCTGTCAAACAGCATGATCGCTAGGGATGGGCAAAAATTTTCTCAAACTGAAATCAGCAAATAATGGCACATTCCACTTGTTGAATATTTTCCCGCAAAAAGTTCAATTTTTCTGCTTTTTCCCGCCTTTTCCGCCCATTGAAATCAAAAGGAAGAAAAATATTTCTCCACCACACAAAAGTTTTCTACAGCCTTATAAAAGGCTGTCTGTCATAGCTTACTTTGTTTCCAGCACCGCCGCTTCAGCGAAGCTCGGCGTCTTTCCACGCATCATCTGCAGGCGCGAGGCTTCAGAGTGAAGCAGGCCTCTGTTTTATGCTATGCATCCTGTAGTTTCCTCCTACCTACTTCCTTCCTCTGAGTCTGCTCCTCCTACCTACTTCCCGAGGAGGGGTTTAAAGGGCAGTCTGAGTCTTGACTCTTGCTCTTGCTTTGTTATTCAAAACAGATCTATTACCTTGGGCTCTGTGTATGATCTGACTTGTCTTCCATCCAACCTGGTGCAGACCTTGGGCTCTGTCTGACTATTCTTTTGTCTGTCACTATAGTCGACACCCGACCTGGTGCAGACCTGTGGCTCTGGCTGACTACCTGAACGGTGTATGACCTGGCCTGTCTGACTACCCTCTCTGGTGCTGACTTTTGGCTCTGTCTGACTATTTTTACATTTGTCCCTTGTACCTAGAAGACACCCAATCTAGTGCAGATCTGGGGCTCTGGCAGACTAGCTTTGATACTGACTGCAGGCATGAGTCAGGTATCCATTTCCATATACTGACTGCAGGCGTGAGTTAGAAATCACTCCATACTGACGGCAGACGTGAGTCAGTATTCTCACTACCAGTGGCTGAGGCCTAGTCTCCAGCAGTGTGGTCAAGCTTGGCCTACTATTCCTGATAGCAGTGATTGCTGGCTTGTAACCCTCTTCTTGCTCCTGTTGTATTACTTGTGTACTACCTTTCTTATATCATAATAAATTGCATTTAACTATACCGTACTGACTCCTGAACATCTTTGGGGAACCGTGACACTGTCGGGCTCTCACAGCAGCCATTCTGTGTTTGTGAGAGGAGAGAGCAGCAGGTTTTTGAGCTAGAGGAGATAGGCAAATAAAGGGGAATTGAAGCTTAGTTTAGGGAGCCATTTAGGTACTTTTTTTTGGACAGACTGTGATAAGACAACAGGGTGAACAACTTAAAAAAATAAAAAATAAATAAAAAGAAAATAAAAAAATAAAAAAGAATAAAAAAATAAATATCTTAGGTGACAGTGACAGATAGCTGATTGGGCTTAGGCAAGGCATCATACAGCTGCATCAGTTGTGTTATGTACTGCGCAGTAAAAAAACACAGTGTAGTTGCATAATGTCCAGCAAATGCACAAGGGGAAGGGGAGGGGTGGAGCAGTGCAGGGATGTGAGAGTAAAGTAATAGTTGAAAAACTGACTGCAGCAATGGTTGTTGCAGCGTGTGCAATCAATGATGATGATCCCTCTACTCTAAGGGAGGATGCAGTTTGTCACGGTCCCAGCAAAACTAGTTCCAGCACCACCAGTGCCAGTAGAAATAAAGAATCATATAAGAACAACACTGAAGACAACAAGTTGCATTCAAGTGTTGATGATGCTGGCTATAGCATAATAGAGGAAGGTGTAACAGCTGAACCACCTGCTGCATCGCATAGTGAGACAAGCAAGACAAACAAGCATCAAAATACCCATCCTCAATGTAGTAGGGAACTTTGTTACAGGAAAAGTAAAAATAAATTGTTTCAGGCCTCCAAAAGCTTAGAGGAATACAAGGGTAGTGGGCAAGAATTGTCAGGTGATGCTGATGCTGCTGAGGATGACCTAATGATGACTGATGATGATGCAGATTTAGAATATATCCCTACAGCATCCTTCTCTTTGTTCAGATAGAGATGAAGTTGAGAGTGAGGATGGTGACAGGGGCCATAAGATTAGCAGAAAGTCAAAGGCTGAATCTTCCACCACTTTTAAGGAGCACTGTGCCTGTCTATAAACTGTTTGAGAAAGTCATTGGAAAGTCTGACCCTGGACAAGCACAGATGTCAGAAAGCACACAGTCACCCTGTCAGTCATCATCGGCATCATCGCCTCTTCAAAGTTCAAGTCCCACTCAGCCACACACACACACCTGTTTTGAGTACCCAGCAACAGCAACACAGGTTAACATCCACAGCGTTAGATATGACAAGTACCTCTGGTGCTTCTGCTGTAAGTGCTGCACCGTTGACACCTAGTAGTAGTGGCAGTAGAATTACATCAACATCTAGCTCCAGTAGTAGCAGTAGCAGAAAACACACATGACAGATAAAGCCAGGACAAATATATTCAAAACAGCACAGATGAGGAGGTGGAGGACAGATGGGACCACTGCTATGACCGATAAGTAACGTGTGTCAATTATCTGAGAAGGAGGATAGAGTATGACAATGGTAAAAATTACATACACAAATCACACCATGCCAGTCCCCAACCACCACCACTACAAAACATATCTGCCACATTGTAGGTTGTAATTTTTTTTTTTTTATTACTTGATATCATCATGAATATGTGCCAGTGTCACTTAAGCAAGAAAGTGTTGTGGGCAAAGGACAAATGCATTCTGCATGCTAACACATTTTTCAGGCCATATTTTGCTGTAGGACTCATAACTTTGACTTTCAGACACTTATTTCTAAACTTCAGCCCTCAGAAGAAGTAATATTACAGTGGGAAATGTAGTATCTATAGAAAATATAGGTGAAAATGTGTTAAAATAGGCAAAAAATATGTTAACATAGGCAGAAAATTTGTTAAAATAAGCGAAAAGGAGGACATTTTTGCATAGGCGGAAAGGTGAAATTTTTCACGGGAAAAGCAAAAAAGTCATGCGGGAAATTTTTCACACTTTTCTCCCACCCTAATCACCACCTGTGTTTATATGAGTGATGCCTTTAGTTCATACCAGTACTTAACTACACTAGCACACATCTTTAATGTGCACAGATTTCAGCTGCACTATGTATGTATGTATCTTTATTTATATAGCGCCATACATGTACACAGAGCTTAACAGAAGTTGAAGTAATACAATACAAAAAAAACAGAATAGGGTTAAGAGCATTAAGCTAAAGTGCGATCCTTGCATTATTTTTGGGGGAAGTGCAGCAAGGGAAACATACACTGGGACCCTGTCGCAAGGAGCTTACAATCTGATTTCAGCTGCATTACTAGTAAATTTAATTAAAAAGGGCACAGAACAGCATAACCAGAAATGCCCATACTGCCCACATCTTAGTTTGTGTCTCTTAATTAACTTTTTGAATATTCCTTTCACTGTCTTTGAGACCAGTATGACAACAAAGTACCTTTAACAAAAGTTGCATTTAATATTATATTGATATTCTTTTAGTGTCTTACTACATGTGTTTGTGCACACGCAAACTCGTACAGCATACTACACACACAGCTTTAAACAACCAGGATGTTCTTAAAATAATTAAAGGGATAGTAATACTTCATTTTAACTTTATTTTATTTTGTAGGCATTAAAAAACATGAAGAATGATATAAGTCTTATCTCTCAAACCTTTATGGTTTAAGAGATATTCACAAACAAAGTATCCCTTCCCTGTTCAACCAGATCAGAAGGGAGGTGCCCAGGTATCTTCAATTAAGATAAGGGAAAAAACTGAAAAACTTGTCAAGGGGGGAAGGGCTTTCATTGTTTTAATACAAAGAAGATTGTCCCCTTCTGTTATCTGTCTGGTCATACAACCAGACTCACATCTGAGAAGAGATGGCTTACACTAGGAAAAAGGGGCGGGAAGGGGAAACTTTGCTTGTGAATATCTCATAAACCATAAAGGTTTGAGAGATAAGACTTATATCATTCTTCATGTTTTTTTAATGTCTACAAAATAAAATAAAGTTAAAACGAAGTATTACTATCCCTTTAAATTACATACATACATACAAAATAATCAGAGCATACAGCTGGAGGAATGATTGATTGGTTTAAACAAGAATTAGCAAAATAATCTAATAACCTGATTATATTGCAATCAATGTTACGATACTTTGGAGCTACTGTGTCTTTGTCATATAGTTCATTTGTGTTTTTTATGGTTTTTATAGGTCTGAAACATACAGCCACGTTCAGCTTTTTAAAGACATGATCAAGTAGGTTAGGGGTGTTCTAGTTCATTCAGATTTGGATAATCAATAAACCTGATTATCTTTATCATTTATTTTGCATATAATCCTTTCATACTTTTGTCCTTTAAAGAACAGACTTCTTATTTATATGTTAGTAAAGTATGAGTTGGCACTCTCTACATTAGATTAATGGAGAATGCAGATGGCTTGAGCATAAGAATGTTTTCTCTAACTTGTCTAACTGATTTCTGTGAATTTTATTTTTGCTTGTCTAATTGATTTCTATGACATAATTTTTTGTAAAATAGATTTTTATTAGGTTGGAAATAAAATCTGGCAAACAGCCATAGGTACAATAACAGTTTACAATATGTGAAGAAGAGTGTCACAGCTTACCTTGATTCCAGCATGATTATAGGCACGAGGCTTCAAGCAGGCTGCAAGCCTCTGTTTTATGTGTTTGCTTACTGTAGTCTCCTCCTACCTACTTCTACTTCCTCCCTCTGAGCTGTTCCTCCTACTTCCTGTGGAGGGATTTATAAGGCAGACTGAGGCCTGACTCAGATGCCCTTGCGTTGTTGTTTTTAGGTGAAGTACTTGGGCTCTGTGTGTGACCTGGCTATCTACGAAAACCCACTCTGTGTATGACCTGGCTATTTATGAGAATCCACACTGTGCATGACCCGGCTAAGTAAGAGAACCCTCTCTGTGTATGACCCAGATACGTATGAGAACCCTCTCTCTGTGTATGACCCAGCTAAGTACGAGAACCCTCTCTGTGTATGACCCAGTGATCATGAGTACCCCTTACTGTGATTAATTTGTACTATTGGCCTAAGACAGACAACTGTTGTGGACAGATAATCTGATTGGTGACTGCAGGCGTGAGTCACAGGGTCTCAATGTAGTGACTGCAGGCGTGAGTCACAGGGTCTCAATATAGTGACTGCAGGTGTGATTCACAGGGTCTCAATATAGTGACTGCAGGGTCTCTTAGAGGTGATTGCAGGCGTGGGTCAGTTCTCCAGTCCAGCAGTCTTTGTGTTCCTGTTCATCGGATCAAGATTACTGTTCCAGTGTTCCAGTCGTAGGATCAATAGCTAGTGTTCCTGTTTCCTGCTGAGACTCACAGGGGCTTCAGCCCAGTCTCCAGCATTGTGGTCTAGTGTGAGGCCTACTATTTCTGGTAGTAGTGTCGCCAGCTAGTAACCCTTTGCTCGTTGTACTACTTATTTATTGCTGTGATTTAGTCTAATACATATTTTGCATTACATTACCGTACTGAGTTCTGAGCTTTCCTGGGTGCCCGTGACAGTACACAAGGGCCATGAGTTCAGACGGTGATGGTAATGTAGTTTTCCAAAGCATCCTGGAGAGGATGGAGACACTGGGGCAAAGACTAGACCAGTTGTCTTTAGCCATACAGATGGTTTCGCAGCAGACTGCAAACCTTGAACAAATTTGTACACAACTGGTGGCCCCTCCCGATTCCTCACGGGCACCAGTTCAACCCGCCTCGGTTGATGCAGGCACGGCCAAGAGGCTAACGGGTTCCGCTCAGCTCCCACAGCGGTATGGTGGGGATCCAGATGGTTGCCGTGGTTTCCTAAATCAATTGGGAATATATATGCATTTCCAAATGAACGCAGCAAGGTGGGCTTCCTGATCTCTCTTCTCACTGGTCGGGCATTGGCACGGGCCAACCCTTTATGGGAGACTAATAAACCCATTGTGCACAATTTCGCGGAGTTCGTGAACTCCTTTAAGCATGTCTTTGACAAGCCTGGCCGCGTGGTCTTGGCTTCCAAATACCTGATGACCCTACGACAGGGTGCACGCACGGTAGCAGATTAAGCTATTGAATTCCGTACTCAGGCGGCTGAGGTTGATTGGAATAACGAAGAGCTGATGGCCGTGTTTTTCCAAGGGCTCTGTGATACGATGAAAGATGACATCGCAGCACGCGATCTTCCTAATGAGTTGGACCAGTTAATTGAGTTCTGTATTCTGATGGATACCAGAATAAGGGAGAGACCCTCGTTTAAAGAGTATCTGCGGAGGTTCTCTGTCAAGGGGTCTTCTCATTATGCTAACCCACCCTATCCTCCCTCGGCTCCCAGGCCTCCTAGATTTGTTGCGGATGATGCAGAGCCCATGCAGGTTGATGCTGTGGTCAGAGGGAGGCCGGCAGTTGTGGAGCAGGGACGCAGACAGCTTGATGAGGTCCCTCCACACGTTTCTGACCCACCCTATCCTCCCTCGCCTCCCTTACCTCCTGATTTTGACTCTGAGAGTGGTGAACATAGAATGGTGGGGGCCACTCATTTGTCTAGGGAGGAGAGATCCTTTTGGAGGAGGGAGGGACTCTGTCTCTATTGTGGTAAATCAGGACATCTGCTGAGATCCTGTCCAGTCCGTCCTGAGCGACGCTCAAACTTTAGAACTGGAAGGGGACAAGTGATTGGTGGTATTTCACTGTCCCAAGTAAATTTTTCAGATAAACCAGTAGTGAGGGCCTGTTTTTACTGGGCAAATAAATCTGTGTCAGTTCCAGCGTTCCTGGACACGGGGGCCGCAGGCTGCTTTATAGATGCAGAATTTGCAGCCAGCAAATGTATTCCATTGGTACCACTCGAGTCTCCTTTGGCAGTAGAGGCTATTGATGGTAGACCTCTACATCCTGCACACATTACTCATGAGACCGCACTACTAACCCTGAGAGTCAGAACCCTACATACTGCGACTCTGAAGTTTCAGGTGATTAATTCACCACATCATGCCATTGTCCTGGGGTTTCCATGGGCGCAGAGATACAACCCCAGGATGGACTGGCACACGTGTGAAGTTTTATCCTGGTCTCCAGGTTGTACAAAGTCTTGTCTAGCTTGTCCTGTGAGAGCCACACAGGCCTCGAATCCACTCCTCCCAGAGGAGTATGCCTCCTTTGTTGACGTTTTCAGTGAAAGCCAGGCTGAGGTCTTACCTCCACATAGACTTTACGATTGTGCCTTGGAGTTATTGCCTGGTTCCTGATCCCCAAGGGGTCGTGTCTATCCTTTGTCTGTAGAGGAGAACAAGGCTATGGAGGAATATGTATCTGATGCGCTGGCCAGGGGAATCATTCGGAAATCCACATCCCCTGCAGGTGCTAGATTCTTTTTTGTCAAAAAGAAGGATGAGGAGCTACATCCTTGTCTCGATTTCTGTGGTTTAAAAAAGTTGCTGGTTAAAAACGCTTATCCGATTCCCTTGATTACTGAACTTTTTGACCGAGTCAAAGGTTCCAAGATTTTTACGAAATTAGACTTAAGGGCTGCGTACAATCTAGTACGAAGTAAAGAAGGGCACGAGTGGAAGACCGCTTTCAATACCCGGAGCGGTCATTGTGAATATTTGGTTATGCCCTTTGGCCTGTACAATGCCCCAGCTGTCTTCCAAGAATTCATAAATGATGTTCTAAGAGAACTACTCCAGAGTTGTGTGGTGGTTTATCTGGATGATATTCTTATACATTCTCCCACTCTGGAGATGCACCAAGCTGATGTAACTAAGGTCCTGAGCCTGTTGCGTGAGAATAAGCTTTTCTGCAAGCTCGAGAAGTGTGAATTTCACAAACCCCAGGTTGCCTTTCTCGGCTATATTATTTCTGCCTCTGGATTTGCCATGGATCCTCAGAAATTGTCAGCTGTACTTAATTGGCCTCGTCCCATGGGCCTTAAGGCAATCCAAAGGATCTTGGGATTTGCAAATTATTATCGGAAGTTTATCAATAATTTTTCCTCTATTGTGAAACCTCTCACCGAAATGACTTGTAAAGGAGCCAACACTACCTTATGGTCCCAAGAGGCCATTGATGCCTTCGAGAAACTAAAAGCTGCATTTGCAGCAGCTCCGTTGTTGGTTTATCCTGATCCCTCTCTGCCATTTACATTGGAAGTAGATGCCTCTGAGATTGTTGTAGGGGCCGTATTGTCGCAAAATTCTACCCCAGGGGAGTCCCTTCGTCCTTGTGGCTACTTCTCTAAAAAACTGACCAAGGCTGAGAGATTGTATCAAATTGGGGACAGAGAACTGTTGGCGATAATCCTTGCTCTTAAAGAAAGGAGAAATCTTCTAGAGGGCATAAAGTCTCCTATCCTGATCCTAACGGATCATAAGAATATGATATATCTCTCTGAGGCAAAACACCTCTCTTCAAGAAAGGCTCGTTGGGCACTGTTTCTTTCTCGATTCAATTTTGTGGTTTCTTATCTTCCTGGCTCCAAAAATCTAAAGGCAGACGCTTTATCTCACCAGTTTTACTCTTCGACTAGGGAGGAAGATCTTCCTACTCTGATCATTCCTGCTGATCATATTCTTGCCACAATTCGCACTTGTATCACTTCTCCTCTGGGTGAGGAGATTTTGGCTGCCCAGGCTGCTGCTTCTGTTGAGAAACCCGAAGGCCGTTGCTTTGTGCCAGCGCAATTGTGCATTAAGTTACTGGAGACTGGTCACATTGGCCGAGACCAATTGATATGGTCCTTGTCCTGTGTTTTTTGGTGGCCTAGTCTGAGAGCCGATTGTGCTGCCTTCACTTCAGCCTGCACAACGTGTGCCCAAAATAAGTCACCCTGACAATTACCAGTGGGTTTGTTACAGCCAGTGGCCAAGGGGAACGCCCGTGGTCACACTTATCGATTGATTTTATGGTTGAACTTCCGAGATCTATGGGTTATACAGTAATTTTGATGATTGTAGACAAGTTCTCGAAGATAGCCCATTTTGTACCACTTAAAGGATTGCCTTCTGCTAAAGAGCTGGCAGTGGTGTTTGCCAGAGAGGTCTTTCAATTACATGGCATTCCTAAAGTCATTGTCTCCGATAGTGGAAGCCAGTTTGTGTCCCGGTTCTGAAGGAGTTTCTGTGCTCAAATGGGCATTCAATTGGCATTCTCCTCTGCGTATCATCCACAGTCTAATGGTGCAGCTGAAAGGTCAAACCAAGCCTTAGAACAGTTCCTCCACTGCTATATAACTGACCATCACGATAAGTGGGCTACCCTGTTACCCTGGACAGAGTTTGCCCAGAATAGTGCTGTTATCTCTTCCAATAAGAGTTTCCCGTTCTTGGTTAATTATGGGTTCCAACCCTCAGCTCTTCCCGAGACCTTCCAAGCACAAGAAATTCCAGCTCAGGACAAGCATTTAAGGGCACTCCGTTCCTCCTGGGTACGGGTACAGCAGACCCTACGTGATTCCGTGCAGTGACAAAAAAGGCAGGCTGATCGAAGGCGCCTGCTGGCACCTACATTTCAGGTAGGAGACAGAGTATGACTGTCTTTCCGTAACTTGCAACTCCAGGTGCCTTGTAACAAGTTGGCTCCTTGATTCATTGGTCCCTTTCGGGTGTTGCACAAAATTAACCCGGTGGCGTATGCATTGGAACTTACTGACAACATGCGCATTCACAATGTCTTTCATGTTTCCCTGCTAAAACCCTTGGTCTGCAACCGGTATACTTCAGCTCCTGTTCATCCTCCTCCTGTGAGAGTTGCAGATCACGAGGAATATGAGGTCCAAACCATTCTGGACTCTCGTTTGGTTCGAGGGCGCCTGCACTACTTTATTTATTGGAAGGGTTATGGTCCAGAGGAGCGTTCCTGGATTCCAGCTGCTGATGTTCATGCTCCTGTATTGGTATGTAGGTTTCATGCTCGATTCCCTGATAAACCCCGGTCAGCAGCGTGGAGGGGGGCCTTTGAGGGAGGGGTTCTGCCACAGCTTACCTTGATTCCAGCATGATTACAGGCACGAGGCTTCAAGCAGGCTGCAGGCATCTGTTTTATCTGTTTGCTTACTGTAGTCTCCTGCTACCTACTTCCTCCCTCTGAGCTGCTCCTCCCTCTTCCTATGGAGAGTTTTATAAGGCAGACTGAGGCCTGACTCAGATGCCCTTGCGTTGTTGTTCTTAGGTGAAGTACTTGGGCTCTGTGTGTGACCTGGCTATCTACGAAAACCCACTCTGTGTATGACCTGGCTATTTATGAGAACCCGCACTGTGCATGACCCGGCTAAGTAAGAGAACCCTCTCTGTGTATGACCCAGATACGTATGAGAACCCTCTCTCTGTGTATGACCCAGCTAAGTACGAGAACCCTCTCTGTGTATGACCCAGTGATCATGAGTACCCCTTACTGTGATCAGTTTGTACTATTGGCCTAAGACAGACAACTGTTGTGGACAGAGAATCTGATTGGTGACTGCAGGCATGAGTCACAGGGTCTCGATGTAGTGACTGCAGGCGTGAGTCACAGGGTCTCGATATAGTGACTGCAGGCATGAGTCACAGGGTCTCTTAGTGGTGATTGCAGGCGTGGGTCAGTTCTCCAGTCCAGCAGTCCTTGTGTTCCTGTTCATCGGATCAAGATTACTGTTCCAGTGTTCCAGTCGATGGATCAAGAGCTAGCGTTCCTGTTTCCTGCTGAGACTCACAGGGGCTTCGTCCCAGTCTCCAGCATTGTGATCTAGTGTGAGGCCTACTATTTCTGGTAGTAGTGTCGCCAGCTAGTAACCCTTTGCTTGTTGTATTACTTATTTATTGCTGTGATTTATTCTAATAAATAATTTGCATTACATTACCGTACTGAGTTCTGAGCTTTCCTGGGTGCCCGTGACAAAGAGCTAAAAAATAAAAGGAGAAAAAGATATTGCCAACATATACAGTACAACCAAGTATAAACAAAATCATTGTATACAAGAAGGTAATGTCATCAGATAACCTGGTGATCTGTGATCCAACCATAGGTTACAGTTAGTACAGACAAATAAAAAGAGTGTAGAAAGAGATAATGTGGGGTATGGTGGTCAGAATCCAGTTCTCACTTCATAGGGTTGCATAGTGAAAAAGAATGGAAAGACAAGGGAAGGGGAAGGAACTGTGGACCCGGGATGGGCCCAGGACCAGCAAAGCACTGCCGGTATTAAGGATTCCTGTCTGTTTAAGTCTGTTGTAGAAAAGTCTTTCAGTAAAATAGTTGCTCTAATCATCCAGGCCATTCTGATTAAAATAATCTGACCTGAAAAATAGAAAAGGCAAACCGATTAGGCTCCTGTGCTTGTTCGGAGAGGCCCACATTGAGAGTACATTAACCAAAATTGGATGTGAGTGAATGAGTCTATATCTGCTGGAGTATGGAAGGGCTTCCCCAAGAGGACTGATAGAAGCAAAGAACGACCTCTCCACTTGTACCCAGATTTTATGTGATCCATTCAGTTGACAATCCATAGACAATCCATAGACATCAAAACAGCAGTGTGATAGTATTGCCCTATGTGTGGTATTCCTAACCCCCCCTATCGACTTGTGTCTGTTTAAGGTATCTAGTTCCAACCGAGGTCTAAGGCAGCACCAAAGCAAGGTAGAAATAAGTCAGGAGGTGGATATAAAAAAAAAGAACTTGGGGAATTTAATTGTGAGGGTTAGAAACAAGTATGGGAAGCTTGGTAAAATCATTATTTTATTGGTGTGGGCTCTGCCTAACCAGGAGAGGTGTAAGGCATTCCATCTAGAAAGATCTCTCCAAATAGTTTGCAGGAATGGGGGGTAATTCAGGTCATAGGTATTGCATACACACAAGGGAATCAAGACCCCTAAGCATTTTATCGTTCTGGTGGGCCATGTAAATGGGAAGAGATTTGTCAGAGAGAAGAAAGCATCAGGAGAGATTAATAGAAATAATACTTCCTATTGGCAGATATTAATTTAAAAATCTGATCATTGGGAGAAGAGGTCTAGTTCCAACATAAAAGCAGGTAAAGCTGTTTCGGGTTCTGTAGTAGCTAACAGGACATCATCAACAAACATAGAAAGTTTATATTTGACACCAGACATAGGACCTCCCACAATGGTTGAGTCTTACATGTTACACTGGGTCCAAGACCAAAAGCCCTTAACGTGCTCATCATGAAAGACCAGTTCACCCGATCAAAAGCTTTTTCCATGTCTGTGGTAAGAAACAATGTTGGAAGTTTGTTAGTCTCCATATAGTATAAGGTGTTCAAGGGTTTCCTGGTGTTATCTCTAGTTTCGCTTCTGGGAGTGAAGCCAGTTTGATAGAAGTGGACCAGGGGGGGAAGGACAAGTTTGTCTGCTCACAATAATGTTTGCGTACATTTTAATATATAAATTGGGTAAGGAAATAGATTTATAACACGCACGGAATTGTATTCTATAACATTTTTTTCTCTATTTTTTTTTGTTTCATTTTTTTATGATGTTCTAAACTTTATATAGCGGCAGTAGGTACTGTAATACATGGGGGGTTATGCACTAAGGTGTGATAAAGAAGTGATAATGTGGAGATTACTTTTTCAATAATATAATTTCTTCAGTTCCCATGTTATTCTATGGAGAAATCTTGGTGCATTGGTTCCATAGAATAACATAGGACTTGGAAAGTTTAGAACACTGGAGAAGTTATGTACACTTTATCACCAGTTTATCACCTCTTTATCACATCTTAGTGCATCTCCCCATAGTCTAGATGAGTATAAAAACAGTAGATGAAAAGGAACAATGTGAGGTGGATATTTTGGCAGAAAGGATAAGGGATTCCTCATTGTGGTTTAGCCTCAGAAGGATATGATCTTCAGAAGGACCCAGCTGACATGGAGCACACAGAAGGTTACTGTATCCATGGATCCTAGCTTCACAGCAGGTACAGTTGGTGCTTGGTTGCCCAGAGGGTCCTGCCTATTAGGATGGGCTATTAACAATTGAGCTGTTACCACTTCTTACCTATATGCCATTTTTTTACTCTGCTTATGTTGCCTAGTTACCTTCCGACTCATCATTTGCTGCTAGGGTTTATAGGTGTCATGCCTCCTTCCCCTGCTACATATTCTTCAAAATGTGTTTTAGAAGCTCCTTCATTTGTATTCTTCTACTGTGTATTCTTCTACTGTGTTGTGACCGGATCACTGTTCTGGATAATCCCTTTGTTTAGACTCCCAGTTTCTGACTCCTGGCTTAGCCCCTGACTACACTTCTTGGTGTAGCCTTTGGTACTGCATTTCTGTGACCTTCCATTGCCTACCCTTCCTGTCTACTTGGATTCTCTCTCACATTCCACCATGTGTGAGCGTCATCAGGTTGCTGGAGGCCTCTCAGTCTCAGCAGCTTCTCTGCTGTAGCTGTCCAGAAGCCCATCTTTTGTCCTCTTCCGGCTTTCCCTAAAGCATAGGCTTACAGCTTAGGAAGTCAGTCTGCAGCCTCATTTGCTCAGTCAGTCAGCCACTTCATTGTCTCCTCCTCTCAGACCATTGGCTGTTACATTATACTTTTATTGCTGCTGGTTTAAATACTAAGCACTAACAAAACTCTCTAAGCAGGGAACATTTTCCAACTCGCGCCTTAAAGCTCAATTGATTGAGAAGAGGTCCCAGATTAAATTTATATTTTATAGATCATTCTGACATTTGTCAATGTTGGTCTTCAAGTTTCATCAACAGTGCAGGTTTTAAAGGAAAATTGAAAGCAGAATACAACAGTCTGTATATTTTTACTTTTATCTACAGTTGCTTAAATTTAATACATTTTACTTAACACTAAAGAAAAATATAGCCAGAATATATTGAAACACTCTCTTTGAGAAATCTCTTAGGAAAAGGTGTCACTCCCTCAGGTAACTGGAACTTGTCAAGCTCATTTTCAGTGGCATCTACCTTTCTCACTGGCAGTGTGGATCGTCATTTAAGGTCTTGCTTGTTTCTGTGCACAACAAAGTGAATGTGTCTAAGAGGCACACCTCATTGTGTAGCTGTAAACAAATATCATGATGGACTTGCTTCCTGAGGTGCAATACACATTCACCTATGGTACTTACCATTTAGAGGGGCTTATCACCCCAAGCAGTGGTGTATAATTAGTAAACCAGATCCTGTTGCTCTTCTAAAAAGCCTAACAACTTTTAGGCAATGCTCAGTTCTGAAGACGATAAGGTAGAGGCTAATCCACTACCTTGGTGCTTCATGTGGGCCCTATTCTTCTCCACTGTGATTGGTTCCAGATCCTGACCCTTGTCTTTGTTGCTGGTATTCACTGATTTGCTGCCTGCCCTGACTTATGACTTTTCTTCTCATGTATGATCCTATGTTGTCATCATCTGACCTTTGGACTTTGCTTCTGCATTTCCCTCTGTATTTGTACTTGTGCCTACTTCGCTACCAGTGTGAGATTTTCCAACTATACTCATATTGATCAGTGCAGTCAGACTGTAAGATTGTGGATGCCTGCCTCTGGGTTCCAAAGACTCCAGTTTTAGATTACAACAATTGCCTGTATATGCCTGGATATACCTGACTACAGTTTGAAAGACAGCTACCTAAGTAAGCCCTGTTTAACAAATTAAGGGCAGTATTTGGGAAGTTAAATAGGAGCAATTATGGGTTAAACCAACTGCACCATAGGTTACAATTGACATGTTATAAATCATATTTGTTTTAATTGGGGACATTCATCCCTTCAGTGCAAGAGGGGACCGTGTTGTGAAGCAATGTGTTGGACATCTCTCTAATATTTTTTTGGGGCGGAGGGATTGAAAAGCCTGATATAAATCAATGGAAATTTTCATTTGTCTCCAATGGAACAATTGATTTGCCCCAGAATTGCACTACTTTAGTGTTTCAGCATCATCTACAGGCGCGAGGCTTCAAGCATGCAGCAGGACTCTGTTTTATGTGTTTTCTTCATGTAGTCTCCTCCTACCTACTTCCTACTTCCTCCCTCTGACCTGATCCTCCTGCTTCCTGTGGAGGGGTTTAAAAGGCAGACTGAGTCCTGACTCAGATGCCCTTGTGTTGTTGTTCATAGCAGTTCTGTTAGCTTGGGCTCCATGTTTAACCTGGTTAGTCTTCCATCCATTCTAGTGCTGACCTGTGGCTCTGTCTGACTATTCTTTTGCCTAACCCCTAATAGTGGATATCCAATCTGGTGCAGACTTGTGGCTCTGGCTGGCTACCTGAACTGTGTATGACCCAGCTTGTCTGACTACCCCCTCTGGTGCTGACTTTTTCCCCTGGTGATCAGACACCCAATCTAGTGCGGGCCTGGAGCTCTAGTAGACTTGCATAACTGACTGCTGGTGTGAGTCAGTATTCACCCTTACTGGCTCCTGGTGTGAGTCAGTGATATTTCCTTCTGACTGCAGGCTGGGTCAGTTACTCTGTCCAGTGGTTCCTGTGTTCCTGTTAGTCGGAACAAGACTTGCTGTGCCAGTGTCTGCAGAAGCTACCAGTTCCAGTGTTCCTGTATGTCGGATCAAGAATTGTGTGTCAGTCCCTGCAGAGACTAATAGTGGCTTTGGCCTAGTCTCTAGTAGTGTGGGCTAGTGCAAGGCCTCTTGATTGCTGTGATAGTGCTGAGCACTAATACCCTCTGCTTGTCCCTGCTATTGCTGTTACCTTTTGTACCTTTAATAAATTGCATTCAAATTACCGTACTGATTCCTGATTGTTTCTGGGCAACCGTGACATTTAGTTTCCTGACAATATCTCTAATTGTCCTTTTAAAGACTACCCCAAATGAGCACAAGCGGATCAAGCAGTATACAGTATGAGTCACTATGACAGAACACCTATGTTACTTACAGAATAATCTGTGAGGGGATCTGGAAAGTCTGCATTGTTGGAGAGACTTGAGTAATGACTTCTGAATGAATTTCTCACTCCTTGGCTCTCAAATATTTAAGCACATATAAAGTAATGTACAAATATGGTTTGTCAGAAATACATAAATAGACTGTGTCCTGTTTTCAATGTGCATTTCTATTGTGCACATTGTTTTCAACAGATATGTAGACTCAACTATTTTACAGTTAACATTCTTAAACACAATATTGCTTAATCACTTGCCGCTGTGTAATAGTTGCTCGGTTAGACTACTTTTCAATGCTTAATGTAATTGAATGTCATTTTGGATTGCAGTTTTATTCACTGAATAATCTATTCAGATGGATCCTTTTTGCTATATATGTGTGGGATGTCTCGAGTTTTCCCAGAATAAATTGGCACAAGACTTGAATTGAAAAGAAAAAAAATGTGAATATGCTTCTCTCAGCCACCAAGATTTATAATGATTTAATAATGTCTCTATATTTCTACTTGGCACCTGTTGAATTGTTACACTTGCCATTAGCACTCCATTTAACAGAAAGAGCTAGTTCATAAATTTTTCTCCCCTGCATGTAAAATGAGCTAAAAGACACAAAATTAGCTTTTAAATTTTAAAGAATTAAGATCAGTGAAAGACATACTTTTCTGCACAGAATGTTCTGCTGTGAATAAGTTATCAGAATGCATGTCAAGATATATTCCATGCACACACTGTAGCATGCCAGCTTCTGAGATAGTAGGTGTCACATCAGAAAATTTCTGCAATTAATGTAAAAGACATATTTTTCAATTATTTGCTTTAGGGGACATTTCAGAAAAGAACCTGGTGTAGAAAATGTTGTAGGCCCAAGATTGTAAAGGTTAAATGGTTATTTTTTCATGAAGTAACATTACAGAAGGGTTTGGCAACCCAAAATCTTCCATGTCTTGGTGGATACTAACTCCCATCATCTCTAGTTGTTCAGCAATAGCTAGAGGGCCATGGGTGTTATGATGCCCACACATATATTTTCATTCACTGTATGACCTTTGGTTGCATACTTTTTTTAAGATGAGTATAAAGTTTGTAAAAGTTAAACTGCAGCCAACTTGCACTCATATGAGAATTTGTGTAATATTTCTAAGTTGATGTTTTAAATAATTTTTCATTGTAATGTTTATCCATTCCGTAGTGTCTAGATGCGTTTATATAAATTCAAGCAGAATGGTCAAAGCACAGCCAACACAATAGTGTAAATAACATATCACCCATTCTGTAGTAGAAATAGCATCCCAATACCAGATATGATGGTGGATAGAAGAAAAAAAAAAAAGGAGAGCGACAGCATGCGATAGATAACCAAAACAATAACCAAAAGTGAGAAAAATGGAAGTAAGCAAAAAAGATAGATCTAAAGAGAGAAGAAAAAATATAACAGGAAAATAGAGAAAAGAAAAAAGAAGAAAAAAAGAAAAAATACAAAGACGAACACTGACCTCCTCAAGAACTCCCATCCAGGTCGGGAAAAATCAACTGAACTGCTGTCAGTGTCACAGAAACATAGAATTTGACAGCAGATAAGAACCATTCGGCCCATCTAGTCTGCACATTTTCCTACTGTTAAAATCTCAAAGCTTGTTTGGTCTTTGGCCTTGTCTTATTTTCAGTACAGCCTTATGCCTATCCCATGCATGCTTAAATTCTGTCACTGTATTAACTTCTACCACTTCTGCTGGTAGGCTATTCCACTTATCTACTACCCTCTCAGTGAAGTGAAACGTTCTTACATTATGTCTAAACCCATGTAGACTCCTCTTGTCCAAACATTTTTCTCCTTTGAAATGTACTTCCCTCCTGCACTTTGTTGAACTCCTTCATGTTTCTATCATATCCCCTGTCTCTCTTTTCTCCTCCAAGCTGTACATGTTCAGACCATTTAGTCTATCCTGATATTTCTTATCCTATAAACCAGTCACCATTTTAGTAAACCTTCTCTGAATTTTCTCTAGGGTATCTATATCTTCTGGAGAAGGGGGTCTTCAGTTCTGTACACAATACTCTAGGTGAGGTCTAACTAAAGATCTGTAGAGTGGCATGACCACTTCCCTTTTTCTGCTACTAATGCCCCTGTTTATACAATTCAGCACCCTGCTTGCATTCCTCACCACTTGGTTACTTTACCTGCCTACCTTAATTCATTAGAAATAATTATTCCCAAATCCCTTTCCTCTGTTGTCTCTGACAGCACAATACCCTTAAAAGTGTATTTTTGCTTTGGCTTTTTACATCCCAAGTGCATTATTTTACATTTATCAACATTAAACTGCAGCTGCCACACATTCTTCTTCCATTCTTCTATTTTACCTAAATAATTTGTCATTTGGCTTATTCCCCCAGGAATGTCTACCCTGCTGCAGACCTTTGTATTTGCAGAAATGCATACCTTACCTTGAAGACATTTTGCAATTTCACTAATAAAAATATTAAAAAGAATGGGCCCTAGTACAGATCCCTGAGGTACCCCACTAGTAAAACTCCCTTCTTCCGAATATTCTCCATTGACTACCACTCTCTGTTTTCTGTTACTCAGCCATTGCCTTATCCATTTAACTATTTTTACATCCAGACCCAAACACTGCAATTTATTGATGATTCTTCTATGAGGGGCAGTGTCAAATGCTTTACTGAAATCTAGATAAGCTATATCTATTGCTCCCCCTTTGCATATTATTTTAGTTTCCCAGTCAAAAAATATCTATGACGTTAGTTTGACAAGATCTCCCTGCTGTAAACCCATGCTGTCTGGTATCTTGCCAGCCATTTAAATTCAGATTCTTTCCACTATTGATGTAAGTCTCAATGGTCTGTATTTACCAGACTCTTCCCTGCTACCGTTTTTGTGAAGCTGTACTACATTTGCTACCTTCCAATCTTCTGGAACTATGCCTGTCAATAGTGACTGAATGAATACTTGTGTTAAAGTTTTTGCCAGAACACTTTTAAGTTCTTTAAATAACTTGGGTGTATCCCCTCTGGTCCCATCGATTTATCTGTTTTTACCTTAGAGAGTTGAAGTAGAATTTCTTCCTGTGTAAATATGCATTCTTCCCATGTCTTGCTATTTCTTTCTTTTTTCTAACAAAGGTCCCTTCCCTTCATCTTCCTCTGTAAAAACTGAACAGAAGTTTTCATTGAGACAGTCAGATAGCCCTTTATTCTGATTTACATAGTTTCCATTTTTTGTTTTCGGTCTAACTATTCCTTGTTTCATTTTCCTCCTTTCATTTATATATATACAAATGTTTTATCCCCCTTTTTTTATTGAGTGACCATTTTTTTCCTCTGTGTGTGCATTGGCGTATATAATAATGCATTTGGGGGCCTTCAGCCTAATCTTGTACTGATACCTATCTTCTTCCTTCTGAGTATGCTTATATTTCCTAAATGCTTTTTGTTTTCTCCTTTACTATATTTGCCACTTCTGTGTAGTACCACAGTGGTTTTCTTTTTCTTTTACCCTTGCTGGCATGTCTAATGCAGTGCTCTGTTGTGTTTAGTAAAACACATTTCAGATAGTCCCATTTCTCCTGGACTCCGTCTAGAGATATCCAAGCTGTTAAAGACAGACATAAATATATTTCTATTTTAGAAAAATCAGCTTTTCTAAAATCTAGAACCTTTGTTTTAGTGTGAAGCAACTCAGCCTCTATCTTTATATTAAACCACACAGACTGATGATCACTGAGCACAAACACTCTCCTACAGCTATATCTGATACAAAGTCTCCATTAGTAAATACTACATTTTATTTAGAAAATGTTTTACCAGGAAGAATACATTGAGATTTCTCTCATTTTCAAGTATGTCCTGGACCTGAAATCTAGTATGCCTTCCTTCCTAGTCAGCTCTTTTACTAATTGACTAAGAGCTAATTCATCTAAAGAATGTAGGATATCTCTACTCCTGGCTGAACCTGCAGCTTGGTTTTTCCAGTCCACATCAGAAAGATTAAAGTCCCCCATAATAATAACTTCACTGATAGACCCTCGTTAGACCCTTCATTCCTATAATTAGGATGTGGTAAGTTCCTGTGCTGCCAGCCAAGAGGTACACTAATGTGAAAAAAGTATTAGTCAGGTATGAAAAAATGTTGTAAAGTAACAATGCTTTCAAAAATAAACATGTTAATCGTTTCTTTTTATCAATTAGCAAAATACATAGTGAGTGAACAGGAGAAAAATCTAAATCAAATCAATATTTGGTGTGACCACCATTTCCTTCAAAACAGCATCAATTCTTCTAGGTACACGCGCATATAGTTTGTTAGGAACTTGGCAGGTAGGTTGTTCCAATCATCTTGGATAACTAACCACAGTTCTTCTGTGGATTTAGGCAGCTGTGGTTTCTTTTCTCTCTTCATGTAATCCTAGACTCAATGATGTTGAGATCAGGGCTCTGTGGAGGCCATACCATCACTTCCAGGACTCCTTGTTCTTCTTTACTGTAGACAGTTCTTAATTACTTTGGCTGTATGTTTGGGGTCATTGACATGCTGCAGAATAACTTTGGGGCCAATCAGATGCCTCCCTGATGGCATTGCATGATGGATAAATATCTGCCTGTACTTCACTGCATTGAGGAGGCCATTTATTTTGACCAAATCAACTCCATTTGCAGCACCAAACTTGCAAGGAACCTCCACCATGCTTCACTGTTGCCTGCAGACATTCATTCTTGTACCACTCTCCAGCCCTTCAGTGAACAAACTGCCTTCTGCTACAGCCAAATAGTTAACATTTTGTCTCATCAGTCCACAGCACCTGCTGCCAATTTTCTAGACCCCATTTCCATTGTTTTCATGCATATTTGAGTCAATTGACCTTGTTTCTAATTCAGAGTTATGGCTTTTTGTCCACAAGTCTTCCATGAAGACCACTTCTGATCAGACATCTTTGGACAGTAGATGGGTGTTCCAGGACCCCACTGTTTTCTGTCAATTCTGAGCTGATGGCACTGATGGACATCTTCAGATTTTGAAGGAAAGTAATTTTGATGTGTCTTTCATCTGCTGCACTAAGTTTCCTTGGCCAACCACTATGTCTATGTCCTCAGCATTGCCTGTTTTTTTGTGCTTCTTCAAAAGAGCTTGTACAGCACATCTGGAAACCCCTGTCTGACTTGCAATTTCTGCCTGGGAGAGACCTTGCTGATGCTATTGCTGTCCTCAGTCTTGCCATGGTGTATGACTTATGACATTAAACTGTCTTCAGCAACTTTACCTTGGTAGCTGAGTTTGGCTGTTCCTCACCCAGTTTTATTCCTCCTACACAGATGTTCCTTTTTCAATTAATAACTGTTTTTAACCTACATATTAAATTGATGATCATTAGCACCTGTTTGGCATAATTGTTTAATCATACTCCCTACTATATGGCTACAAAATCCTGACTTTGTTCAAGAGTACCTAGAAGAATTTATGATGTTCTGAAGGCAAAGGTTGGTCACACCAGATATTTATTTGATTTAGATTTAGACATATACCTACACATGTTTGTCTGTACATCTGTGGTTGATCACAAATAAAGCAAATGCATATCAGATCAAGTAGCTCCTCTTAACTGAGAATGAGATTAATACATCATGACTTATTCCATAAGGGATCAAGGGAGTAGAAGACCCTCATCTCTCAAGGGGCAAAATGCCTGTAGAGTCATCTTGAAATAATCTGTCACAGATACAAGCAAAACAGGAGTCAGATTGTACTTTGATAATCTTTATTAGAAGTGTAATCACAGCAAAATCACAGCAAGAGCAAAGAAGGAGCAGAGGGGGTCAAAGCAGCGAACCTCTATCAGGAATAGGAGGACCACTAGGTTCCCAAACTGCGGAGGCTCGGCCAAAACCAAGAGTAGTCTCAAATAGTGGAATAAACCTCCAAGTACCCAAGGTTCTCCCCAAGGACTCACATCTGCAGTCCCATAATGAAAGGTCATAAGGCAACGAAGGTAGCGAGGGAGACTACTGACTCATGCCTGCAGTCAGTTATGGAAAGGCAGTCTCATGTAAAGGAAGTCAACCAGAGTGATTACCGACTCACGCCTGAAGTCAGTAATGCTAGAATCTACCAGAGCCCCAGGTCCACACCACATTGGTTCTCTGACTACAAGGAGGGCCACAAGGAGGGTAGTCAGCCAGAGCCACAGGTCAGCACCAGCTAGGATGGTTAGACAAGCCAAGGGTCAAGGTATGCAACGGGTTGTCAGCCAGAGCCACAGGTCTGCACCAGATTGGTTATCAGACTAGCCAAGGTCATACACGGAGTGGGTAGTCAGACAGAGTGACAGGTCAGCACCAGAATGGTTAGTCGGACAAGCCAGAGGTCATACATGGACCAGGTAGTCAGCCAGAGCCACAGGTCTGCACCAGGTTGGTTATCGGACAAGCCAGGATCATACATGGAATGGGTAGTCAGACAGAGCCACAGGTCAGCACCAGAACAGGTAGTCAGACAAACCAGGTCATACACAGAGCACTAAACACAATGAACTGCACTGGACACCAACAAAAGGGTGAGTGAGCCCAGTGTCCATACAGTTTATCAAGACTTGCCCCACGGAAAAGGGAGGAGCACTAAATTGGTGTGGCTCCTTTAAATGGGACGCACGTCCATGCCTTTGGACATGCGCCCGAACATAACGTCATCTGGCCAGCCCGCCGAACCCACAGTAGCTGCTGAAGACTTGAGAATGACAGAACGCGGCAGAGCCGACAGACAAGCAGAATGGGGCTGAGCCACATAGGGGAGAGATGCGGACAAGCCACCAGAGGTAAGGATTTAAATAGAGAGTGGACTGCAATATCCCCACAGAGACAGAAACATTTTGTTGTCTATACCCAGCAAACATAATCCATGGCATATATAAGAGTTGTATAAATTCAAATATGGATCCAAATTTTAACCAATAACAAAGTAGGAGGTAAATATGTATATATATGTGTCAATTTGTGACCACATAGAGAATCAAACATATGTGAATTTGAGCAGCTGTCAGAACTAGTGCTGAGGAATAGCCTAGCAAAAGTAATCTTAGAAGAGGAAAAACAGGTCCACAATTCAACCAGAAAGTTAGCTAAATAGAATATTAATACCCATCATCCTTAGAGGCAGCAATGCTGTCTCACCCAAACCCAGATAAAACAAATCATAAATTAGGCATATTGAATTTGAGTAAAATGTAAAAAAAAATCATGACTCTCTCCATCCCACTCTATCCTGCAAAATTGCAGGGCCACATGATCACAACAGGTCAGCTAGTTCATAGGACCATCTCCATCACATATAAATGGCAAAGATGTAGAGGCAAGGTTGCAGTTGACATTCATTCCAAATGTGATTACAGCACAAATTTCTAAGTCTAATTTAGCTTGCCCATCTTGTTGACTAGGAAGATAACTTCATTCTTTATTTGGCTAACTTTGGCTAGTGCAACTTAGTCTTGCTCCTGGGCACTTGCATCTTACACTTACCTGTTGCCTGGTTTAGCACTTGCAGTGCTACCTATGCTCTGGGCCTCCCAGTTGCCTTCGGTAAGATAGAGTTCAGCTTGTCTCGCTCCTTGCCTCAGTAGTGCACTGCTATCTCGCTGCATCTATCTAAGCACCTACTCTGCTGCCTCGAGTGGTGCTGCCAGTTACTTTATTGGTATCGGTGATCTATTCACGCTCTGGGCCTCCGCTTGGTATGCTCCTGTCTTATCATTCCTTCCTGTTGTGGTAGAGCTAAGTCTGGTTCTAAGACTCAGTACCATAGACCTACGGTGGTTCAGTGTCAGCTTCTGGGTAGTGGACTAGACAAGGTCGGTACGTCTATCTCCCGTCTGACTGAGGAAGTGTTCATTATTTCTACTAGTATTCTTATTATCTATTACTCAATAAACTGGTTTGAATTCACTTGTACTGTTTTGTGTGTTTCTTTACTGAGAGTCCGTGACACCTTTGTAGCAGGAAAATAATGGGAGGGACATGGAGTTTAATAGTAACCAACCTGTAATTCGCATCATAAGAATTTTTCTTTTTTCTCGCTCCCATCCAGACTTAAAGACACTCACCTCACTCTATCATTCAGAGATTGTGGATAAGTCAACAACTTATGACAGCAGAATTTAGCCTAATGAAGGGTTGAATAGTGTGGACCTCCATCCTGGGAATTGTGGCCGTATTAGATGACTAGGGTGATCTGCAGTAACCACTAGTCACTAAGTGGTGAGCTGATGAAGAAGGTGGTGGTGGTGGGGGTATGTGTGTGTTTGGGGGGTAGGGATTTGACAGAGTGTGTCTAGTAGAAGGCCCATCACAGAGTACATTCCCTGGCTGGAGTTTTGCGAGTTGTGCCATTAACATGTCAGGAGATCATGGCTAAATGATGGCCACAGTACATGTAAGAGTTCCAAGGGGTTTAAATAGGTAAACAGGTTAGTAAAGGGGGCAAGATCCAAACCAGGAAATTATAGTGTTTTTGGCTTCCATAGTGGGTAACAAATTAGAAGGGTTACTAACTGACAGACAATATTATTAGTAGGAGTCAGCATGGTTTTATGAAGAATAGATCACACTGGACTAATTTACTTACATTTTACGTAAGAGTAAGTAGTAATTTAGGCAAGGCAGTTGTTGTTGATGTAGTATACTTGGATTTAGCAAATGCCTTTGATACAGTGCCTCACAACAGGTTACTGTATAAATTAAGAGGCTTTGGTTTGGGCAGTTGCATTTGTACATGGATGCGAACTGGTTAAATGATAGATGGCAGAGATTTGTTGTAAATAAAACCTTTTCTACTTGGTTTAAAGTTAAAAGTAGGGTGCCACATGAATCAATCCTGGTCCCAAAGCTTTTTAACCCCTTAAGGACCGGTGCACGCATGCGCAGCTAGCACTTGAGGACCACGGCGTGCAGCCGCGCTGGGAGCCCTGAACTCCATGACATGCCAGGACCGCCACTGGTGCTTAAGTGCCGGCCAGCCATGATGGTCCTGCTACGGCAGTGGTCTTTAAGGGGTTAATTTCTTTATTAATGATCTAGAAGTGGGAATTGAAAGTAGCATCTCAATCTTTGCTGATGACACTAAGCTATGCAATGAAATAAATACAGAGCTGGATGTTTTTTCTCTGCAGAAGGATTTAGATAAACTAAGTGAATGGACAGAAAAGTGGCAGATGACGTTTAATGTAGATAAATGTAAGTTTATGCATTTGGGCTGTAGAAACAAACATGCTACATATACCCTAAATGGGAAACAACTTGGGGAATCCTTGTTAGAGAACAATTTAGGAGTACTGATAGAAGATAGACTTCACAGCAGTGTGCAGGGTCACTCAGCTGAAAATAGGGTACTAGCCTGCAAAAAAAAGAAGTGTAGATGCAAGGAATGCTAATATTATCCTACATCTATATAAATCATTGGTTAGGCCTCCTCTAGAATATGGAATACAATTTTGGGCACCGGTTCTTAAAAAAGACATTGTTGAACTGGAGCAGAGACATGGAACAAAACTGATAGAGATATAAAAAGAGACTAGCCAAAGTGAGTTTGTTTACATTAGAGATGTCTAAGGGGTGATACTATTACCATTTAAAAATACATTCATGGTCGACACAAAGACCTTGCCAATGAATTATTTATGCAAAGAGCTGAGCAAAGAATGAGAGGTCATCCATTAAGACTAGAGGAAAGGCATTTTTGACTAAAACAAAGGCAGGAATTATTTTACAGTAAGGGCGGTAAAGCTATGGCATTCTTTGCTTCGGGATTTTGTACTTGCAGATAATTTAACTGCTTTCAAAAAAGCAATGAATGCCTATCTAGAACAGAACAATATTGAAAATTATGACCGATGGCTTCAATGCAGATAAGTTGTTGATCCAGAGGACTATCTGATTGCCATTTGGAGTCAGGAAGGATATTTTTTAACCAACATTTGTCTAAATTGCTAATGGCTTCAGTTTGTTTTTTTTTATTTGCCTTCCTCTGGACCATCAAGTGTTTTTGGCATGAGCTGGACTTGATGGATGCATATCTTTTTTCACCCACAGCAACTATGTTACTATGTTACTGTGTTAAACTGTAACTTCCAATATTTCCACCACAATTGTGGGTTTTTTTTTAATTCATGGTTATCAAGGTAAACACTGAAAGTTCTTCTGATATTGCAGGTGGTATGTGTTCTGCAATACAGAATGCTTATGTTTCAAGGCTGAGGAGAGAGGGGAAGGTTGTGCATGTACACCTTGGGGAGATGCACTAAGGTATGATAAATAAGAGATATAGAGGAGATGACTTCTCCAGTAATAAGACTTCTCCAGTTCCTATGCTATTCTATGGAGCCAAAGCACTAAGCAGCATAGATCTTAGTGCATAGGCTCTACAGAATAACATACGAACTGGAGAAGTGATCACTGGAGAAGTCATCTCCACTTTATGTCCTGTTTATCACACCTTAGTGCAGAAACTCACTTATGTTTTTATATCATCATAATATTAACACTTTTGCAAGTGACAAATGTACATTGAAATCAGAGCAAATAAATCATGATAATCAAAGGATTCCTGAAATTAAGTACACAGACATAGGTTATCATATCTCGGCTAAATCAATTAGTATATTTTTTGGTGAAAAACAAGTCATTTGGACATTTGTTTATTTTATTATTGATTTCAATTGAATGTCTCATCATTATGTGAATGATATTGTGAGCTGGTTCACAAAATGCATAGTGACCTGTTTACTCACCTTTATTATGGAACATCAAGTGAAGGTCATTCCAAAGTAGTCATGGCATATCTTTGCATCAAAGCTCAGTGAGCAGTCATCCCTTGAAATAACTATCTATGGAAAGCATTTGCTCAATGCTAGCAAATACTACACTGCACTGAATAATAGAAATGTTTCAGTGTCAAACTAGGACAGACACTATTTGGCCCTGTCTTCATCATAACCACACACTCAAAAATATGAGTGAGCAAGATTAAATCTGAGGATGTTGTACAAGGGAGAACTGGAGAAATTCAGGGCAAGTCAATAGCATCATAGAGGATCAGCGAACAATTCTATTGGTATAAATTAAACCCTTGAAGGGTACAGAGGTTTCCAATGCATTGCAAAGCAATGAACTGAAGGTTTCTCTAGCATTAAAAGAGTTAAAAGACCCATTTATATCAATTTTGAGAAATGTTTTGTGTCCCCTATGCAACAGTTGGCTTTAACCCAGTACCTTTTAGTACAGCAGTATCCCCATCGTTGATTGTACTACAGCAGGGATGGGTGAAACTTTTCATCTCTAAAGATAAACATGAAAAATGCAGGTTTTTTTTTACAGTTTTCATTGCTTTGAAATCAATGATAATAATAATAATGTAAATCTCATTCACATGGGGAGTTCCTCACACATTCCTTCTGTGTTAACGTGTCAATATAAAAGAGGTGTTAGTTTACCACATGTTGTGTGGGAGTTAGGTGGGAGAGTGAAATCAGCTGAATTTTTGATGCTAGTTAGTATGTATCCAGACAGGCAGAGAGAGAGAGAGAGAGAGTACAGGTTTATTGGCGGTAGGCAGTTGTTCTCTGGACAAGTGAGGTGTGGGGAGAATGGGTGTGAATAGAGAAAGGAGAGTTAAAAGTAAATACATTGGGGGGCGTGGTCGGAAGCTGGAGCGGGTAGACGCATCACTACATGGCTCCGTGACTGAGGGGACAATCTCAACCAATCAACCCTTTGGGGGCATAGTGATTTATAAACAAACGGCACTATAGCATTCCCCTTGGTGAGAGGCACTGAATGGTACCGATATTGCATGGTTTCGGATCTCCCTTGCATCGGTTGCCTGTACACTACCGGAGACAGGCCTGCTGGGCCATGGCTGTGGCCTTGCGGCTTGACGGAGCTGCATTACACTCTACAGGGGAGGCTCTAGGACGCGGCTGTGCCTGCTCCCACTGGCAGGCTCTGGTTCTGCCCGTCTTGAAGTATCTCTATTGTCGGTTGGACTGACCTCAGGGGGCCTGCAGTGATCAGCATAGGCCGTTGCTGGTGATCTGTAGTGATGAGCGAGCACCCCAATGCTCGGGTGTTCGGGTGCTCTGACCGAGCACCCCCGGAGGCTCAAGTGCTCGGCCGAGCACCCGAGCACCATTGAAGTCAATGGGAGGACTCGAGCATTACACCAGGCACCCCCTGCTCTGATGAGGGGAGGGTGCCTGGTCCATAGGAAAAGGGCAGAAAATGATGGAAACACCACAGAAATGGTTCAGGGACAGCATAGGGAGGATGTCTGGATGCATCTTGGACTCCAACATCGCTGCTGGGAACGATCTTTCGCCCGTAGTACGCCATTTTTACAGACTGACCGTAAAACACACAAAAAGGAAGATAAAAACGACTTTATGCGAAAAATTGTTACCAAACAGTATTTGCTGTATATTTACTTGTATATCATCTGCAAATTCTCCCAAAAATTTCCTTGATTTTTCTGAACTGAGGCCATGATTAAGAGGGAAACGTGCTCAGAGGCAAATTCTCCCAAAAATTTCCTTGATTTTTCTGAACTGAGGCCATGATTAAGAGGGAAACGTGCGCAGAGGCAAATTCTCCCAAAAATTTCCTTGATTTTTCTGAACTGAGGCCATGATTAAGAGGGAAACGTGCGCAGAGGCAAATTCTCCCAAAAATTTCCTTGATTTTTCTGAACTGAGGCCATGATTAAGAGGGAAACGTGCGCAAAGGCAAATTCTCCCAAAAATTTCCTCGATTTTTCTGAACTGGGGCCATGATTAAGAGGGAAATGTGCGCTGAGCCGACCATCCAAAACATTATGGGTGAGGGTCTGCTGCGGAGCTGACCATCCTAAACATTATATGCGAAGGCCCGCTAGTGAGCTGACGCTATAAAACATTATATGAGAGGGCCCGCTAGAGAGCTGACCCAATAAAACATTATATGAGAAGGCCCGCTGGTGAGCTGGCCCTATATAAAAATTATATCACAGGGCCCGCTGGTGAGCTGGCCCTATATAAAAATTATATCACCGGGTATATGGAAGAGGAGGAGGAGGATGAGAAGATTAAGAGTCAACCATATACCCGTTTTTTGGGTGGAAGGGGTGAATGGGAATACAGAGTATTCCCATCATTGTAAATAACATATCTAAAGTGACTTTATGTTCCCCCGGGGCTTTCCTCCAGTGGAGTGGAGAAGTCAGGGGAAATCCAGGCCTTGTTCATTTTTATAAGTGTCAACCTATCAGCATTGTCGGTGGAAAGGCGGATACGCTTATCTGTTATGATGCCACCAGCAGCACTAAATACCCGCTCAGACAGAATGCTGGCGGCAGGGCAGGCCAGCACCTCCAAGGCGTAGAGTGCCAATTCATACCACGTGTCCAGCTTGGACACCCAGTAGTTGTAAGGCACAGAGGGATCATTGAGGACGCTGACACGGTCTGCTACGTACTCCTTCACCATCTTCCAAAACTTTTCCCTCCTTGTGACACTAGGCTGCGCATCAGGGTGAGGGTGCTGGCGGGGTGTCATGAAGGTGTCCCACGTCTTGGAGAGTGTTGCCCTGCCTTTGTCGGAACTGCTGTGTGCTCCCCTTTTCTCCCCTTCTCGGTTGGCCAAGGTAGCACGTACTCTGCCGCCAGCGTTGTCAGATGGAAAATTTTGGAGCAATTTTTCAACAAGAACCTTCTGGTATTGCACCATTTTGCTTGTCCTCTCCACCGGAGGAATGAGAGATGAGAAATTCTCTTTGTAGCGGGGGTCCAGAAGGGTGAACACCCAGTAATCCGTGTTGTCTAAAATGCGTATAACGCGTGGGTCACGGGAAAGGCAGCCTAACATAAAGTCAGCCATGTGTGCCAGAGTACCAACAGGCAAGATTTCGCTGTCCTCACCAGGAGGATGAGTCTCAATCTCCTCATCCTCTTCCTCCTCTTCTGCCCACCCACGCTGAAGAGATGGAACTAAAGTTCCATGGCTACCCTCTGTAGCGGAGGCAACCGTGTCTTCCTCCTCCTCCTCCTCCTCCTCCGCCTCCTCCAATTGTCGCTGAGAAGACGAAGTGAGGGTGCTCTGGCTATCACCTTGTGTAAGCTCTTCCTCCCGCATTTCCACCTCTTCCACATGCAAAGCGTCGGTTTTAATTGTGAGCAGCGAGCGTTTCAGTAGACACAGAAGTGGGATGGTTACACTGATAATAGCGTTATCGCCGCTCACCATCTGTGTCGATTCCTCAAAATTGCGTAAAACCTCACAGAGGTCTGACATCCATTCCCACTCCTCACTTCTGATTAGAGGAAGTTGAACGGAGAGGCGACGACCGTGTAACAGCTGGTACTCCACTACTGCCCTCTGCTGCTCACAAAGCCGGGCCAACATGTGGAAGGTGGAGTTCCAGCGCGTGCTCACGTCACACAGCAGCCGGTGAGCTGGCAATTGTAAGCGCTGCTGCAGCTTCAACAGGCCGGCTGAAGCTGTAGATGACTTACGGAAATGTGCACACACGCGGCGCACCTTGGTCAAGAGATCATGCAAATTGGGGTAGGTTTTTAGAAATCGCTGAACCACTAAATTAAATACATGCGCTAGGCATGGTACGTGTGTGAGCTTGCCGAGCTCCAAAGCCGCCACCAAGTTACGCCCATTATCACACACAACCATGCCTGGTTGCAGGTTGAGTGGCGAGAGCCACTGCTCGGTCTGGTGACTAATCCCCTGCAACAGCTCTGAGGCCGTGTGCTGTTTGTCCCCCAAGGCAGATCAGCTTCAGCACGGCCTGTTGACGCTTCCCCACTGCAGTGCTACACTGCTTCCAGCTACCGGCTGATGGGTGAGTGGCGCTGCGCGCAGAGAATTCGGAGGTGGAAACGGAGGAGGAGGAGCCAATAACGTAGGTGTTGGCGGAAACCCTGATGGAGGTAGGGCCCGCAATCCTCGGCGTGGGTAGCACCTGTGCCATCCCAGGGTCCGAGTCGCTCCCAGCCTCCACGACATTCACCCAGTGTGCCGTCAGGGAAATGTAGCGTCCCTGGCCACAAGCACTTGTCCATGTGTCAGTCGTTAAGTGGACCTTCCCAGTAACTGCGTTGGTCAGGGCACGGGTGATGTTACGGGACATATGGTGGTGTAAGGCGGGGACGGCACACCGGGAAAAGTAGTGGCGGCTGGGGACCGCGTACCGAGGGACAGCTGCTGCCATCAGGCTGCGGAAGGACTCAGTCTCCACAAGCCTAAATGGCAGCATTTCGATGGCCAGTAATTTGGAAAGGTGTGAGGTTAGTGCTATGGCCTGTGGGTGGGTGGCTGGGTATTTTCGCTTGCGCTCAAATGCCTGGGGTAACGACATCTGAACGCTGTGCTGGGACAGGGAAGTGGATGTGGTCGCTGATGGTGCTTCAGATGGTACAGGTGCAGGGCGGGAGGTATGCGGGCCTGCGCCTTCGACAGGCGATTGGCCGGCACCGAAAACAGGGGAAGAGGAGGCAGTGGTGTGGCCTGCAGACACAGATGGGCGATCCAGGCGTTCCTCCCACTTATTACGGTGCTTGGATGCCATGTGTCGGATCATGCTGGTGGTGGTGAGGTTTCTAGTGTTCATGCCTCGGCTCATTCTGGTGTGGCACAGGTTGCAAACTACAATTCTTTTGTCGTCCGCACTTTCCTTAAAAAAACGCCATACCGCGGAACACCTACCCCTTGGCAAGGGAGATTTACGCAAGGGGGTGCTCCGTGGAACATTTGCGGGCCGGTTTGGTGCGGTCCGCCTTTTTTTCTGTAGCCACACCACTGCCTCTTCCAGCCTGTTGCGGTGCTGCAGATGGCTCACCCTCAGGACTGCTGTCATCGCTCGGCTCTACAACTTCCCAGGTGGGGTCAGTCACCTCATCGTGCACCAAGTCCTCCTCTACTTCCTCACTCTGATCATCCTCCTCATGTCTTGATCCCACCACATACTCAGTCATTGACAACTGTATATCATCCTCCTCATCAAGGTCTTGAGACAGTAATAGTGGTTGATTTAATGGCAACTGTGTCTCATCATCATCATCATCCACTTCCTTTGACCTTAAATGCCGTTCACCTCTGTCATCTTCTTGTGAGTGGGTACCCTCTAGAGGTTGTGAATCAGGGCACAATATGTCATGTTCCTCTGCAAGCGTGCTTGGAGAGAGGTTCAAATTAAGGATTGGTGATGAGACGAGCTCCTCACTATATCCCAGTGTGGGATCACTTCTTTGACCAGATCCTCTATGGTGGGAGGAAGGATGATCAGAGTGAGGATTATGTTGACCAGACTCTTGGCTACTGAGAGTGGACTTGGTGGAAGACAGGGTGGTGCTTAACCGACTGGAAGCAGTATCAGCTGACATCCAACCGACCACCTGTTCGCAGTGGTCGGACCTCGAGAGTGATGTCCTGCGACGCCCTGTAAAATGAGACATGAAGCTAGGTATGGTGGATGTCTTTCTGTCTTGTGCTCTGGCACCAGGCGCAGTTTCTACGCGTCCTGACCCGCGCCCTGAACTATAAGGATCACGTCCACTTCCCCGTCCCTTTTTACCCGCCTTCTTCATATTACACGGGATATGTGCTGCAAATCTGCAACTTTGCACAGTAAACAGAATGTGCTTCTTAACTGCGGCTACGCACAGTGAATGGAATATGTGACTTTGATATTTTACAGTTTGAAGACTTAACAGAATGTTTTCCTATTCTGAAACTTTGCACAGTAAACAGAATTTGCTTCTTAACTGCGGCTACGCACAGTGAATGGAATATGTGACTTTCATATTTTACAGTTTGAAGACTTAACAGAATGTTTTCCTATTCTGAAACTTTGCACAGTAAACAGAATTTGCTTCTTAACTGCGGCTACGCACAGTGAATGGAATATGTGACTTTGATATTTTACAGTTTGAAGACTTAACAGAATGTTTTCCTATTCTGAAACTTTGCACAGTAAACAGAATTTGCTTCTTAACTGCGGCGACGCACAGTGAATGGAATATGTGACTTTGATATTTTACAGTTTGAAGACTTAACAGAATGTTTTCCTATTCTGAAACTTTGCACAGTAAACAGAATTTGCTTCTTAACTGCGGCTACGCTCAGTGAATGGAATATGTGACTTTGATATTTTACAGTTTGAAGACTTAACAGAATGTTTTCCTATTCTGAAACTTTGCACAGTAAACAGAATTTGCTTCTTAACTGCGGCGACGCACAGTGAATGAAATATGTGACTTTGATATTTTACAGTTTGAAGACTTAACAGAATGTTTTCCTATTCTGAAACTTTGCACAGTAAACAGAATTTGCTTCTTAACTGCGGCGACGCACAGTGAATGGAATATGTGACTTTGATATTTTACAGTTTGAAGACTTAACAGAATGTTTTCCTATTCTGAAACTTTGCACAGTAAACAGAATTTGCTTCTTAACTGCGGCTACGCACAGTGAATGGAATATGTGACTTTCATATTTTACAGTTTGAAGACTTAACAGAATGTTTTCCTATTCTGAAACTTTGCACAGTAAACAGAATTTGCTTCTTAACTGCGGCTACGCTCAGTGAATGGAATATGTGACTTTGATATTTTACAGTTTGAACACTTAACAGAATGTTTTCCTATTCTGAAACTTTGCACAGTAAACAGAATTTGCTTCTTAACTGCGGCGACGCACAGTGAATGAAATATGTGACTTTGATATTTTACAGTTTGAAGACTTAACAGAATGTTTTCCTATTCTGAAACTTTGCACAGTAAACAGAATTTGCTTCTTAACTGCGGCTACGCACAGTGAATGGAATATGTGACTTTGATATTTTACAGTTTGAAGACTTAACAGAATGTTTTCCTATTCTGAAACTTTGCACAGTAAACAGAATTTGCTTCTTAACTGCGGCTACGCACAGTGAATGGAATATGTGACTTTGATATTTTACAGTTTGAAGACTTAACAGAATGTTTTCCTATTCTGAAACTTTGCACAGTAAACAGAATTTGCTTCTTAACTGCGGCGACGCACAGTGAATGGAATATGTGACTTTGATATTTTACAGTTTGAAGACTTAACAGAATGTTTTCCTATTCTGAAACTTTGCACAGTAAACAGAATTTGCTTCTTAACTGCGGCGACGCACAGTGAATGGAATATGTGACTTTGATATTTTACAGTTTGAAGACTTAACAGAATGTTTTCCTATTCTGAAACTTTGCACAGTAAACAGAATTTGCTTCTTAACTGCGGCTACGCACAGTGAATGGAATATGTGACTTTGATATTTTACAGTTTGAAGACTTAACAGAATGTTTTCCTATTCTGAAACTTTGCACAGTAAACAGAATTTGCTTCTTAACTGCGGCGACGCACAGTGAATGAAATATGTGACTTTGATATTTTACAGTTTGAAGACTTAACAGAATGTTTTCCTATTCTGAAACTTTGCACAGTAAACAGAATTTGCTTCTTAACTGCGGCTACGCACAGTGAATGGAATATGTGACTTTGATATTTTACAGTTTGAAGACTTAACAGAATGTTTTCCTGTTCTGAAACTTTGCACAGTAAACAGAATTTGCTTCTTAACTGCGGCTACGCACAGTGAATGGAATATGTGACTTTGATATTTTACAGTTTGAAGACTTAACAGAATGTTTTCCTATTCTGAAACTTTGCACAGTAAACAGAATTTGCTTCTTAACTGCGGCGACGCACAGTGAATGGAATATGTGACTTTAATATTTTACAGTTTGAAGACTTAACAGAATGTTTTCCTTTTCTGAAACTTTGCACAGTAAACAGAATGTGCTTCTTAACTGCGACGACGCACAGTGAATGGAATATGTGACTTTGATATTTTACAGTTTGAAGACTTAACAGAATGTTTTCCTATTCTGAAACTTTGCACAGTAAACAGAATTTGCTTCTTAACTGCGGCTACGCACAGTGAATGGAATATGTGACTTTGATATTTTACAGTTTGAAGACTTAACAGAATGTTTTCCTATTCTGAAACTTTGCACAGTAAACAGAATTTGCTTCTTAACTGCGGCGACGCACAGTGAATGGAATATGTGACTTTGATATTTTACAGTTTGAAGACTTAACAGAATGTTTTCCTATTCTAAAACTTTGCACAGTAAACAGAATTTGCTTCTTAACTGCGGCGACGCACAGTGAATGGAATATGTGACTTTGATATTTTACAGTTTGAAGACTTAACAGAATGTTTTCCTATTCTGAAACTTTGCACAGTAAACAGAATTTGCTTCTTAACTGCGGCGACGCACAGTGAATGGAATATGTGACTTTGATATTTTACAGTTTGAAGACTTAACAGAATGTTTTCCTATTCTGAAACTTTGCACAGTAAACAGAATTTGCTTCTTAACTGCGGCTACGCACAGTGAATGGAATATGTGACTTTGATATTTTACAGTTTGAAGACTTAACAGAATGTTTTCCTATTCTGAAACTTTGCACAGTAAACAGAATGTGCTGCTAATCTGCAACTTTGCACACTAAACAGAATGTGCTCTAATCTGCAACTTTGCACACTAAAAAGAATGTGCTGCTAATCTGCAACTTTGCACACTGAACAGAATGTGCTCTAATCTGCAACTTTGCACACTAAACAGAATGTGCTCTAATCTGCAACTTTGCACACTAAACAGAATATATGAATTTTTTTTTTTTTTCTCTCTGCCCCCCCACACAAAATAAACTGCTGCCCCCACACACAGTAGTCTTAAAAAGGACTTTTGGGTCTTTTTTTTTTCACAATTGCTTTTCTTCTCCCTACACTGACTTTCCCTTCCTATCCTCATCTCTCCCTGGCTAAGACTGAGCCGAACTCGCTGGTCAGGTGCTATACAGCACCCGATCACGGGTTCTGGCCAGCCAATCAGTGTAATGCCAGCAGCCAACATGGCTGCTGGCATTACACTGATGTCAGAGCCTCCCTGCACGTTTATTGGCTGCGCAGCAGCCGCGAAACGTGCGGGGAGGAGACCCGAACATGGCGGGCGAGCACATGCGGTACTCGTACGAGTACCGCCATGTGCCGAGCAGAGCGATGCTCGAGCCGAACCGAGCTTCTGCCGAGCATGCTCGCTCAACACTAGTGATCTGCTGTGGGGACGAGTTGTGGCTGTGTTGAAGTAATCCCTGCCTAGAGTTAACGGTGACGGGGGATGCGCATGGTATTACTGGTTACCCACGCTTCTTTGCTGACATCAGTAGACACAGTGAGTTACCCGACCTTGAGGAGTCAAGGCTGGGAGTGCTGCTACTGCCTCCCCCGTTCATAGAGCGCCATCCTATTTGTTATTTCACATGTCCCTGTTCCCCTTCCTCCAGGCATACTGGCTGCTGATCCTATATAAATCCTTTTGGAGAATTTGGAGCTGTTCCTGCCCTGTTGCTGGGACTCTGGGGTGCACCTCAGCTACTATCTTCATTCATTTTTGGGAACACCTATATATTGGCAGTACTGGATGTGACAAGTGGATAATCTGGGCTGCACTGGCCATTATCAAATTAAAACCCTGTTTACAGAGACCTTTTACTTCTACCTGGCTCTCCCCTGTATCCCCCCTATTAGAGCACCTTCCTTTTTTTATTTTTATAATCCCAGTACCCCTTCCCTCCCCTTAGGAAAATAATATATTCTGACCTGGAACCCCATCTTTTTTCTACCTACCCAGTGATACCTGTCTATTCTCTGCTGTCTCATTAATGGGGCCCCTGTTCTCTTGGTGCAGCTCAGATCATACTGTCCCTTGGACCTTGCAAATGGAATCCATGCTTGTCGCTGGGCCTACTGCTATTACTCTCAGTTTATGAGTATCTGCCTAATATGTACAGATCACCTTGTGCATCTTAACCCATGTTTGTTTTACTACTCTTTTTTGGAACCCCTTCTACCCCGTGTATAATTGAAACCTTTCAGTTTCCTGGTTATGTATCCTGCTTCTCTGACCATTCTAAGGGTGTGAGGACTGTAGCTGTCATTGCATCATACTACTTGGAGTTTGCCTGTGACCCAGTTTGTCCTCTCTCCTCTATATGTAACCCCTTCTCTCCCATGTAAAATTCAAGCGATTTACCATCTGCTTCCTGCTTCACCGCTGTGCTATTATCCCTGTGGGATTTGGTTGCGTCACTGCAGTTCTCTTCTCCTGGAGTCAACCATCCTGGATGTGAAAAGTGGAGACATCACTCAACTAAGCTTACTGCTGTTGTCTCTATCCTGCAAACCCTTGCTCATAATACAAGAGCCACTATTGAATGCTTTAACCCTGTCTGTCTCCTTACCCTGTTTATGTCACCCCTTCTGCCCCATGTATAACAGAGATCACTTGGCGCTCTGGTTTTGCTTATACTCACCCTAATCTTGATATCATGGTACTGGACACTATGGTTCCTGTGATATAACTCTCTTCAGATGTCCCGGGGTGTCTGATCTCTCGCTGCATGGCCTTGATCTACTATGATATTCTTCATTGTGTTGTTCCTCACTTGCTCTTTGATATGATGGGCAAAAAGTCTAAATCAGGTGAAATCAAGAACAGGCTTAGTCAATTCACCAGGAGGCAGATGGAGGAGGGCAAAGTTCAAGCTATCATGGAACAATCTTCTGCTCCGTCCTCACCCTCACACTCAACTGATACTGGCAAGACGTCTGATTCACACTTTGCAGAATTGATGGAGGCCATCTCTAATTGTCAAAATGTCCTGACCACAAAGATTGGTTCAGTGCAGATGGAATTGAATTTGCTGCGAGCAGACCAACAAAATATGAGAGAAAAGGTGTTGGACATCCAAAGACGGGTTTCTACTATAGAGGTGTCTCTATCCCCTATCAGTGAATCGCTTGAAACTCTGAAGCAACAGGTCAGGGTGTTACAGAAAAAAGCTGATGATCTTGAAAATAGATCACGCCGTTGCAATATTAGCATTGTTGGATTGCTGGAGAATAGTGAGGATCGTAATCCTGATCAATTCCTGGAGAATTGGGTGAAAGAAAAGTTGGGGGAGGAGGGCCTCTCGGGCTCTTTTGTGGTGGAAAGGGCGCATAGAATCCCTTTGGTGCAACCACCCCCTGGCGGATCCCTGAACCCTAATCGCCATACTCCTCAATTACAGAGACAGGGATGCAATACTGAGAATGGCTCACCTCAACAGTCCTATTATGTGTGGCAATGCTCGCATTTCTATCTACCCTGATTTCTCAATGGAGGTTTAGCGCCAAAGAATGAAGTTTCAGGAGGTGAAATGCAAATTACGTGAGAAGGAGATCAAATACGCCATGCTATACCCAGCTAAGCTACGTGTGACCCATACTGGAAGTACATCCTTCTTCACATCCGAGGTTGAGGCTATGAACTGGCTCGAGACTTTGTAGATGGGAGTGATGTCTATGGTTGGCGGTTGACGCTTCATGTTGCTGACTGTACATGATAATACTGCATAAACTCTCGAGTAATATACCTTAAGGTTAAGAGGGGTGGGCGGTATATGAGGGCTATTATATTGGTGTAATAATTGAGTTGTTTTGATACATGATCGCCAATATTTGTGGGGATGTGCTGTGACATGTGTACCCTCTCGGATTGGTATACATCTCACGGATATATATGTGTATTTAAATAAGTTATAGTCACTCTAATTTGGGGATTTGTAATGATGAGTTTCGGGATGCGATATGTGGGCCCACTTGAAACCATACCTGTTCAAATATGGGGGGGCAGCTTCTGATTTATGGATGCACAGCTATGGTACTTAACCATGTCAGTCTCCGGACTTGTAGTGTGATTACAAATAAATTTATGAGATAATGTGATACATCCCCCTGTGCCTTATGATGCGCGGGGATCCTCAGGGGTTGTACGTTGCCCCCAAATTGCACCTGGACAATCTTAATGGTGTCATATGTTCAGTTGCCATTCGTATAAGTGCCTTATGTATAAGTACTTTAATAATTAATATACCACATGATTGGTAGGCTGTCTACCTTATGATTGGTGGCGGCAGTGGACTTGCTTGTCTTGTTCTCACCTCTACTAGTTAAATTTGACACTGTTTTTGCTTATGCTAGATGTGGGCTCTCTCTCTTACTTGACATTGCAGCTTCAGCTCTCGATGGTTATGTGCTATGGGTGCTTGGGCTGGTTGTGTTGCTGGGTCGCCTAGTGGTGCCCAATGGTGCCGGGCGACGTGGCAACGTGGCTGGTGTGAGCTGCCATGGACACTCTTGGGACCATCTTAATGTTTTGTAACTGTTATGCTTTTCATTTGTTTAGGTTGTGAGGTTTACTATGTGGGAGGCATCCCGGGTCCGGCTTGGGATTTCCCTAGGGGTAATTGTTCGGGTATGGGTCCTCTTCCGGTTGGGGTTGGATGGGGAGGGGGGTTCAGTTTTCTTTATGGGACTGGGAGTTAGAATGGGAGATTTCATAATGGGTTCTGCCCTTACTTTCTGGGAGATGGGCGTGCATCTCGCATCTACTCTAACGGCTATGGCTAATAAAGTGATTACTATTATCTCCTGGAATGTCAGGGGACTCAATGACAGCATAAAGCGATCCTTGATCTTAAATCATTCCAGGAGATATAAGTCAGATATTTTGCTTCTCCAGGAGACTCACTTACATGGTGGAAAAATATTAGTACTTAAGAAGTCATGGGTGGGGTGACATTATCATGCTACTGTTACGGTTTTCTGACACTCAGACCAGGGTATAAAGTAAAAACACAGTTTATTGAATCAAGGAGTAATACAATGCCCCTAGGGGCCAGCACAGGAATAACAGTAATAGCAAACACGGACAAAGTGAATGCAATACAGCAAAAGAATAATGGGCAATGAATAGAATGGGGAATAACCCCTAAAGGGTTAACAAGTGCAAGAGGAGTAACACAGTTCAGTTTGGCCAACGCCCAGGATATGTAGCAGTCTCTGGAACACAGTTCTTGAGTAATAAAGCTGGAGCAAAGTGTCTGCACTGAATTCACTCTCAAATAGGATAGGAAGGCACAAAGTGCCAGAGCTGAGTAGATACCACCGCCGTGGGCTATTGAGAAGTGCTATTGCCAAGCTGAAGTACAAGAACCAGAATCGCCCTTCCTGGGAATCGAAGTTAACCCTGCGTGCGCCCAACGGATAATGCCCTGACACCCCTGCACAAGCCTTAAGAGCCGAAGCACTGGACAGTGCAAATGGATAGCGTACCCTCTGAACGTATGTTAGGCCGGAGCCAGGACACCCTTCCGGTGCCGTATGTAACTCTCCCAGCAAGAGCGAATGGATACCAGTGCCAACTGGCGCGGTCACGGTGCACACCGAACACCGGACAGGCAATGCTCTGCAGAAGGTAGTGAAGTGTATCAGAGGTACTAGAGTAGCGGCTCTAACGGATAACCGTATGCTTGCCAAGATCACGGAGGCACAAGACCGGAGACTACAAGGCACTGCAGGAGTTAACAGGTTCTGTACAGAGAGACAGCAGGACCCAACGGATGGCAAGGCAACCTCAAACTCAGCTAGAGCAGTGAGAGGCACAGTGAGTCACCAAGTGATCAGAATGTCGCGGAAGCGACCGGAGTGATGCAGGAACACCGGAACAGCAGCCTGGAACTGGTCGATAACCGGAACCGGAGCACAGCAGGAACAACAGCCGAAGAACAGGATCAATCACGGAGCAGGGTCGTCTACCAGAGCCGGGTCATACACGGAGCCGGATCATCAGCCAGAGCCGGGTCAATCACGGAGCAGAGTCGTCAACCAGAGCCGGGTCATACATGGAGCAGGATCATCAGCCAGAGCCGGGTCAATCACGGAGCAGAGTCGTCAACCAGAGCCGGGTCATACACGGAGCAGGATCATCAGCCAGAACAGGGTCAATCACGGAGCAGAGTCATCAACCAGAGCCGGGTCATACACGGAGCAGGATCAGCAGAAGAGTCAGACAAGTCGGATCGGTACACAGGAGAACTGGAACACAGCAACAAGGCGCAGATACTGGAACACCACAAAAGGGCAAATCACAAGTGCCCAAGCTCCAGTGTATAAAGGCACATCCTGGGCGGGCCAATCAGCATCCTCCAATGCACAGGTGATTCAGTTAAGATTGACAGCATAGCACGGGAACCGTGATAGCTACCTTCTCAACTCATGCGTGAGGGGTCTCTATCTTGGCTAATAAGTCCTTACAATACGAGTTACTAGATTTGAAGTCTGACCCACTGGGTCAGTATATCTTTTTGGACTGCTTGATTTCTGACATCCCGGTTATTTTAATGAATATTTACATTCCTCCACCTTTTGTGTCTGAGGTTCTACAGGAGGCTCTCTTATATGTATCTGCAAAGCCTGGTCGCAGTCTTGTTGTTATGGGAGACTTCAACATGTACACCGACATTGCTTTAGATAAGATGGGTACCAGGTCAGGTGATTTTTTGGCCTCTAGACTCAAATTCCTAAGTTTTATAGAAGACATAAGCCTTACTGACGCATGGCAAACTCTTCATCCTAACATTAAGGAGTACTCGTGTCATTCTGCCACTCACAAATCGTTGTCTAGGATTGATCATGCGTTTGTGTCCAATCATGTCTGGCATAGGGTTGATGATTGTTCTTATCTGCCTAGAGTAGCTTCGGATCATTCTCCAATGAGCTTACGCCTCCGTGTGGGTAGGGATTTTTCAACTCCTAGTTGGCGACTTCAGCCATATTGGCTATCTATTGATCATATTGCTGTGGACCACGGGGCCGCACTGGCAGATTATTTTTGTTATAACGAGGGCTATGCGTTGCAGGGAGTGGTTTGGGATGCAGCGAAGGCTGTGGAGTGAGGTTCGCTTAGCTCACTGATTGCTACACACAAAAAACGTACAAGAGATAAAATCAATCAATTGGAGAAAGAGGCTAGCGATGCAGAAAGACTACACATTGATAAAGGTGACACCATCTCATATGACTCCTTCCTACTTGCCTCCTCTGTATATAACGCCGCATTAATGGAGCAGAAAATAACTTTTATGATGTTCCAGAAACATTTGAAAATGGGGATAGAGCAGGGAAACTTATGTCCCATTTGGTGGGAGCCAGAGAGGGCAGATGCAGTATAACGACTATATATAATAGAGCTGGGGTTCTTATACATGATGAAATGGGCATCAATGATGTGTCTGCAGACTTTTATTCTACTCTCTATAAAACACAAACCAACTCTACCCCTCGGCAGGTAGAGGAATATTTGGCAGGAAACTCTCTCCCGCCCTTATCAGTTTACCAGCGACGGATGCTTGATTCTCCCATCCTGCTGGGTAAGGTTATGGCGGCCATTGCCTCTCTCCCCATGGGTAGATCCCCTGGGGGAGATGGGCTGCCGGGTGAATGGTACAAGAGATATGCTGATACATTAGCTCTGCACATGCTCAACACTTTTTATGAAGCTTTGGAAGTAGGCAAGCTTCCGTTGTCTTTTACTGAAGCAACCATAGTAGTAATCCCTAAACCGGGCAAAGACCTGACTAGGTGTGATTCATATCAACCTATTTCTTTGCTTTCATAGGATGCGAAAGTTTTGGCCAAGGTGTTGGCAACTAGACTTAACGCAGTGAGCTCAGATTTTATTCACTCGGATCAGGCAGGATTTATACCTGGGAAATCAACGTTTCATAATCTAAGGAGACTATTTTCCCATCTACACACCAAACATGACAACGTAGGTCATAGGGTGGTGGTCTCCTGGATGCGTCCAAGGCATTCGACTCTGTGGAGTGGGATTATCTCTGGTGTACACTACGCAGGTTTGGATTTGGACCGACTTTCCTGAAATGGGTACAATTTCTGTATACAAACCCATCTGCTACGGTCTTGACTGGGTCAGTTTGATCGGGGTCTTTCGCACTTGAGAGGGGCATGCGACAGGGATGTCCCTTGTCCCCGGGTTTGTTCGCATTGGCCATTGAGCCGCTGGCCAGGCTGATCTGTAGCGACCCAATGGTGGAGGAATTTGCGATGGGAAGTAGAGAGGAGAAACTGGTGTTATATGTGGACGATATACTACTGTTTTTGGGTGAGGTTTCCAGATCTCTTCCACGAGTTTTAGATTTGGTAATTACTCAGGATTATTAATAAATTGGGCTAAATCCACTATTCTCCCTGTAGATCTGATTATGCATGGGGGCCCCGTACTGTCTGCTCATTTAAAATGCGAAAGCTCGGTGAAGAATCCGGGACTTATAGTGACTGCCTCCACGGACAATTATATGAGAGATAATTTGGAGCTGCTATTTAATCAACTTCGGTGTAAAACAACATCGTGACTTACACTACCCCTGAATGTTATTGGTCGCTCTAATCTGATTAAAATGGTGTTTCTTACGTGATTTTTGTATATTTTCAAGGTTCTCCCGTACCTATCCCTAAGCAGTACTTTACCATAATTGACAAGATCGTTAGGAACTTTCTCTGGTCAGACGGCCCATCTAGGATTAAGTTATCTACTCTCAAGCGTTTGGTGAGTGAGGGTGGAATAGCCCTCCCTGACTTCTATAATTACTACCTGGCTGCACAGGGACAATATGCACTCGCATATGTTCTGCCGGATACCCTACACACCTTTCACAGAATTGATGAATCTCTGCTCAAACCAGGATATTCTTTGTTGCACATCCCTTTGCTGGGTCCAGGAGTGCTTGGGGATCCCCCCATCACTTCTTGGACGACCTGTAATGTATGGTCGACTATTCAATCTATTTCAAACTATGAGGCAAAAGACCCTGAAACTCCTCTTTGGGGGTTAGATGGGTTGCTGCATCTTCGACAATTGGAGTTTGGTCGATCATGGATGATGTACGGTATTTCTACACTTGGTCATTTGTATCAGGGTAATGTTCTAAAAACGTTTGATCGACTGCGTGAGGAATTTGATATTCCTCCTACCTTTTTATACTCATATATATGGCTGAAACACACTTTGAGCGCCATGTGGGGTACTACTACTCCAAGTATGAAATAATTCCCATTAGTTACATTAGCTAAGAGGAGACAACCGCTTAAACCTGTATCATTAATATATACATGGCTTGCTAGGGCTTCTGTTGTGGCAGAGGACGAACTCAGGCTTAAATGGGAGGCCGATGTGGGTGCCTTTGAGAATTATGAATGGGAAATGGCTCTGAGAAGTCCGGAATTGGTAGCTTCTACGGCCAGGCATCATCTGATCCAGTTCAAGATTTTGTACAGATCTTATTACACTCCTGTGCGTCTCTTTCGGATGGGTAGGGTGGACAGTGCCCAATGAATGAACTTAGTGACCCATCATCTTCCTCATTACAAGGCACTCTACCTGCAGAGGGGAACTCCAAGCAAATTTCATCAAATATGGGTCTATGGACTTCTTACTGTAATTTTAGAATATCAATGAGGGTTATCTGATGACTTATCGCTAATTTATATTTTGTATGCGGTGACACTGGAGTATCTGGCTGTTTCTTTACATTCTTTACTTTCTTTACTTATCCATTTGTATATCTACCTGTTTCCTGTTACATTTAATGATGTTTTACGTGGGAGGTGCTGTGCCTGTCTCCTGGGGAGTGAGGGAGGGTGGGAGGGCTTAGTATTGTTAAAGATATGGTTAGGATAAAGGAATGGGTGGGGGAGGGTTCAGTTTTTTGTTTTGGTTTGGATTAGTTTTTTCAAATATGAAAGCTAAAATGGGACAGCTGTACTTTCCTGTTATAATATTTACCTGACTGTCTACACTGTATCTCTTATTCGATTAATGTGTGCATTATTTCTGATATTGTATGGATTATTACTGTCCTCTCAATAAAAATGTTTAAAAAAAAAAATACATTGGGGCATGGCTTGGCGGCCATGGAGAATGGATGTGATTTTGCACAGCTCTGCCGGTTTACTGCTTAATTCATCACCATCTGTCTTGGAACTTTATAATTCAGCTCTACGATGTCTTGGATTGGATTCCTTACCTCTCAGATTCTCTGTGGATATCAGCTTTCTAAAATCAGGTGTCCCCGCGGCCACGCCAGACGGGCCATGGCCTAGGCCGCACATCCGGAGTCTCGCGTGCCGGGTCTGTCGTCAGGCGCAGTCTGCTGGGTGGGCCCCGCCGGTGGAATTTGGAACAATATCACTTCCTGGAGTCCTGCCTTTTGGATCAGGTCCTAGTGATACCTTCGAAGGCCCTATTGTGACCTACAAGTCCTCTGATCTCCGCTGATACTCTCACTCTGCTTAGCTGCCTGTGGAGCTGTCTTCAACTCTGCTGTTGCCTACTTCCTCCCTGGAGCTCTCCATTGTCCTGACTACTACCACTACCGGGACTGTTGGCCTCCTCCTTCACCACCTCAGCTACTGATGCCTTTCCTGTGTTTGCTAGCCTGGTTCTGGCCTGTGCTTGGGACTGCACCTCATTCTATATCCCCTTCTTGGGGTCAACTACGTGCTCCTGCTTTCATTTTCCCCCATGTTTGTTGTTTTCTCTTATCTGTGCCCCACATCTGCCCCGTTTATTAATTCAGCTCAGTGGTTCTCTTTTTGGTCTCCAACTACTTCTATATTTGCTACTCTACTCTCTTAGCTGTTTGAGACACTACTGCTGTCTTAGGATCATTGCCCTGTTTGCTATTTTCCCTTTTTGTTCCCCAATCTCTCCCATGTATTTTACCACTTGTGAGGTATCACTCTGCAGGATGACCTCCTCTCCTTTTTGGCCTACTGTCATTGCAGTCCTGTTTTAGGGGACCTCTACTGCTATGTAAGCCGGCCTTGTATCCTGTGGGCTTCCCAGTCCCTCCCCTGTGGCATCTAGACATGTATTATTCTTGCCTTGAATTCCCTCAGCCTCCTTCTTCAGCTGCAGTATTCCCCTTGATTTCATCTGCTACCTTGCTCAATTATTTTGCTTCATTGCTGACATCATGGAACATTTTGCACAGTCTGCATATCAAACTAAAACCCCGTGCCCTCAGCATGGGGAAAAGAAGAAAGACAAAAATAAAAATATTCTGGTCTCCATTGTTGGGGAACTTGCTGCGGACTCTCCTGCTGCTACTACCACTGTTGTGCCATCACCAATTGCTGAGGATACAGCCAAATCAGTCCTTGCATTGCTTACGCTGGTATTGGATACCAAACTAGATGCACTCTAATCCTGAATTCACTCTATCTTGGGTGAGGTTAAATCCCATGGCGAACAGATCACAAGTCTTACACAGAGAGCAGATGACTGTGAGATGCTTGTGGATGATCTCCGTGTCACTATTCGCAGCTTGGAGGCCAAGGCTACTACTCTTACAGAAGAAATTGACAATCTTGAAAACCGCAGTAGTCACAACAATCTTCGCATTATTGGTTTTCCTGAAACACTTTGAGTCAAGGACTTAACATGTTTTCTAAGCACAGAGTTGCCGATACTTCTGAAACTGGAGGATTACAATACTCCATTGGTCATTGAAAGGGCTCATCGGTTGGGACAAGCTGCACCATCGGAGGGGAGTCGTCCTAGGCCAGTCATCTTTAAGCTACTGCACTACGAAGACCGGCAATGTCTTCTCTTTGCTTACAGCAAATTGGACAAAGCTGAGTACCTTAACTCTCAGCTCTTGTAGTTTCAGGACTTTTCTGTCAAAATTTCCTCGCAGAGGCGTGGCTTTTCAGAAATCTGCAGCAAGCTCTTTAAGAGTAACATCAAGTTTGCTCTGTTGTACCCTGCATGCCTTAATGTACTGGATGGTTCATCCATGTGCTGGTTTGACTCACCTGCAGAGGCTCTGGACTTTTATGAGAGTTTGTCAGCAGGTAATAGTGAGAGGAGAGCTGGGGGACATTGTTAATTCTGTTATTCTCAACCTCATCAGTTCTTGGATGAGTGTCAGCCTGGATCTGTGAGATCCATTCCTGAAGAACTTTGTCTACAAGTTGAGGCTTTCCATGTTTTTTCATTACTCAGTTTCCTATCATGGATACCTGCCTCGACACTTGATCTCTCTTATGTTTTGGAGGGCTTCTTCGCTGCAACATGGACATATCTGGGAGGGTCTGTTGTTATAGGCACCCAGGTTGCCTCATAATGCCCCCATCTGTGTCATCTGAGGGATCTAAGGTTGAAATGCTGCAATGTGATCCCTCTACATGGACCTGGTTCATTGCATGTGACTCGTTGTTTTATTGTGGTTATCTTTATAGCTGTTTTGTTGCTGACTAATCATTTTTTTTTTCCATACAGGTTATAGGATTCTATTCTCTGTCTGGCCTTTCCCCTGGACTGATGTACACTCTGCTCCGGGTCCTTACCTGGTTGCTGCGGGGCTGGCCAGATGAGGGGTCTATGTGTTCCGTATTGGCTGTGGGTTTGAATTCTCTGTCTGGCCTTCCCCCTGGATTAGCTACAGTCCCTTTCGGGTTTCTCCCGGGTTGCCTGGGGGTCAGTCAGATAGAGACCTTCTTGCCCCGCCAGGGACTGTATATTTTGGAACAAGGGGGACAGAGATGGGTTGGAAGCTACCGCAATAGTTACATATAAGTCATGTTGATGGGTGGGGGATATTTTGTTGCTGGATGAGGGTTGGGCAGTGCGCCCGTTGGGCCCTTTGGGCTGTGCAGGGGTACTGGGCTTCCTTTCTCCTTCCTTTCAGTTCAGATGGGGGTGACATGGGATATCTCTACTAATTTGTGGGTTTCTCTTAACTGATGGTTGACAGGGATTTTTTATGAGGAGTGCAGTGCTGTGGCAGATATAGATTCTGTTGTCTGTCATTGCGCTGGACTCCCTGATTTGTTAAAATGCCACTATTGTTGATTTATTAATAATATACATTATGGGGTATGGACCACAGGTTCATTAGAACTTAAGTTCTTTAATTTGTTGATGAGTCCATTGAGGACTATGTTTATTGTGTTTGTTCTGCCTGTGTTTTTTGTTTTGTCGGTGCGTGCCTCTGGGTGGTTTGATCGGCGGTTCTCCTTCCTCATGCCCCTTCTTCCTTGTCGAACTTGCATCTTGCATACATAGTCCAATAAACCTTAAACAAATTTTGGGTTATTTACGCCATTTACATTCTCAAGTTAATCTTTTACAAGAAATTCATCTCACAAATGACGAACATTATAAACATCAAAGGAAATGGGTGGGGAACTGTATTGCTGCTTCCTATTCCAGCAAAAAACAGGGCTTGGCCATTCTTATTCATAAATCACTTGCTTTTTTACCTCTACGGACCATTAGTGATCCGGAAGGATGTTTTCTGTTGGTGCACTGTGAAATAGATAAAAAACCTTTTGTAATCTGTAATGTGTATACCCCTAATGATCCCAAATAATCTTTTTTCGCATCTCTTCTTCCACACTTACTGCCATATACTCCTGGTAATATTTTGTTAGGTGGGGATTTCAATGTTACTCTTAACCAGCGACTAGATAGAGACGGGCACCCTATCATCTCCAAATTTCCCTCCCTAAATCCTTTGCAACATTTTATGGATCAGGTCCCTCCCATTGACATTTGGCATCTTATTCATCCTACAGACCATCAATATAGCTTCTTTTCTCATCCTCATGGTACTTTTACCAGACTGGATAATTTCTTGGGCTCAGTGGCTATTCTCCCTTTAGTTACAGCTTGTCAAATTCATGATATTCTTATGTCAGATCATGCTCCTGTTACCCTGCATTTGTCCTTTCATCCTCCTGTGCATTCATCTTTTTATTGGAGTAAGCCTTCCTTTCTTGTCCAATCCCCTGATTTTTGTGCTAGTCTTCTGAATGTATGGCTTGCATTTCAATCTGATAATGCTCTTCATTCTCCTGACCCTGTGTTGTTCTGGCCAGCGGCTAAGGCTGTTTCGACTGGTCATATAATCTCCAATGTTACAAAGCTTCGGAAGGAAACGGTGAACAAACTTGCGCTGTACACTTACTGCTCGGTACTCTGCTTACCTTGCTGTGGACTCGGCTCTGAACCCCTCTAAGTATCTTGGCGCAATTTCAATTGTCTAAACGTTCAGTGCATCTATATCGCAATGCTAACTTGCAAGGTAGACTGTTGGCTCATCTGACTAAGCTTACTAGTGGCCCTAATATTATTAGCTTAATACAGCCCCATAATTTGACTGTCACGCCAGACCCGGAGGATATATTTCTCTAAACTGTATGGTCCTGAAGAGGACGACCCTTCTGCGCGGTCTGACTTTTTGCAATGTTTGTCTTTGCCTATCCTTATGCCTGACCAGTGCTCACTTTTAGAGGAACCCATCACTGCTAGGGAACTGCTAAATCACTGGGACCAGATAGTCTTCCAGCTGAATTTTACAAAATCCTGAGGATAGATATCTCTCTCCCACATTGCTGTCTCTTTATAACACTATATTTGACTCGCATGTCATACCCTCTTTTTTCACCCTTGCTAGGATTATCCTTCTACCTAAGAGTGGAAATGATCCTAATCATGTTGAATCCTATCAGCCGATATCGCTTTTAAATACGGATTACAAAATCCTTAGTAAGATTATGGCAAAAAGACTTATTCAGTTACTGCCTTAGCTCATTATGCCAGAACAAACAGGCTTTATTCCGGGTAGATATTCGGTGACCAGTATCCGTAATGCTATCGCAGCTCTTATTAAATCCTTGGATTTTCCTTGTAACAATAATCTACTAATAAATCTTGATGCAAAAAGGCTTTTGACAAAATCCTTTGGCCTTATCTGTTTCAGGTTTTAGAGATCCAAGGCTTCGGTCCATTGTTTCCTGCTTTAATAGAACTGTTGTATACAAAGCCTCAAGCCACAATTTCTGCTAACTCTATCAACTCCTCATTTTTTTCAACTTTTCAAGGGTACCAGACAAGGCTGCCCTCTCTCTCCACTTCTTTTCAATCTAGCGCTGGATCCCCTTCTTTGTACTTTATTGACACTACCAGATTTTTAGGATATACAAGTGGGTACTGTGGAAAGTAAACTTACTGCACTTGCAGATGATCTGCTGTTGTTTATCCATCACCCGCTCTTCCTTCCATTATGCAGGTTTTTGAGGCTTCTGGCGGGTGGTGGGCTTTACAATTAATTTTGGCAAGTCTGAGGCGATGTGGCTTTCTCCATGACCCTCTCCTTCCCTACCATTTAAGTTTTATGGGTATTCTTCTACCTAGGGATGTCTCTAAGTTATACTGGACCAATTTTACTCCCTTGCTGGCTAAATTGTCTTTGGATTTTCTTGGTAGGCTTTGCCTCTCACGCTCATTGGCCGTATTAACTTAATTAAAATGATAGTCTTTCCTCATCTTGTATTTATTACATATGCTACCACTATATGTCTCTGCAACAGACATTTAGTCTCTTAACCATCGCTTTCAATGGTTTATATGGGGTGGAAAATGCCCCAAGATCAGTCTAGCCAAATTAACCCAACCCAAACGGTCTGGCGGGTTTAACTTTCCACATCTATGGTCCTATAATGTAGCCTGACTTCTCCGGAATGCGAAGGACTGGCTTGATGGCACCGTGGTCTACACAGACCCGGATAGGGACCAATGTTTTTGTCTGTCCTTGAGTCTTTCCTATATTCTGCACACTTCCTTGTCTGCTCTTCCTCATCCTTGTGTAGTTAATCCTTTGCTGGTATCAATTGTGAAGGGTTGGCAATTCATACAATATCATCTTTTTAAAACACTTTATATTTCAGTTTTTCTACCCTTCACTCGTAACTCCTCTTTTCAAGGTGGGGAGGCTGATGCACGGTTTCTTCATTGGGCCTCTCGGGGTATAACATCGGTGGGTCACTTGCTCGACCCCTTAACACAGCAGATGTACTCTTTCCCAGATTTTAAATCTAAATATACTCTACCGTCTAATCATCTTTTTGCTTTCTTGCAGGCTAAACATTATGTTCAGTCTCTTCTACCGGTCTTGTCCAAACAGTTTACAGATAATCCACTGGATTGCTTAATTAAAAAGCTTTCAGCAGTGTCTTTTAAAACTTCCCATATTTATAGAACTATTTTCTCAATGGCTCATACATATTTGAACAGTTTGAGTTCTTCTGGCTGGCTGGAGGATATTCCCACATTAACGGTAGATTTACTGGAGTCTAGTTTTTTGCGTCGATTGCACTGCTCTCCTTCTGCTTATTTTCATGACCTCTCTTATAGATTATTGCATAGGATTTTTGTGACTCCTTTAGTAGCCCATTGTATTGGCCTTGTCTCAGTTTCCTCCTGTCCTAAATGTCAAACTCCTAGTGAGAATTTACTCCATATGGTATACTCCTGTCCACATGTTTTTTCCCTTTTGGACTAAGGTCTTCTTTTATATCATGACTAAATTTGGGATTCCTCTTGATTTAGTTTTTCCAGCTTTCCTCCTTGGGATCTATACTTATTCTTCTCAGTAGTTTGCCTGACTATCTGATATGGTGCTGACCTGTAGTTTTGTCTGACTATCCGCTTTGTGTATGACCCTAGGCTTGTCTGACAACCATTCTGGTGTAGATCTGAGGCTCTGGCTGACTACCTGTTCCGTGTATGACCTGGCTTGTCTGACTACACACTCTGGTGTTGACCTGGGACTCTGTCCACTGAATATTCAGCGTACCAAAGATTCAGTGGATATCATATCTGGTGTAAAAGTGTGGCTCTGGCTGACTACCCACTCTGTGTATGACCTGACTTGTCTGATTACCAACTCTGGTGTTGACCTGGGGCTCTGTCCACTGCGTATTCAGCATACCAACGCTTCAGCAGATATCCTATCTGGTGCAAACCTGTGGCTCTGGCTGACTACCTGCTCAGTGTATGACCTGGATTGTCCGACTGTCCATTCCTTGTTAACTAGGGGTTTGTCTGGTGATCCTCTAGGTGCAGATCTAGGTTCAGATATTACTTGCTACTATTGCCTATCGATTACGTCTGGTTTCCCTACATGTGCGGACCTGGGGTTCAGACAGTTATCCTTCCTGATTGTCTTTCCGTATAGTCTGGTATCCTCCAGGTGTGGACCTGTGGCTCTGCAGACTACACATTTGTTTCATCTACTGGGTCATACTCATCCAAGTTTCTTACGGAGGTAATCTCCTAATCCCAACAGGTGGTGCTAGTTCCATTGAATACATATTCCTCTAGTTGCTGTTTACTGCTGAGACGTGTTTTTTTTTTGTGCTTAATAAAGTGATTGTTACCTACAAGTACCTGTCCTGTATTCATTTGTATGAACCATTACACTCAGTAATTCAACATCCTGTCCAGTTGGTACCAAAGTCCAGACTGTACAGGTGTTTCAGGGTTATATTAGTCCAAAAAGGGGTGGCTGGGTCACAACCCCTTCAGCCCACCACCACCTGTATCCCCTCACTCCCCATACACTGCATCAGCCATGGTCATAAATAAGCTACTCAATATTGGTAACCTCAGTAGCTGAGGCAAACAGAGATTCTCTCCTATCCTACACTCCTCCAGAATGAGGAACTGGAACTGGATTTCAGGGTTTGACCAGACCAAGGCATACTGGCCCTGTGTCACCAGGTAGAAGTACTCCTTAAAGTTCCAGGGTCACATAATAGAAGCGATGATGTGATGGCTTCTGCTCCGAAGGCTTTGACATGCTGCCATATTATTTTGTTGAAAGCCAAGGCTTTAAAGATTTTATGACATATGTTGCACCTCACTCTCATATCCCAAGCCCAGGGTATTTTCCAATTTCCTGAATTCTACAAACAGAAAGCATAGTGAAAAAGATGTCAGCAAAAAGTTTATAAAAGCAGCAGCAACAACAACATCAAGAACATCCAATTTCAGAATCCATGCTCATCATCACCACAGAAAGCAATTAATGTGTCTCAGAGGTTGAAATCTAACATTTGTGGTGATAGTGGTAGAAAATCTCTATGGGACTTTCTCCCAGAGTATGTTTGGTAACTGATACATAGGAACACCCTGTAGCTCCTCCTATGAGTGATCCCACTGCATATGAGATGGTTATAGCATATTTGCAGGATAGTTGCATTCTAGGCAGAAACAATGACATTATGTATTGTCAAACAAAACAGTGTGTGTGGTCAACAGTGAGACCTACTGCAGTGGAAACCCTTAGTTGTGCAGCAGCAAACGAGGAGTCTAAGCAGGTAATCAGTGTAGTGGGTTATATTGTAATTGATACAAAGTAGCAAAAAGAGTTTAACGGCTCCAAGATATGGTGAACATCCCTTTAAACATCAGCAATGTCATGTGGTTGAAACTGTCTTCGGTGTGTAATAGATAGACTCAGACCATCCTTGGTCTGTGTATAATACAATAAATTCACAAATTCTTTCTTTAAAAGATCACACAACAGATTTTACATTTGGGTCTGCGTGATTGTGGATGCTTTCTGGACATTTAATTTGTTCCGATTTTGTGATGGAGAGAATCACACTATTTAACTGTTATTGTTTGATTGGGATTCAGTGATCACTCTAAATAGAATGAGTTAATAAGTGGTATGTTTTTACTGCTATGATTTTGGATGATTTTGTCCTGGGGGCATCCGTATTTTGTAGATTCAATGAGATTTTGAATTCATTGGATATGGAGTTTATAAGGGTACACGCCAGGGTCATGAACTCTGCCATCATGATTAAGTGATGTATACGCGAAACGCATTGTTTCCATGCGCCTCTTAACATCTGTTATTGATCCGTTGTGAGCCATTCACATAGATAAGTACACAGTGTTTTTACAATTATTGAATAAAATGTGATTATTGGTTTTAACTATGATCTGTCTCGAGCGTTAGTGCAGAAAGAATTTGTTAATTTGTTATATTGTAATTGACCATAGGACAGTGCTATCAAGCAGCCAGAAGTGTCCAAGAACATTTTGTATATAAAGTAATCATACCCCCAACAGAGAAAACAAACAAAACAAAAAAAGGGAGCTGCTACCCCACAACCCTCCCGCCAAGCATCCCTGGTGCACCAACCCCAAGCACCGATTTGAGAAAATCTGACTGAACCAAATAAGGAGAGAAGTCCATCCCAAAGTGAGCTATCAAACCCCTCATATCTCATGGAACTTATGCAAGGTCCCTCTATGAGTGTAGATCAAATGGCGGTGTGGGTGATTTTGAGCTACCAGATTCACCCAGTGATGGCGTGAGGCCAGAATGGCAGACATCCACACCATGGTAACTATTTTACATTCCATAACCAATATCTCTGTCCAGGACCATTGACAGAAAGGAAAATACCTGCTCCCAAGATCAGAAGACCTCAGAAGAGTCCCACACAAGGTGTAGAAAACTACCGGGTGCATAAGAGCATCTGTCACATGAGTCATTGTCCCTAGTACCCATCTTGTATAGTCTCACCAATGTAAAGCACTCCATATGAAGAATTTTCAATTGGATGAGCTGATGCTGGGCATGCAAAGATGCCCCATTTAGTCTAGTCTTAGCTATGGACCATTCCCACTTCTCCAGCTCTCCCTGGTCCCCTTCCCATTTCTGCCTCATGGGAACATCTCCTTGTGGGGCGCGAGCATCAAGCCACCAATAAATAAAGGACACTGACCTGTCCAGCCATTTAGCCAATGCAGATAACAGTAGCCGGAACAGCTCAATAATGGGCCCCTTACACATACACTACACTCAACGTGCATGGCGCAGACGTAGATACAAATAGAAGAATAGATGAGGGATACCTAACTCCCTGTGTATCTGCTCAAACAATTTCAAGCAATTGTCAACATAAATGTGTTCTAGCTCAGTAATTTAACATCCTGTCCAGTTGGTATCAAAGTCCAGACCGTACAGGTGTTTCAGGATTACATTAATCAATAAAGGGGTGGACGATTCAAGGTCTTGCATGGGTTAAAGATCTTCAGAGAGTAAACAGTCCCATGTGCAGAGAGGTCAATGATGGGACTCTCTGCATATAAACAGCTGTGGGATTCGTAACGCCAAAAGCCAGATAAGGAGAACTAGCTTGAGCTGTTTAGGCAATACTGGGAACAGAGACACGGGAGGTACTGCCGTAGCAGTAACGGAGACAACACTTGCACTCTGCACAAGTATAACTGGAGGCAACCGGTGGCTCAACAGCCGGAGTGGTAACGGAGGCAGACACTTGCTCTGAGCAGAGGCAATAATGCAGACTAGGCCCAAGGTAAACTGCTGTAGCAGTAACGGAGACAACACTTGCACGCTGCACAAGTATAACCGGAGGCAACCGGTGGCTCAATGGCCGGAGTGGTAACGGAGGCAGACACTTGCTCTGAGCAGAGGCAATAACGGAGACTAGGCCCAAGGTAAACTGCCGTAACAGTAACGGAGACAACACTTGCACTCTGCACAAGTATAACCGGAGGCAACCGGTGGCTCAATGGCCAGAGTGGCAACAGAGGCAGACACTTGCTCTGAGCAGAGGCAATAACAGAGACTAGGCCCAAGGTAAACTGCCGTATCAGTAATGGAGACAACACTTGCACTCTGCACAAGTATAACCGGAGGCAACTGGTGACTCAACTGCCGGAGCAGTAACGGAGACTGGCCACTGATACTCTGCACAAGGAAATAAACCAATTGCCAGACAGTCAGAATGTCGCCTAGGCGACAGAGCACAGGAACGCCAACCAAGCCGGATAGATACACTGATCAGGAACGTCAGCTAAGCCGGGTCGGATCACGGAGCAGGAACGTCAGCCAAGCCGGGTCGAATCACGGAGCAGGAATGTCAGCCAAACCGGGTCAGAGTCACGGAGCAGGAACGTCAGCCAAGCCGGGTTGAATCACGGAGCAGGAACGTCAGAAGAATAGTCATAAGGGCAGAAGACAATATGCAGAGAAGTCAGGCAGGCTAAGTCGGTACACTGGGAAACACTGAGCAGAAATAAGCACTGGCACAGGAACACCACGAAAGGGCACCAGAGGGGTGCCCCTAGCCCAGTATATAAAGGTCATACTGGGCGGGACTAACACACGGTAGCCAATGGGAGCAAGGCACAGACTAGACTGACAGATAAAACAAACAAAAAGAGCATGGGCACTGTGATAGTATCACGGTGCCCGTGATTGCTCGCCCTTGCTGTCAGTCAGGTGTGTGTATCCTCCATTGGCCGTCTGTCTATCGCCCTCCTAGTGCTGCCTATTTAAACTGGGCTGAGGCACCCTTTGGTTACCCTTTCGTGGTGTTTCTGCGTCAGCAGTCACCTGTCTTACCTGGATCCTTGGGCCTGTTGATCTGCTACCAGTGTCAGAGGTTCTCCACTGTCAGTTCTGCTGTTGCTTGGTTCCTGCCTTCGTTCCAGATCCTCTTGGCTGTTGTTCCTGCTTCTGCTCCTGATCCGGTGCTGCCGTTTGTTCTTGCTTCCGTTCCTGATCCGGTGCTGGAGTTGTTCCTGCTTCCGTTCCTGACCTGGTTGGCAGTCCTGCTGTTCCTGTGGTTGTCCGGGCGGGCATCTGTTCCTGCTGCTGTATCCTGATTGTCATCCGTGTCGCCTGGGCGACATTCTGATCATGGTTCACTCCATATACCGGTTGCTGATCCCGCTGTATAGAACCGGTTGGGAGTTTCGTTGCTCCAGTACTCGGTACTGGTTTACTCCACATACCGGTTGCTGATTCTGCTGTATAGAACCGGTTGTGCATTACGTTGCTCCAGTATGTGGCACTGGTTTACTCCACATATACAGGTTGCTGACTCCACTGTATAGAACCGGTTGGGCGTTACGTTGCTCCAGTACGTGGTACTGGTTTACTCCTCTCACCGGTTGCTGATCCCGCTGTATAGAACCGGTTGGGCCATTTGTTTGTCCAGTACATGGTACTGGTTTACTCCACATATACCGGTTGCTGATTCCGCTGTATAGAACCGGTTGGGCGTTACGTTGCTCCAGTACGTGGTACTGGTTTACTCCATACTGGTTGCTGATTCCGCTGTATAGAACCGGCTGGGCATTTCGTTGCTCCAGTACGTGGTACTGGTTTACTCCACATATACAGGTTGCTGACTCCGCTGTATAGAACCAGTTGGGCGTTACGTTGCTCCAGTACATGGTACTGGCTTACTCCACATACCGGTGGCTGATTCCGCTGTTTAGAACCGGTTGGGTGCTACGTTGGTCCAGTATGCGGTACTGGCTTACTCCCTTCACCGGTTGCTAATCCCGCTGTATAGAACCGGTTGGGCGCTACGTTTGTCTTGTATGCAGTACTGATTGACTCTCCATTCACTGGTTGCTTATTCCGCTGCATATAACCGTATGGGCTATATTGTTGTCTATGACAGTACTCGTTAACCCTTTGTCTACCGGTTGACTCTGCCTCCTTTAGTGCACCGGTTTTGGGCTCCCTGGCTGTGATACTGGTTTGCTCCACTCTCCATCTTTGGCTGCTGTCCTACCGACTCAGCATTAGTGGAGCTGCCCTTCATCTTTGGCTGCCTTGCCCGGAATATTGGCAAGGCCGGTAGAGCCACATTCAGTGCTTTGTATAACCCTCCAGGCTGCCTTGCCCGGTATATTGGCAAGGTCGGTAGAGCCACATTCAGTGCATTGGGTAACTTCCAGGCTGCCTTGCCTGGTATATTGGCAAGGCCGGGAGAGCCAGTTTGCTTTCCATTGTGACATCCTTTAGGCTGTCTTGCCCGGTATATTGGCAAGGCCGGTAGAGCCACACTCGGTATATCGTGTCACCCTCCAGGCTGCCTTGCCCGATATATTGGCAAGGTCAGTAGAGCCACATTCAGTGCATTGGGTAACCTCCAGGCTGCCTTGCCCGGTATATTGGCAAGGCCGGGAGAGCCAGTTTGCTTTCCATTGTGACATCCTTTAGGCTGCCTTGCCCGGTATATTGGCAAGGCCGGTAGAGCCACACTCGGTATATCGTGTCACCCTCCAGGCTGCCTTGCCCGGTATATTGGCAAGGCCGGTAGAGCCAGTTTACATTTCTTAGTGCCATCTTTCTGACTGCCTTGCCCGGTATATTGGCAAGGCCGGTAAAGCCTATTTTGCTGTATCTTGCTAACTACTGTTTGGACCCATTTTGTATATGTGAAATATGTGTATGTACTGGACTTGTGAGGGCTCCCATTAAACTTTTCAATAAAGTTTGACTTTTATCTTACTCTGTGTCTGAGAGTCAAAACAAACCATGACAGATAGTTGGCCAGTGGTCATTGTCCATTGTCAAATGTTCTCCTGAGTCCATTACTGAGGAATTTGCAACTGCTGTTCTTGCTGCTGAGTTGTTTAAGCAGCAGGATGATTAGGCAGCTCAAAGGGAATGGGATCAACAATAGCAGTAACATGGGTAATGGATGATGAAGGTTCCACTTGCCACAACTAGCTCCAGTGATGCATCTGAATCAGTATTTGTGGAGAAAAGAAGAAGTTGTCCAATAATTCTTCTCCACCTGCTCCTCCTCCAAAATCATGGGTGTGTTGTTATTAGAATATAATTTTTTTATTGAGAGCAGGAACTGTGCCTCTCATCAACAACTGCAATGTGCACAGTGTGTGTGGTAAATAACACCTGGGGGCACAACTGTCTTCAAACAGTATGACACCAGAACTCAAGTACTGCCGCTGCCACTATACCCCTTGTCCAGACCCCACTAAGGACACATGACAACTTGCTGACAGTTTAAAAGTAATGATGAACCCTCCCTGCCAGCATCTTAGTATATTCTGCGGGATGGAATCTCCTCAGATGTCACTTGATGCCTTGCTTGCGATTCTCCTCCACCACACTGGAATGTGTGGTCAGTGCACCACACAATATGCAATGGGTAGAGACGACTGCCACATCCTAACATCAACAGAGTGACTATCATTTGACGGTGGAGGTAACAGTGAATGAGGTGGACTGACAAAAGATGTAGTTACCATAGAAGAAGAAGGGGATGGAGAGCTAATTGTTTCGCTCGTCATGGAACTCCCAGTTTTTGCCTGGGTTTCTCTGTTTTTCCTCCTCGTTGATCTCCACCTCACCTCTTGTTGCCTTTCTGCAGATTCAGGGGTACAGCAACAGCTGAGCTTGATTTCTATGGTGGGTGTTTGGCTTTAACATGTTTAACATAAAAGCCATGGTGTCTGTGCTTCATGTGTGTTATCAGGGTGGATGTGCAAGGGCGCGTTTCCTCCTTTCCTAGTCCCACACCCATGACTTCAGGTGATAGTGATAGGGAACAGGTGGAGGATAATGGTCTCTTTCCTCTCATCCTCCACATTCCCCTTTACTGTCTGGGGTAGAGGATGATTTTGCTGCTGTTGTGGCTATTGCCTCAGAACAAGCACTGCAACTAGGACCAGGAGTATTGCTTTTGCTGGCAAGTGGAAGCTTTCCTATTCCCAGATCACTTGTTAACCCCATTCCCACTGTGTCCACGCTGGTCTGTGGCACACTAGCCTGCTCCTTAGCATCCTGCTGCCCTTGCAACTCAGCAGCAGCAGGAATTAGAGCAGTTGCAAATTCCAAAAGCTCACTGCTGCTGGTGGTGGTGGGGGTGCCCATCCTCATCCCTGTATTCCATTCCTTCTCAGTTTCTGATAAAAAGGCCATCAATGTCTCTTCCACCCCAACTTCTCCACCATCATCATCATCACCACCACTAGTTCCTACATTTTGCTGCTCTATTACAGACATCTCGCTGCTGGTTGGAGAAGGTGACGAGCAATGTGACAGACGGTCCCCTAATGTCACACTAACCATTTCTTGGTGACATGAAGAAGGCAGACTGGCAGCAGTAGCAGCAGGCACAGGCAGCTTATCTGTGCTCCTGGTGGTGGTGGTATTATTGCAGTGGTGACAGTTCTGCTGTCTTCAGGATTGTATACCGCATGGACAATGCAATGGGGGAAAGGGGAATCCCAGGGTTAGGGGAATGGTGTGGGCTCCCTTGACTGCTAGTCTGGAAACTCTCAATTGCTTCCACTATCACTCTCCTAACACTAGTCCCACTGGCTTCTTCACCATCACTCTTATTACTACTACTAACACCAAACACATTAATTTCAGCCCCTGAGTCTTCCTCCTCACAATCACTATTAATATAATGATTAACAACTCCTTTACTCCTAAGGCTAAAACGCTGCTGGACCTTCTGAGTAGTAGTACTAGCACTGGTGGGACTGCTTGGGGATGGCAAGTGTGACTTAGGGTCCCCTACTTCACACTTGGCATCATCTTCTCCTTCCGCCCTCCTGAGTATTACAAGACACACTGGCAGCAGGCACAGTACTGGTGGCATCAGGTTCAGTGCTGGTAGCAGGCACAGAACTGGTGGCAGCAGGGCAGCACATCTGATAGCAGTCACAGTACTGGTCCCAGCAGGGGCAGCATGTCTGACAGCAAGCATGGCATTGGTGGCAGCAGGTTCAGCTCTGGCAGCAGGCACAGCACTGGTGGCAGCAGGGGCAGTACTAGCAGCAGACACAGCAGTGGTGGCACTTGCAGCAGGAGCAGCACATCTGACAGCAGGCACAGCACACCTGGCAGCAGGTGCAGCACATTTGGCAGCAGGTACAGGCAGATGACCTGTCCTACTCTCACTACTACCCTTTTCCTACTCCTTTGACATTAATTTCCACAAGAATCCTAGGGGTGATTTAAGAGGACTGGCCTGCACTGCTTCTGTAGTGCTCACTTCCTCCTCAGACTCAGACTCAGTGGACACATAATGGTCCTTCCAGTTTCTCCTTTTAAACTTTCTCATATTGATAGCAGTGATTATGAGCCTCTCCTACCTCAATTTTGCTAAAAGATCACAGCAGAACAGCACCTCTACCTCACTCTGTAGCTGCTGCTATTGTGTTTCACTTCCTGGAATATGTCACGTTTTATAGCAAAAAGGCAAAAAACATGTAAATCAATGGGTGGAAACACTCTAGCCAATGAAAAAATGGCAAAGAATTTTGGACAAAGGGTGAAAAATGCAAAAGATTTTAATCAATATTTTTATAGCAGATTTTCTGCAAAAAAAGCAGACAACAACATGGGTTTTGCTGATTTTTTGGCAGGAACACGGCATGACATTTTGTCCACCCCTAGTTGTGACTAAGGATGGGTAAACGTTTTCACCTCAAAAATGGAATAGGAGAAAAAGTCACTTCTCACCTAGTGGTTTTGCAAAAAGTACAGTTTTTTTCCTTTGAAATTAATGTGAAGACTGAATTTCTCTCCATAATGTCACAAGTTGCCCCTCTTTTCCTGCAATCATAGTATAAAGGGTGTCAGGTTCCCATAGCATGTCATTCTGTGATTGTAAAAGGAGAGCAGCACTTTTTTCAGCTAGAGAAGACAGGCTAATAAAAAGGAGTTTAAGCTTAGTTTAGGAAGTCTTTTAGGCAGGAAATTTGTTCTCTGTATTAGGGGAGTCTGGGTGCATTCTGGACACCCGCAGTTATCACGGTGCCCGTGATTGGTGCTGTTCAGTGTCAGTCACTTGCTGAGTATCATGATTGGCTGTCTGTGATTAGCCCTCCTCACACAGCCTTTTTAAACCCAGGCTAAGCACTTCCAGGTTGCCCTTTCGTGGTGTTTCTGACTTCACTCTGCCTGACCTGCTTGTCAGGCTTCTGGGCCTGTTCCTGCTGTACTTGCTGATCCTGTGTTCCAGTGTTCCAGTGTTCTGTATGCTAGTGTTTCTGTGTTCCAGAGTTCCAGTGTTCCAGCACCTCGCGGGTTAATCTTACTGAGTTCCTGAATCTCCTGATCCAGCCGTCGCTCTGGCGACATTGTTCTTCTCGCTGCTGATCATACTTTGTTGGTTCCTGGTGGCGATATACATTGTTGGTCCCAGCGTGCGGACGCTGGTTTACTCCACTAAACCTGGTTGCGATATACATTGTTGGTCCCAGCGTGCGGACGCTGGTTTACTCCACTAAACCCAGTTGCGATATACATTTTTGGTCCCAGCGTGCGGACGCTGGTTTACTCCACTAAACTGGTTGCGAGATACATTATTGGCTCCAGCGTGCGGACGCTGGTTTGCTCCACTAAACCTGGTTGCGATATACGTTGTTGGTCCCAGCGTGCGGACGCTGGTTTCCTCCACTAAACCTGGTTGCGATATACATTGTTGGTTCCAGCGTGCAGTCGCTGGTTTGCTCCATTAAACCTGGTGGCGCTATTACCATTAGTCCCAGCGTGCGGACGTTGGTTTGCTCCTGAACATCCAGTACTGTGGTCAGTCGCTGTCCACTTCCTTGCAGTTGTCTGAGTATCCCTGGCAATAGACTCCTGCTGAGTAAGACCTCTATACTTATGCTCTATGCTGTCTTAGTCACCTGACAGCTGGTCTACTCGCTCAGGCTGCCCTGCCCGGTATTGGTGAGGCCGGTAGAACCTTGACGATACCATCCTGTAGGTTGCCTCACCCGGTATTGGCAGGGCTGGTAGAGCCTACTCCAGAACTCCTTTGGGCTGCCCTGCCTGGTATTGGTAAGGCCGGTAGAACCTTGTAATTCACCATCTTTAAGGTTGCCTTACCCGGTATTGGAAGGGCCGGTAGGGCCTACATTCAGCATTCCGTGGGGGCTGCCTTGCCCGGTATTGGTAAGGCCGGTAGAACCGGTATATGTCATCTCACGGTTGCCTTACCCGGGTAGAGGCAAGGCTGGTAGAGCCTGTCATTAAAACTGTCACTTGGGTTGCCTTGCCCGGTATTTAGGCAAGGTCGGTAGAACCTATTATATGTTATATTACTGTTGTATTGTTATGTATGTTTACCCTACGGGGACTGCCTTTAACTTTTAATAAAGTTAAGTTATTTTACCAAACCTTAAGTCTGAGAGTCTTCAAAAACCGTGACAGTACGAAAGGGCCATGACCTCAGACACTAAGAGTGACGGTAACGCACAGAATATCCTTTGGAGGATGGATATGCACGAGCAACGTTTGGATCAGCTAGCGGTTGCTATCCAAACTATTCTTGAATGCACGGTACTTGTGGATAAGTCCGGTGCTAACCCGGTGGTCCCGCCAATTATGACACCGGAGAATGAGTCTAAGCCCTCAGGGGCCGCAGTCAAAGGGTTAACGGCTTCTGCACCCTTGCCGCTGAGATATGACGGGGACCCTCAATTATGCAGAGGGTTTATTAATCAACTTGAAATATTTATGGAATTGACGGCACACGCATTTCCTAGTGATCGCAGCAAGGTTGGGTTCATGATATCCCTGCTGACTGGCAGAGCATTGGCCTGGGCCAACCCACTTTGGGAAAACGCTAAACCTTGCACAAAGAATTTCTGTGATTTTGTGCAATCCTTTTGGAGAGTATTTGAGCCTCCTGGTAGAACTACCTCTGCTGCTAAACGTCTCATGGAGATACAACAGGGCAGGCGCACGGTTGGCGATTATGCCACTGAATTCCGCACCTTGGCAGCAGAGGTAGGGTGGAATAACATGGCCCTGTTGGCAGCCTTTGCTCAAGGATTGAGTGACCAGATTAAAGATGAGATTGCAGCAAAAGAGTTACCTACTGACCTAGACGATTATATTGAATACGTGATTCTAATTGACTCCAAAATACGTGAAAGATTAACCGCCAGAGAGCGACAAGTACGGTTAAAGAATAATGGGTCCAGTAGCATATTTTGCCCACCCAACCCTCCCTCTGCATCCAAACCTAGTGAACCTATTTCGGAACCAAGTGAACCTATGCAGGTGGGTTTCACTAGGTTAACTAAGGAGCAGAGAAGGTATCGCAAGACACAAGGATTATGTCTGTACTGCGGTAAAGATGGTCACCTGTTAAGATCTTGTCCGGTACGTCCGGGAAACAAACACACCTAGGGTACCTTGGGGGACAATCCCTAGGTGGTGTCCAATCGTCCCCATTGTTGGACACACTTAAACCCACCATACAGGTGGTATTGTCATGGGCACAACGCTCGGTTGAGGTTTTGACCTTGGTTGATTCTGGTGCAGCTGGGTATTTTATGGACAATACCTTTGCTGAATTGCATGGGGTACCACGGATTCAGAGAGAAACCCCTCTTGCTATTGAAGCAATTGATGGCAGACCTTTGGAACCCGCCCAAGTTACTTTTGAAATGATGCCCTTGTCCATGACTATTGGGGCTCTTCACAAGGAAGAGTAGCAGTTCTAATTGATTTAATTCTCCTCACCATGCCGTGATTTTGGGCTTTCCTTGGTTACAGTTGCACAACCCACAATTTGATTGGCAGAAATGTGAGATTGCTGCTTGGTCTCAGTTCTGTATGGATAAGTGCGTTACCCATCCTGTTAAGGTCTTGTGCACCTCCCCTTCACTACCTGATGCCTACCAGCAGTTTAGCTACGTTTTCAGTAAGGGAGAGGCTGGCACCCTATCTCAGCACAGACCATACGATTGTCGCATAGAACTTAGTCCTGGAGCAGTACCACCGAGGGGACGCACGTATCCATTGTCTTGTGAGGAGAACCAAGCTATGGAGGAATACATAGCAGATGCCCTCAGTAGAGGGATCATAAGGAAATCTACTTCTCCGGCCGGTGCCGGGTTCTTTTTTGTTAAGAAAAAAAGTGGCGAACTGCGACCTTGCATAGACTATCGTGGGCTGAATAAGCTGATGGCAAAAAATGTCTACCCAATGCCACTCATCGCCGAGCTGTTTGATAGACTTAAGGGGTCCTCGATTTTCACCAAATTGGACCTAAGGGCAGCCTACAATTTGATACGTATCAGAGCCGGTGATGAGTGGAAAACTGCCTTCAATACGAGATCTGGGCATTATGAATACCTAGTCATGCCATTTGGTCTATGTAATGCTCCTGCAGTATTTCAAGAACTGATCAATGATGTTCTTAGAGATATGTTACAATCTTGTGTTGTAGTCTATCTTGACGACATACTTATCCACTCCAAAGACCTGTCACAACACATCAAGGATGTGTCTGAAGTCTTGCTGCGCTTACGAAAAAATAAATTATTCTGTAAACTGGAGAAATGCGAGTTCCACAAAACCAGTGTACCGTTTCTGGGGTTTATAATTGGCAAAGACGGCATTACCATGGATAAAGAGAAATTGACGGCAGTCTTACAATGGCCTAAACCCAAGAGCCTCAAAGCCATCCAACGATTTCTGGGCTTCGCCAATTATTACAGGAAGTTTATTAAAAACTTCTCCTGTATTGTGAAACCTCTGTCTGACCTCACGCATAAGGGCGCTAACCCATCCCTCTGGCCGGTGGCTGCTGAAGAGGACTTTGAGAAGTTGAAGGTAGCCTTTGCTGAAGCGCTTGTGTTGTCCCACCCTAATCCAATACTCCCCTTTACTTTGGAAGTTGATGCCTCAGATATTGGGGTCGGGCGGTGCTCTCTCAGCGACAGGTTAAAGGCGGTACACTCAGACCCTTATGGATTCTTCTCAAAAAAACTGAGTAGTGCTCAAAGTCATTACGAGATTGGTGATCGAGAATTACTGGCCATTATCCTCGCTCTCAAAGAATGGCGTCATTTACTTGAAGGCACAAAAAACCCTGTTTTGATTCTAACTGATCACAAGAATCTGACGTATCTTTCTGAGGCCAAGAGACTGTCTTTTCGCCAGGCCAGATGGGCACTGTTTCTATCCCAATTCAATTTCGTTGTATCATACCTGCCGGGATCAAAGAATGTTAGGGCTGATGCTCTGTCTAGACAATTTGAAGCAGAGGTTGACAGAGAAGAGGTACCAGCCCCTATCATTCAACCCGATCGAATATTGGCTACCATACGTACTAGTATTACTTCACCACTAGGGGAGGAGATTTTGGCATCCCAAGCTTCTGCTCCTCATGAGACTCCAGTGGGCAAATGTTTTGTCGCTGAGCCATTCCATACTCGATTACTTGAAACCTACCACTCCTCTAAGGCTGCGGGACATATTGGTAGGGATCAATTGTTCTGGTCTCTCTCTTAGCTATTTTGGTGGCCTTCTATGAGAGCAGATTGTGCCAATTTTACGAATGCCTGTGCCACCTGTGCCCGTGTCAAAACCCCTAGACATCTCCCTGTGGGCTTGCTTCAGCCGGTGCCTAATGGTGAACGCCCTTGGTCTCACGTCTCTATCGACTTTATGGGAGAATTTCCCAGGTCTAGAGGGTACTCCTTCATATTGATGGTGGTAGACAGGTTCTCTAAAATGGCACACTTCGTACCCCTCCGTGGCCTTCCTTCGGCCAAGGAACTGGCAATGGTATTCGCTCGAGAAGTATTTCGGTTACATGGAGTACCCAGGGTGCTGGTGTCTGACAGGGGGAGCCAGTTTGTGTCCAGATTCTGGAGGGCATTTTGCGAACAGATGGGCATACAGCTATCATTTTCCTCGGCATATCATCCCCAGACTAACGGGGCTGCTGAGAGAGCCAATCAAGGATTGGAACAGTTTCTGCGATGTTTTGTGACTGACCATCATGATAACTGGGCCGACTTGTTGCCTTGGGCAGAGTTCACCAGGAACTGCTCAGTTAATTCTTCCTCCGGGAGCTCTCCGTTTTTGATCAATTATGGGTTCCAACCCTGTCTGCTCCCGGATTCCTTTCAATCACAGCAGATTCCAGCTCTGGATGAGCATATAGAGCAACTCCGTTCCACATGGGCACAAGTTCAGAGGGCATTGGGCCAGTCTTTTAAGCGACATCAGCGTCATGCCAATCGTAGAAGGCTTCCAGCGGTTTCCTTCCGAGTCGGGGATAGAGTATGGCTGTCCTCCAAGAATCTAAAGCTCAAGGTCCCATCTAATAAGCTGGCACCTCGGTTCATTGGTCCGTACAAGATCATTCGCAAAATTAACCCTGTTTCCTATGCCTTGGAATTACCTGCTTCTATGCGCATTCATAATGTATTCCATGTGTCTCTCCTTAAACCTCTGGTTTGTAACCGTTATACTACCACACCTGTGAGGCCAGGCCCTGTTGAAGTCGAGGGGCAGGAGGAGTATGAAGTACAAAACATTATTGATTCCCGCAGAGGTAGAGGAGAGGTACAGTATCTGGTGCATTGGAAAGGTTATGGTCCTGAGGATCGTTCCTGGGTAGACAGTAAGGACCTTCATGCACCCAAGTTACTACGAATATTTCATGCCAAATACCCTCAGAAGCCTAGACCCTACTCTGGGAGAGGGGGTCTTTGAAAGGGGGGTACTATCACGGTGCCCGTGATTGGTGCTGTTCAGTGTCAGTCACTTGCTGAGTATCATGATTGGCTGTCTGTGATTAGCCCTCCTCACACAGCCTTTTTAAACCCAGGCTGAGCACTTCCAGGTTGCCCTTTCGTGGTGTTTCTGACTTCACTCTGCCTGACCTGCTTGTCAGGCTTCTGGGCCTGTTCCTGCTGTACTTGCTGATCCTGTGTTCCGTATGCTAGTGTTCCTGGGTTCCAGAGTTCCAGTGTTCCTGTGTTTCAGCACCTCGCGGGTTAATCTTACTGAGTTCCTGAATCTCCTGCTCCAGCCGTCGCTCTGGCGACATTGTTCTTCTTGCTGCTGATCATACTTTGTTGGTTCCTGGTGGCGATATACATTGTTGGTCCCAGCGTGCGGACGCTGGTTTACTCCACTAAACCTGGTTGCGATATACATTGTTGGTCCCAGTGTGCGGACGCTGGTTTACTCCACTAAACCCAGTTGCGATATACATTTTTGGTCCCAGCGTGCGGACGCTGGTTTACTCCACTAAACCTGGTTGCGATATACATTGTTGGTCCCAGCGTGCGGACGCTGGTTTACTCCACTAAACCTGGTGGAGATATACATTGTTGGTCCCAGCGTGCGGACGCTGGTTTACTCCACTAAACCTGGTTGCTATATACATTGTTGGTCCCAGCGTGCGGACGCTGGTTTACTCCACTAAACTGGTTGCGAGATACATTATTGGCTCCAGCGTGCGGACGCTGGTTTGCTCCACTAAACCTGGTTGCGATATATGTTGTTGGTCCCAGCGTGCGGACGCTGGTTTCCTCCACTAAACCTGGTTGTGATATACATTGTTGGTTCCAGCGTGCAGTCGCTGGTTTGCTCCATTAAACCTGGTGGCGCTATTACCATTAGTCCCAACGTGCGGACGTTGGTTTGCTCCTGAACATCCAGTACTGTGGTCAGTCGCTGTCCACTTCCTTGCAGTTGTCTGAGTATCCCTGGCAATAGACTCCTGCTGAGTAAGACCTCTATACTTATGCTCTATGCTGTCTTAGTCACCTGACAGCTGGTCTACTCGCTCAGGCTGCCCTGCCCGGTATTGGTGAGGCCGGTAGAACCTTGACGATACCATCCTGTAGGTTGCCTCACTCGGTATTGGCAGGGCCGGTAAAGCCTACTCCAGTACTCCTTTGGGCTGCCCTGCCCGGTATTGGTAAGGCCGGTAGAACCTTGTAATTCACCATCTTTAAGGTTGCCTTACCCGGTATTGGCAGGGCCAGTAGAGCCTAAATTCAGCATTCCGTGGGGGCTGCCTTGCCCGGTATTGGTAAGGCCGGTAGAACCGGTATATGTCATCTCACGGTTGCCTTACCCGGTATAGGCAAGGCTGGTAGAGCCTGTCATTAAAACTGTCACTTGGGTTGCCTTGCCCGGTATTTAGGCAAGGTCGGTAGAACCTATTATATGTTATATTACTGTTGTATTGTTATGTATGTTTACCCTACGTGGACTGCCTTTAACTTTTAATAAAGTTAAGTTATTTTACCAAACCTTAAGTCTGAGAGGTTTCAAAAACCGTGACAGCAGTACTTTGTTTCTGGTCGGGTGATTTCACATTGAGAACCTAAGTGTCATGGTATTTAGTTACAGCTACAGTCCTATTTGTATGGTGTGAGTGCAGATGTGCCTTCCCCTGTTTCCTACACACACACTGTGAACATTAAAGTTTCAGATGAGAGGCACAGTTCCTGATTTCAAGGGAAAAATTTATAGTCCAACAATATACCCAGGATTTTGGAGGAGAGGCAGGAGGAGAAGCATTATTGGCCACCTTTTCCTTATATATCTCAAATTAGTGAGGACAATTTTTGGTGCTGTTACTGCCTCAGGCACATCACTGGAGCTAGTTGTAGCAAGCAGAACCATGTATCACGGTGCCCGTGATTGCTGACTTCTGCTGTCAGTCAGGTGTGTGTACTCTCCATTGGCCTCCTGTCTTTTGCCTGCCCAGTATTGCCTATATAGACTGGGCTGAGGCACCCTTGGTTGCCCTTTCGTGGTGTCTCTATGTCAGCAGTCACCTGCCTTGTACCTGTATCCTTGGGCCTGTTTTGCTCTGCTACCAGTGTCAGCGTTTCTTCAGTAGTCAGTTCCTCCCCTGCGTGGTTCCTGCCTCTGTTCCAGATCCGGTTGGGCTGTTGTTCCTACTTCCGTTCCTGATCCAGTGCTGCCGTTGTTCCTGCTCCATTCCTTACCTGGTTGGCAGTCCTGTCATTCCAGCGGTTGTCCTGGCTTGTCTGCTGTTCCTGCTGCTGAATCCTGACTGTCATCGTCTGGCTGCTGGGTCGCCTGGGAGACATTCTGATCTCTGTTTTACTCCACATTCACCGGTTGCTGATCCCGCTAGTATAGAACCGGTTGGGCGAAACAATTGTCCAGTACGCTGTACTGGTTTACTCCACATTCACCGGTTACTGATTCCGTTAGTATAGAACCGGTTGGGTGCTATTGTTGTCCAGGACGCGGTACTGGTTTACTCCACATTCACCGGTTGCTAATCTCGCTAGTATAGAACCGGTTGGGCGTTACTGTTGTCCAGTACGCGGTACTGGTTTACTTTACATTCACCAGTTGCTGATCCCGCCAGTATAGAACCGGTTGGGCGTCACTGTTGTCCAGTACACGGTACTGGTTTATTCCACATTCACTGGTTGCTGATTCCGCTAGTATAGAACCAGTTGGACGTTACTGTTGTCCAGTTTGTGGTACTGGTTTACTCCACTATCACCAGTTGCTGATTCCGCTGCATAGAACCGGTTGGGCATTACTGTTGTCCGGTACGGGGTACTGGTTTACTCTACAGTCACCGGTTGCTGATCCAGCCATTATAGAACCGGTGGGGCGTTATGATTGTCCAGTACGCGGTACTGGTTTACTCACCTTCACCGGTTGCTGATTTCTCTATGACTGAACCGGTTGGGCATTCCTGTTGTCCAGTACATGATACTGGTTTACTCCTCATTGCTGGTTGCTGATCCATCTATTATAGAACCGGTTTGCTATACTGTTGTCCAGTGCACGGTACTGGTTAAACCTTCATTCACCGGTTGCTGCTGCCTCCATTATTGCACCGGTTTGGCCTCCCTGGTTGTGCTACTGGTTTGCTCCACTGTTCCATCTTATGCTGCTGTTCCATCTATTCAGCATTAGTGGAGCTGTCCTCCTGTCCTCCTGGCTGCCTTGCCCGGTATATTGGCAAGGTCGGTAGAGCCACATTCAGATTGTTGTTACCCTCCAGGCTGCCTTGCCCAGTATACTGGCAAGGCCGGTAGAGCCTGTATCCATTACACAGTGCCATCTTTCAGGCTGCCTTGCCCGGTATATTGGCAAGGCCGGTAGAGCCACATTCAGATTGTTGTGTAATTCTCCAGACTGCCTTGCCCGGTATATTGGCAAGGCCGGTAGAGCCACATTCAGATTGTCGTGTTACTCTCCAGGCTGCCTTGCCCGTTGTATTGGCAAGGCCGGTAGAGCCTACTATGCCGTATCGTGCAAAAACTACTGTTTGGTCCCATTATGTACATGTGATTTATGTGTATGTTCAGGACCCGTGAGGGTTCCCATTAAACTTTTCAATGAAGTTTGATTTTTATCTTACTCTGTGTCTGAGAGTCAAAACAAACCGTGACACCATGATCATCATCATCACCCATATCATTGCTGTTGTTGATCCCCTTCCCTTGGAGCTGCCTACTCATCCTGCTGCTTAAGCAACTCAGCATCAGCAGCAAGAACAGCAATCACAAATGCTGCAATGACTCAAGGGCATTTGCCATTGGCCACTGACCATCATAACATGACCTGCTGGCAGTAGACCAGTAGAGCATATTTTTTTTCTCAAGGCTTGTTATTTCAACATAAACCAGAGGCCTAGAAAAAATTTTTTGGGGGGCTTGTTTCTAAGAAGCCTAAATACTACAAATCACAAATTCCTCAGGGACTGTGACACTAAAAAGCTTGAGTGCTAAAAATGATCTCAGAATCCTCAGGGACAGTGACACTAACAAGCTTGAGTGCTAAACATTATCTCAGAATCCTCAGGGCTTGTAACGCTAACAAGCCTGAGTGCTAAAAATGATCTCTGATTCCACAGGGCTTGTGATGCTAACAAGCCTGAGTGATAAAATTGATCTCTGATTCCTCAGGGTTTATGACGCTAACAAGTGAAATTCGTAAGTTAATCATTGTTTCCTGAGGGCTTGCTCCAAACAAGTCCAACAAATCAATATTTATTAAGAGCCTTGACCTAAAACAAGTCTAGGTCCTACAATATATCAATGTTTCTATTGGGCTTGTACCAAACAAGTGTAATTCCTACAAATCAATGTTACCTCAGGGTTTGGGCCTCTAGCAACAAGAATAGGGGTGGGCGAAAGGTCCTGTCATTTTCCCATGAAAAAATCATTGAAACCACATGATTGTCTACTTTTTCAAGGGGAAAATCCACTTTAAATATAGAGATGAAGTCTTTGCCATTTTCGCCCATTGAAAAAAATTATTTGCTATTTTTTCAATGACTAGAAAGTTTTCGCCCCTTTATTAAGGTGTTTTTTGCTTTTTGCTATAAAAATGTTCTGTTTTCCAGATAGTGAAACGTAATACAGGCAGCTATAGAGAGAGAAGTGCTAGGCTGTTGTGCTGTGAAATTAATTGCACAATGAAGGCAGGTGAGGCTCATAGTGACTGTAAAACAAAAATAAAAAAGCCTTGAAAGAACTTTTATGCATTACTGGCCTAGTGTCAGCAGTGCTAGATGGTGGTGGCACACCACCACCAGAAACACTATGCCACGTAGTGGCAGTGGCACCCACTGCTAGTGACATTCTGGCATTTGCTACTGTTGTAATTACTTACAGAAACAGGAGGATTAAGCAGCTGCATGGGACTGGGATCATCAGCACTGATATGAGACAGGCATATAAGATATGACACATAAGTATATATACACATTAATCTCTCTACCCACAGCCACAACCACACACATCTGGCACATTCAGTGTAACCCAATTTTTATTTTATATTTCTTGTCTCTTTAACATTAATGATTAGCAATACCATGGCAGCAGAATAATAGAAAGAAAAGCCTGAGTAATAGTTTTTGGAAGGCATTCTGATAGTGAAACTTTAAACACATTACAGCAGTCTGGCCTTAAAAAAATCCATTGTGGGCTGCAAACAAGGATATGTTTAAAATGTGTTTTAGGTCTCAGGCTTACAATAAACACATTTGGGAATATTGTTTTATTATGGCATCTTCAGAATCCACTTGAAATGGATTTCAAGATTGCTTTTCCTAAAGAAACCTTAATACAAATCATCTCTTAATCATATCTTTGTGGTATCTTCTGGTATTTCACCATTTGGTGTCTTCATAACATGGGGATGCATGTAGCACTCCCACTGTTCTGTCTAATTTTCATTTCCTGTTCTTCAAGATCTGGTTAACTTTTTAGTAAGTTTGGTATCCTCTAGTAAATTATAATTCTGAACTCTGTTTCCTTAGTACTTTGTCTTGATAAAGGTCAATAGAAGAGGACTTAAACATTGATGATACTGTAATAAAATCACCATACTTGCACTAAGTCCTGTGATTGTGGGCAATTTCATTGTACTATATGTAAACATATAGGCATAACAGATGTATATAGATGCATACAGATATATATTCTTTCCATGGCATGGGACCAAATTGACACATTGCTAACCACTAGTGTTGCTTTTTAGCCACAAAACCAGAAGAAGATGCGGTAGTAGCCTGTGTTATATAAACACTTTTTATTAAATGCATGATTACTGACAAGTTTAGCAAACAAGATGAAAACGCAATGAAAATCTGCATTTGTCTCCAAGAAAAGGAAATGTTCCCACGTGTTTAAACATCTGCACTCCCAACATGTGGCAGTTATTGTGCTGAGTAATCAGAGCACTTAACATGCTCTGGGAAATTAGGATTTTCAAAGCCTTAATTCTTTGAATTCTTGCAGAAAACAAGAATGTGCAATAGGCCACAAACAAATCCTTTCTAAAGATGTCATCATCATGACTACAAGTTACATACTTAAAAATGAGACTAAAGTACAAAGAAGAACTGAAGCAATTCTGAGGCAAACCAACAGCATCATATGGAACAAATACAAATTATGATTGTCTTAAATTAAGCGTTTAACCCCTTGGATACTAGAGAGGTCATCTATGCCATGGGACTTTCATTCTGCCCATGGTGCAGTTGGTTTTCTCCAGAATTTCTCATACTATGTTTTCACTATGTGGCCCCATTTTGAGTTCTCTCCCAAGAGATGTGAAACATTGTTTTTTCTGCAATAAACAGAAAAAATATGTTAACTCCTTCAGCACCAAGTATTTACTCAATGTGACTGCAGAAAGTGTTCATTCCAAGGTTGTACACTTATTCCATATATACTTGGAGAACACTTTAGAAAATACCCTTAAAAGACTTACTTAAAAAAAATAGTTCCACACCCAATACCTCAAGCTCTGCATGCTTGCTGTTACAATATACATGCTGCACATAATCATGAAGGGAGGCACTAACTTGCTGAGAGGGAGGTGGGAGGAGAATTCGAGGACTTGTAGGTCCTGAAGAGCTGTGCCTACATTGTCTAATTTTGAGAGTGAATATCTCATAAATTATATACTTAGAGGAAAAAATGGCAATCTACAAACCATTTTACTAGATTAATCATAGGAGATACATGGGAATACTCACTAAGTGGTGATAAAGTTGTGCTAAAGTGGAGATGACTTCTCCAGTGATATCACTTCTCCAGTTCCTATGTTATTCTATGGAGCCTATGCACTAGAATAACATATGAACTTTATCACCTCATTATCACCACTTAGTGAATTTCCCCTCACAGTGTATTAGGAGGTGAAAGTTCCGCTTTCAAAGTTGTCTACTGCTGGTGATGTGTAAGGGAGGGCATCTCTTCCACATCTCCAGCTGTTCGACAACCCTGTATGCTAATGGGGAACATCTCCTCTCCTCTCCTCCCCTCCCCTTGCATCCCTAAATTTTAGTGCATATGGTGATTAGTGCCTACATCAAAAAGGCCCATGTGCTCCCCACACATCACAGGACAAACATAGCCATAGCATTGAACTTTAATGCAGTTCCTCCATTGTGTAATGCTTCATTTATAAATGACCAACACTTGATACTCTAAAATAGTGGTATAGAAGAGAAGGGTGGGGAGTGGGACAGCTGCTTTACCATATTCACCATATAAAGCAATATACATTTTTATTTGTTGCCTATGATGCACTGGTTTGCCCAAGAATTACAACACTTTTGGTTAGTACATCAGATTCCATCCTCACCAAAACAAACAAGACATTATTTATCAAGCTAAAGGCAAGAAGTTCTGGAGTACACCAACTACAACTGGGGGGGGGGGTGAAAAATCTCCAAATTCCCACTGATCTAATTGGGAATTTGAATCCTTAACCCCTTAATGATCAATCATGTTGTAGGATGATATGTGCATTATGGATTGGTGACAGTCCTGGTACTTTATGATTTTTTTTTTTATCAAAGCACTCCTGCAGGCATGCTGTGATCCATGGGATAGGCTAAAAATTGACTGCTCTAAGACCGGATGAGTAATTTTCAGCCTCTCCTTCAGAAAGCCAGTATGTGTGATTGCTCAGATGTACCGGCTCTCCAAACATATAAAAAAAATGTCCTTGCTCCTCCGGTGCAGCCAACCCCTCAACTGACAGTCCTTAAGGGCTAAATGATAAAACAGTTTCCAAGACATTGTGAGGTATTGGGACTAAAATCCCCATTTAATTGAATGGGGATTTTTATTTATTACCCATGATGCAGTTGTATTGTCCCAGAATTCTACCATTTTTTCTTAGCACACTGTGTGATGCTGACTTTCCTCTATGTAATGGAAGTCTGTGGGTGGTCTTAGAAGGATGTGCACCAGTTTTTTACTGAGAAATCTCTATCAGGAGTGTTAACTGAATTTGTGGGGATGCGGGAACTTGCATAGGTTTAGAAATATTTTTGGTTGTTTGTTGGTTGGTAAGGGCACACTCCCCTCCCATTCATGTGTGCTGGCCCCCTTTGTGTCTTAAGAGAAAAAAGAAACAATGACTTTTTTAGGAAATTAAAATTTGTTTCAGATAAAAAACAAACTTGCAGGATAATTTTGCTCTTTACTATTAGATTCTTCTCTATCATTCAAGGAAATAAAAATGACAATCATGTCAATATATTATAGGTATGATTATTGTGTCTAAGCAATACAAGAAATGTCTAATTTTTAAAACATATTGTGATAATCATTGTATTTTTGTATTAATAGATTTTAACAAATTTTTGTAGTTTATTGATGAATATTGAGTCATAATAAGTAATGAATGTATCACTTTCAATCAAATCCAACTTTTGTGTTCAAACAGCAAGAGCAGCTCAGTCACATGAATGGAAGATTGTAACTACTTGTATTTATTTACTGTAATGAAGAATATTGAATTCTAAAAAGAAGAAAAACTTCATGGAATTCAGTTTAACTTTCCCGAGCTTTTACATTCTCGTGGGATGCCTGATTTTTCTGATGGAAATCTTACTAGCACAATAATCCCATGAAACATTGTACTCTTCCTGTAAAAGGCCCCTAAAAATGTAATGCAATATGCACATGTTATTTTGTAATTAGTTTGGGAAACTGGTCAGATAGGGATTGTAAAATTCCATCAGTTATTTACTAGGAGAATGATTGTTAAAAGTACTTTTGTTTTCCTTTTCACATAGATCTTTATTGGTGAAAAGGATTATTTTTTCGGGTGCAATTAATCCTTTACCCTTACATGATTTTTTATTTTCAGGTTTGATATATTTTTATTTGCTATCTTGGGAATAAGAAACCCTACATGCTCATCTGCTAGTAGAGGTATTAATGGAAGATTCAACACAAATTCAGAAGTAAAGCTATTTTTCAACTTAAAGGGATAGTAATGTTTCATAATAAAAGCAGCTCCAATTAATCATTATAGTATTTGGACTTTGGAGAGTGTTATTTCAATTCTGTCAGAATTGTAGTTCAAGAGTAATTCAATGACAAAGTATCCCTATCCCGCCCCTTTTACTGATGTAACACTGCTCAGCCAGAGCAGAAGGTAGGTGCCCAGGTAGATTGCAGGGAGGGGAAACTTTGCTTGTGAATATCTCTCAAACCATAAAGGTTTGAGAGATAAGACTCACATAGTTCTTCATGTTTTTTTAATGCCTACAAAATAAAATAAGGATAAATCAAAGTATTACTATCCCTTTAAATCAGATTTATATATATAAAAAATATGTTTGACTGTAATGGGTTTATACTTCTACCTAAGATGCAAAACATGAAAATGTATCTTAACAGTATTTAGTGCAAAACATAAAGGACTCGATACTATTACCCACACTATTTTTTTAAACCAGCAGTGGTGGTTTTGATAGCACAGTTTGCAGTTCTTTTAACTGTGCTGTCAACAACCACCTCCATGCAAAAATGGCCAAAGGGTGCAAAATGTGTGCCCATTGGACATCACGTAACAAATTTGCTATCCTGTTCCATAAGGTGGCTTCCTAGAAGAAGATACACCAAACATGTTGTTGTAGTCCAAGAACACTGTGTACCTTATTGGAACTGTCCAAAGTTTATATAGCCACATTGAAAAGGGGAAGGGGTATGTGACATGGAATCAGGACAGTAACAGATTAATACAATTAACACAATGGAAGTAGATTTTACAGACAACCATTGCACCAGACTAATCTCATCACATAGACAATGGTGAATACATAACAGTGGTAAAAGAATTAGGGAAGTAACACCTAATCAAACCTGGACCAGATAGTGGGACACATACAATTGTAGACATTAAAGGGCTAATAATACTTGTAACAAAATGCAGCTCTGATTCTTCTTTATATTATTTGTCCCACATAGCACTGTATTCCAATACTGTCAGTCTTGTAGTTCAACTGCTTTTGAATGAGAAAGGATCAACATCCCACCCCTTTCCCATGTGTCACTCTGCCTCTCCAAGCCAGTACAGATGGAGTGCAGCAAGGAATAATCTTCAGTAAGCATAAGAAAAATCCTGCCCTCCATCGTCAAGGGGGGCAGGGTTATCCTTATACTTACTGCATGAAGATTGTCCCTCGCTGCAATCCATCCAGTCCCATGACCGGAATCCGCAACTGATGGGAGTTGGTTAAAAGGGGAGGAAGGGGGATCCTTTCTCATTCAATTGCTGATGAACTACAAGACTGAAATACAGCTTTACGTGGGACAAATATTATAAAGAAGAATCTGAGCTGCATTTTGTTACAAGTATTACCATACCTTTAAGGTGATAACACATAAAAATACAACAGTTTAACCCCTGCAGACACATGTAAAATTGGAGTCCAAATAATATACTTAAAACAGGGGTCCAGCATCCATTACATGTATTAACAGATTCACTTGTAACGGACCATAGGTCTGTTATAATCAAATACTATAAAAATTAAGAATGCAGTGACGTTGGGACAGAGAAAGCTGCTGCTGAACATTTGGCACTAGCTATGTGTACAGACAGACAAAAAGGCAAATAGGGGAAAAGGAATCACAGCTGCAGGGAGTAGCATAATAACTTATTTGAGGAGGCAAAAAAAATGCATGTGTCCATCAGCCCAGCCATATCACCCTTGGTGATCCAGAGCAAGGCAAAAATAAAGCATATTAAAGTAATTTCCAAATAAGCTCCAAGTGGACAAAAAAAATTCTGATCCTAAAGGGCATTTGGATGATGTAACAGACCCCTATTGTCCATTATGGACTTAGATGTTACCCAAAAGTGTTCTTACTGTATGTTCACATTTCTGCATTTTAAGCATGGTATTGTTCATTGTATGGCCACATATGTATGTGCTGATTTTATTTGTACATGTTCCACAGTCAAAAAATTGTCTGCTCCCTGATTGTTCGACGCTTACTGCCCTGGTCTGCTCAATAAGTAGGAGGCCTGCTGATTTGTTGCCACTTGTTGTCTTTGTCCCATTGCTGCCAGGGTTTGCTCAACAAGTAGGCAGCCTGCTGATTGGTCACCACTTGTTGAATATTGTTGGTATGATCCACATTAGCTGATTGGCCTGGCAAGATTCAACTATTCTTTGTGTTCCTCCCAACCCTCCCACTTCCCATGTTCAAACTGTAGCCCTATAGGTGTTCCCAAATAAAGTGTGTGTCTTGTTGGAACTCCTGACTGGCATGTCTCATTGCCTGAATGGTCTAAAGAGTCTCCTTTGATTCCCATTCCCTGGATAGGTAATGATCTGGACTGGCATGACTACCCTTTTGTAGCTACATTGCAGAGAGGGAAACCCGGCAATGAAGGCCAGGGACTACAAGGGTCATCTGAATCCGTTTACAGATATTTTCTCAGCTCAACATTTTATTTGTTTTGAAACCACCTGTCATAATTCTCAATATTGTTCTGAGCTAGAAAGGTATCCATTACTTTTTGAAAGCAGCTACAGTAGCTACAAACATAGCATCCCAAGGCAAAGAATTCTATAATGTTACTGTCCTGGCTATAAGAAAAAGTCCCTGTGTTTATTTAAGTAGAAATCACCTTACCTCTAGCAGTAATGAACAAGCTTTTGCTTCCTGCTCAGCACCTTGATGAAATAGCTCTTTAAAGGGATAGTAATACTTCGTTTTATTTTGTAGGCATTAAAAAAAACATGAAGAATGATATATGTCTTATCTCTCAAACCTTTATGGTAAACTGTAAGCTCTCATGAGCAGGGACCTCTGATCCTCCTGTTCTACACATCTGATTGTACTATTTAATACCTCTGTATGTCTATTCCCCAATTGTACAGCGCTGCGGAATTAGTTGGCGCTATATAAATAAAGAATAATAATAATAATAATATGAGATATTCACAAGCAAAATTTTCCCTTCCCTGCCCCTTTTACCTAGTTTAAGCCATCTCTTCTCAGATGTGAATCTGGTTGTATGACCAGACAGATAACAGAAGGGGACAATTTTCTTTGTATGAAAACAATGAAAGCCCTTCCCCCCTTGACACGTTTTTCAGCTTTTTCCCTTATCTTAATTGAAGATTGTCCCTCTCTGCAGTCTACCTGGGCACCTCCCTTCTGATCTGGTTGAACGGGGGGGGGGGGATACTTTGTTTATGAATATCTCTTAAACCATAAAGGTTTGAGAGATAAGACATATCATTCTTCATGTTTTTTTAATGCCTACAAAATAAAATAAAGTTAAAACAAAGTATTACTATCCCTTTAAAGAGCTATTTGCATTGACCTTAAATATATTTGTAAATGGTAATCATATCACCCCTTAGATGTATTTTCTATAATGTAAACAAACCCGGTTTGGCTAATCTCTCTTTATAACACAGATCCTTCAAACCCCTAATCAATTTTGTTGAACATCTCTGCACTTTTTCCAGTACAATAAAATGTTTTTGAAGAATTGGTGGCCAAAACTATATTCCATACTGTACTTTAAAAACTAACAATATTTTCAAGTTAGGAAAGGAAGAAAACTGCTGATGAAATGCTGACACTAGCTATATGTACACTCACATAGTCAATCAAAGATGGGGAGAAGGAGTCACTTATGGTTGCAGGGTTGTGTTTGTGTCTTCTTTGTAGACAGTGACAAACAGGGACAGTTTATTAAACAAATAATGACAGATAGGTGACAGAGGCAGTTAGGGACCTTAACCTTAGCTGAGTCTGAGGCTGACAGTGTCATACATAGAGGCAGAGTGCATGATACATTATTTTGAGAGGGGCAATACCAGGCACAGAGAAAATAGTGTAACTTTACTCTAGTTTCCTGCTCTTGTTATGGGACTAGTGTTAGGCCCTTGCTGGCACTGAAATCTTAATGACAGCAGAGTGTGTGTGACTGTATGCACTAGAGTGATCTTACACTCCAGTGCAGCCACTGACATTGAAGGGTAATGCCAATAGAGTTGCACTGACTGATTAATACATTTGTCTCAATTAAACGTTCATTTCATTAAATACTGCATTTTAATACTCAAATAACTGTTGTAAATAAGTATACTTGATTTCATTTTGTCAGCCAAAACCACATTGACTGATTGCCTTTCTAATAATACAAACAGGATCAATTTAGTACATCCAATGCTTTGCCAAATGTCCCAGTATCATTGTGTAAATGGATAACAAGAAAACTCAGTGATATCAAGTTGCAGGAAATAGCTGATTTATTCGGTCTCTTTTAGCAGCCTGTAACTGACTCCATAACCTGCCTCACTTAGGAACCTGAACATAGACAGTTTTAGAGAGAAAAAAAATCTAATTGGAGAACAGTTGACTTAATTGGTGCCCGTTTGGCACACAATGGGAAAGAAACAGTGTTTGGGTCTGATGGCACCCTGGGGGGATATAACCTTGCATTAGGTCACACAGCTCTTAAGGACAGATTGTTTCCTGAGAAAAAAATAAACTGCTAGACTAAGCTGGATTAACCCTCTATCTGTCAAGCATTATTAGAGATAATCACATTCTACTAACTAAGAGTTAAATGAAGCAAACTGAGTTTACATTGTAGAGGAATATCTTATTGCTGATTACATATGCTTCTCATTACATCACAAATACTGCATCATTGTGTCAGTGTCTGCAGACGTCTTATCCTCTTTCATGCTCAAGAGTCATCTCCAGTGCAGTGTGATTCAGTTTGTTGGTGATATCTTTTCATTCAAAAGGTTAAATCAGACTCTTAACACTTTGAGTTTTATAGGGGAATCCAACATATATTGAAGCAATGTGTTCATACCTCTCTGGCACTCAAAGGGTTAAAGGCGCACAAGGACCTATGATTAGGAGAAAACTGGAGTAATTCTGGGACACACCAGCTGCACCCTAGGGAATAAATAACAAATTCTTAAAATTCCCATTTATTTAAATTAGTCTTTTAACTCCTCAAATTCTAGATAAGTCTCCAATGCAGTCAAGGGGTTAAAAGCCTACTTAATACTTTATTTCTCCACTATGGTACAGTTGTTTTGTCCCAGAATTACTCCAGTTTCTTTTGAATATGCAGCTCTTAAAGGAGCAGTAAACTTTTTTATAACAACATACGTTATAGAGATGTTCCTGTTGAGTAGAAAAAGGTTACTACCACCACTGTCAGTTGTTCATTCAAAATCGTTAACTTCCAGAAAGTGAATTACAGTATGATTACTCTGTGATAGTTCAAACTGACAGCATGACTCAGCAGGTTCTACTACATTAGAGGGAGTGACTTTCCTTCCAAATAGACTGTAACAGAAGAACTGGAATCTGACCAGTAGAGGTCACTTTTAGTGTAAAAAAAATCCAAAACTTTAAACTGTATTAACTCTGGAAATATGCAACTCTCAGTAGTGGATGTACCATTGTTTTACCCAATAGGAAAAGCCATACAAGACAGACAGATAGATAGATAGATAGATAGATAGATAGATAGATAGATAGACTTTTCTTAGACCTGAATGTTCAAAAGCATAATGGTGATAAAGTAAAGATGACTTCTCCAGTTTATCACTTCTCCAGTTCCCATGTTATTCTATGGAGTCAATGCACTAAGATTTCTCCAACTCTGGAGAGAGTGCATAGGCTCTATACAATAACATGGGACATGGAGAAGTGATATCACTGGAGAATTCATTTCCACTTGATCACCTCTTTATCACCCCTTAGGGCATCTCCCCCAATGTCTCTTTTGAACATTTGACAATATTAGAAAGAAACATTTGAAAAATACAGAACATATATATACTTAATTATGGTATTAATACAGACATTTTAACACCAGAATGTTTTTGGAGGTAACATAGGCTTTGATTCAATTGAGGCTGATACCAAAAAAAAAGCACCCATCAGCATTTTTTCAAGCATGGTAAGCAATTCAATTACCTCTGCTATGAAGAAATACCACTGGAAAAAAAAGTACCTTGAGCACTAAATTTGAGCCTGTTTGTGCCCATTAACACACATGACAAAATGTTGAAATATGCCAATCAATTGCATTGCATTAGCCTTAAGATACGTTAAAGGGATAGTAATGTTTCATAATAAAAGCAGCTCTAATTAATCATCATAGTATTTGGACTTTGGAGAGTGTTATTTCAATTCTGTCAGAGTTGTAGTTCAAGAGTAAGTCAATGACAAAGTATCCCCCTCCCGCCCCTTTTACTTATGTAACACTGCTCAGCCAGAGCAGAAGGGAGGTGCCCAGGTAGATTGCAGAGAGGGACAATCTTCAATTAAGATAAGGGAAAAACCTGAAAAACTTGTCAAGGGGGCAGGGCCTTCATTGTTCTCATAGGAAGAAGATTGTCCCCTTCTGTTATCTTTCTGGTCTTACAACCAGATTCCACATCTGAGAAGAGATGGCTTACACTAGGTAAAAGAGGCGGGAGGGGAAACTTTGCTTGAGAATATCTCTCAAACTATAAAGGTTTGAGAGATAAGACATATCATTCTTCAAGTTTTTTTAATGCCTACAAAATAAAATAAAGTTAAAACGAAGTATTACTATCCCTTTAAGGGACCTACATTAATGGGTGAAAATCTGCACCCAGTTTTTCTGGATGCAGAGTCCCTTAACGCATCTCAAAAGTGCTGATACAGAAACTGAACCTGAAAAAAAGCTTTGATGGAATTCTAGTTTCATCATGTTTCTTTGGTATGCATTCATTAGAGGTGTAAAATAAATGGTATAAGGGCACTGATCATGTTTAATCATCCCAGCTGCTCATTATCCAGAAACATATATCTATTGCAACTGTGGTCCTCAATCCACTAAATCAAAAATAGTTAACCTCAAAAAACAATAGGGAATGAATCTCCGTCTATGTTAACGGACATGCAGAATAGTTTAATTAAAATACAACTGCATCTCTAGAAGTATAGATTCATCAAGTTTTCTATCCATATGACTCCTGGCGCACGTTTCACCCAAACAGCTTTATCATTAGGAGAAACCTCAGTAAGCTAGCGGAAAAAAGAGGGTATAGCGACAGCTAAAACTGGTGTGCTACGTAGAGCATCCAAGATTCGGAGCTTCCCGTTTGGCAAACCTGAGGTCTCAATCCGTCTGTATTACACAATATGAGGTTTACCAGTTTTGTACTGCTGTAGGAGAACTAATAGTCCAATAAATAAATCATGCAATAGTTCAAGTATTCTAGTATAAACGTTTAACTTAACGCTGAGTCATTCAGAAAGATACACTGTTTTTCTGGTGTGACATATGTTTTCAATAAGAGTGAATGTTAGATTTGGATACTTGTAGGAGATCAATAATTATCCAAACTTATATACACATCTTATCTAGGATACTATGTAGATTATTTTTATAGGAGTCCTATTGGAAGGAACATAAAAGAATTCTGGTATACAGTTAGATTGGATCATCTTTGTTGTGGATAATCATATTTTCTCAGCAGGGAAATATTTAAAGGGGATGATTCCTCAGATATCGGACATTAAGGATTTGTTTTATTTTTTAAATTTCAAGATTTTATTTTGTTGATTATAATAAAAGTTATATTTTATCTCCCGACATATCTCCCGACATAACTGCATAATTCTAGATCCATTTTGGAATTACACCTAATCATTATGTTCCCTCTTTAAATTCACTTTTTTGGGGGTCTTTTTTCCCTATTGCTTTTTGAGTTAAACATTCAGTAGAGGTGGCAGTTATTTGCATGAACAACCCAACCAGTATTTCAATGTTATTTTCTGCTTGAGCAATATTGATATCAAATCTGTGCTGCTAACATTACCATGTGAATGAGCACAAAGGGGAAATTGCTAATTTGGTGCCCTAAGTGTGTGTTGTATGCCCGGCCAGCAGGCATTGATACATTGGCAACAGGAACCAGAGTTACATTTGAAATCCAGCAATCATCCCCCCAACTCTACGTTTTTACTGAAGATAGTAAATGGGATACAATTACCATCCAAATGGGATATTATTTATCTGGACATATGCATAAGCACTCAGAATGTTGCCCACCACTACAGGTGTCATTCTGACTGGAACAGACCAAAAAAATTAAATGGCATCAAAATGCCCTTGCCAAGGTGTACTAGAAAGGGAAACATTTGTTAGAGCCTGATCCCCAGAATATATTTCAAGCCACCTGGAATGGAGTCCTGGGAGGGGGGGGGGACACAGCTTATGGGAGATGGCTATGGTAGAGACCATACACAACTGCCCCCCCCCAAAAAAAACCCCCCAAAAAACAGATAGAACATGTGTGCATATGTAAGAAAGTATAAACACACAAAAAACACATTTGCAAACACTAACAGCCAAATGTTGTCACCCCTGGAGGCAGGCATCGACTGCATTTGAGACTGACATGCCTGACCGAACAATGTCCACCACTCCAGGGAGTCAGCTGGGCTGGCACAGCAAACCTTTGAGTGGCCCAGAATAAGCAAATGGTCTGAAACTCCCCTGCCAAGGAGCATTAGAAATGGCAACATGTATCTTATCTAGTCCTCGAAGCCACCCTATTTGTATACCTGTTTAGGCTAAACTATTAATGCATATTTTCCACACTGCATACATAAGAGGGAATATCCTACCTAGTGTTTAATTGTTGGTATGTTCTAGGCTACAGATGCAATGCACCTAGGCACAATAAATTGTAAAGGAGTTCTTTGGATTGCAATTTTAGAGGTTATCAAAATGGTTCCCAAAATATTTCCAAAGCACTCAGAATCTGGTTAACATTTTGGTGGAAGTACAACGATGATTGCATGAGACACCAGGTGCTGGAATTCATTTCTAGCCTTAAGCTTGCCTGATGCCAATATGCTAAACTACTTATGCCAAATTTTCCTCTCTTTAACGTTGTTTGTGTCAACTGGTAGCTAATGGGATGGATTATGAGTGTTTCAGGAGTGTTCCTGTCCTCTGTGCCTTGTTTAACTCAATGTATTACACAAGGCATAACGGAAATGTTGTGATTTAGATCCATTTCTGTGTACATGCTATTGGGCAGACTTATGAGGCTTACTGGCATTAACAAACTGGCAGATAATGTCTGCCAGTATGCACTACACTTCTCATATGCTTCTGTTACTGCTACATGTCCTGGAGTCATTGTATGCAGTAATAAAGTTCAGCCACTAGCTAAAGAGGATGAAACCAGTGGAGCTGCACTGGTGAATTCATACATTCAACCCATACTCCTCACCAAGTCCACAGTTGGACATATATACAAAACAGTAGGAGAAATTCTGGAGTAAACCAATCATTAAGAACACATGAAAATTCCCATTATTTTAAATGGGGCTTTTAACCTCCTGAAAGCTACAGGGGTCTCAAATGCATTGCAAAATATAGGATTTGATTGGTTAAGAGGTCCATCAAATCAATAGGAATGTTTAGATTTTTATTTGTTCTTGGTGCCGTTGGGTTTTCCTTTAATTGATCACCTTTCCATTTGAAATATTTTATGCCTTTGAGTGCCAGAGGGGTACACATTTCAAAATAATGCATTGCATACTCCTCTGGTACTCTAAGGGTTAGCCAGTTTATTTCTGTTCTAAAGCATAGACTGTAGATAATAAGCCTTCACGTGTAAATAGTTCAGTACTATTTCTTTAACTGTGTCTGACCAAGGTCTCATGGAAGGAAGATGCAGGACCAAAAGGCATGATTATGATGTGGATAGAGAGTCTGGAACTACTAGATAAATGTATAAAGTTGCTATGAAACAAACTTGACCTTTAAAGAGGAAGGTTATTGAAATCTATTTTGATGTGTGCTCACCTACCTGCCTATATACCTCTTCTAAAATGTCAATCTTTTAAGGAGAAAATGGTAACATGTGAAATTGCATTGCTTGTAGGCAGAAGCTGATGGGCTAAGATTTTTATGACAAATTCCATTTCCTTAAGATAAACTGATTAAAGTTTAATGTAGGGTGATTCCATTTTCATTTCATACATGTATTTTAAAACTTTATTATTTTACCTATATTTGATGTCCTTGGGTGTTTGTTTTAATGTTACACATGCATGCATAAACATTTATATGATAGTACTTATTATTTTAAAAGAGAATTAACACCTACTAATAATAGCCACCATTTATCTAGAAATCACACTTGCTCCTTGATTCCAGAGATAACTTCAGTCTATCCTGGATGTTATGTACATAGAGAAGGACTTAACCGTTAGCAGAACCATAACACCTCAAACTCTGCTCACTGCCCATCATAATCATAACTCTTTCAGGATATCCCCTGATTTAATATGTTTAGTAACTGTGTTGGCTTCAGAATGAAAAAACCTGTAAGTATCATGACATTAGACATGACACCAGGACTGATTGAAAGTGTTATCTCTTGAACCAATGGTTTCAAACTCAGGGACCCCTAAATGGCCATATCTTTAGGATTAGTCTGATTGTTCACAGGTGAATTAATTTAACAACTGAGCCTCTGATTAACCTGTAATCAAGTAAGGAGATCCTAAAGACATGGCCTCTGATTAACCTGTACTCAAGTAAGGAAATCCTAAAGATCTGGCCTCTTAGGAGTCTCTGATGAAACGGTTAGGAATCACTGCCTTGAACAGATTCATAGCAACCTATAGGATTGTCCGGCCATAGTAAAGCAACTGAGGTGTTATTACTAGGAGTTATTATCTCTCCTTTAATTTATGTAGTGTCTTTTGAAATTTTTTACTACTATAAAACATGACAGATATTGACAAATATAAATAATGGAAAGAATCATGCTGGTGAGTGTGGATTGAAGACGAATTTTCCTTAAACCAAAAATCAGCAAAAAAATGACACTTCCTGCTTTTTTTGCTTAGCTCTGCATTGAAATCAATGAGAACATTGAATTTACAAATAACACCATAGCAAATATTATTTTTTTCCCACTGGCACAATATAAAAGGGTTCTGAGGGTGCCTGTGTTGGTGGAGTGTGGGGAAAGAATCAGTTTAACAAGGAATTTTTTTTGGGGGGGAGGGTTGTTAACTGGTAATGGGGGGCAGTAAAATAATTAAATAAATAATAATAAAGAATAAAAAAAATAAGACATGGTATAAAAGGGGTCTGAGAAGGGTGCCTGTGTTGGTGTTGACCAGGGAAACTGTTTTGGGAGGGGGGGTTGTTGAATGGGATTGTGGTCACAGTTTGTAGGACTTACACTAGTTTGGTGCAAGCCCTATGGAAACATTGATTTTTTTGTAGGGCTTAGACTTGTGTTGCATCCAAGCCCTGATGAAACATTGATTTATAGGACTTAGACTTTTTTTGGCACACTCCCTGATGAAACATTGGTTTGTAGCACTTAGTCCTGTTATGCACAAGCTCTGAGAAAACACTGATGTGTAGGACCTAGACCTGTGTTAGGCCCAAGCCCTGAGGAAATATTGATTTGTATGACTTTGGCTTGTTAGCATCACAAATCCTGAGGAATCAGGGATACTTTTTAGCACTCAGGTTTGTGTCACAAGCCCCGAGGAATCAGAGATCATTTATAGCACTCAGGCTTGTTAGCATCACAAACCATGAGGAATCAGAGATAATTTTTAGTGCTCAGTTTTGTTAGCATCACAAGCCCTGAAGAATCAGAGATAATTATTTGCATGCAGGCTTGTTAGCTTCACAAGCCCCAAGGAATACAAGATAATTATTTGCACTCAGGCTTGTTAACATCATAAGACTTGAGGAATCAGAGAACATTTTCAGCACTCAGGTTTGTTAGCATCACAAGCCCTGAGGAATCAGTGATGAGTAGATCTTAGGTTTCTTAGTAACAAGCCCCCAAACATTGGGTTTTGTATATATAAAGAACAAGCCGTAAGAAAAAAAAAGCGTCTGGCTTAGTGCCAGCAGGCCATGTTATGGTGACATATTCCACAATGTCATTTCAGCATTTTTGACTGCTGTTCTCTCTGCTTCTGCTGAGTTGTTTAAGCAGCAGAAAAATCAGGCAGCTCCAAGGGAATGGGATCAACAATAGCAGTGATATGACTGATGATGATGAGGATGGTTCCACTTGCCACTACTAGCTCCAGTGATTCACCTGAGGCAGTAGCAGCCGCAATGTAGCCCCCACTACTTTAGGTATATGTGGAGAAAAGAAGTTGGACAATAATGCTTCTCCTCCTGTCCCTCCTCCAAAATCTTGGGTGTGTTGCTGGAATATACATTTTTCCATTGAGCAGAAACAAACTGTTCTCATGAGCAACTGCAATGTTCATAGTTTGTCTAGCAAATAAGGGACACATCTGCACTCACATGAAGCAACTGACACACCTGAAAGCAAACACCTTGATGCTTAGGTCCTCCAGAAACTAAGTACTTCTGCTGTTACAATGCTCCTTGGGCGCTCCCAGCTATTGACACTTGACAACTTGTATGCTTAATAATAATTATGAAACCCTGCCCACCACCAGCTTACTGTATTCTGTGGGATGGAATCTCCTCAGATGCCACTTGATGCTCTGGTTAGGATACTCCTCCACCACATTGCCATGTGTGATAAGAGCACCACACAGTGTGCAAACTTCCACATCTTGACATCTACAGAATGGCTATCAGCTGGTGGGGGAGGTAATGATGAGCAAGGTGGATTGCCAGAAGATGTAGGGACAACTTCCCATGCCTAGACCTTAGATCAAGAAGGTGATGGTGAGCCAGGTGTTTCACTCTCCATCAAACTTTCAGGCTTTGGCTGGTTTTCTCTATTCCTCCTCTTTTATTTCCACCTCAACTTATGTTGCCTTTGGGGAGAGACAGGGGGTACATCAACAGTGATGCCCAATTTCTTTTGTGGGGGTTTTTACTTTAACCTGCTTCACATAAATGTCATGGTGTCCATATTTCATATGTGTTATGAGAGAGAGGTTGTGCCAAAGTGCATTCCCTACTTTCTGATTTTCACTGACTTACTGAATATAGTGTACAGTGCAGTCAGTGATGACTGTACTGTGCCTGACCCAGGAAAAAAATAGTACCACACCCAGGACCTCTCAGGGTAGAGGGGAAAGGAGGAGAAGAATGGCCTCTTTCTTATTCTCCTATGCAATCCCTTTCACTGGTTGGGACAGAGGATGATGTTGCTGCTGATGATGCAGACTCTGAATCAGCACTAGAACAAGGATCAGGAGGATAATTACTGCTGGTAAGTGGAACCCGGCCTAGTTCTACATCACCATCATCACCAGCACCAGCTTCTCCTTGCTGCTGTTGTTGCTCTGTAAGAGTCACTGGTTGTTGATAATGGCAAATGTGTCAGAAGGTCCCTTATTGCCACACTTGTCATCTCTAGAGGTGAAGAAGGCAGACTGGCTGCACTAGCAGCAGGCACAGGCAGTTATCCGTGCTCATGGTGGTATTACTGCTGCTAGCCACCAGTTCTACCTTCCTCAGTATCATGTCCCACAGCAACACCTCAGCATCAGAAGAAGAATCAACAAAGTCATGTTAGTCCCACCAGCTGCTTCACTAATAGTAACAACATCAACTTCAGTTTCAGAATTATCACCATCACCCCCTCCCTCACTACCAACATTCAAAGTTTCTAGCTGCTGTAGTAGTGGGACTGCTTGGGGATGGCAAGTGTGACTTAGGGTCTTTTGCTGTCACAGTTGCCATCATTCCCCCACCCAACTATCACAACAAGGTTTCCTCAGGCACAGGAAGAAGTGGGTAGCAGTGTGAGCAGTAAATGTCAGCTACCTGTTCCTAAAAGTCATGCAGAACATTTTTCTCCCTTTTCTCCCACCCCTACTACAGACAACAGGATGACTTTTAAAACCACATATAATATTGATACGAATAAGATTAGGACTAGTCTCAGCAAACACTGGGTTATCGTTAAAAATTATCCACAGGATCTGAAGGATCAGAACAGACCCAAGGTATTGTTATCTGCAAGACAAACAGTGTTAAAAAGGAATGTTACAAATGTGTGTACTGTGTAACTTGTAATTACATGGTGACAGGTACACACTTTAGACACTCACATGAAGGTTTCAAAATTCCAGTTAGATACAATTTGAAGTGCATGAGCCAATTAGTTGTCTATATTATCCTTTGCCCATGTGGACTGGTTTATGTTGGAAAAACTACCAGCACTTTCAAGGAACAGATGGGAAATCATCAAGCAGTCATCAAGGCTGCCCTTGAATCATTGACAGAAAAAAGCAACTGTCTAATATCAAAGACCAGCCAGTGGCCATATATTAGCCCTTGGTCAAATAGGTAAAGGCGTGTTGTTACTGCCCTGGTGTCTTGGTGATATGGGTAATTATATGTTATTTCTGTTTGTACATCTTAATCATAACTCGCTTATACATATAGAGGTTCTCTTATGTTTCATCACTAACCTTGTTCACGCTGCAGTCTATCATGATGCCAGTGAGGGGCAGCTGTTTGCCCATCTAGTTGCATCCTGTGGATTTGACTGGGTGACTAGGTGAATGCTCATTACAGGTAATATCTTTTTATTCTAACTTTTTCTGTTTGCCTGCTGTAGCTGAGTTTGCTACAGATAGGCAACTTTCTAGTGAACAAGCCTCTGTAATACTCGGTTGCACATGAGGCGCAATAGTCATCATGTTATTGACATAATTGAGATCTCTGTTTTCCCTTCAATAGATGGGATATTAATGATGACTGCATGAATTTATTTCTTGTGCAGTGGCCATTCAATATTTAAGATATATATATATATATATATATATATATATATATATATATATATATATATATAATACGTTTGCTCCCTTAATATCTAAAACATATTGTTCAGCTAGTCTATTTCCCTATTGTGGATAGGATCCTGTGTTTTATTTTATTTGTTTTCATGATTTTAGTGCTTCAATTTCAGACATCCTTGCATCCTTTGATTTTTCTTATTCTAGTTGGATTAGCATCACTGTTGATATATTTCTTGTTTGTTTGTTTTTTTCTAGTGATTATGGGTTGGAATGCCACTTTTTGCACTGTCCTGGGTGGTGGCCACTTTTGTTTCCGTGTTGGCTTTGATTGGCAGACCGCACGTTGAAACACTCTGTGTGGACTGCGCCTCGAGCTCCCATGGACCAAAGTCAACAATATGTTTTGGGCTGTATGTTTGCTCCAGTAGTGTGCTTTTTCCTGTCATTTCTATTTATGCGGTCCCCACAACAGGACTCCATGTTTGTCTGCCTCAGGCAGCACCCATAGAGCAGGAGCCTCGGGATTTCTAAACTTTTGGATCCAACAACAAGTGTATAAGGACTCAGGATCTAACAATTCCGTTTGATGGATTTGAGTTCTAGCTGTGTATCACCACCATTAGGTATGTACATTATGAAACCAAAGAACCTCACACAAGAACTCCATTTTGTCTGGCAGAGGCAGCACAGGTAGAGCCAGGGGCCACATACATTAATTCTGACAATGGGACATATGATTATATACAATATATTGTGATTTGTTTAAAATTTCACCGATTTGTCATTTAGTTTGTTCATACTACACGATTATTATGCATGAGCTGTTTTGTACACTGGATGTCTTTGGCCACACATTGTAACAGCATGGGTCATTCCTCTGTTATTGAGTTTCTGATTAATCCTTCTGTTTTATTTTTCATTTTTTTGTTTCCTTTTTTGGTGTATGTTACATTTGTTTCAGTTTGTTTTCCTGCACTGTAGAGCTTGCCACATTGTAGCTTTGCTCTATGTTATGGGTTGCTTATTCACACATTGGAGATGGGGATATTTCTTTATTCTTTATTCTTGTATTCTCTGCAGCTGTGAGAATTTGGAGACACAGGATGATGTCACTAAGCTTGTACTCATGGCATTTAGGTGCAATATGCATGTCTTACTGTATATAAGGTAAGTGGTTTGTATTGTTGGTTGTCTTAAGAAAGGCTCTTGAGGGGGCCAAAACGTTCATTAATAAAACAACTATTATAGTCATATTAATAAGACCTATGAGTGCACTTTTTGTGGTGATCTCACCACTTTACTGTTTATATATATATGCAGGAGTGATTCCTCGGGTGCTGCCGAGGATTCTAAATCATTGGTTCTCAACTCCTGTCCTCAGGACCTACTAATAGGCCAGGACTTAGGGATTTCTCTGCTAGAACACAGGTGTGGTGATCAGAGGCTCATTCACATTGATTAACTCATCTTTGCTCTAACAAGGAAATCATCAAATCCTGTTAGTGGGTCCTGAGGACAGGAGTTGAGAACCACTGCTCTAAATCATGGCAAAGAAATGCATTGGAAACCTCACTAACAACCAAAGAGTTAATATATGTGTGCTAAATTGTTTAATTTTCACATTTATAAACTCCATTATATTGGTTTTTCAGTATACATTCTGCATTTCAGTCCTGTCATTCTTCTTGGTCCTTATACATATTCTGTCTGTCTGTCTTTAATCTTCTACTTCACTGCAAACCTGCAGTGTAGCTTTATTTCTGTTGCCTGCATCAGTAACAATCAGCCCCAGGGCATGTCAGTTTTACAGGCAGATTTTGCCTAGGATCTTGCACAAAGAAGGTGTTGAATTGATTTAAAAACAGGTACCTCAGACAACCTACTGTGAGCATGATATCTGTTAGCGACTAGTCTGATGCAATGTAATCTAATGGTGAGAGTATTTCTCCCTAAGGTAACAGTCAGTGGATATCATGGTGTGATAGCAAGTGTTGTGGTATGCACTGTACACACATTAGGTGCAATTGGATTTCACACTCACTTCATATATATTATTAACTCGATAGGTCATTCTATCAATAAGATCAGTCTGCTTGAGCTTACCATCATCCTCCATCCTCTGATAAATATCTAAAAAAGCAGATTAAATTAGATGGATAAAAATATCAGGAGTTGTGCAAGCATTCTCCAAAGTAGACACCCCAAAGATGTCTGAAGGATATATAGATAAATAGATAGATAGATAGATAGATAGATAGATAGATAGATAGATAGATAGATAGCATGCAAGTTGTTAACCCTTTGTGTGCCAGAGAGTTATCCAATGCATTGTGTCGCAATGCCTTGGGTACTCACTGGAACTCAAAAGAGTTATACAGGTGACTTGCTGGGTACCAAAGGACCAGTGCTTAGGCCAAGCTGTGCATTATTAATGCAATATGCAGCTACAATTGCATAATTAATGGTGGAAACAGCACCATTATGCTCCAAGACTCAAGTAATCTGAGATCTGGTGCTTTAGCCCCTCAACCAGTCCTTTTAAACATCCTTACGGTTAATATAATATATATCTTATTATCTAATATTATGTAAAAACACATAATTAAAAAACATAATTACTGAGATTGAGACTAAAGTTTCATGCTGTTTATCCAGTGAATGTCAGCTAGCAAACATCTTGTTTTTCAGTTAGCAAATTATTCACATTTCTTAACCCCTTAAGGACTGGCCGCGCACAAACGCAGCGGTCACTTAATGACCATGGAGCTTTTTTTTTTTAAATCCTATTCCGGACTCCCCGAAAGTTGTGCAACCCCGTGGGGAGCCCAGAATTCCATGACGGTCCAGGAACGTCATGGGTCCTTAAGGGGTTAAGTGCTGAAAATTACATTTGTGCAGATTGTCAATTTTTTATTCTGTCTTTTGTAACATACTTGACTATAGCTCTATTCTCACGTGTATGGGGAATTATATTCTGAGAGCTATATGTTCAAAAGATAAGTGGGGAATTCTGGCACAAAGCATTTGCATTTTAGGGGAGAATTAAAACAAAAATTCCCATTGAAAACATTCAAGGAGTTAAAATCTTCACTTAATGTGAATTTTTATTTCCCCCTATTGTCAAATGGTGTACTCAAGAGCTCCTCCACTTTTCTTTTGAACATACAACCCAATGTGTTAAACTCACCATATGGGAAAAGGCTTAAATGTTTACCACAAAGGTAAATCATGGGTAAAATGGCAGTTCCCACTTATTCCAAGAAGTTGTTTTTCTAATTTTTTCATTTTTTCTTTGCATTTTAATCAGTGACGATAATGCAATTCTCCCCCACTTTAGTTTCTCCCATGTTTTCCTGTTTTACACAATTGTTATTATAAAGGGAAGTGTCAGTTTACCAAATGTTGTCAGTCTGTGCTTTGGATAGAGAAAGCTGCTGAGATTTCACAGCTAGTTAGTGTAGAGGAAAGCAGGCAAAGAGTTGGAGACAGAAGTTGCTTGATTTAGCAAACATTGATTCTTAGCCAGTTATTCTCTGGGTATGAAGGGAGTAGAGATGGGCAAAAAGTCCTGTTTTTTCACAGGAATGCCAAGTCATAAAAAATACATACAATTTCCAAATGTTCATATGACATTATGGTGTTTGCTGCTGAGTCATCTGAGTCCGAACATCAGGATCATCAGGCTATTGTGTCCACCCTGCCCATGAATATCAGGTGTGTTGATGGGAGTAGAGATGATGGTGATATGGGACAGTGTGGATGTAGTTCCTAGTAGGCAGCTGCAGAACAAGTCAATGCAGGTGCTTCTGGTCAAGAATTTTCATTGGGTTCAGGGACTGTGCAATTGTCATCAACTTCAATGTGCACAAACACTGAGAAACAAGGTTGTAAAAAGAGAGAAAGAGTGGTCACATCTCTTTAGTGTTGTTAAAATGATTAGTACTACTGTTCACTTTTTAAAGCAACTACCTCGGAAAGGAGAAGGAGGATCATCAGTTATTGCACAAGCTGCAGCAACCATGGCCTCAGTCAGTTTTTTGTAGTACAGTTTAATTACCACTGTCCAAGCACTTCTACTGTTGTCCCCTTGCCCTGTCCCCAGCACATTTATTGGACATAATGAAAGTAGTGTTGATTTTTACAATCAAGTACACAACAAAACTGGTACTTCCCTTTCAATAGAATTTGTCACTGTTTGTCTCAGTTGCAGCTCGGGTCAAGGATTCTCCTGCCCCTTTCTGTCACCTATCAGTCAGAAGGGGTTTTATTTTTTGTTATTTTCCCTGTCTGTAACTGTCTACAAAGGAATCACATGCACACCCTCCTGAAGCCACAAGCAACTCTTACCTCCTCCTCTTTTCTTGACTGTATCATTTCATGCAGCTAGTATCACGATTTCAATAGTACCGTTCTCCTTTTCTCAAATCTTGACTACTGTATTAATTTTTACAGAATCACACAGGAGTGCAGAACTACCTCCATACCTCACTATATGCTTGTCCCACTGGTTCTTGTGGATGTAGGAGTGTTTGTGTAAGTACACATCATATGTCAAGTAAGCTATTCTTTGCTTATTTGTCTCCTGAATGTATAATACATTCATGTATGTCTGCAAAGTATCTGTCACTCTACTGTCTCAGTAGAGGCTCAGTCATTTTTTTTATATTTATTTTATAAACTCCTGTCTCCCTTAACCCTCCCACCATCACCACAACACACCAAGAAACCCACTAGTTACATGCAAGACTCTTATCAAGCAATTCCAGCTTTGCAAATAAAGTGGTTATATTAGAATCAGAGTTTGTCTAGCATTCTGTCATATTTATCATATATTCATATTTATATTTATTACCATGATTATCATTCTGTTAAAGAATGAACAATATTTAAGTTAACTCCCCAATGTTTTCCTTACCAAGGATAGTGAAACATTTCTTCAGTATCTCTGCTTTTTAACCAGACATAGTCAGAATAGGGCTCCTCTTGAGGCATCTAAAGGAGTTAGCACTAATGACCAATCTAAAACTATAAAACTAGATTAAGATTAAAAAATAAATAACTTTACATATTATGCAATTGCAGGCTATGAAAAGTCAAAATGTGGGTAATTATCTCTTTAAATATTCCCTTAAATAACAAACAGCATGTCTCTCTCTAGTCCCTGTTAAATTTTCCTGTCTTATAAGGATCTCCACTTCTCTTATTATCTTTTTTTTGGGGTATTTTTTAAACAGATTCCTGACTCCATTCTCCACCCTCTTTCTGAAGTATGTTGTTATATATCTCCTGATGTGCAATAAATGAATGTAGCACTAATGGATCTTAAACTGTTCTTTGTCCCACTTTCATAATGATCTTTAAAAAAAACGAATAATTTACCTATGTGGGCGATACACTGAAGTCTTAAGCATTTAGTACAATGTTTAAATGTAATGAAGTAGTTAGATATTTTTAGTCTCTTACTGTATCTTTCTAAAAATTGTAACAAGAAATATTGCACAAACTATTACATTTTTTCCACACTTATTAGTAATATAATTATTGCTATTATTAATGCAAGTGTGGTTATTAATATCATCATACCATGAATTATCATCAGTTATAGTGCTTGGCTAATTTATTTATTTACTTCATTTATTTAATCGACTAAAATGTCTATTCCATAACTAATTTTTCTTCTGTGTATATTTATTCTGTGTTATGAAAAGAGCATATACTGAAATACTTAAATCAATAAGTGGTGCTTTTTTTTTTTTTTTTTTTTTTATTGGGGGTTGAATTTGACATTTTGTTTTGTATTTATAATCCCACCATTCAGACATGATAACAAATAAAAAAAAATTTTTTTGACTGGCTAGCATACAATAGTTTAGATGTTTGAAGCATCTTTTTTGGGGGGGCTATGTACAAGCTTGGGTTTTCCCAGATCATGGTAACACAGCATGGCACATGTTGTGCTAACAAATTGCAATCGGACACTTTCAGACACTTTCATTATTTTAACTCAGGTAATAATTAGTCACTGTCAGAGCTGGGACAGAGGTTGTACAAATCAGAATAAATTTACCTTGCTGTAGCAGCAGTCACAAATGAAGCAATAAATTAAAAACTGCAAATTGTAACAGACTCTAGAGATTGCAGATCAAGATCTCTACCTGGAATCTAGGAAATACTGCATCATTCCTTCTCCCCTTATGTCTTTTGGAATGGGATTCAGCTTATATTATAATGCAATATACAGTATAACATTAAATTACAGTATAACATTAAAGTACAGTATGATCTCCGGCATATATACTGGTGTTCATCCAATTGTCTTTTATGTATATGTTTGCAAATAAATGAGAATTGAACTCAGGGGGTTAAGCACTAAGGAATGATAAAGAGGTGATAACGTGGAGTGATATAATTCCAAATTCTATGTTATTCTACAGAGCCAATGCACTATGATTTCTCCAACTTTGGAGATCTTAGTGCATAGGCTCTATAGAATAATACAGGTACTGGAGAAGTGAAATTACTGAAGAAGTTATCACTGCATTATAACCTCTTTATCACGCCTTAGTACATAATCCCCCAAGATTCCAACACTTTCCAAATCAGTGTATTGGAAGCATCTTTAGCATACAAAGGAAAAAACTAAATTATTTTCAGATCATTCAGATAACTGATATAATTGAAACTGTAAAATGTTTACACCATGGATAGCCTACTTGATTTACTCTATACATGCAAGTCCCTCCCAGGGATGCATGTAGTAAATTCTAAGTACGGTAAAAAAACTTCTTAAATTCTAAAGAGCTAAAGCAATGCATGAAGACCTATCACTTATTGGTTTAAAATAGTGTATTATAATGTTGAAGGAAAGTATGGTAAGTATGGGGAAAGGAAGAAGATATGCATCTTTTTTGGGAGACAATCAGATTTTTGTAATGATGGAGAAGGAAATTACCTTCTCTCTTTGCTGCATCAGAGAACTGACATAATTCAAAGGAAAATCCTCTGAGGGACACATAAGGCTCCTAGTACTGCCTATTGCTAATCACTGGTGTACATCTTTAGCTCTAGATCTGTTGTTGTGACTTCAGAGTCGTTCTCAGCAGTGGCACTGACACAGAGAAATATACAACCATTATCAACAGCAGACAGTGAATTTGCAGATGTCTGAATCTGGCATTATGACCACACATGACAATGTGGTGAAGACAAATAGAATATAGGGGATAAGTGAGCATCTGCAGACTGATTACACTACAGACTAGGTCAGTCTTATATCGGGAAGGGTCAGTTATTTTTATTGAGTCGTAATTGAATGACCCATTGGAAGTGTCAGAAACCCACTACTCTAACACCACCACCACCACAGTAACCAGTTGTTTTTGTGGGAAAGTAGATGGACAAAGTTACTGATACCTCCTGATTTCCTAGGGAATGGTTTAACACTGTTAATACTATTAATTATAGCAGAGGTGCCAATGTAAGTGATACCAGTCCTTCACCCACTTTACAGCCTGTTTAAACACTATGCGTATTGTAGTTGTTGATAATAACAACTGGAAAATACCTCGCTGCCTCAAGGAAAAATATCCCAATACTCATGGTTTTAAGGGAGGCGGAGGAGGTGAAGTCCTGCCTTACTGTTGGCCTTCTAATAGGTGTGGGTGAAAGTCATCGCTGTGTTCCCTTGAGAAATCCCATGAAAACCACATTATTGTCTGCTTTTTCATGTGAAAATCCGCTTTTAAACCAACAATTAAAATCTGACTACCAGGTCAGCACCAGATCTGGTAGTCAGACAAGCCAGGTAATACACGGCGTGGATAGTCAGCCAGAGCCACAGGTCTGCATCAGACTGGTTGTCAGACAAGCCTAGGGACAGACACGGAGAGGGTAGTCAGACAGAATCACAGGTCAGCACCAGATCGGTTAGCCAGACAAGCCAGTAATACGCAGAGCTCTGTAATGGTTTTTAAGACACTCAGACCAGCTGGTTAGAATAAAACACAGTTTTATTAAAAAAAAAAAATAAAGAGGAAAGATCGCCCTCTACAGGCAACACAAAATAATAGTGATATAATGACAGTTATGCCTTCACAGGCCCAGTATACAGAAGCATAAGTATCACATATACTGTCTCAGGACAGGCACACAGTAGCAAGGATACTCAATGGTTAAATACAATAATCAGTCAGTCTCTGTTGTGGTGTTTGGCACGCCCAAGGAGGTGATCAGGCAGCAATTGGTGTTAGATGATGCAACACCTAAAGTTCTTAAGGCTAGAAAGCTGCTAGGCAGTACCGGAATAGTGGTAGAGTCTGCAGAGAAGTTGCAGTGAATAGCTCCCACGGGCGTAGCAACGGAGACAACTAAACTGCAGGTGCTTGAGTCAATAGCCCCCACGGGCGTAATAACGGAGAAGGCTACACTGCAAGAGCTTGCCAATAGCCCCCATGGGCGTAATAACGGAGACCAACTGCACAGGATTAGCTTGAGCCAATAGCCCCCACGGGCGTATACCGGAGACAACCTGCAAGAGCTTGAGCCAGTAGCCCCCAGGGGCATAACAACGGAGAACACCCTGCGCTGCAAGTGCTTGAGCCAATAGCCCCCACTGGCGTAACAATGGAGACCACCCTGCACTGCAAGTGCTTGAGCCAATAGCCCCACCGGGCATGTAGCAGAGAGAGAACACAGCTAGAGCAATAGCCAATAGTGCCTCCCGCTAGCGCGGTAACGGAAACCGACTACTATGCTAGTGACAAGATGAGCCACCATCTAGACCAGGCTTACAACGTGGCCGGCTCAGCAGATGTAGCGAATCAACAGCATCGGCTCTGCAAGTGTAAATGAAGGCTCAGATAAGGCGACAGCAGCACTGCAAGGGTTAATAGCAGCTCAAGGATCGGAGGCTCAGCAATAGTGGGTATCGCTCTGCAAGTGCCAAGGAAGGCTCAGCAACAGAAGTACAGCTCTGCAAGTGTTAATGGAGACTCAGCACTGGAGACACTGCTCTGCAGGTTTCTGTAGCAAGCTGGTTCAGGTCACGGAGCAGGAAGTCAGCCAGGCCGGGTCGGATCACGGAGGTGGTTCTCAGACAAGCCAGATCAGTCATGAGCAGGAACGTCAGCCAAGCCGGATCAGATCACGGAGGAGGTTCTCAGACAAGCCAGATCAGTCACGAGCAGGAACGTCAGCCAAGCCGGGTCAGATCACGAAGCAGGAACTCAGAAGCGTAGTCAAAACAGGCCAAATCGGTACACAGAAATCAGGAACACAGGAACACAGCAACAGCAACACTGGCTCTGGAACACCAAGAAAGGACACCTGACAGGTGTCAATGGCCAGGCATAAAAAGGTCACCAGGGGTGGGCCAGACAGACTCAGCCAATCAGAGTGCATCACAAGCGAGAGTGACAGAGAGAGATCACGGGCACCGTGATAAGTTCAAACAAAAACTGCACTGGAACACCACAAAAGGGCAACTGAAGTGGTGTCCAGGAAGTTTAAATACTGATTGCTCCACCTCTGAGGTGGAGCAATAATATACTGTGCCTTTAAGAAAGCCGGGTCACGGCATCATCAGGAAATCCCTGTGATGCGCGCCCGACTTTCAAATGCTGCAGGAGCCAATAGGGGAAGCAGTAAGGAGACCGGTCGCCAAGATGTGGACCAGAGCGCACCAGTTCTGCTGCAGAGCGCGGCAACCCCGTGAGGACGCCACTAGGGATCGGCTACTCATTGGGTAACCGTGGCCATCCCTTGAAAGGTAAGCAAAATGCTTACACATGGTTTTCCCCTTTTCGATAAAAAAACATGACATATTTGCGGAAGTGAAACACAATAGAAGCAGCTACATAGAGAGGTAGACATGCTGTGCTGTTCTGCTGTTATTTGTTTGGAAAACTGAGTCAGAAGAGGCTCATGAGAAAGTTTAAAAATAGTAAAAGGAGGAACTGGAAGGACCCTTATGTGTCCACTGAGTCTGAGGATCTTGGGGAATTTAATGGGAAGAGAGGAAGAGAAGAGTAGTACTAGTGAGAGTAGGACAAGTCAGCTGCCTGTGCCTGCTGCAAGACATGCTGCACCTGCTGCCACCATTGCAGTACCTGCTGCCAGACATGCTGTCCCTGCTGCCACTAGTATTGTGCCTTCTGTTAGACATGTTGTCCATGTTACTGCTACCACCATTGCTGTGCCTGTTGTCATATGTGCGGCCCCTGCTGCCACTAGTGCTGTGCCTTCTGTCAGACATGCTACCCATGCTGCTACCCATGCTACCAGTGTTGTGCCTACCACCAGTGCTGCCCCTGCTGCCACCAGTGCTGATCCTGCTGCCACCAGTACTGTGCCTGCTGACAGATGCACTGCTCCTGTTACCACCAGTGATGAACCTGTTGCCACCAGTGCTAAAACTGCTGCTAGTGTGTCTTGTAATACTCAGGAAGGGAGGAAGGAGAATATGATGCCAATTGTAACAGCAGGGGACCCTAAGTCACACTTGCCATCCCCAAGCAGTCCTGCCAGTACTAGTTCTACTACTGCTAAGAAGGTCCAGCAGCTTTTTAGTATTAGGAGAGAAGGAGGGGATAATCAATATCTCCATAATACTAGTAACTGTGAGGAGGAAGACTCTGCAGCTGAACTTGTTGAGGTTGGTGTTAGTAGTAGTAGCAGTAATGGTGAAGCAGCTGGTGGAACTTGTGTTAGGGTAGTGGTAGGGGAAGCATTTGAGAGCATCCAGACTAGTGGTCAAGGGAGCCAACACCATTCCTATTGTTCTGGAAGTCCTCCATCCTTCCCTTCACTACAGTGTCCAAGTGGAACATCATCCTGAAGAGGCCAGAACTGGTGTTGGGGAGAGCAGGCTCGGAATTAATACCACCACCACCAGCAGGAGCACAGATCAGCTATCTGTGCCTGCTGCTACTGCTGTCAGTCTGCCTTCTTCACGTCACCAAGAAATGACAAGTGTGACATTAGGGGAACCTCCCATTGCTCCTCACCTTCTCCAATCAGCAGTGACATGTCTGTAATAGAGAAGCAGCACCATGTTGGGAGTGGGGCTAGTGGTGGTGGTGATGATGGTGCTGGAGAAGCTGTGGTGAAATAGACACTGATGGCCTTTTTAGCAGAAACTGAGAAGAAATGGGAGACAGGGATGAGCATGGGCATCACCCCCACCCCCACTATCAGTGAGCTTTTGGAATTTGTGGAATTTGCAACTGATCTAATTCCTGTTGCTGCTGAGATGCAGTGGCAAGCTAGTGTGCCATAGACCACCGTGGACACAGTGGAATGGGGTTAACAAGTGATGCGGGACAAGGACAGGTTCCACTTGCCAGCGCCAGCAGTACTCCTGGTCCTAGTTGCGGTGCTGAATCTGTGGCAGTAGCAGCAACAGCGGCAACATTATCTGCTGCCACAAACAGTGAAGGGGAATGTGGAGGACAAGAAAAAAGAGGACATTTTTCACCACCTGTTCCATCCACCCTGAAGTCACGGGTGTGGGACCATTTTTCTCTTCGAGCAGGCACAGTGCAGTCATCACCAATGGCACTGTGCACAATTTGTGACGTCAGTGAGAAGGGGAAAGGAGGGGTCACACCTTAGCACATCACACATGAAACACAGACACCATGACATTTATGTCAAACATGTTAAAGCCAAACACCCACCACAGAAATCAAGCACCGCTGTTGCTGTACCCCCTGACTCTCCAGAAAGGCAATAAGAGGCAAAGCGAAATCAAAGAGGTGGAAGAATAGAGAAACCCAGGCATAGACTGGAAGTTCCATGATGCGTGTAACAACTAGCTCACCATCACCTTCATCCTCTAGGGTAACTACATCTTCTGCAAATCCACCTTGTTCATCGTTACCTCGCTTGCCAAGTGATAGCAACTCTGTTGATGTTAGGATGTGGCAGTTCGTCTCCACCCATTGCATATTGTGTGATGCACTGACCACACATGGCAGCGTGGTGGAGGAGAATCACAACCAGGGCATCAACTGGCATATGAAAAGATTCCATCCCACAGAATATGCTAAGATGATGGCAGGGAGGGTTCATCATTACTATTAAAGGGTCAGCAAGTTGTCATGTGTCCTTAGCGGGTTCTGGACAAGGAATATAGTGACAGCTGATGTCATGGTCTAATAACAACACACCCATGATTTTGGAGGAGGGGCAGGTGGAGAAGAATTATTGGCCTACTTCTTCCTTTCTCCACATATACTGGGGGCTACTTATTGTGCTGCTACTGCCTCAGGTGCAACACTGGAGCTAGTCACAGCAAGTGGAACCTTCATCATCCACCATCCATGTTATTGTTATTGTTGATCCCATTCCCTTTCAGCTGCCTCCTGTCGCTTAAACAACTCAATAGCAGTGGCAAATTATGGACTCAGTAGGATATTTGACAATGACCAGTGGCTACTGGCCAACATGACTTGCTGGCAGTAGGCCAGTAGGGCATTTTTTCCTCAGGGCTTGTGCTTAAAATAAATAAATAAATAAATAAATAAAATAAAAACATAGTCCTACAAAAAAAATACTAGTTTTCGGGTGCTGTTTCTAACAAGCCTAAGTCCTACAAATCAATGTTTCCTTAGGGCTTGTGCCAGACAAGCTGAAGTCCTACAAATCAATGTTTCTTTAGGGCTTGGACCTCTAATTAGTCTAAGTCCTACAAATCAATGTTTCTTCAGGGCTTAGGCCCTCTACAAAATACTCTATCAAGTCAAGTATCAGTCTACCCCAGTGGCAGCTTATGTCAGGGGGTTCCTGTCTCTATCACTTTACATACAAGTTTCTTATTTTATTTTATTGATTTATTTTTCGTATTAAAGGGTTAGTAATATCTAACATTAGCTAACCCTAATATTGCAGGTATTAAAAAGATAATATTGATGTGCCAAGTTGTATCTCTCTCAAATTTTTACTGTTTGAGAGATATAATCACTGAAAGTCCCCCCTCCTGCTGATGAGCTGTAAAGCTGTCAGCAGTGGATCTGTGTCGGCTGACTCTGAGGCTCTTCAGCAGAGTTGAATGAGCGCTATCGAAAAACAGATACTTCATTGGAAGGGTCTACAAAGTTTGCTTGGGTAGCAAGAAAACATTGCAGACCATTCCACTGAAGTATTCTTCGATAGAGCTCATTCAGCTCTGCTGAAGAGCCGCCAACTGGTATGGGACCGGGATCTCCTGACATCAGCTACATGTTGACATCTGGAAAAGGGGAGGGAGTGTGAGACTTTCAGCGCTTACCATAAAGGTTTGAGAGATACGACTTGGCACATTAATATTATCTTTTTAATACCTTCAATATTAGGGTCAGTAAATATTAGACATTACTAACCCTTTAACTATCTCCCCAATACCAGTCAAGAACCTCCCCAAAACAAATTTCCTGTTCAACCGATTCATTCCCCAGACTCCATCCACCAACACAAGCATCCATCTCAGACCTTTTTTATACCATGTTTTTTGAATTGTATTTAGGATTTATTTTTTATTAAGTGCCCCCCATCCCAGTAAACAAGCTCCCCAAAAAATTCCCTGTTCAACTGATTCTTTCCATAAACCCCACCAACATAGGGACCCTCATGTCCCTTTTATACTATGCCTTTGGGAAATAAAATAATATTTGCTATGTGTTGTGTGTAAATTCAATATTCTCATTGATTTCAATGTAATAAGCTAGGTGAAAGAAGCCTAAAATCTGCACTTTTCACTCGAAATTATTTACGAAGTGGGAAGTGCCATTATTTGCCAATTTTTTCAAGGCTCCCCTTGCTGTAGTAGGTTCATCTAATAATTACTCTAAAAGTTTGATGTCTATCTGAAATTATTTTTGCAAAGGCTAATTTCTATAACTTTTTAATTATCCTGTAAACCAGCTGTAAATAAAAACATGTTTTTAAAAGCCTGCTATAGTGGTTAACCCTTTTGTAAATGCTTTTTTCTTTTATGAACTTTATTTTTTTGTTTTTTCATCAAACAAGAAGTTACATATTGTGGCACTCACAATAAGTGTGGGATACACATTATTCAGCATTCTTTGAAGATTCATATGCGGCAATGAACTGTAACAATAAAAAATAGCAGAACAAAATAAACAGCTAAGACCCATGTCCACTAGTAATAGAACATAGAAAATGCAGAATATGGAACACTGGGCTCAATGAAACCAATGTGCGGTCTGAGATATAAAAGCTCAGAGATAGAAGGGTATCGAGAAAAGAGAGAAAGAGTAATTAGACAGAGATAGAAAACAATCAAAACTTTTCGAACCAGAAGAAAGAGAGACGAAGAAAGAATAAAGAAAAGAGGAAGAGTGGGAGAAAGCAGGAGTGGGTATGCATCCAGGAGGGTGCTCGCAGGGGAATATAGGGATGCCCATAAAAGCAAAAGGTACACTCAAACCTGGTCAAAGTTCTAGGAGGTGTGTGTGAACCAATCATTGAGGACATCATTGATCTGATCAGGGTCTCTCCTGTCTCGCAGAAATTTCAACCTGGCTAACTGAGCTTGGTTTTAGACCCTATTTACCCAGGTTTAGAGAGCAGGGGTGGAAGTAGACTTCCAGTGTGTAGGAATGAGCACCTTGGCCTTATTGAGCATGATGTATAGGATGGACCTCTGAATGTACAGTTTGATAGGATTTTAAAATGAGTGGGAGACTAGGCCTCAGTGCAGTAAATGGTTTTCTTAAGTTAAAAGGGCATAATCTTGTTTCCCCAAAAAATCTAAAATTGTAAAAAGGCCTAACAAGTGAGTTACTGCTTGACAGTACATCTCTCCTCCTCCCTTCACCACTACACTGCTTTAGGCCTGTGCATATCACAAGATTGTAACTGGTCTATATTGTTATCCTATTCAAAACACATAACACTTTTACTCTTGATAATATAATTTTAAAATTATATTTAATCACAAACTGTGATGACATTACATTATATTTTCAACTTTGTTCAGCCACATATAGATAATAAAAAAGCGAACGTTTGAGTTTAACTGTCTGGATATGGGTGATTGTGGTGGTGAAAAATAGATGAAAGTGATGAGAAGGAGTAGGACGGAATGCAAAAATAAGTGTATGAAGTATCATGTATGATCCCAATATAACCTCACAGTATTATTTATCAGTAACTCATCAATATTCATGGCACTGGTCCCAAATGCCATAGATTATGGCAAGCTTGGCAACTGAGCAAATCCCTCCTCCTCCTTTTTTCTTCTGTGCTGCTGTTTCTATATGTTACTTGCTGCTTGGATGGTATTAGATGCTGGTTCATTTTTCTAAAATAAGTCTATCAACACTGATGGTTAGATGTGACCTACTGTCATTAAAATAAAACCAGAAGCACTAACAACCCACTCTGAGTGCAAACTTACCAGTATGCAATTAAGGGTTTTTACTGCCATAAGCATTAGTGCTGGCCAATATGGCCACCCACAAAAACACTTTTTGTTTGCTAGTACTTCAGTGGGTTGTCATTTTTGTCTAGAACACAGTTATTCTGCAAATATACTGTAATCATCTAACTTGCAGTGTGGTCACTCTTTGGAGCTATAGAGAGTTCATATGTATTATTTACCAATCCAAATTCTGGGATTAAGTCCTATAAAGCTATGTCAGTGTCACTGTTAGACTGCTAGCCCTGAGACATCTATAGTTTTCTGTGATGATGCCAAGTATTATGCAAATTGTTGTGTTGTTGCTGATGATGAAACTATAATCTTTTTACTTACTTCCTTCTCATTATGCTTCCTAGTTTTTTTGCCCCTATTTTTTGCCTCTCATATCCCACACAATGCAAGATTTCCCACAATTTATAAAAATTAGTGTTGAGCGAGCGTGCTCGGCCGATGCTCGGATCGGCTCGAGCATCGCTCTGCTCGGCACATGGCGGTACTCGTCGAGTACCGCCATGTGCTCGCCCGACATGTTCGGGTGGCGGGGATCTGTGCCGGAGGAGGCACAGATCTGAAGACGCTCCGCTGGACCACCAGGGACTGGAGGTACGGGGGCATTGCGGAGATGAAGGGGGCATTGCGGAGATGAAGGGGGACATTGTGGAAGAGGGGCATAGCGGAGATGAAGGGGGACATTGTGGAAGAGGGGCATAGACTCTATGCCCCTCTTCCACAATGTCCCCCTTCATCTCCGCTATGCACCTCTTCCACAATGTCCCCCTTCATCTCCTCTATGCCCCTCTTCCACAATGTCCCCCTTCATCTCCGCTATGCCCCTCTTCCACAATGTCCCCCTTCATCTCCTCTATGCCATAGAGGAGATGAAGGGGGACATTGTGGAAGAGGGGCATAGCGGAGATGAAGGGGGACATTGTGGAAGAGGGGCATAGAGGAGATGAAGTGGGACATTGCGGAGATGAAGGGGGACATTGCGGAGATGAAGGGGGGCATTGACCAGGCACCCTCCCCTCATCAGAGCAGGGGGTGCCTGGTGTAATGCTCGTGTCGCCCCATTGTATTCAATGGGGCTCGGGTGCTCGGCCGAGCACTCGAGCCTCAGGGGGTGCTCGGTCAGAGCACCCGAGCACCCGAGCATCGGGGTGCTCGCTCAACACTAATAAAAATGTATTTATATGCTTCTACAGAATACGATCTCCTGCATAACTAACCAGTAAGGTGGCTCCCTCAAAAAGCTTCAGCAACTCAGATAAATCACACATTGACATAGTGACAAGGAATTCCCCTCCAAAGTCTTCCAGTTATACATTTGATATTGCTAGTAGATTTGTCCTGCTCATGCAAGTGCTCCAGCATGTACAATGTGGAATATCACCTGGTATGGAACTCCATTTTAGGTAGATGATGAGGTCAGTTGGTTACTCTGTTGTACAAAAAATGCATAATAAGATCTGCACAGATTTTGGAAACAGATTTTAATGGTGTCTGAGTCTGAAAGGAAAAAGTAACATTTAGATTTAGGGCTTGGGCTATTCTCCAGACAGCTATTATATTGGTCCTATTGTCAGCAGACACAAAGCCAGCTTTCAAGTAGTGGGGTACAAGCCATTTGTTATGACTCGCTGCATTTTTTAAAATACATCTTTAGATTTGTGGGTTTGTTTCTCTAATCTCTGCATGCACATGGTATGTGCTACACTGCAGCTGGTCTTTACTACTAGTGCAAGAGCACAAGACAACATTAGCAGTAACATGATACTGCATGCTACTGCTGCCCACTGTAGGGAAGAATACCCAGTAAGCAGTGAGAGTCATATAGTCATCACTCTGGCCACTTGTCCACATATGTGAACTCTAATGCAATTGGATGTTTACAGTCCTTAGTTGTCAATAATAGTGAGTGTTACTGGGTGGAGAGTTTAGACTTGGAAGCAATGACACTGATGCTGACTGAGATGATTATGTATTGTTTATATATACTAAGAGTATACAGGAATATTGCTCCTTTCCAGCTGTGGAAGGCTGAGCCTTTTCCCTTCAGCTAATATTTGAAACAAATCATCATTGCTCTGACTCTCTATCGGTACCTATAAAAAAATGTGAAGAAAGTAGAGGGATGTATGCTAAATCAACATTATAATTATCAGTAATAATTAGGTTGTCAGTAATTCAGCAGCAGCAGCAGCATCCACTTCCTCCTCATATTCATTGCTTTCATATTATTGCATGTTGTCTGAAAAACTTTATTTTCATTTTCTATTTATAGAAAATTATCCACTAGTTTATGGGAAAATGTTACTGTCACTGTCTGACACAGCATTGATTTCACTGTTAAATCATCCTTTGCCATAGCAACAACTAGAAAGTAAATTCTTGTTGTCTTAAGGTTTTGTTCTACTTTTCATATCACTTTTATTAATGGCCTGATGATGGTGGATCATCATAATTTACTGTGCAATCTGAAGTTGCGATGGCTGCAGTCATTTTTTCTAGTATTACTTTACTACCACCAACACATCCATGCATTTCTCCTTTCTCCACACCCTCTGCTTCTAGTATGTTTGGTGGACATACTTATAGTACTGTTGATTTTTACTTTGAAGTACATCACATAGATGTTATTGTGTAGAAATATGTTATATTTCTCTCTGAAAATATATATGATCTATGTCTCTCTTTGTCATTGTCACTATCTACAAATCACACCCAGACTCCCTGCAAGTGCCAGCAATTGTAGCTCTTCTTATTTGCCTGTCTACATTAGTAGCTACCTAGTGTCAAAATTCTCTTTCTCTCTCAAGGCCAGCAGTGTTCTTTTTGACAGTACAACACAAACATTAACAGCTTTCAATAAAAGCAGAGCACACAGAAGCTGGTGCAGCCCCAAATATACACAAATGTATTCTTATCCCTCTTGTTTTTTTGGATGCTGAAGTTAGTGGGCTTGTAAGTTACATAATATGTCTAGTTGTCCCAGAGAGCCTTAGATTGTAAGTGTCACATGTCTGGCTTTTTGTCTTATTAAAGGGCCTTTTTTACCAGCTCAGGTAGGAACTTGGATCACCTACCTGTATTTCTGTAATTTGTCAGTTAAAAAAAGCTTTTGCTTACTTTCATTTATTTTTTATCTCTCCTTTCTCCCTTCACACCCACACCAGAAAACAACTCAAGCTTACTATATTTAGCTGTAAGCCTATACTACTTAACTTCAAAATCTCAACTGATTTATCTCCCTCTCCCAAACACAGACTGATAACATGCATAAAACTAGAAAATGCATTATTATTTTCATATCAGTGGAATGAAAAATGGGAAATTTGCATTTTTCTTGCATATTGGGAAATGCTATTTTCATATGTTCTCTTTTGAGGGGAAAAGTTTTGCCCACTCCTACTTACTGCTCATATGGGAAAGAAATTCCCCTTTAAATTAAAAATAAAGCTCTCTCTGTCTGTCTATATATACAGGACTATGCAAAAGTCTTAGGCAGGTATGAACAAATGCTGTAAAGTAAGAATGTTTTCAAAAATAGACTATCACTGTGCCCGCAATTGCCTCCAGTGGGTAATTGCTGTAACAGTGACATTATTACTTCCTGACTGTCGCTCTATGCGAGTCGCTGTTCTTATAGGTCACTGTGGCTGTGATGTCATCCATCCACCCACCTGCCAGGTCTTTTAAACTTCAGCATGTCCTATTACCTTTGCCCTTTCGTGGTGTACCTGAGCCTAGTGCTGGATTGGTCCATTGTTGTTCCTGTGTATTACTCCTGCTCCGTCTGACTACCCGTTCCAGCTCTGACTCCTGGCTACAACTGACTGCCTGTTCCGGCTCTGACTTCTGGCTATGTCTGACTACCTGATCCGGCTCCGACCACTGGCGATGTCTGACTACCCAATCCGGCTCTGACCTCTGGCTTTGGCTGACTAACCGTTCCGGTTCTGATCCCTGGCTGCCTTCGATTACTCTCCCTCTGTTGCGCTCCGGTTGGGATTACCAGCCTTGGCTACCTAGCCTCGGCTATTGGGATCCTTGCTGCCTGTGCCTACCCATTTCTATGCTCACTACGTCTAGCAGCATTTATCAGTCAGTCTGGGTACTGACCTCCCGTGGTTATTCCGGTTTGTGTGTTGCCTTACCTAGCCCTCAGTGCCATTTACCTTGCATTCGGTATACCTTAGCATTAGAGTATAATTGAGCTTCCTTTTCCTGCCGACTCAGATTGTGGTAGTGCTATGCACTGTCCTCCCATCTGTCTGTGAAGGTTCCTAGGGCCTAGCCTAGGCCTGCCTAGTGAAGGGTTGAGGAAGTGTCTTGCACTGTCCTCACCTGGCCTCATGGAGGTAGTGGAGTTACAGTCACTACTGTGTGCTCCAGTGCCTGTAGCTACTCGCTTGCCTGAGTTACTCTGTCGTCTGGGTACAGACGTGGGCCTATCTCACTAGCCTAGTAAAGGGTGAGGAAAGTGAGTTTACTGTTCCTCCCTGGCCTTGTGAAAGTGTGTTACTCATTGCTGCCAATTATTGTGTCACTCATTGCTGCCACTGTTGTGTTACTCATTGCTGCCAACTATTGTGTCACTCATTGCTGCCACTACTGTGTCATCCTTGCTGCCACTATTGTATGTAAAATAAAGTTTTATTTTAAGTTCATTTGTACTTGCCAGTGTTGTTATTTCTTAGTCACTCCGTGACATAGACACGTTAACCCTTTGAGTTCCAGAGGGGTACGGAATGCATTGCAAAACAATGCATTCCGTACCCCACTGGCACTCAAAGGGTTAATAGGTTTTTTTTTTTTTTTTTTTTTTTTTTTCAATTACCAAAATGATAGTGAGTGTGCAGAAGAAAAACTTAAATCAATATTTGGTGTGACCACCCTTTGCTTTCAAAACAGCATTAATTCTTCTAGATACACTTGAACAAAGTCAAGGATTTTGTAGGCATATAGTCAGGTGTATAATTAAACAGTTATACAAAATAGGTGCTAATGATCATCAAATTAATATGTGGGTTGAAACACAATCATTAACTGAAACAGGAACAGCTGTGTAGAAGGAATAAAACAGGGTGAGGAACAGACAAATTCAGCTAGAAAGATGAGGTTGCTGAAGACAGTTTAATGTCAAAAGCCATACACCATGGCAAGACTGAGCACAGCAATAAGACACAAGGTAGTTCTACTACATCAGCAAGGTCTCTCCCAGGCAGACATTTCAAAGCAGACAAAGGTTTCCAGATGTACTGTCCAAGCTCTTTTGAGGAAGCACAAAGAAGCAGGCAATGTTGAGGACCATAGATACAGTGGTCAGCCAAGGAAACATAGTGCTGTAAATGAAAGACATCATGCTTACTTCCCTTCACAATCGGAAGATGTCCAGCAGTGCCATCAGCTAAGAATTGGCAGAAATCAGTGGGATCCTGGTACTACTGTCCAGAGAATTCTGGTCAGAAGTGGTCCTCGTGGAAGACTTGTTGCCAAAAAAGCCATACCTCCAACATGGAAACAAGACCAATTGGCTCAACTATGCAGAAAAACACAGGAACTGGGGTGCAGTAAAATGGCAGCAGGAGCTCAGGACTGATGAGTCAAAATGTGAAATATTTGGCTGCAGCAGAAGGCAGTTTTTCTCCAAAGGTTTGGAGAGTGGTACAAGAATGAGTGTCTGCAGGCAACAGTGAAGCATGGTGAAGGTTCCTTTCAAGTTTGGGGCTGCATTTCTGCAAATGGAGTTGGTGATTTGGTCAGAATGAATGATATCTTCAATGCTGAGAAGTACAGAGGATATTTAGCCATTATGCAATACCATCAGGAAGTTATCTGATTGCCCCCAAATTAATTCTGCAGGAATGACCCCAAACATACAGCCAAAGTCATTAAGAACTATCTTCAGAGTAAAGAAGAACAAGATGTACTGGAAGTGATGGTATGGCCCCCAACAGAGCCCTGATCTCAACATGATTGAGTCTGTCTGGAATCCACAGAAGAACTGTGATTAGTTCTCCAAGATGTTTGGAACAACCTACCTGCTGAGTTCCTTAAAAAACTGTGTGCAAATTAACCTAGAAGAATTGATGCTGTTTTGAAGGCAAAGGGTGGTCACACCAAATATTGATTTGATTTAGATATTTCTTCTGTTCACTAACTATGCATTTTGTTAATTGATGACTATAAACTATTAACTATTTTTGAAAGCATTCTTACTTTAAGGTATTTTTTCATGAGAAACCCTAGTTAATGTTTAGTTTCAAATATGAGTCTTTATCAAGATATATATATGTATATGTAAGCGTGTGTAAAAGGTAATGTAAATCAGATTTAAAACTCTGTTGGGTAGATACACTACGTTGCTCTAAAGAGGAGATAAAGTGGAGATGACTTCTACAGTTTATCACTTCTCCACTTCTTAAGAAATGTTAGTGACTCCTGGAGCGCTGTCACGCTATTGCCACACATTCCCTCCCCCTCTTCGAGGATACTTGGTTCTACTGGTATAATTATATATCCCCTCTTCAGGCAATCAATACTGCCTCTCCTTGACACTGTTCACAGGGATGTCCCTTGGCATAATATACTTTACAACTCCCCATTTCTTTTCTATTTGATGTTTCCTTCTTATAGAGCCTCCCATTGCTGGTGTGACCTATCCCCGCCTGGTACCCTTCCCCTTCTCCCCCCCTCTTATCCTAATTTCTCTGACTTTCCCTTCATATCTTCCTTTTCTTTTCTCTCCACTGTCTCCCCCCCAAATATTGCATGTCTTCTCTTTTCTTTCTCTCACATCTGATAAGCTTCATACATTCAACACCTAGCTTTTCCTTCCCTTTTTTCTCTCTTTCTTTTTCTTTCCCCTTTCTCATGCATTTGTCACATGTGAATGTATTATGTGCCCCTCATTGGAAACAGTTATTCTGTATTATCCTGCTTATTTTCTGTTGTTACCATATACTCTATGTAATGCCTCTTTATCTCAATAAAAAAAAAGAAATGTTAGTGAATTGTCTACATAGAATAACATGAATGGGATAAGTGATAAACTGGAGAAGTCACCTCTACTTTATCACCTGTTTATCACCGCTTAGTGAAGCCCCCCCTATGTGTTTTGTGGCTATAGTTACTTTATCATCAGTAGTTCACTCTAGAAAGCCTTTCCAGAGACATTTCACAAGTTTCAGTGAAATGGCCTTGTAAAATGACATAGTATATTTAGATAATTATTTCTCGTCATTTTAGAACACCTCATAATAATACCCCCCCAATTATGATACAATTTCGAGAAAATCCTAATTTGCCTGTGCATCCCTACTGGCATTAGCCTCTAATACCTGTGGTTGCTCTTCATTGTATGCATTACAGCATATGATTGCTGTAGTGCATAAAGGCAGACAGTGTCTTCCATCACAAGGACTTTATTGCTCGCAAGCACCATACATCTGCCCCATAACATGAGCGGGGAAAAGGAGAAATGTTATACTATTTCCTCTAGTCCTTGTTTGATAGATAGTGTTAAATAAGATGTAGAAGAAAGTAACATCCCAAAACACCCACAAACCTCCTTGTTGTCCACCCCTTGGTGTATGCAGCATTAAGGGATGGAAATCTGGCAAACATAGCTTAGTAAATTATCGTTAGGCAGGTGTAGGAACTGCAAATGTATCCCTGCACATGATTTAGGATGGAATATATTTTGCAGCTTCACCCCAACATCTTTAGTCAGTCCTGATATGTTAAGGTGTGATAAAGAGGTGATACAGTGGAGATTACTTCTTCAGTGATGTCGCTTCTCCAATTCCTATGTTATTCTATGGAGCCAATGCACTATGATATCTCAATTGAAAGAGATCTTAGTGTATTGGCTCCATAGAATAAAATAGGATCAGGAGAAAGTATATCTGTGGAGAAGTCATATACACTTTAACATCGCTTTATCATACCTTAGTGCATAACCTCCCTACACACTGCAAATGACAATCTTAACCTTTTACTGACAACAGCGGTGTGCAGAGAATTGTTTCTTAATGCACTATGCACCTCTTTTACCTTTAAAGGGTTAGGTGGGCTCATGAACTCTGCATGTTTTATTTTGAAAAACTGCCATCAACATCTATGGACAAGACTTCCAGGACAGATTAAGCATATTGGGGGGATGTATAAAACTGGATTTATAAGAAAGTGTCAGTAAAATTGTCTCAAAGTGACAAAAGTATATGTGTAAACATGCAGTGATATTTTCGCTAAGTGCTAAATCTAGTTAATTGACTTTTTTGAAAATTGGAGTAGAAATGGTCTTGGCCAAATAACAATTGTGTCCCAATGTATTTATAAAGAAGTTTGCTAATTGAGCCAAAAATAAAGGCAGTTTTAGGGATTAAATCTTAACGTCAGGTATAACCTGTTATCATTGGAAGTAAATAGTGACAGCTATGTGTGCAAAAATATATTTGCAGATGCAGATTTTTTTCATAATATTCTCTTGAGCATAGGCACAAAAAAAATTCATCGGGACAATTAGGATTTTCTGGGGATAGTAATGTAAGTGAAAGGTTATTATTAGGAGATGATAGTTCTTTTTTAACACCAATAAATCCATGTAATAGGTTTTGGTGCTGCATGAACATAATTAGATATGTGGACATATTTTATGTCTTTAACCCTTTACATGCTAGATACATCTCTGACTGATGTCAAAGCAAATGTGCTGGAGATGTCTCTAGCCTCTAGTGGATTAAAATACAATCCCTATTTTAAGGCTAAAACAGTTTGCACAGCATCTTAAGTCACAAGTGGTGGGTCTTTGAACTGACAACATGTGTACCTCTGAGACAGATTTATGGCTCTTATATTTCACTATACTATCTCTAAGCATGCTGAAACTGGTGTCAAAAACTAATGTGATATGTAACACCTCTCTAAGATCACCAATAGTCACTAGGGTACAAATATGGCTAAAATATTTATGCAACAGTAATTCATGAACCAATTTCTCATATACCACATATGTGAAAATCCAAAAAATACAGAGGCTGGAGAATCAGCAAAAGGAACATATGTCAAGCCTAAAGTCACTATGGACATATACAAGGTATATAAGACACTTACGGACTATTCTTATATTTCATACATCTCCATTGACCAATCACCAAAATAATTTGATTTTGTATAATTTCTGCACTAGTCTTAGCTAATTAACTGGTAATTCACATGACAAATAAGATAATACTGTGCTGTGGGCCACATTCAAGCGGTACAATTGTCGGGGCAAAACATCTGTACAACAGGGAGCAATTAAACATTCCTCATATTCTTATTGATTTAAATGGAGCGCTCAACTATTTGAATGCTTGAGATGGCTAAAATGCATTGTTTTGCAATGGATTGGAGAAGTCACTAGCATTCAAGTAGTTAAAAGCCCTTATTTAAATACAATGGAATGTTTATTGTTCACTTTGATACTATTGGTTTGTTTGCTTCACAGTTGTGCCTCTTTAGCCCAATATGTTCACAGTTCCTCTCCTGTAATTATTTACTGTGAAAACCAATATAACAGAATCACATATTGTGTGCATGAGGAAGAAAGAGAGAGAGAGATGGAGAGATTTATGACATAAAGCACATACTTGGCCCTGTGTAAGGCATAATATCTTAATGCCTATATCTCTAGGGCCATATTTTCCATTAGGTAAAGTAGGCAGACTTGGTGTTCATATTTTGAGATGCCTCTCAGTTACTGGTTATGTTTGTGAGCGTGACCCACCCAATTCCTGTGCCCCTGCACTAGTTATTTACTAGTTTACATATTACTAATTTGGCAAGCTGATATGCCCCATTACTTGCCAGTTAACACTTTGAGTGCCCCTCTGGCACTCAAAGGGTTGATTTGGCAGCCTTTCTGTGTTTGTAGCAACTTAAAGGGAACTTATAATTTTATAACAACAAAGGTTTTGAAAGAGCATTCAAAATAACATACCTGTTGTTTTAGAGTTTTTTTTATCTGAAGCCATAGTTTATGTGATATTTAGCATTAATAATGTGTGTAAACCATTCTGACAATGGTAATGTATTAAATGGAAAAAAGAATCACAACAAAGAACGAGTGTGTGTGCGTGTGTGCCTTTGAGTGCGTATGAGTATGCCTGTGTGTGATGCTGTCAACCCATTAAGTGCCAAAGAGTTGTACATCATTTTTGCATTCAAATTATTACATTAAATGTGCTTCTTCTTTAAGCCTTTAAGGATCTGAGGGCTGTGAAAGTCTTTGCAAAAGCCATGTTTTACACACACACTCCTGCTCCTCAAATGGTTAAACATATCTCTCACTTTTTGCTAATTTATTATATTTGGACTGAGAGAGAGGGATTTTCCCAGCCCCACCCCCCATTATAGCTACTGGTGGATTTTGCTGTGTTAGACAAAGAGGCTGAAATTGTGGCTCCTAGGGGGTTATGCACTAAGGCGTGATAAAGCAGAGATGACTGTAACGGACCATAGGCCATTACTATGGGCTCTTGTACAAGAGCAGGAAAGAGATCATAAGAGCTCTTGCCAGCTGGGGAGCCCCAAAAACATGGCCAGGCAGGTCAAATTCCCCGCTGGACAGCTAGGCACTCTTCTGATTGGCTGCCACCTGTCCATCTAGTCTGTCACTCTGATTCCCATTGGTTGTGGAACCAGAGTGACATGATTGCGTTATGTGCCAGACCCAGGTAATTCAATCTCCTGTCAACAACAATGGCCCGGGTCCATATGTGTGCATATATATGTGAGATCATGTGCATATGTGTGTGCCTATGTTTATGCATATCTTTGTTGATGCATGTATGCACATGTGTGCATATAGGTATGCCTATATGTATGTGTATATGAGAACAGCAACAGAGGAGCAGAATGAGGTTCTCATTAAGTATGTTACATCAAACAGACAGTTTCCTGTCCTACATGCTACAAAAGTATATTGGACTTGACAGCCTGACACATTGGTTCTATGGCGGTGTGCACGCAAACCTGGGCCTAGATGCACTAAAGGCCAAAGAGGGTAACGAATGTCAATGTTCTGTCGGAGCAGTGTCGTAGGCACATCCACAGTGTTCGCCAAGCTGTCTATGACATTACATCACCAGCACTCTGACAAAAATATGCCCACAACGACATCAATCCTACAGGTTTACGAATTTTTATTCATCACATCGACAATGGCCTATTTCCATATGATAATGAAGTATAATGACTCTTTTCCATGTGGAAATGCTGAATAATGGGACACATTCGTATGTATGTGGTGTGTTGATATGATAATGTGACGCTTCCACTCATTCAGTAAACTCCGATAACAGCCTCTGCTGTCGGAGTTCACAGTCCCCACTTCAGCTAACTCAGGCTGTCATAGCTGGGATCTCCCCTGTACTTTCCTATGGAGTAACAACAGGGAAAGCTACGACATTCTGAACAGCATTCTCTGTGCTTCCCTACCCAGCCAGTAGGGGAATACAGAGAAGTGCCAGAGGGGTAGGAAACACATTCCTAAGCAATGCCTTCCTACCTCTCTGGTACTCAAAGGGTTAAGTGTCAAATAAAGGACAGGTTCATTGACTAAATGGCAATCCCAGAGATGAAAGTGGATGGAGTTAGTATGTTGAATATATGCAATATATGTCAACATACTGGGGGGGATGTCGAAGGGGGGGACATTGTGTAGTGCTTGTTGTACTGTTTCAGTTTATTGTAACCCTTTGAATGCCACAGGGATGATCAATGTACATCCCTATGGCATTAATTGCTGTCCATGGTGCTGAAAGTCTTCTCTGTGTTCCCCTACTGGCTGGGTAGGGAAGCACAGTGAATGCTGTTCAGATTTGTCGTAGTGTTGGTGATGTGTGAGGGGAAGAGATCCCTTCCACACCAACAGAACTTTGAAAATCCTGAATGCTAATAGGGACCTTCTCCAACCTTCCCCTTAAATCCGACAATTTTTGGGAATATGTTGATGTGTGTGCAGACTGAATTGTTGAAGGGATTTGAACACACTGACAATATCATACTGACACCATATCGACATTTAGTGCATCTAGGCCCCGGTGTTTGTGGCAGACAGTCACTGACTTCCAGTTTGCTTTTCAGCTAAGGGCTCCACAGAGCTGTCCCAGGCTTTTTTTTTTAACCAAGTCTTATTCCACTGCTGTAAATTTAAGAAAAAGTGAAAGTTGACCATTAATGCACTACAGCATGGATGGGCATCCTGATGACTTCCAGCTGCTGAGGACTACAACTTAATTGATGATGGAAACAGTAGTCATCACCAGCTGGAAGGTATCACATTGCCTATCTTTGGGAACTCCTTACTAATTTTAAACATAATGCAAAGGGGTGTTGGAGGGAAACCACTAGGAAAGGGGAGTTACACAGGAACTAAGGGAAGTTGTCAATCTAAGGTGCGCGGGGGGGAGAGACTATTCACTGAATTGGTTAAAAGATCAATTGAAACCAGGCAAGGCTTCATTATGCCTCTTTTTTTCCAAATCAACCCTACAAAAACAGTTAATTATTTCAGGGATTGGTTAACTCAACATAAAAGGTTTGTATGCTCTGTCACAATCACCTAAGTTGTTATATGTTGATAGGTCCACTTTCAGCAATTTTTAGAGAAATCTGGCAGAAGGTGAAAAGTGCTACTCTACTCAGAATTCAGGTCTACTAGGGGAAGTTTTACTAATATGTTCTCTTATGCACAGTGTTAACATAAATTGGCATGTAATTAATATACTGCACTGGAGTAGTTCAAACATTTCTCAGCTTCATCATATTTCAGTTAATCAGAATCCCAGTCATCCTATATATTAATTTGTTAGGATGTTTGTCACGATGCAGTCATGAGCAGAGGCTGCCTGCATTCGGGCAGTCTCTACTGCACATGATTACATCGCATGAGTGAGGTGACGGAGGACTGCATCACGTGGAGCAGTGAGGTAGCAGCCTCTTAACCCTTTGAGTACCAGAGGGGTACACAACACATTGCAAAGCAATGCGTTGCGTACCCCTCTGGCACTCAAAGGGTTAACATTACCCTGACCTTGGTACGTGTACACAGGCTTTTACACTAGTTTAGGATAAATAATCACAGAGGCAATTAAAATTGAATTTCCAATGTAAACCTTTTTTGAACCTCAGAATAGAAATCGGCAGTTGGGAATTCCAGAGCAGGAAGGGAAATAATGTTTGCCATGAGGAATAAAGTGACAAGAATTACACCTTGTGAACTGAGGTAATTGTGTGCACCAATATATGTGTGATAAAATGTGGGTGTTGGTGTAATCACATGTGACTGTGTTATGAAGTTTGCATGGGATTGGCAAGAATGTGATGCAGAATAGTGGGAACACAGTAAGTGGGTTAAACCAATTGAAATAAATAGGTTTAACTTTCCACTAGTAGATTTAGCCTGTCTTCCTTCTCTCTGAATTACCTGCAGAAAATAAGAACATCTCTCCCAGTCCAATAAGATGCTATTCTATTTAATACAAGGTGACTGTCATGGCAATTTAATTGCTGTAATAAAATTGCCCATATGGACAAGCCCTTACTGGTTCTTGATAACAGGCTTGGGCTGTGCATTATTTAAAAAATAAAATCAGGATTGTTAGTACAATTTGCAATAAAATAACCATGCTGTAATGATGCACAAACTGTAAGCTAGGCTTTTCTTGAAAGACAAGCTTAATTTGGACAGATCACTTTAACCCTTTCCAGTTTTGAATTCAATTTTAAACAACAGCCCTTTGGTCCAATTGCATATCTCTAGTTTATAATAAATAAGTTCTGAGTTAACAGTTGTCATATGCTGTAGAATAGACAACTTCTTTAACTTTGGTTTAATGTCTTGCTCTCTATTTTTCAATTTCCTGTCCCTGAATTTTGAAACTTGGGAGCAATAATCTCATATCAAAACAAAGATTACAGACAGAGTATAGTAACAATGCCGACTTGCAGAGTCAACCTTCATCCATCACACATGCCCTTGATTTTAATGATATAACGTAGTTCTGACCAAGGAATTGCATTACAGTGGGTGAGGGGCCATGTGTCATAACTTCTGTTTATTTAAAGGAGAAATAATGCCTTCTAATAATAATCCCCACTTTACTGTGTCCAGAAAATCCTAATTGGCCCTATTAATTTTGGCCTTGTGTCTTTCTTCAATCAGTCCTCAATGTCATGTCATGGAAGTGGAAATGACAGTGACTGACATTTTTTAAACTGAAGTAGGCAGAGTCCATGAACCAGCTTAACCCATTATGGACCAGATGGGTGAGTGAAACACTGCAAATCATTGCTTTTCCTAATCCTTTGGTCCTTAAAGATTTAAAATTACCATGTACTGTGGACAGAGTAATCTTGTAATCTTGCTTTCAGCTGGTATGTCCACCTTCATGACATGTAAACCATGACTGATTGAACAAAAGCATAAGGACAAAAAAATGCAACAGGGCCATTAGGATTTTCTTCCCATACTATACTAAGTGGGGGTTATTATTTGGGGGGTTTACTTCATTTTAAAGGGAAACTATCAGTTGATAATTCCCTTCAGACAAGACTGATCCTATAGCAGCATACATTCTACATAGTAACATAGTAATTTAGGTTGAAAAAAGACTTGCGTCCATCTAGTTCAACCCTTTTCCTATTCCTTTTTACCATCGTTGAGCCAAAAGAAGGCAAAAAAACCCCTCAATATAGCAATTTCAAATTCTACCCTGAATGGGGAAAAAAATTCCTTCTTGATTACAAATGGCAATCAGATTTCTCCTTGGATCAACAAGCACTAAATAAATATTAATCCCAATACTAACATACATAGCCCTCTATGTTATGCTCTTTTAAATAAGTACACAGGCCCTTTTTAAAGGCATCTAATGTATTCCATAGCACCACCTCCTCAGGCAGTGAATTCCATAGCTTTATTGTCCTTACTGTAAAGAAACCCTTCCGCTGTTGTAGATTAAATCTCCTTTCCTCAAGTCTAAGCGGGTGGACCCCTTGTTCTTTGTACTGTTCTGTTAATGAAAAGGTCTTTGGAGAGCCCTTTGTATGGGCCCTGAACATATTTATATAGTGTTATCATATCCCCTCTAAGACACCGTTTTTCTAGTGTGTACAAGTTTAACTTTTCTAGCCTTTCTTCATAACTAAAACGTTCCATTCCCCTTACTAGTTTTGTAGCCCTCCTCTGTACTCTCTTTAGTTCCATAATGTACTTTTTCAGAAAGGGCGCCCAGAATTGAACAGCATATTCTATGGACCATGGACCTGTAAAGAGGCATAATAATATCTTCCTCCCTTGAGTCAATAATACATGCCAATATCTTATTGGCCATTGCAGCTGCCAGCTGGCACTGCATGCTACTGCTAAGTCTATTGTCTACCATTACTCCCAATCATTTTCATTAGTAGATTTCCCCAGAGAAACACCATTTAAACCATTTACCCCACTGCCAGTGACTGCGTCACGTCTGCATCCCTGATGGTTGCTATAGATCACAGACACATCTGGTTCTGCCTGGACTTAAACTAGGATCCTTCAGTTTGTAGGCCAGCACTTTCCAGACGGAGCCACTAGAGGGACTTAGTCAAATGGGATTTTGGGGCAGCCTGGTTTCTTACTTGATGTGTTGAAAGTTAGCGTTGGACATCATTGCATCCTGTCAGCAGATGCTTATACCTTGGTGTTCAACCCTTAGGCCAAGCTGCTGCTATTACTGGATGCTTAAAGCTCCTGGGATCCAGTACTAGTCCATGTTCTAGTTTTTGTCTGTTTCCTGATCTCTTGACATCTGGTATACAGCTTTCTTGCCTGTTTTTTTGGTACATAGACATCTGAACCTGCCCTGAATGAAGGCTCACTGCAAGAGATTCTGTCTTCAATCTCAGGCCCTCTGCTAGGGTGGTTTTGCACCGGTGTTCACCTCCATGCACTGAGACTCCATCTCTTGCATGTAACATACCACCAGGTACATGTTTTTGTGCTTGTTTGTCTTACTGTCAAATGCAGCAGTTGGTTGAGCTGCTATAGCTTCTTGCACTATGCCATCAACATTGGATGGGACTCACTGTTGTCTTCAGTGTTTTTAGATGATTTATTAATAATACTTGTTGGTGGTGGTGGAACGTTTGGTGGGATTTTGACAAACTGCATCCTGCTTGGGAGGAAAGGGATTACCATAATTTATTGCAAACACTGCAGCAATCATGTCTGCAAACAGGTTTTGGACTACTACTTTAGTCACATGTCCATGCATTGCTCCTAGTCCTTTCACCCTACCCTTGTGCATTTACTGGCCATTACTCAACTACTGTGTGTGCTTTTACTGTAAAGTACACAATAGAACTGATAGTGTGTGATGTCTTGCCTTGGATCTCTACATACAAACTACTCTATCTCATCTAGTATCAGTCTGCCTCAGTCACAGCTCACATCAGGGTCCCTGTCTCTGTCACCTATCAATTTTTTTGTACAACAATTATTTATGTATTTATTTTAATTAACTGCCCCCTATCCCTATCACTGTCAACAAACAAACAAAAAAACATACTCCCTGTTGTCCTGCTTTCCCCAGGCTCTCTTAGGACAGAGAAAACAACCAGATCAACAAGATCACAGATGCCTGTGTTTAATACAGAAAATTGTAAGGTATTTGGGGTAAGCCTCCTTTGCTCCGTTCTCACATCCACAGACTCCTCTAGGACAAATATAATAGCCAGGGCATGAAGAAACTTGGATCACATCTACCTGTGTGTTCCCTGTCAGTTTTCACAGAATTTTGGGGCATTTGGAGTAATTTTCCTTTACTTTCTTACCACGCCCCCAGACTCTCTTGACATACATAACAGCAGAATTAAAGAGAACTCAGATCATAGCTGACTGTGTCTACTTGATCACGCAAAAGTTTGGGGTATTTGGGGTAAAACACCTTTGCTCTCTTCTCACACCCCTAGACTCACATACGACAGAGATAACAGCCACATCAGGAAGAAACTTGGACCACAAGTGCCTGTGTCTTCCCAATCAGTTATACTGAATTTTTAAGTATTTGGGGTCAAACTCTTTTCTCCCTTCCTGTCCCTCAGATTCCCCCACACTCCACTAATACAGAGAACAGATTTCCTGCCTACAAGACTCCCTAAACTGAGCTTCAACTTCACTTTATTAGCTTGACTTCTCTAACTCAAAAATGTGCTACTTTCTCCTCCTCTCGCAAACACAGAATGGCATGTTGAGAGAACCTGACACCCTTTTATGTGCCTGCAGGAAAAGACAAGAAAATTGCCATGTGGTGGGGTGAAATTCTGTCTTTCCATTGATTACAATGCAAAGTGCTAGGTGAAAAATGCGGGAAACGTCACTTTTCATGAAATATTTCCCTCATGGCAAAAAACTAACTTTTTCTCCTGTTTATTGAGGCAAAAACTTTCACCCATCTGTAATCTTTAACATTAAGTTCCCATCACTACTTTTACATTGATGTTTTTGTAGCAACACTGTTTGGGTAATTATATTTTTGTTAATATTTGTACATATTTTATTATTTATATGCAGGATGTTGTAGTAACATTTATTGTCACCAGACTCCCCTGCAATCAGCTATGGATTAAAATAGTTAGTCACTCATTTTTCCTGCACATAGAGATGGATTGAAATAGCTATTTACTTTCTTTATTTGCATATGTGCAGAGTGTTAGATCCTGAATCACAGCTCTACCTGATTTAAGCTATCTGCCTTTGGATGAGCTTTAAATTCCACACAAGTGTCTTATTTTATATTATATTTTTCAGTTTTATTTAAGGTTTTGTTGGTTATTGTACGATTGTCCAGGAACTTGTTTACATTTTATTTTTTGGATAGCCCTTGATCATATCTCTGAAGAGCGAGTGAGTGCCAGTTTACCTTTATAATAAGTTTGACAACACTCCATAGTGATGATAGGTGTAGTGGTTGTCTCTTAAACTGTCATAATACTGGTAGGAGATATTTAGACTATTGCTTGAATTCTGCTTCTACCTTTGTTGATCATTGGAAGCTGTTTTTTGAGAAAGCAGTAGTGCACTACGAAACTCGTAAAATTGCATTTTAGGAGTATATTTTAACAATTACATTTTAACAAACATTGGATTACACGTTGTTAGGAAAAGCAGTTTTATCCTGGGATTTCCCCTCTACCAGAGATGGAGTATTTTCTCTGGAGGCTGATCGTGTTGGTGGGAGCTATAACCAAGTGTATATGTGAGTGCACCATTTATTTTGTTACTATATATATATAAGAGTGATAAGACACCATCTTGGAGCCTGCCACTTCTTCTTTTGTATGTGTTTGCTTCATTAAGTTTTATTGAGAGTAGCTGCCAGTCCTTGTGCTGTGGACACAAGACTTCAGAACGATACTGTTTTTTGGGGCAGTTTAAATATCCCATCTGCATGTTGTCTGGGAGCACACAAGTGCTTTTTCCTAGACACCGGGTTTATGAGAATCATTCCTTATGCTGGTGTTGATAACACTCTCCCACTATTGCTATTGGTATTGCACTTGAAGTATGTCAGACATCTTGGAAATGATTGACAGTGAGAAACCATTTTTATTCAGACAATGATAGCCTATTCATGGCCTTAAATAGTTATCCTTATTTTGGACAAAGAAGAATCCTATAGCAGCCAGGGAGGAAGAAGGTCTAATGAAGTTGTCTTGGATGCATTCTTCCATGGATTTGGTCTTGAGTACGAAAAAGTACACCCTTAAGTGGGAGTAGTTCCTGGCAGGAGATCAATGGTGCAGTAATTTGGCCTGTGGAGAGGCAGAGTCTCAGCCTTCTTTGACAAAACACACTTAATTTCTTGTATGTCTCAGTCACTTGAGGGTAGACTTCTGTAGCTACAGAAGTAAGGACAATGCAATCTGAACAATGTATTTTAAAAGAAATCAATTCACTTTGTCTTCCAATCAATATTAAATTGTAGTGCTTATGCAAGAGAAAACCCACAATGAGATGATTCTGTAGGGAGTTGATCTCCAAAGGAAGTGACTTTGTGTTCTAAAGCACCTATAAGGACTTTAAGGGGTATAGTAGATTGTCAGCCACTCCAGTTCTTCCCAGGCATGTATTTAAAAGAGGTGGTACTGGACTACTGACAAGGCACTGGTTACCAGATTGTGTAAACTCCAAATGCTGCTGTAGAGTCAAGGATATTATTAAAATTAAACCTAGGACTATTATTTCTCCTTGAGACTTGAATCAGGTCCTGAGCGTTCTCACATGTGAACTTCTTGAAGAACTCTATTTCAAAATGCTAGGTCTCAAAATGGCTTTCCTGACATCTGCAAGGAAAATTTGTGAATTTCAATGTCTATCTACTAAGAAACATTTTCTCTCCATTCTAGAGGACAGAGTTGTGTTGAGACTTATTCCTAAATTTTTAAGAATGAAGAATAGCAATGTCTCCAAACCCTGGATTAAAAGGTAAGTATTCAGACCTGCATCTCTAGGACTCTACACTGGAGATCTTCAGATGATATTTTATTGACTTTCTCTGGACCTAACAATGGGTGGAAGGCCTCCAGAAGGACTATTGGTCAATATATCAATCACACTATTTCTGATGGCTGTCAGAACAAACAGATCCTACAACTATTTTAAAAACTCCATTAGACCTATTGCAGCATTTTGGGCTGAAATAGATGAGGCTACCTCAAACAAGATTTGCAAGACTATGACATGGGTGAGTCTGTAGATATTACAGATTAGATATCCGGTCTTCAGAGTAGGCAGACTTTGGAAGTAAAATTGTCTTATTCAGTGCCTTTGCTATATTATTATATTTACAATCTTTGCTGCCTACATGGCAGGGAATGGAAATCCATGGCAGTATAGGGACTCTTACATTAATACATATTTGCTTGCATCAGTTTCTGGCCTGGAGTCTTTTGCGTTTATTGGCTCCTGATGTTGAGTCAAGTTTTTATTAGTGTCCTGTAATGGAATCTATAGTATAAAAGGCTAGCTACAGCCTATACTGCCACTGATTTGAAAGGAAAAGGAATTCCCTGTGGGGCAGCTAGTTTGCTCCAGAATGGTTCCTTTTTTCTTTTGTTCATAAGAACCAAAACATCATACCCTTATCTGTACTTTCCTTACAATCTCATAGCAGCTCTAAAGCAGGAAAATTATTATCTAGAAGCGGTTATCTAGTGGTTGGTACGAGTTAACCAAGTTCATACTTTGCCTTATCTCCTAATGTTGATCCAAAGGAAGGAAAATAAAACACAAAAACATTTTGCTCCAAGAAGGGAAGTGGTGGTGCCATAAACAGAGAAGCTGACCATAGATATGAGAAACTCCCTTGTACCTTTCTCAGGTTACTTGGAACAAGTGCTAGCCTGATAATATCAGTGCCACATGTCAAAGGAATAATATAGACCAGAGGTTCTCAACCCGTGCCCTCAGTGGCCACTAACAGGCCAGGACTTAAGAATTACCCTGCTACAACACAAGTGTGTTGATCAGAGGCTCAGTCATATTGACTGAGGTTGAGAACCACTGATATAGACATGAAAAATATTGATTATTATTATTATCTAGATTTTTATGGAGATGGGAGCTGGGAAGACACAAATGAACAGTTATATAAATCTCTTGGATGCTAGAGGTGTGTCCAACATCTAGTGATGTTTATTTAACTTCTAATTGGATAATGTATGCTTTTATCACTCGAATGTTAACCCTTTGGTTGATAGAGAGATCTTCAAAGCATTGCAATTCAATGTGTTGAAGTGTTCTCTTGCAACCAGTGGGTTAAACCAGTGGTTCTCAATCAGGCACTTTATTGTGCTATGGAATTCCACAGAAGCTGACCATTGTTTTCTCTAAAAACTTTGAAAAAATGTTGAATTTCAAATGTAGATTTATGGAAATGCTTATGAAGAATGTTGGATTTTGTCATTCTGATTGTGAGGCTTAACCCTTTGAGTGCCAGAGGGGTGTGCAACACATTGCAAAGACATGCATTGTGCACCCATCTGGCATTTAAAAGAGTTAATAATCAGCAGTTCTTATCTTGTGAATAGCTATGTACTGGGAGCACATTACCTAACAATTGCATCACTTGGTTGTACAAAATACTCCCTGATGCTAAACCTACCCCTACATTTAAGAAGAAAATGAAATGGGAATCTGAACTTCAGATGGCCATTTCAGACAGACAGTGGTTATCTCTTATATCATCAGATATGCAAAAAATATTATTGCGGAAGAACCTAAATAGAAATTGTTTACTCACTGATTTTGTAGCCTCAAGCTATATACACAGCTATCCAACCTATGTGCTGGAGATGTGGGCAACATGATGACTCTCTGTTTTACATATGGACGAGCTGCCCCAAGTTACAGCACAGTTGGTCCTCAATTGGATTCTTGGGGTTCAGCTTGACAAATTGCCCCCTTTTATTGCTTAACTGCTCCCAAACATAAACCCTCCTTGGAGAAGAATATACCAAAAATTAAACTACGGTTTGCTTTACTTACTGCTGCAATGGTGTGTATCCTATTTAGGCAAAAGCTTGAGTATCCTCTTTTGCCCCCAGAATGGATTGTTAAATCCACTATGATAATGTCTCTTGAGAAATGTTTTACCTTCTCTTCGGCTTTTCAAGATGTTTGGTCACAGTGGCAGGACTATTGTACACACCTTAACCCTTTAGCACCAGAGGGGTACACAACACATTGCTTTGCAATGCATTATGTACCCCTCTCAAAGGGTTAATACTGCTCAACAATAAATTAATTTGTTTTTCCGTGTACTGTGGTATGTCTCATACTACTGCCCTCACTCCTCCTTTCTCAACACCTTGATCATGCTGGCCTTTGAAATATTCCTTTGACACTGTTCCCTTTCCCTCTTTTTGGCTGTGACACAATTATGCTATTTTGCCTACGCTTACGTATGCATTCTTATTGTCTCCCCTTCTCCTTTTTTACTTTTTTTTCTGTAACCCTTTTGTATTCGATAATGAAACTTCATATAAAAAATAATATATTTTTGCACATTTTCCCCTTCATTATACGCTTCACAAATGAGTCTGACATTTAAAAGGATAGTGTTACCCTGAAATGTCCAAACTGTATCTTAGGGGCACATAGAGGTAAAAACATTTGAAAACCACTGAATTAAACACTGACTCAGATATTAGTGTTAAAAAAGCAATGTATTGTAGACTTCTCCTGCATCCAGTGTGTTAAACTCCTACGGCCTAATGTTTGGAATAAAATAAGTAATTTTGTTGCAAACCAAATGCATCAGTACAGGACAAATAACCTATTCCAAAAATTCCCATCAATTTACATGCAGTTGGACTGAGTTTCAGCTTTACAATGCACAGGAGACCTCTAGTATTCAAGGGGTTAAAAGCCCCATTGAACCCTTTGAGTGCCAGAGAGGCATCTATCGTATTGCACTGCAATGTGTAGGATACGTCCCAGGCACGCAAACGGTTAAATCATTAGGACTTTTTTTTAATTTCTCCTCTGTGGCACATTTGGTTTGCCTGAGAATTTGCCCTCGGGAAATAATGTGAAAAAATAAAACTGATTTTAGGGACTCGAGTAAGATGCAAAAATGTAATTATCCTGCTTATATAGTAAAGGTTGTTTGTACCTTTATTATACTAGAGTGTCTGAAAAAAAATCTTAACCTATAAAACCCAGAAATGTGTGCAACAAACTGCAAAGCAATGTACTGAATAACCCTCTGGTCCTTAAAGGGTTACATTTAACTTTAGAGACTGGAGAATCCCCTTAACAGGGTGTAGAAGGTGGTGTTGTGATTGGACCCAGCATTCAATGGGGCCCATCAGCCACAGACCCAATAGGTTTTAGTTATGCCCCAGGGAGAATAGTTTTGTGTTACTTGGGCCATGCAAAGACTAGCTATGCCGCAGCACCTTAGTTTCATCTCTTTTCTTAAATAATTTATTAAACACATAAAAACGGGAGTTAAACTGAATGCTCCATCGAGCCATAATATGTCTAGTGTGGCAATGCTAGACATAATACTAAACATTAGTAAACAGCAGTAAAATAAATCGGGTTGGGTTCATTTGCTTTTCATCAGCACATGCATTTCCAGTCTCATGAACCTAATGTTTGTGAGGTCTACATTACATACAATTAGAGTTGTATAAACTACACGCTCCATCTCTCTCTTATATGATTTTCCCATTCCTTGAATGCTGAGGCCTAATTGATAGCCTCCATTGTATGCAGCACACGTCAATAAATACTAAAACAGAATGAGAATCAATATTGTGTTAGTATTGGGATTAGGCCGGCTGTTTCCTTCTTTACTTCTGGAAAGATGGATATAAGTAAATAAAATGACTATTTGTCTGAATCTGTGCCTGGGGATTATGTATTGTGTTTTTTTCAGAACACAGCAAACAGCTCAGCCCCCACCCCCCCAAAAAAAAAAAAATAACCTGGATTACGGCTGACACAAAATGCACAGAAAAAGTGTTAGGTCTGAAGCTCAGAAGAAATCTGGAAAACAGTTTGATCTTGCAAACCAAGACATGGAAAAAGAACTGAATATATATATACAGTGCGGGAAAAAATTATTTGATCCCCTGCTGATTGTGTACATTTGCCCACTGACAAAGAAATGATCAGTCTATAATTTTAATGGTAGGTTTATTTAAACAATGAGAGACAGAATAACAACAAAAAAATCCAGAAAAACACATTTCAAAAAAGTTATAAATTGATTTGCATTTTACTGAGTGAAATAAGTATTTGACCCCTTTGCAAAACATGACTTAGTACTTAGTAGTGGCAAAACCCTTGCTGGCAATCACAGAGGTCAGACGTTTCTTGTAGCTGGCCACCAGGTTTGCACACATCTCAGGAGGGATTTTGTCCCACTTCTCTTTGCAGATCTCTCCAAGTCATTAAGGTTTCGAGGCTGAAGTTTGGCAACTTGAACCTTTGGCTCCCTCCACAAATTTTCTTTGGTATTAAGGTCTGGAGACTGGCTAGGCCACTCCAGGACATTAATGTGCTTCTTCTTGAGCCACTTCTTTGTTGTTTTGGCCGTGTGTTTAGGGTCATTGTCATGCTGGAATACCCATCAACGACCCATTTTCAATGGCCTGGCTGAGGGAAGGAGGTTCTCATCCAAGATTTGACGGTACATGTCCCCGTCCATCGTCCCTTTGATCCGGTGAAGTTATCCTGTCCCCTTAGCAGAAAAACACCTCTAAAGCATAATGTTTCCACCTCCATGTTTGTCAGTGGGGATGGTGTTCTTGGGGTCATCATTCCTCCTCCTGCAAACACGGTGAGTTGAGTTGATGCCAAATACCTCGATTGTGGTCTCATCTGACCACAACACTTTCACCCAGTTCTCCTCTGAATCATTCAAATGTTCATTGGCAAACTTCAGAAGGGCCTTTACATGTGCTTTCTTGAGCAGTGGGACGTTGCTGGCACTGCATGATTTCAGTTCTTCACAGTGTAGTGTGTTACCAATTGTTTTCTTGGTGACTATGGTCGCAACTGCCTTGAGATCATTGATAAGATCCTCCCGTATAGTTCTGGGCTGATTCCTCACCATTCTCATGATCAATGAAACTCCACGAGGTGAGATCTTGCATGGAGCCCCAGACTGAGGGAGACTGACAGTTATTTTGTGTTTCTTCCATTTGCGAATAATCGCACCAACTGTTGTCACATTCTCACCAAGCTTCTTGGCGATGGTCTTGTAGCCCATTCCAGCCTTGTGTAGGTCTACAATCCTGTCCCTGACATCCTTGGACAGCTCTTTGTTCTTGGCCATGGTGGAGAGTTTGGAATCTGATTGATTGATCGCCTCTGTGGACAGGTGTCGTTTATACAGGTAACAAGCTGAGATTAGAAGCACTCCCTTGAAGAGATTGATTCTAATCTCAGTTTATTACCTGTATAAAAGACACCTGCGAGCCAAAAATCTTGCTGATTGATAGGGGGTCATATACTTATTTCACTCAGTAAAATGCAAATCAATTTATAACTTTTTTGAAATGCGTTTTTCAGGATTTTTTTGCTGTTATTCTGTCTCTCACTGTTCAAATAAACCTACCATTAAAATTATAGACTGGTCATTTCTTTGTCAGTGGGCAAAAGTACAAAACCAGCAGGGGATCAAATGATTTTTTCCCTCACTGTATATATATATATATATATATATATATATATATATATATATAGAGAGAGAGAGAGAGAGAGAGAGAGAGCAACACACACACAAAAGAAGAAAAAAGAAGAGAAACTACTTGCAAGGTAAACTTACATACCTTAATGATTAGAAATTAGTTGATATGTAACCCTTTACTGAAAACTATCCAGGACATACTTGAAAACGAGAAAAATCTCAATGTATTTTCCTGGTAAAACATTTTCTAAATAAATAAAAAATAAAGATAGTAGGCATACATCTATAAACATATATTATAGTGTATACATAGGCTGGAGAATATGTAATGAAAAAATATTAAAAACAAATGGAAAAGGAATGGTGAGAGTGTGATTGTGACATTAAAAGTAAGTCCTTATGTGGCATAAATCAAAAAACACCTGTAACTCCTCGGCAGAGATAAACATTGCTTAATCCTCAACTCAGTGTCTACAAATCTACATATCTTAGGTCTTAGGGAAATGTATCTAGACCTGTTATAGAATACTCAGAGATAAGGATTAATTACTAGCATTGAATATACTGTATGTTCTTATTCTATTATATCAAGCAAAAATAGATATAAAAAAGCCTGGGTGAGCTGTCAACAAGTAGATATTGTATTTCTGCCCTAAGCGTTAAACGCCAAACCATTATGCTCACTATGTCGTGTATTAACGCTTTCCGCTTGCTGTTTATTGAGTCAAATGAGAACAAGCTTGGTCAGACATAAAGTTATCGGAGTATAGACACAGCCTGGGTGAGCTGTTAACAAGGAGTGGATATTATGTTCCAACCCTGAGAGTTACTGCATGTGACGGTCAATGGTCACTTCTTCCGCTACGAGCCAGATGGACATCCAACAGCATACCGCAATATAACCCAAAACTAAGCAAAACTAGTGTCAGGGTACCAAGAGCACACTCTGGATACAGCAAGCTTTCCCCCAAGCATCAGGCAACACAAGTGTCTTGGGGAAGAATAACAACTGCCTCTATTGGAACAAACCACACATATTTATACACAAAACCTACATTGAAATACATGGGCAGGTAGGATACAATAGGTGACTCACAGGGATAATACAATCAGAATATACAAGACAAAGGGCCAACAACAGAAGGTCCCAGCAAATACAATAACACAGACATGATTGCATTACTACACAAAAGGGCTAGCAACAAATGGTACAACACAAAGGGCCAGACGTGATTAGGTTAGCACACCACAGGGGGTCTCAATATGGTGCACAATACACTGGCTTGAGGGGCTACAATACACATTGGAATTAACTTTGACTAAACTCAAATAATTAGCCCTTACTGTCCATTTCCTTGGAAGCAAGCCAGCAGTCCACGGTTGTCAGTCTCTTTGGGCCCAGAAATGTCCACAGTCTCTGGGGTTCTTGGGATAACAGTTCCAGGCCCAGACAAGGGCTCCAGTAACGGACTATGATCTATTACATTAGTGTTTCTCAACTCCTATCCTCAGGACCCACTAACAGGCCAGTACTTAGGGATTTCTCTGCTAGAGCACAGGTGTGGTGATCAGAGGCTCATTCACATTGATTAACTCACCTGTGCTCTAACAAGGAAATCATCAAATCCTGACCTGTTAGTGGGTCCTGAGGACAGGAGTTGAGAAACACTGTATTATAGGATCCTCCATGGCAAGGGGAAAACAGGGCAGAGATTAGTCTGAGGGAGAGGCCATACCCTGTTCCAGGGGTAGATCCATAGTCTGTGGGCAGGAGGCTAGTCCTCAGGTCCCTCCAGGAGCCAGGGGCTCAGTGGTTCCTGTGACACTGAATTTTAACTCTTACACTGCCAGTGCTTAATGTGCAAACATCTTTACTAATCAAACATTCCCCTGAGTCAATTACGGTCTGGTATAGTTAAAGATTCAAATTGCATTACATTGTAAATCCAAGAGTAGGTCAGTCAAACCTCAGCCAACAGTTAAGGTGATTCTTAGCTGCTACAGTTAGAGGCTAGTGCAGGTGATAAATTATGTTGTACTATCTAGCACAAAGGATATGATAATAATTCCTGCCTGTAAATGCTAAAGTCGTTGCAGTATCTATAATTTCTGTTCATTCTGCCATTGCTAGTATAGATAAGATTTCTATGAGCATTCTATCTAGATTGATGTAGTGTTGATAGTTTCTGTCTATTCAATCTACCATTACTAGCTTAAATATGATTTCTATGAGCATTCTAACTAAGATTATTGATTTCTGCCTAAGTCTTTAGCATTACTATCTATCTGATGTGTTTCACTAATGCATGCGGGCTTCATCAGAGACAAAAACCGACATAATCAAAAGTGCTTGTTTAAATAGCTATGAGTTCCTCCCTTCACCAAATCACAACCAATCATCACAAGTCCCTTGATTATGGAAATCCTTTCCCCTCTGGTTCAACCAATCATTAGGATCATTACAAAAAGGACTCCCCTTGTGCTATAAATACCCAATCCCAATATAATTTTCATTAAAACAACCTTTTAGAGTTCTACTCTGATCTTAAAGGGATATGGAGCATATATGATCTTAAAGGTATAGTTTGCATTGTAATTCCTCGCAATATGAACTATGCGTATGAAAACAACAATAAACTGTTCTTTATATTACAAACATAACAGTAATGAATATGGAAGAGGTAAAAAGTTATCAAGGCATAATATTAGTAGGCGTTATATGGAAGTAAGTGTACATAACCTAATAAAAGTGAGTGTGGAGAATTAATAGACACATTGCATATCAGTGTTGGGACTTAATTAAAGGAATACTCCATAATTCAGACTTTAATACCATTGGAATGCAATGCATCTAGTTTAAATATCCACTCACATTACTTGCATAGGAGTGATTGTACAATATTACCACCCAGTATTCCCATTCTTATGTGATCAAGACCCCAGCAGGAGAATGATTCCAATGTATTTGAATGACATTATTTAAAGTGGCATGACACAGGGGATGTGGATGTCTCTCACGTGTTCCCTTATTATTTCATATAATGTACGTTTGGTCATTCCCACATAGAATTTATTACATCAACACATGATGCAATAAATGAAACCTCTAGTTTTGCAGTTTATATAATCACAAATTACACATTTTGTGCCAAAATGATCAATTACAAATGTTTTTCAGATTATATATTGGCAGGTACTGCATGAGTAGCATGGATGGAGCCCTTTATCACTGGTTTCCTTTTAGGTCTGGAGTAATGACTGTGTACTAATTTTTCTCATAAATTAGTTGTCTAAAAGTAATCACAATTTTATCACCTGCCACCTCGCATAAATCTGAATTCGCTCTCAGAATACCAATATGTTTATTGAGTACTTTATAAAGAGGTGCTGTTTTGTCATTATAATCAGTAATAAAATGGATTAGAGTCAGACTTCCTATGTTTTTGATATAATAAAGTTTGGCGACCAATATTTAATGCACAGTAATAGGCTTTTTTAATGTAGGAGTTACTATACCCTCTTTCCAGTAGTCTTGCTCTTAATTCTTGACTTCTTTAGCAAAAAAGCTCACTTTCAGAGCAGTTATGCCGAAGTCTCAAAAATTCCTCCCCCAGAATGCAAAATTGAGTTAGTGACAGTATCTTGTCTGAAGAGGATAGTGACAATCATATTGTCATTGCCCCTATAATGGAGATGTCCAAGAAGTCTATCTAAATACTACTAATTCCATACTTGAGACGTAGCTTAAAATAGCTGTTGTTAAGAATGTTAATAAATTCTACAAATTCCTCCTGACTCCTTTCCCAAAAAATTAGGACATCATCAATATACCTAAGGTACAGGAGAATAGGTTCGGTGTAACATACTCATTCTGCTCATTGACAACATGCTCACGCTCCCACCAGCCTAGATATAAATTGGCATAGGTGGGAGCGCAAGTACCTTTAAGTGACAAATAAAATCTATCATTGAGGGTAAAGAAATTGTGGATAAGTATGAACTTTAATAACCTCAACAGGAACACGTTAGTATCCTTTTGATCACACAACATGGTATTCAAAAAATATTCTTTGGTCTTTTACCCTTCTTTATGATTGATGCTGGTATAGAGGGACTCTATATCACAGGTTATCATCAAAGTACTATCTGTGATATAGTGACCCTCCAGTTTTCACAATACATCCATCATAGCATGTGTATAGGATGGCAATGTTGTAACAAAGTCCCTCAAACGTGTGTATCCAGATATCAGCTCGCCGTTTCAGTAAGGCTGCCAATTCTGGATATGATGTTTTTGCCACTCAGTTTACTAATATTTTTATGGACATTTGGTAGCAAGTAAATATATATATAAATATAAAAAAGAAGAAGCATCATGTGATCAAAAGTCTGTGTCCATGGACACACACACCCAGGGGCAGAAGTAAAGAAGAGTTATGTCCTTCACCATAGTACATACCTTCTCACTCCCATTTGCCATGTACAGGACTTCACCCTACCTCAGAGTAAACAATTCCTCCCTCTACACCCTCCCTCCCCTTCATCTAATTGCCTCAGACTCACCTTCCCCCCATTGCCTCACAAATGCCAAATTTGACATTCCAAATGCTATACATGAAACGCAATACCCCAAACTCTATATATACGAAATGCCAAACAATGTACACAAAACTCAATATGCCAAACGTTATACTAAATATGCCAAAACACTATACAACATATGCTATACTCAAAACACCAAGCATAAAATGCAATATGACAAAAAGCCAAACACTATATACCAAATGGCAAATGCTACATTCAATATGCAAAATGCTATATGCCACACACAATACACTTTACTCAATATGCCAAACACTATACACCATACAGAATACTCAATACACCAAAAGCAAAAAGCTATACTCTGTACACCAAAAATCTATACACCAACGATATACACCTTATGCCAAACGCCACAAGCTTTATATCAAATGCCAAACGCTATACACAATACGCCAAACAACATATGCAATATTATATAATAATAATAACTAGTATTTATATAGCACTTTTCTCCCAGTGGGACTCAAAGCTCTTTCAGCGCATGCTCTCGGAATTAACCAAACCTGGCAGCTGGAATAATAGATGTTATTGTTACCCAATTAATGGTACTCATTTATCGAACTTGGAAGGATGAAGGGCTGAATTGACCCTGCCGGGATTCGAACCTACAACCATTCCAAAAAGCTATATGAAAAATACTATATACAATACGCCAAATTCATAATGCAAAACAGCATATGCCACACACCAAAAGCTATACACCAAACACTGTGTGCAGAAATGCCAAATGCTATATGAAATACACCCTCACACACATTCACTCACACGTGTTGCCACATGCTCACACATGCACTCACATGCTCGCACACTCAAGCACACACTCACACATGCACACACTGACGGACACATTAACATGTACACACACTCACTCAAAGGCACACACACACGTTCACTAATGGAGAATTGTGTAACTCATTGTTTTGCAATGTGTTGCACAACTCTTTTGGAGCTGAAAGGGCTAAGCACTGGTAATTCCACAAGTCATTGTTTTATTAACCGCACGGGCAACACTGTGCCAATATTGCTAATATATATAAAAGAAGATTACCGGAGTGGTCAATGTGGGCTTAGCCCCTCTTGCCACTCATATCAAAATCTCTTCAAGGACATGCAGGGGCTACAATGAACACAATTTATATACTCAGATGCTACTCACCAAATGCTTTTCACAATATGTACAACGCTATACATTATATGCCAAAGGCTATACATACAATGCAGAATGATATAAGAAATATGCCAAATACTGTACCCCAAATGCCAAATGCAATATGCCAAATGTTGTACACAATACATCAAATGCAAACCGCTATACACCAAACGCTATATGCCAAACACCATATGCCAAATGCTGTACACCAAAAGCTGTTTGCCATATGCTAAATGCTGTTCATCATACGTCAAACACTGTTCACCATATACCCAAACACTATATGCAATGAGCTATATGCCAAACACTATCTGGAATATGCCAAATGCTATACGTTATACATCAAACTCCAAAAGCTATATGCCAAATGCTATAGTCAAATGCAGTATGCCAAACACTATATGCAATGTGGCAAAGGCTATATGTCATACTTCAACCACTAAATACTATAGCCATATGCTAAATGCCATAGCCAGATGCTATATGCTATATGCCATGCGCTATACACCAAAAGCTATACACCGTACTCAATCCCCTTTATGCCAAAAGCTGTACGCAAAGCACTATATGCAATACGCTGTATGCAAAACCTAATACACTGCATACCAAACACTAATACACCAAACGCTATACTCAATATGCCAAACACTATACTTTATAAGCAGAACGACACACACAATATGCCAAACGCTATATGGCAAATGTTATATGCCAAACGCTATATGCAATGCACCAAACTCTATATATAAATCACCAAACATTATATTTTATAGCCATACATTATACACCAAACGCCATACGCTATACACCAAGCGCGTTACACTGTACGACAAAGGCAATATGCTTATGCTATATGCCAAATGCTATATGCCAAATGCTATATGCAAAACACTATATGCCAAATACAATACACCATATTCAAACGTTATACACTATATAGAAAATCAACAGGGAGACAAAAACACAAAAAAGCACCCCTTGTGTTGAATCTAAATTACTCTGTAAGCTCCACCAAAACACCACAGTTAGTTATACTCAAAAAATAGCTACCGCTTAGCTACTTATGTAGTAAACAGCTCAAATGCCTCTGGGTAATTATAGTTGGCCACCCCAAAACAGCGATCTACTATCATCTATCAAAGATACATAAAACTCTGTCATCACCTCCTGGTAGGTCCATTATATCTGGAATTAATTCTGTCACATCTAATTTGTCTGCTTAGAGACTGAGAGAATTCACCTGGTCTTATGAGTTTCATTGGATTACCCTTGACATTACATCTTTATTTCAAATATCCCCTATGTATTTTTTATTACAAAATTAATTTATGCCACCAGCCAAGGTTAATTTTCTGCTCAACTCAATCAAATTTATCTTAACTCATAATTTTTATAAGTTTGATAACCAAGGTATGATAATGAGCACCAAGTATGAGCCAAGTTACACCAATTTGTTTTTGAGTAACATTGAGGTGAGTAAGATCTCTGGACGTAACCCTTTTGGAGAAAACTTGGTGTTCTATCACCAATACACAGATGACATTATTGTCATCTGGCGCTGTGAGACAGAACAGATACCTATCTTTGTTGAATATGTGAATACTAACCAGTGGAATATGGTTTTTACATAAACCATTTCCAGTGATAATATTCATTTTTAGACCTAGAGCGAACCAGGTGAGACTATAACCACTAGGACTTATTTCAAGACAGTTGATAAAAACAGATATTTAGATTTTCACAGTTGTCATAATTCTAAATGGCTTAAAAACATACCATATAGAATACCATACCATCCCATATATTTCATAAAATAAAATGTAATTGTACCAAATTGGCAGATTATTAACAACAATCAAAATGTATTTTCCAGTGCTTCAGAGATAGATCATATCCTAATAAACTAATAAGAGACTCTTATATTAAGGCACATGGATAAAATACAACTATTACACCTTCAAAAAGAATAAATAAAACAACTTTTCAGATAGTACATTGTTTATCACAAAATATAACAATGCATTCCGCAAAATTTATGAAGTGTTTAATAGACATTGGCTTATATTACAAAATTACCCTCTTTTAAAAAATTCTGTCTCAGAAACCAAGCATAGTGTATAAAAGAGCTAAAGCTCTTAAAAACACTTTGGCCCCTAGTCGTTTTTGTTCCAATGAAAAATATAAAAGTGAGTCAAAACTAGTGCAATGATGTCACGGATTTGAAGACTCTCAGACTTAAGGTTTGGTAAAGTAACTTAACTTTATTAAAAGTTAAAGGCAGTCCCCGTAGGGTAAACATACATAACAATACAACAGTAATATAACATATAATAGGTTCTACCGGCTTTGCCTAAATACCGGGCAAGGCAACCCAAGTGACAGGTTTAGTGGAGTAAACCAGCGTCCGCACTCTGGAACCAATAATGTATCTCGCAACCAGGTTTAGTGGAGTAAACCAGCGTCCGCACGCTGGGACCAACAATGTATATCGCAACCAGGCTTAGTCCGAAGGGGACCAACAATGTATATCGCCACCAGGTTTAGTGGAGTAACCCAGCATCCGCACGCTGAGACCAACAATGTATATTGCAACCAGGTTTAGTGGAGTAAACCAGCGTCCGCACGCTGAGACCAACAATGTATATTGCAACCAGGTTTAGTGGAGTAAACCAACGTCCGCATGCTAGGACCAACAATGTATATCGCAACCAGGTTTAGTGGAGTAAACCAACGTCCGCACGCTAGGACCAACAACGTATATCGCAACCAGGTTTAGTGGAGCAAACCAGCGTCCGCACTCTGGAACCAATAATGTATCTCGCAACCAGGTTTAGTGGAGTAAACCAGCGTCCGCACGCTGGGACCAACAATGTATATCGCAACCAGGCTTAGTCCGAAGGGGACCAACAATGTATATCGCCACCAGGTTTAGTGGAGTAACCCAGCATCCGCACGCTGAGACCAACAATGTATATTGCAACCAGGTTTAGTGGAGTAAACCAGCGTCCGCACGCTGAGACCAACAATGTATATTGCAACCAGGTTTAGTGGAGTAAACCAACGTCCGCACGCTAGGACCAACAATGTATATCGCAACCAGGTTTAGTGGAGTAAACCAGCGTCCGCACGCTGGGACCAACAATGTATATCGCAACCAGGTTTAGTGGAGTAAACCAACAAAGTATGATCAGCAGCGAGAAGAACAATGTCGCCAGAGCGACGGCTGGAGCAGGAGATTCAGGAACGCAGTATGATTAACCCGCGAGGTGCTGGAACACAGGAACACTAGCATACAGGAACACTGGAACACAGGATCAGCAAGTACAGCAGGAACAGCAGGAACAGGCCCATAAGCCTGACAAGCAGGTCAGGCAGAGTGGAGTCAGAAACACCACTAAAGGGCAACCTGGAAGTGCTCAGCCTGAGTTTAAAAAGGCTGTGTGAGGAGGGCTAATCACAGACAGCCAATCATGATACTCAGCAAGTGACTGACACTGAACAGCACCAATCACGGGCACCGTGATAAATGATTACCCAAACAAGTAGTCCTTATGGTCAGAATAAGGTTAATATACAAAAGGAATAAATTGATGTTTAACAGTTAGATGCCCTACATGTCCCTTTATAGTTGATAAAACCACAGAATTCAAATTAAGTATGACCCAAGGGTGTTTAAAAATCAAAAGCTTAGTGAATTATAATTCTGTATTTGTGCTATATTTGCTAGTATGTGTTAGGGACCAGGAACCAGACAGACACAAAAATTAACCCACAAAACACCTTTATTAAAATAACAAAAGCAAACAAAGCAAAATCATGATCAGAAGTGTAAACAAAAAGACAAGCCGGGGTCAGGAATCAAGACAGATACTCAGCCAAGCCGGGGTCAGGAATACAGTAGTCAGTAGCCAGAAGGGTCATCAGTGGAAGCCAAGTCATGCACATATAATCAGCAACTCAGGATAACGTACTTGCAGCCAGAATCCGACACAAGGGCCATCAGGAAGTGAGCCAAGCTGCTTTAAATACCCTGGGAGCGTTGGCTGATAGCAGTCAGGTGAGCTAACACAGAGAGGGCAGCTGATTCAGCCTGATCCAGGAAAGGGAAGGCAGCAGTAATGGATATCAGAGTACTAGATTAGCTCAGACAGCAGAATCGAGCAGCAGAGTTAGAGAAGCTCAGCCAAACCTTGACAACATGTCCCCGTGGACTCCAATATGTTGGCCTCTTCACCCAGAAATTTTGGACGAGGTTCTGCCAACACAGGAGAAATATTACTAATGGATTCCAGAATCACAGTTTCTCACAAAATTTTTCTGAGGTACATAAAAGTGACCTAAAATACCTGACAATGATACCAATAGAATGTATTCCTATTTTAAGAAATTATAACAGACAACAGTGACTCAATAGCCAAGAATCCTATTGTATTTTCAGGCTATCAGCATTAGTTCCCTATGGCCTTAATGAGGTATTATAGTTCATAACTGGCACTTAGATAAGAGTGGTTAGTTATTTTTATCTAATTAAAATAAATATACATATGTATATATATATATTTTTTTTTTTCTTATTTCCTCCACATAATTCAAATAACATTCACTAAATTCATATTTTTCAAAGATCTCACATATATATATGTGGTAGCATTTTGATTACAGTTTAGACCTGTTTGTAAGGTTATTTTTTCTTTCTCCTCACCACCCACACAATAATAATCCCTTTTCCCTCTTCTCTCCTATAGCATAAACATTAAAGTTAAGACTCATTTAGAGTACTTTTCTGTTATTTGCAGGAGTTTAATTTCTTCTAAAGATGTTCATTATGATATTGATTCACAATTCTTTTTTTCTTTTTCTTTAACACTCACTATATTCATTTTTTCCAGTTATTTGATAGCACGAATACATTAGTTTAGTTTGATTGAAAGGTGAATTTTTAGTCAAAGTAGTAAGTTATTACCTTTTATCATTATTCACAAAATAACATAATTTAAACAGTTTATTCCCCCCCTTCTTTTTTCCTGTAGCATAAACATTAAGGTTAAGACTCATTTAGACTACTTTTCTGTTACTTGCGGGAGTTTAACTTTTTGTAGAGATGTTTACTATAACATCCTGTATAATAATTCACTAGGATGTTTGTCAGAAGCCGTCATGCACAGTAGAGACTGCCCGAATGCACAGTTTACCTATAATCTATTCCCTTCTTTTTTATGTTTGTTATCAATGATTATTTTATAAAGGGCACTTTTACCTTAGTATGTCTTAGATTTTCACATACTTGCTTTATATATAACTAGTGTAAAAGCCAGTGTACATGGGCCAAGGTCCGGGTGATGTTAAGAGGCCAGTCTTGCTCTGCGTCCTGTCGCCAACGCAGTCATGCACTGTGGAGATTGCCCAAAATCAGAGAATACTCCAAGCACAGAACTCCCAGCAATCCTACACCTCCCAGCATTCCGTGCATTCAGTCTCTACTGAGCATGACGGCTTCTGACAAACATTCTAGCTAAATATTATATAGGATGTTATTGGTTATTCTTATGTTTATAATCTTTTGAGCATCTCTGAAAGCCAAATTATATCACTATTAGATGTTATTGGTTGCCTGTTTCTTTTTATTTTTGAATACTGCAGTATTTTGGTATGGTGTATTCCCTTCTTTGGTAATCAGTATATTGTACTGATATTAACTGTGTTATTTGTATCTTTTGATTTATCATGTTATTTTTTTGTTGTTAATTTTTATATGACTGTTGGTTTTGCCAAGAGGTATATTTGTTAAACACCTCTGACTTTTGTTTTCTCAGACAAACCATCACTCATTTGCAGGTTCCTATTAGTTTTGCCTCTGAGCATCCTTGACAACCAAGTGAAGTCATTCTTTAGACGCTTTTGGTTGTTGACCACTTTTAACATTTTATTTTTAGGTTATTGCAATATTATCATATGCTGTATTACATTATTTGATATTATTATCAATATTATTATTGATATTATTTTGTTACTGTGACAATTGTTTGTGATGTTTATTCTTGTTAATTATCTGCCTGTCTACCCGATCATTGATCTGATCAGATTTCAATCACATGATTGATTGGTTCGATCATCTTTGTTGCTAGGAGTGGGTGAAAGTTGTCGCCGTGTTCCCACAGGAAATTTTTCCAAAACTACATTGTTATCCGCTTTTTCGTGGGAAAATCCGCTTTGAAACTAGCGGTTAAAATTTTCACATTTTTCACTCATTGGCCAAAATTTTTGGCAATTTTTCAATGGCTAGAAAGTTTCTGCCCATTGATTTACGTTGTTTTCGCACTTCTGCTATAAAAACATGACGTTTTCACTAAAGGCAGACACAATAGAAGTAGCTACAGAGTGAGATAGACGTGCTGTGCTGTTCTCTTGTGATATTTTGCAAAAAGTGAGGCAGAAGAGGCTCATAGTGACTCCTATCATATAAGCAGGGTAAAAAATAATCAACGGAGGAGCTGGAAGGACCATTATGTGTCCACTGAGTCTGAGGAGGAAGGGACCACTACTGTACCAATGCTGTCCAGTCCCCCTAAATCACCCCAAGGGATCTTGGGTAATTTAATGGGAAGGGAGGGAGAAAAGGGAATGGGAAGGAAGGGAGAAAAGGGAATGCGAATGGATGGAGAAAAGGGTAGTACTAGTGAGAGCAGGACAGGTCAGCTGCCTATGCCTGCTGCAAGACGTGCTGCCCCTGCTGCCAGTGTCACCATTGCTGTACCTGCAGCCACTAGTGTTGTACCTACTGTCAGATGTGCTGCAACTAGTGTTGAAACTGCTGCCAGTGCTGAACCTTCTGCCAGTGCTAAACCTGCTGCCAGTGCTAAACCTGTTGCCACCAATACTTTGCCTGCTGCTAGTGTTTCTTGTAGTACTCGGGGGGGAGGAGAAAATTATTCCGTGTGTGACATTAGGGTGTCCTCTGTCACATTGCTCGTCACCTCCTGCAAGCAGCAGTGAGATGTCTGGAATAGAGCAGCAGCATGTAGGGACTAGTGGTGGTGTTGGAGAAGCTGGGGTGGAAGAGACATTGATGGCCTTTTTATCAGAAACTGAGAAGGAATGAGACATGGATGAGGATGGGCATCACCACCACCACTAGCAGTCAGCTTTTGAAATTAGCGGAAATTGCAACTGCTCTAACTTCTACTGCTGAGATGAAAGGGTAGCAGGGTGCTGAGGAGCAGGCTAGTGTGCCACAGAGCACCATGGACACAGTGAGAATGGGGTCTACAAGTAATGCAGGACTAGGATAGGTTCCACTTGTCTGCAGTAGCAATACTCCTCCTGATCCTAGTTGCAGTGCTAAATCTGAGGCAGTAGCAGCAACAGCAGCAACATTATCTGCTGCCACCTGTTCCCTATCCCTCCCCCCAGAAGTCATGAGTGTGGGACTATTATTCTCTTCAGGCAGGCACAGTGCAGTCATCATCAACAATGGAACAGTGCAAATTTTGTGACAAGTTAGTGAAAATGGGAAAGGAGGGAACACACCTTGACACAACCTCCCTGATAACACACATGAAACAGAGTCACCATGACATTTAGTCCAAACATGTTAAAGCCAAATACCCATTACAGAAATTTTGCACCGCTGTTACTGTACCCCCTGACTCTCCAGAAAGGTGGAAATCAAAGAGGAGGAAGAATAAAGAAACCCAGACAGACACTGGAGGTTCTATGATGAGCGAAACAACTAGCTTGCCATTAACATCACCTTCTTCCTCTAGAGTAACAAGTACATCTCCTGCCAATCCACCTTGTTCATTGTTACTTCCCCACTGTAACGGTTTGTTTTACACACAGACACAGGTTTAGGATAAAACACAGTTTTATTAAAATGAATAACCTTCACAGGTCCTGTAAATATATAGCAGAACAGTACAGACACACGACAGGTTATATACACATAAGCCTACACAGGTCCAGCATAAACAATAAGTCCACAATAGTCTATACTGACAAAGGTCAGGCAGAGTGATGGTTTCCCAGGAACAAGGTCTTGTATGGGTAAATGAACTTCAGAGTGTAAACAGTCCCCTGTGCAGAGAGATCAGTGATGGGTCTCTCTGCATATAAACAGCTGAGGAGTTGATAACACCAATAGCCAGATAAACAGAACTGGCATGAGCTGTTAGGCAATACTGGAAACAGAGTTACATGAGGTACTGCGGGATCAGTAACGGAGGCAACACTTGCTCTGAGCAGAGGCAATAACGGAGACTAGGCCCATGGTGAACTGCCGTAGCAATAACGGAGACAACACTTGCACTCTGCACAAGTTTATCCAGAGGCAACCGGTGGATCAACAGCCGGAGTGGTAACGGAGGCAGACACTTGCTCTGAGCAGAGACAATAACGGAGACTAGGCCCAATGGAACCTGCAGTAGCATTAACGGAGACAACACTTGCACTCTGCACTGTTTAACCGGAGGCAACCGGTGGCACAACAGCCAGAGTGGAAACGGAGGCAGACACTTTCTTTGAGCAGAAGCAATAACGGAGACTAGGCCCAATGGAACCTGCCGTAGCATTAACGGAGACAACACTTGCACTCTGCACAATTTAACTGGAGGCAACCGGTGGCTCAACAGCCGGAGTGGTAACGGAGGCAGACACTTGCTCTGAGCAGAGGCAATAATGGAGACTAGGCCCAATGGAACCTGACATAGCAGTAACAGAGACAACACTTGCACTCTGCACAGTTTAACCGGAGGCAACCGGTGGCTCAACAGCCGGAGTGGTAACGGAGGCAGACACTTGCTCTGAGCAGAGGCAATAATGGAGACTAGGCCCAATGGAACCTGACATAGCAGTAACAGAGACAACACTTGCACTCTGCACAGTTTAACCGGAGGCAACTGGTGGCTCAACAGCCGGAGTGGTAAAGGAGACTGGCCGCTGATACTCTGCAAGGATATAACCAACTGCCAGCCAGTCAGAATGTCGCCTAGGCGACACAGCACAGGAATGCCAACAAGCCGCGAAGATGCACGGAGCAGGAACATCAGCCAAGCCGGGACGGATCACAGAGCAGGAACATCAGCCAAGCTGGTCGGATCACGGAGCAGGAACGTCAGCCAAGCTGGGTCGAATCACTGAGCAGGAACGTCAGAAGAACAGTCAGGCAATCCGGGTCAGTACACAAGGGCAGCAGACAATATGCAGAGTAGTCAGGCAGGCCAAGTTGGTACACTGGGAAACACTGAGCAGAAATTAGAACTGGCACAGGAACACCACCAAAGGGCACCGGAGGGGTGCCCCTAGCCCAGTATATAAAGCTCATACTGGGCGGGACTAACACACGGTAGCCAATGGGAGCAAGGCACAGACTAGACTGACAGAAAAAAAAAACAAAAAGAGCACGGGCACCATGATAGTACCCTCCTCTCAAAGACCCCCTCTCCTGGAAGAGGGGCCTGGTTTCTGAGGATATTTAGAGTGAATAGTGTGCAGAAGTCTTCGGGCATGAAAGTCGCTCTGATCAACCCAAGAACGTTCCTCAGGGCCATAGCCCTTCCAACGGACCAAATATTGCAATTTTCCTCTAAATCTACGAGAGTCAATTATGCTTTGGACCTTGTACTCTTCCTGGCCCTGAACCTCCACAAGACTGGGCACCACAGGAGTGGTAGTGTAGCGATTGCAAACCAGAGGTTTCAGCAAGGATACATGGAACACATTGTGAATGCGCATAGATGCTGGAAGCTCCAATGCATATGACACAGGGTTAATTTTACAAATCACCCTGAAAGGACTGATGAAAAGGGGCAGATGCAAAAGTGGATTTTAGTGTCAGGAAAGCAAGCTCAGCAGCATCAGACCATTGGGAGGGATTAGCGCCCTTGTGCGTAAGGTCAGACAGAGGTTTAACAATGGTAGAGAAGTTATGGATAAACATCCTGTAATAATTAGCGAGCCCAAGAAAGTGCTGAATTGCTTTTAACCCTTTGGGTCTTGGCCACTGCAAGACTGCTGCGAGTTTCTCCTGGTCCATGGCAATACCCTACTTAGATATCACAAAACCCAAAAACGGCACTTGAGACCTGTGAAACTCGCTCTTCTCCATTTTACAATACAATTTATTTTTGCGTAAACGAAGCAAGCCCTCGGACACATCCTTGATGTGTTGGGACAGTGGCAGAGTGTATGAGTATGTCATCAAGGTAAACCACCACACAAGACTGTAGTAAATCACGGAGGATGTCGTTAATGAATTCTTGAAATACCGCTGGTGCGTTACAAAGGCCAAATGGCATAACTAGGTATTCATAATGCCCAGATCTAGTATTAAATGCCGTTTTCCACTCATCCTCCGCTCTTATTCTGATCAGGTTATAGGCAGCACGTAGGTCTAATTTCATAAAAATGGAAGAACATTTTAACCTGTCAAATAGCTCAGTAATGAGTGGTATGGGTATGGGTTCTTGACATAAGTTTATTTAACCCACTGTAATCAATGCAAGGTCTCAACTTGCCACTCTTCTTTTTTACGAAAAAGAGCCCAGCACCAGCAGGTGAGGTAGACTTCCGACTAATCCCTCTCTTAAGGGCATAATCAATGTACACCTCCATATCCCGGTTTTCCTCGCACGACAACGGATACGTGCGACCCCTAGGGGGCACAACCCCAGGGGGCAAATCAATGGCACAATCATATGTCATATGCTGGGGCAATGTGCTAGCCTCTGCCTTACTGAAAACGTCACTGAATTGATGGTATTCGGCTGGCACAGAGGGAGAGGCACACAAAATCTTAACCGGCTGAGTCACACAATGCTTCATACAATACTCGGACCAAGATGTAATTTCGCAACTCTGCCAGTCAAACTGGGGATTGTGCAAGTGCAACCAGGGAAACCATAGAATGACCGCATGATGACAAGAACGGATAATCTGAAATAGTTGTTCCTCTGTGTGGAGGGCCCCAATAGACATAGAAATTGGAACGGTCTCCATAGTTATCTGAGCTGGCTCTAGTGGTCTGCCATCAATGGCCTCAATGGCTAATTGAGATTACCTTCTAACCAACAGGATCTTATGTAACACAGCAAAAGAATCATCCATGAAATAACCGGCTGCGCTGGAATCAACCAGGGCCAGAACCTCCACAGAGTGTCCTGTCCAAGAAAACACCACCTGGATCGTGGGTTTCTGTAAGATTGGATCTAGGGACTGCTGAACACCACCTAGGGCCTGTCCCCCAAGGTACCCTAGGTGAGTTCGTTTCCCGGACGCACAGGACAAATACGTAGTAAATGGCCAGCCTTGCCACAGTATAGACATAACCCCTGCATCCTGCGGTGTGCCTGTTCCTTCTTTGTTAATTTGGTGAACCCTAGTTGCATCGGTTCACAGGGTTCTAGTTTACGCTCAGGAGGAATGGGAGGTGAGGGTGGGTTCAAAGAACTGCCATGCCCACAGCTTTTTTGCCGTAACCTACGGTCTTTGGCCATAAATCTCTCACGAATACGAGAATCAATTACAATAGCATAGTCAATATACTTGTCCAGATCACTGGGTAGTTCTCTAGCTGCCGTTTCATTCTTAATATGGTCAGCCAATCCTTGGGCAAAGGCTGCCACCAGCGCCTCATTATTCCAACCCACCTCTGCTGCCAGTGTACGGAATTCTATGGCATACTCTCCCACAGTATGATTGTCCTGTTGTATTTCCATCAATCATTTGACAGCAGAGGCAACTCTCCCAGGAACTTCAAATACTCTACGGAAGGTTCGTACAAACTCACTGAAGTTCCTGGTGCAAGGTTTAGCATTCTCCCACAAGGGATTAGCCCACACCAAGGCTCTGCCCGTTAATAGTGAAATCATGAACCTGACCTTACTACGGTCATTCGGAAAAGCATGAGGTGTTAATTCCAGAAATATCTCCATTTGATTAATAAACCCTCTGCACAGGGTGGGTTCACCATCGTATCTAAGTGGTAACGGGGCAGAAGCTGTTAACTCCTTAACTGAGGCCACCGCGGCCACAGATTGACTCTCAAGTGTCAAAACTGGGGAGACCACTGGATTTTGGACTGGTTTATCGAGATGTGCCATGCGCTCAAGAATAGTTTGTATAGCCAGTGCCAACTGGTCCAAACGCTGCTCATGTACATCCATCCTCCAGTGGAGGATGTGAATTTCCCTCACCTTTACTGTCTAAGGTCATGGCCCTTTTGTACTGTAATGGTTTGTTTGACACACAGACACAGGTTTAGGATAAAACACATTAGGCCAGTAGGGCATTTTTATTTTTTTCTCAGGGCTTCTATTAAAAAAAAATAATAAAATAAATAAAAACTAGTCCTACAAAAAAAAAAAAAAAATTGTGTGTGTGGGGGGGGGGGGGGTTGTTTCTAACAAGCCTGAGTCCTATGAATCAATGTTTCCTCAGGGCTTGCGCCAAATAAGCTTAAGTCCTACAAATCAATGTTTCTTCAGGGCTTGGGCCTCTAATAAGTCTAAGTCCTACAAAGGCCTCTAACAACAAATCTAACAAATCATCCTCTACAAAATACTCTAGTCAAGTATCAGTCCACCCCAGTGGCAGCTTATGTCAGGGGGTTCCTGTCTCTGTCACTTTAAAAACAAATGTCTTATTTTATTTTATTGATTTATTTTTTTATTAACTGTCCCCAATAGCAGTCGAGAAAGCCCCCCAAACAAATTCCCTGTTCAAATGATTAATTCATTCACCAGCACAGGCACCCTCCTCAGACCCCTTTATACCATGTCTTATGGTTTTTAAACAACCCCCCAAAAACATTCCCTATTCAACTGATTTTTTTCCCCACACCCCACCAACACAGGCACCCTCATGCCCCTTTTATACTATACCTTTGGGAAATAAAATATTATTTGTAATGTGTTGTGTGTAAGTTCTATGTTCCCATTGATTTCAATGAGCGAAAAAAAGCAGAAAATCAGCACTTTTCGCAGGAAATGTTTTGCCAAGCAGAAAGTGCCATTTTTCGTCAATTTCAGTTTAAAGTGGAAAGTTTCACCCATGCCTATTTGTTGCCAAGCGGCGTCATTATGAGACGCCTTTGATTTCTATACTCTCTGACCAATTGCCATAGCTTTTGGAGACCCTTCCTCCTCTTGTCCATCCAATGATCAGACTAGACAGAGTATTTAAATTTGTGTATTTTGTTTGATCCCTTTCTTATAACCCAAACTAATTACTTTCTTTGATAAAGCGGTGTTTGCCCCCACTAAACACCTTAGAAAATTTGGGTTAAGTTTTTAATCAAGTGTTTTTAAATAAAAGTTTTGTACGTGTATCCTCCTTAGAGTGATGATCTATACTGCTGTTATCTTTATATACGGAACTCAGGCAATCACCCTGTTTTTTGTGAGTGCGTCCCACATATGATATATATATGTAGATAGGTAGCTAGATAGATAGATAGATAGATAGATAGATAGATAGATAGATAGATAGATTAGATTAGTAAAGCTTTATTATGAAAAATATATTTTAAATGACTTTTCCAGCTTAATAAAATAAGGTACTTCCACACTGCTGGGATATACTTTATTCAAAAGTGAACACAGTACAAATTTGCATTTTTATTACAATTTCAGTGTTACACATTTTTGTGGCCATTCTATTTAATGGGGGTGCTACTGCAGTCTATGGAGAGATTGGACAATGATACTCAGCTCTCCACAGCCTGCAATTGCAACAGCACCCTTACAAAATGACCTTGGTGTAATAATTAAGTGCCAACTCTCTCAAAATGCAATTTTGATTTGAAATAACATTTGAATATAGAATTTCCCTGTAGCAGTGTAAAGACCTTTGACAGAGTTGTAACATCCCAAACATGCTGAGGAAGAAACCACATTAGTGGATGGACAGAAGGAAATTATAGTGCATGTGTGCATATCTCATGATAGACCCTTCCTGTTTTCCTCTATAGACAAAAATGTCATTCTTAGTCTCCACCTACAACATAAACATATTATCCTTAATTTGAGAAAGAACTAAGGGCAAAAGTCAGTAAGTTAAAGAGGGTATGATTATTGAGCAAATCAACTGAATGATTCTATTGAAATAAAACTTCTGCAAATTTGCATTGATTTAAATACAAATACCTGGTTAACTGTGTAATATTTTTTTTATTTGGAATAACAATTTACATTTGAGAGATTATTTAGCATTTCCGGACATTTAACCCACTGAATCCTGGAGAGGTCCCCAACACGCTGTGAAGCAAGGTGTTAAAGGTCAAATTTAAATTGTGTTCAATAAGCTAAGGATTGTTGAGTAAACTAACTGCATTATCGGTGACAATTGAAAATTCACAAATTGTACATTGATTTAAAGGGTGTTATCAACATCTTGGATTCTAGAGAGTTGTCCACTGCAGTGGACACCTCTTGGCATTCAATAGGTTAAAAATAATTGGATTAGTGAATTTGGTCTTCTCCAGAATTGTTCCTCTTTAGTTTAGTTTAATGGATACATCCCTAAGTAAATTCGCAAAAACAGAACACAGTGGCTTACAAGATTTGGTTTTCCATACGCTAAAGAGGTGCAGTTATGTGGCAAACCAAATGAACCAAGTGAATGGGAGAAAATAAAATATTTATATTGATTTAAATGGTACAAAATACCAGTGGAAAGCCCCTGCTTTGGGATATGCTATTGGAATGTTGTTGGCTATATTGCGAACATCAAATGTAGCCTGTGTCAAAAAGGTGCCTTAAAAATTTTGCCCAAGTAAATAAAGGGCATGAGCAGTATATTAAAAATGTGCCAGTGTCAGTATTTTTCTTAAAAATGGTGCCCATGTGGACTCCACCAGTGATGGCACTGTAAATGTCTGTCAAGGAATATGAGGTAATCCCTTGCTTGGCTCCTGTGTTCCTGCTGAGGATTTCATGTATTGCATTGAAAAGACTTGGCTGCTGCATGGATGCTGAAATTATGCATACTATGGTCCAGAGGGGGTTAAAGCTGCAAGGTACACTGGGAGTGTGACATGGAACTGAAGAGAAAAGGGCTAATTTGGGGAGCCTGGGCTGCTAGGTCAGTGTGTGTGAGTGTGTGTGTGTACTGAACCAGAAGCTCCAAGGTCCCCCCAGCTACACTCTGCATGGTAATATAATGAGGTTACCATTTTTACTCCAGCAACATTTTGATGTTGCCATTTTTGATGTGAGTGACATTTTGATGTTGCCCTTTTTCCACTTGCAACATTTCTATAGTAAATTTGCACTGGAGATGTCTTTAGCATACAAGGGGATGTCATAAATAAAGATGTTGGGACAGGTTGCTGTGCAGCTTGCAGAAACAGACAAAAAGGTAAGGTTAACCCAACAGAATTAAAATCAAATAAACAACATATACATTTGAAATTGACCATTAGTCATCAAGATAGATAAACATTGATGGGCTAAATGCCTAAAGTGAAGTAAAGAAATATTGCTGCAAACCAGCTGCACTGTAGGGAACAAATATAAATGTGGATAAAATTAGATTAAAATAGGGCCTTTAACTCCCAGTGTACTGGAAACTGATCTAGAATGAAAGGGGTTAAACATCTTCATTAAAAAAAATGTACTCTATGAAGCAGTTTGTTTGCTTCAGAACTGCAATTAGATTATTACTATAAGTATTACTGAATAAGCTACAGGGTAAAGAAATGCAGGTATGCACAATGCCGAATGTATCTCCCAGGAGCCCCTAGGCATAAAAACAAAATCAAAATAAATAAATGAAAAAAGTAACCCCCTAATTACTAAATAGATTTCCAACACAGAGGGGGTTATTAACTAAATGTATTCACTATGTTATTCTATGGCGCCTATGCACTAAGATCTCCAAAATTGGAGAACTCTTTGTGCAGAGGCTCCCTACAAAAACATAGGGATTTGAGAAGGGATATCACTGGAGAAGTCATCACCACTTTACCACCTCTTTATTACGCTTTAGTGAATCTCCCCCAGTGTTTCACAATACATTAGCAATAGCTTTGTCTTCCAAAGGTGTGACCACTCAAAATGTGGATCTGTAAGCAGCTCAATAGAAAAATTGGTCCTGGGTATATATTCCTTTGATGTGCATGTAATCCAGTTTTAATAAAGCACAAATTGAATGGACGCTGTAATTACAGATTCACTTATACAAGCTTAATTGTAGCATCATTGTGTGATACTGTAGAGCTTATGCATAAAAACAAAAGTGGAATTATTCTGGTACAGAAGAATTGCATTGAACCTTTAAGATAAACCCCTTGCTATAGAGATCGCCATTATATATATCAAAGCAATGTGATGGGGATATTTCTAGAATTCCAGGGGTTAAATATCATTTAAATTACTGGCCGTTTTTTTTTTTTTTTTTTTTTGTTACAATAAGTGAATCTGCCAGAATTCCTCCATTTTGTCTTTATTCATGTTGTGCTCTTGGATGGATGACAGTTTTCATTTGTTAAGCTGCCTTGGACTTCGCCCAAATAATTGAAAACCAAAATTTGCAATAATTCACTTGCCGTTTCTTATCACATACCCCTTAATGTGAACAACTCCAGTGACTACAGTGTCTCCAGAGATTAAATATTATGCACAACATATTATCTTTTATAAGTATTTCTCTAACATCCTTTGTGGAACTCAGAGGAGGGGACTCCCTACCTGCTTCACTTAACCCCACCAGTCTAATCCGGTCTAATACAGTTTTAAAAATGCTCAACATGGAGTGTGCATGAGCAAAGATTCTCTCTTAGTTAGCCTTCTTTTTTGTTTTTTTTTGTTTTTTTTTGTCTCTAGGATGGAGCTGTGGAATCCCCCTTTAGGTCGGCTCTTACCTTTGACTTCTATTTTTGGTTTGAACCAGAACATAGACATAAGGGACCTGGGTCTGTCAGAGAATGACTTGCATCATCAGGCTTCTCTTCTCAGTTTCTGCTGTGCTGGTCTGAGCAGACATTTGTATGGTACATAGGGCGCGATGCAGGAAATGTGTGCAATCGCTGTTTCCCTTGTGAAAACCACTAGGGAATAGGTTTGCACATGATTTTGTTGAATTGCCCATGAAAAAAATCAATATTAGCGAACTGCTGCGTATATTTATTTTTTTGTGGGCGTGGCTAAGATTAACAAATCCGTGTGAGTGGAATAGCGAATGCACCTAATGCAAGAACTGCTATTGCAAATGAATTTATACATCTGTGTAGTGTAGTTGTAAAATGGAATTTTTCATGCCCAATTCAAGAAGCATTCGGTATTTAGCTTCCTGGATTAGAACATGCGCAAAATCTATCTGCGCACAAAAATGCCTTTATCCAATGTGAACGTTTCTTGCATCGCACCAATAGGACCCAGAATAATGAAGGCATTCAGAGTGCACAGTTCCTGTGAATATGTCCCTGACTGTTTGTCAGGTAGTCACATTTCCATTATCTGTGGTACTTTGGGTGGACTGGTACTCTGTAAACTTTTGTTCATCTCTGTGTCACACTATTGCTCGCTTTTACCAGAGGGTTACTTATACGTATTTTAATTCATTGATTTAATTATTTTAATTTTTATTAAATTCTTTTTTATTCACTTGTATTCATTTTAATTCATTTTTATTCTTTTTCTTTCATTTTACTACAGTTGAGTTCATGTTCATTCACTTTCTTTTACTTTTTTCAGTTTTATTTCATATTGTTTTATTTTTTTACATTATTCTATATTTAACTTCTATCTTTTTCACTTCTTTTTAATGCATTTTCTGTTTTTGTGACTGCAGTAACTTGAAGTATGGGCACATGTGGCAGTGATATGGGATTGGGAAACAGGTGGTATTATGTACTCTGAATTCCACCTTCTGCACTCCAGTGAGTGAAAGGGGGCTTAGTTTCTGTATCTTATAACTGTATAGCAGTGACCAGGGGGACTCCCTGGATATGAAGGGGGAGAGTGCTAACATACAGCAGCTTGAGAGTCAAAGCAGCATTTTGAAAAGGGTATTGGCTAGTGATTAAATTACTCAAAAGCCTGTTTTTTCCCAAGCTTTAGGGCATACGAACACGAGGTTTTATGATGATTCACTTCTTTTTTTCACGTCAGTTTGGAACATGTGAGACTGGTCTCTACTTCTATGCTTGTCACTTTAACCCTTTCAGAAAGATAAGTACTTTAACTTTATATAAGTAATATTATCTTTTACTGTCTTGTAATATATTTTAAGGGATCTCCTAGCTATGTCTGTGGCTAAGGGAGAGATGGGCATGCTACTAAGGTTGTGGATGATTGGCACACTTCACTCCCTTTTAACCCACTGTTCCTCATGCCAAATTGGTCCTTGTAGTGATTTATCTGGTACTTTATGTCCCTCTTGCTCTGTGGCTCCAAACTTCAAAGTTTAACAAAATTGAATAATTCAGCACTATAACAGCACAGTGCAAATTATCTGTTTACCTGATTTATAATAATGTTACTGCCAGTGCTTAAAAAACAAAAAACAAAAACAAGAACAATTATATATATATTGAAGTTATGCAGCTATTTAACCATAAAGATAGGGGAGTCTTTGTCCTCTTTACATTGGTTAATTGATGGTTGATTGAAGGGGCAGGAGGAAGCCACAATACAGTCCAGAATGTGCTTGAAACTGCAGGTTTTTGTAATATTCATACTTTTGAATGGGTATTTCACTCATAATCACTGATCTAATGGTTGTCACCTGTACAAAATAAGGGATTTCCTTAAAACATGCACTGTCTCAGCCTGTGGCATAACTAGTCACTGACGAGCCCATCACAGATGCTTATCTCGAACCTGCTGGACCCTGGGGAAGATGGGCCCCCTTGGATACTATTGTCCACTACAAATTCATCCTCTGTAGTTGTGCCCCTGGTCTCAGCCTTCCATGAATACAGTGTGTGACCCATGCAAGAATGACGCAAGGAGAACAACTTTATAGTTATACACCCACATGGCTTAAAAACAGTTTTTGTTTAAAGACTGGCAGTAATATGATAATAAATCAAGCATAAAGTGTAATTTGTGTTGTGCTGTTTTAGTGCTGGTTTATTAAATAGAGCCCATTAAGTTTGCCAGAACATAAATCTAGGTGATATTTCCCTTTTGGCTCTGACAGAATCCAGTCATGGCTCAGGGAACCCTTAACATACTAAGAGACCTTGTTTTGTGAACACACACGAGATAAACATAACTTATCTTTTCTGGTGAAACAATTCATTGGTGACCACTCCGGCATTCAAGGGGTTAAAAGCCCAATTTAAATCAATGGGACTTTTTATTTGCCCCCTATGGTATAGTTGGTTTGCACCATAATTGTTTTTCTTTTGCTTTGTAATTTTGTTTGTATTTTTCTTTCTACCTCTTTGAGTACAGAGTCTTATGGTACATTTATGCAACTTAATGTAGTAGCTGTTTATTCAGATTGCATGTCTACTAGTATCTCTAAGTCATGTTATCTATATTCTGTGGTGCCAAATAAGTGTGAAAAAATGGTTCACTGCTGACTGACATTAAACAGTTGTAATAGTTTATAATTATAAGTCTGGTACCATAATTAGGGGAAATCTGACAGACAGCTTTCCCTTTTCATGTACTATTATGTGCAAGAGAAAAAATGAAATAGGTGAGATATACTATCTTTAAATATATTGAGATATTTAAGAGAATTAAAGAGATAGTAATGTTTCACAATAAAAGCAGCTCCAATTAATATTCATAGTTTTTGGGCCATGAGGAATGTTATTTCAATGCTGTCAGAGTTGTAGTTCAAGAGTAATTGAATGATAAACTATCCCCCTCCTGACCCTTTTACTGATGCAACACTGCTCACATCAGAGCAGCAAGACTGTCTGGATGGATCTCAGAGAGGGACAATCTTCAGTGAGCATAAGGAAAAACCTGAAAAACCTGTCAAGTGGAGCAGGGTTTTCCTTATACTCACAGTAAGAAGATTATCCCTTGCTGTGAGCTGGGACCAAATTTCACATCTGAGGGGAGGTGGCTTACACTAGGTAAAAGAAGCGGGAGGGGGATACTTTATCATTCAATTACTCTTGAACTACAGCTCTGACAGAACTGAAATAACATTCTCATTGTCACAAATACTATGAAGATTAATAGGAGCTGCTGTTTTTGTGAAACATTACTATCCCTTTAACCCCTTTGAGTGCCATAGTGGATGTGCAACACATTGCAGAGCACTCAAAGGGTTATAGCTTTAAAGGAACATTACATAACATAACAATTAATCATCACATCATTTTTGGGTACAATTCCCAATGGCCAATAAGACTCAATTTAATGTGCATTGGTTTTCCTAGATTTTAATTGGTACTGGTTATCATGTCTATGAAGGAAGAATTTCTGAATTTATACATGTGCATCAGGTGAATATTATTGGTTGGTGCCCACATGGGTCAGCCATTCATTGGAGATTGCAAAGAATATCTCAAAATCATCATCACTCATGTGAAAGGTCTGCTGGCAGATCCATAGGCTGCAGTGCAAATATACTGTGCTACTTGCTGGACTTTGGTTCATTCACATACATGTGTATAATACTCCAAAGTCTAGCTTCTTCTCTACAGGTGACATAACAAAATAGCACTGCTGCTTTTGTGTCAACTATTTGAAAGGTAAATAAAAAGGCCAACTGGTTCTTAATCTGCTGTGACATTCTGTGTTTTCAATTCAGTTTAGTTTGGCTTGCATGACTTTAGGGGAGCAGGTCTGTAATCAGAATAAAAAAGTTCTTACACATGATCCGTCATTTCTCAGACATGTTTCTGTTATTTTTTGCATCCAATTCCGCCATCTCCGTCAAAGGAAAAAGCTGTCTTAAATGTGGGTGGGGTTTAATCTTCCATCATAATGTAAGGTATTCTCAGAAAAAATATTCATTTGAACGTCATTTTTTTTGTCTGAGTAACGTCATTTGCTCCCGACATAATAAAAATGGTCTAAACTTGGAGAAGAAAAATGAAAGTACTTTTTTCGTTTCAAAGTAAAAAAAAGTCTTTGTTTCTGTGAAAAGTTTCGTTTGAAAGACAAAATCAAAGACAATTTTTAAGATCAGAATTTTTAACCGCAATGTTCAATGAGATCTTCTTACCATAATTTTTAATTCTTTAGACAAATTTTCAAATGTGATGGATTTACTTCTGAAAATATTGTTCTTCTTTTACCACCAACTCATGATCCGACAAGTTTTTCATTATGGTGACTTTTTGAACATCTCGCCCTAAGAAATAGGTGCTGTTTCTGGATTTAAGATTTTTAGAACAAAGAAAATCTTAATTTTGTCCAATGAAAGGCTCTAACAATGTGAGAATCACTGAAAAGAGAAAGAAGGAGGAGGCAAATCAATATTTAAGTAGAAGGAATTTAAGCACCAAGCAGAGATGGAAAGCTGGGCATGTGGGGAGTTGTTGGGCATCAATAAAGTACAGATACATTGGAAATCATAAAGACATGAGGAAATGTACTCAAATACAAAAGAAGAGTGGGAAAACCAACAGCACCATAAGTGAAAAATAAACATTTTGATAGATTTAAATGTGGATTTTACCCACTTGAATATGTTGAAGGCCTTACTAGCACTGCAGAAGTCAAGGATTCCTTATTTGCCTCCTATTGTGCAGTTGGTTTGCTCGAGAATTGCTAAAATCTTCTTAAGATAACAGCTTCCATGTGTCAATTAACTCCAATTAAATAATATTTTTGTTATGCAACCTCTTGAGTTGTGAATGATATACTGAGTACAGGTAAAGTGGATGGTATAAAGAAGTGAGGAAATGTGCACAAAGTGGGATGTTAACCCTTTAGGTGCCAGAGGGATATGAAATGCATTGTGAAGCAATGTGTTGTTTACCACTTCTGGCACTTAAATGGTAACTGAATTATTTGTTATAAAGCAGTGATTTCTAAACTGGGGGGCATACCCCCATGGGGGTATGAGTAGCTTCCACATGGTAATGTGACTTTATTTCAGAGACATATTTATACATAGTTGTAAATAGCCAGAATCAGAAATGTTGTGGTGAAATATTTGGGGGTGGTTGGTTCAGAGAACAATTGTGAATAGCACTGTCTGATATGTTTACACTTGTGATATTTTTGTTGGGGATCTTGATTTGTAGGAATGTCTGCAGCAAAGAAAAGAATGTGAAATTGATTTCTTCATCCTTTTCTTTGCTTCAGACATTTCTACAAACCAGGATCCCCATCAAAAGTATCACAAGTTCAAACACAGCAAGATAAAGGAAATGCAATGTAAATGAATAATAAAATCATGCAGTAATGGGTGTCATTTTTTTCAATAAAAAGATGGGAGGGCATTTAGGTTTGGTCGGCTTAAAATGTGGGGCATCATGTCAAAATATTTTGGAACCACAGTTATAGAGGAACTTTTAATTTGATGACCATGGTGCAGTTAGTTTGCACTATAAGTGTTCTTCCATTTCCATTGGGCAAAAAAAAAATCCTTATAATCAACCATTTTCAAAGTGAAGAGAAGACATTGGATAGCAGGAATCACTCATCATTTGCATTTACCAGCAGGAAGTGGATAGCTAATTCACTAGGAGGTACTTGGCATAACTACTTATGATTTAAACCATTGTTGACCTCTTGGTAAAGTAGTTTGTTCCATAAACCCCTTGGATACTAGAGAGGGATCAAAAGCATTGTTTTGCAATATGTTAGAGATCTATCTAGCAATAAGTAATAACTACACCTGTTTTCCTCTTCTGCTGAATGTGAGTACACAGATTTATAATAGCAACACAATTTCAAACATAAATAAATTCCTAGAATGTTGAGATAACAGTGAAAACTGCTTATTTCTATAGTAGCTGAAGAAATAATGAGTTTTCCTACTAATAATCAGTGTTCATACCTGGCTTCACACACAGTGAGCAGATTTTATTTTGTGCCCCAGATCAAAGGGGAGAGGGTGTCCAGAGAGACTGAAACTGTGCTATATGAGAATCTGGATTTGAGGGTCCCTCCACCAAAGGGCTCTTGGCAGCTGTCCAGTTTGCCCAATTGTTAAAATGTCCCTGGGCATAACTATTTGAGTCAATTTGTTTGAAATAACTTTCTTGAAACTTAGAAACAAAGACAAAGAGCTTTTGAAATATTAGAGGCAAAATCTTCCATTGTCAGTGGATTGAGGAACTCCATGGACAGGTTTCCATCAATTAATTAGAATTCCATGTACTGCAAAGTACCGCTGCTTGTGTTAGAATGCCTTAGTGCTGTCTGAGAGAGTGAGACATCATTTAAATGTACAAATCCCATGTGGAGTGAAAGACATGAAGCGTCCGTGCATGATATTGTTATAAGACATTTAAAAAAAAAATCTGCTATTCAATAAACAACCATTATCTCCTCTGTACAAATATCTGTTTTTATGCATTTCTCAGTCAGTAACAGGTCTGAACTATGTCCCTTCATTGCTCTCCCTTTGTTGTTATAGTTAAAATGTTTCTACATCTGTAGGCTGCTGCCAACAAAGCAGTCAGGAGTAGGAGGTAATCTTTCTGTTTTCGTTCCAGCCACCTAGCCCTGAATGAGTTTAATCGGCTGAGAAACAAGACTGAAAAGCTTTTGCTACCCTTTCTAACTCCACTGAGCCTTGGCTTTTTGTGGCCTACTGAGCAACACCCTGTGCTTTATTTCATTGCGGATTATTTAGAAGGCTTCAATAGTGGCAGATCTGCAGGTCCAAGACAGATCAAGACACGCTCTTGAGCAAGAGAAATGCAATGTGAATATGACGTGACTGCCTGACAATGGTTTAATACCTCTTAATTTAGTCTTTTAAAAGAGAACTAACACCTCCTAATAATAACCCCCCAGTTTCCTTACCATGTGTAGATAATCCTAATGGCCCATATTCATTTTGCTGTTATGCTTTTGAAATCATCTTCCATCAGTCTTCAATGTCACGTCCAAGGAGGTGGATGTGCCTGTTGGAAACAAGGTTTTCAAAGTGAATCACACAGAGTGCATGAGCCTACTTAACACTTTGTGAATCAATGCATTGCACACCTTCTGCTCTTTAAAGGGGATAGCAATGTATGCCAATAAATGTAGCTCCAACTGATACTCATATTTTATGTTTCATCTTGCTCTGTTTATTAATTATGCCCAACTTGTAAAGTAATTCTGTATTAAAGTATCCCCATCCTGCCCCTTTTACTTATTCAATGCACTCCTCAAGCCAGTCTGGACAGCGTGCAAAAAGGGACAATCTTCAGTGAGCATAATGAAAATCCAGCCCTCTTTCATCAAGGGGGATAGGCTTTTCATTATGCTCACAGCGAGAAGATTGTCCCTCGCTGTAAGCTGTCCGGTCAAGTGTGGGGAGAAGCATACAAGAGGTAAAAGGGGCAGGAGGGGGATATTTTAAAACAAAATTACTTTAGAACTACAAGCTGGGCATGATTAATATACAGTGCAAGAGGAAACATAATATAGGAGTATTAATCTGAGTTACATTTATTAGCATACATTACTATCCCTTTAACCCATTGAGTGCCAGAGGGGTACGAAAACCATTGCGGAGCAATGCGTTTCACACCTCTCTGGCACTCAAAGGGTTAAAGGGTTACAATTAGCATGTGCAGTGAGTCTGAAGTCCTGCTAGCAACTGTCATGTCCATCTCCATAGACATGATATCCAGGTCTGATGTTATTTCTTCATCAAAGAAAGAAAATCATAAGGGCCATTAGGATTCTCTAGCTATAGTAAAATAAGTGGGGTGTTATTATTAGGAGGTATTAGTTCTCTGTTAAAAGTGCTTTACCTGTCATGGCTTTTGAAAACTGCATCTATCATTAATGAATGATTAAATACTTTTTTCCTTATCCTTCAATATCTGTATTTATAACCTGTGATTATTGATTCCTGTCTCTGCGTACATATCATAGGACCATACCACAGCCACCTGAAAAGATTTATTAACACTGCCACTTCTAAAAGTACAATTTGTTCAACTATTGTTGAATGTGACATATTTCACGATCACGGTGACAGTAGTGCAGAACTCTACTTTTTCCACTCTATTTGAATAACATAGACATTATTTTCATAATATTTGTTTTTAATGGACAAGAAAATTTGAAAAAAATATATGGCCGCAATCCTGAAGTTAAAGATGAACAATTCGTAACAAACCATCTGGACTCATTGGTTTAAAGGAGAATTTTAACCCTTTGAATCCAAAGTAAAGCATTGGAGACCTCTCCAGCATTTTAGGGGTTAAAACTTCCATTTAAATCAAAGGAAGTGTGTATGTCTTCCTCTATGCTCACCTGATGTAATACTTGAATTATCATCATAGTGTTTTTTTAGTTAATTCAACAAACCATGGGTCACATAGCAAAATTAGCTATCCTAAAAAAAAAATCTAAGGTATCACAATTTCATTCCTTACATATGCTATGCCATATTGGTGCCAGTACTGCACTTATTAGATACAGTGGACATAGGAGACAGCAGTCAAAGCATGTTTAAATGTTAAATGTATGCATGTAAATTTCATAGTCTGGCAGGTAAAATGGGGGAACTGGAACTGACTGCAGTGAATGAGTTGTGTGATCTGTTTGGTATGATTGAAACTTGGTTCAATGATACACATGACTGGGCAGTTAATCTAGAATGTTATTCCATTTCAGGAACGATAGGGTTAATACAAGAGGTTGGAGCATGCCTATATGTAATGCATGCTTTAAAAGCTAGTATAAAGAAATGTATTTTAAAGGGCCCAGTGATAATGTCAGCCTCTGGGTGGAAAAACACACTGGGGAAAAACATAATAAAATTATGTTAATGGGAATTTGCTACAAGCTACCCAATATTGGGGTTTTTGAAAAAGCCCAAGTGTTACTGTAAATTTTAATGACCTATCAGGAAATGCAATCATAATGGGAGATTTCAACTACTCTGAAATTGACTGTAGAAATATAATTTTCAGCACAAAAAAGGAAATAATTCTAAGTATGGTTAATGACAATTTCATGTCCCGACTAGTAGAAAAGCCAACTAAAATTGTAGTCTTGCTGGACCAAATGGTCCTAAAGATTTCTGAAATGGTAAACAATATACAGCTAAGGGAACATTTAGGCAGCAGTGACCACAATGTGGTATCCTTTTAAATGTGTTATGAGTAGAAATGGGCAAAACAGGAGAAAATGGCATATATCATATTCCCACAGTATGAACTTCTGTGTTGAGAGGAAGAGGAGAAAGCACATTTTTGAGCTAGAGAAGTCCAATAACGTGGAGTTGAAGCTTATTTTAGGAAATCTTGTAGGTAGGAGATTTGTTCTCTACATTAGGGTAGTCTGGGGGACAGGAAGGGAGAAAGGAGGGTTACCCCAAATATCACAAAATCTGATGTAACTGACCGGAAAGACACAAGTAGCTGAAATCCAAGTTTCTTTATGATCTGGCTGTTACCTCTGTGTTAAAGGGTCAGGGGTGTGAGAAGGGAATAAAGGAGGTTTAACCCAAATACCCAAACATCCTGACTGATTTTATTTGAAAGGCACAGGTAGGTGCAGTCCAAGATCCTTGCTGATCTGGCAGTTATCTTTTGTGTTAGACATCTGAGGGTGTAAGAAGGAAGCAAAAGGAGGTTGACCCCAAGTGCCCCAACATTCTGTCTGACTGATTTAATTTGAAAGACACAGGAAACTGTGGTCCAAGTTTCTTGCTGACCCTGCTGTTATTGTCTCTGAGCTGTGGGAGTCTTGTGAAAGAAGAAGGTGAACTTTTTTTGTTTTTATTTTTTTACAGTGATAGGGATGGGGGGGGGGGGAAACAGTTACAAAAATATATAAATAAAAAAAGTGACAGATAATAGGGACCCTGGCCTGACATGTGTGAGAAAGGCAGACTTGATACTATACAAGATTGAATATTTGTTGAGGGCAAATGCAAGACATCACACTCCATCAGTTCTATTGTTTACTTTACAGTAAAAACACACACACAGTAGATGGGCAATGACCAGCAAACACAAAAAGGGCAGGGGGAGAAGGAAAGGAGTAGGAGCAATGAAGGGACATGTGAGTAAAGTTGTAGTCTGAAAACTAACTGCAGCCAGGGTTGCTGCAGCCAAGGAAAGTCAGACCCTGGACAAGCAAAGATGCCCAAAAATGCACAGTCATCCTGTCAGCCATCATCAGCATCATCACCATTTCCAAGTTCAAGTCTTACTCAGCCATACCCACTACTAGGGTTGAGTAACCAGCAGCAAAAACATGGGTTATCAATATACACAACCTTAGCTATGATGAGTGCCTCTGCTGCTTCTGGAAGTATAACCCCGGTGACATCTAGTAGTAGCAGCCCCTCAGGAACTTCTCAGTCAATGAAGTCCACAGTATGGAGATATTTTCTTCATTATCCAAAAGCTAAGCATGTTGCTGTCTGTTATCTGTGTAAAAAGCATGTGTGCAGACAGAAAGGCTCACATCTAGAAACCTGAAGCACAACCACAGGTCTGGCTGGTCAGCCTCCCAGTTTGAAACAACTGATGGTGAGGAGTTCCCTGAATAAAAATACCAAAAAATTGCACATCTCCCTGCCTACAAAAGAGATGTGAAACTTGTGCACACAGTTACAACATGGACAACATACCAATTCCAAACACCCAATTACACCATAAGATCAATGGTACCTTCACCTGTAAATCATCCAATGTAATATACCTTATCATGTGTGCAAAATGCCCAACAGCTCTGTATGTGGGAGAAACTGGACAAGCACTACATAGGAGACTTAATTCCCACAGATTCAGTGTTAATAACAAAAAGACAGAGACACCAGTGGGAGAACATTTTTGCCAAAATGGGCACAGTGTCAAGGATATTAAGTTAACTGTATTGATGGGACGGTTCCGCACTCAGAGGGACAGAAAGGTATGGGAGGTAAAATTAATGTTAAAATTTAATGCAATTTGTAGTGGTTTGAACAGGGATAAGGAATTTCTATCAAAATATAATTTAGTTGATTGACCTTTCCAACAGACCCAAGAGCATCGTAAATACCTCTAAAGCCTCAGAGGAAGAGTGCAATTTACCATTGACTGATCAAAGATATCTGGATCTGGACTGCATTCTGTTATCTGATTTCCATGCTAAACAATGTGATGTGTACTTGTATTTAAGAGAGATGTTTTCATATTTATCTGTATAACATGCCTGAGGAAGAGACCTAAGGTCTTGAAAGCTTGCATTTAAATCTGCTTAGTTAGCCAATAAAAGGTATCAAAAACTATATTTGCCTCCTGTACTTGTATTTAAGAGAAAAGTTTTCATATTTATCTGTATAACATGCCTGAGGAAGAGGCCTAAGTAGTCTTGAAAGCTTGCATTTTAAATCTGTTTAGCTAGCCAATAAAGGTATCAACTTTACTAAAAAAAAAACCTATAACATTAAAAACTACATGGCAAATGAATGTGGTAGAAGGCATTCTGGTTTAAATTTAAATTAAGGGGATGTCAGTGTGACAGACTATATTAGACTATTGCTAAGAACTGTAAACTTTTTCATTGACAGGTTTATACTACAATTTCCTGCAGAAAAGCCTCACTGTCAGTATTTACTAAGACTGTGAGTGTTTACAACAGCAGAGTTATACTCAAAGGGTCATATAGTTTGTCAGATTAATTGATTTTCTTCTGAAAATGAATTCAATTCATCCTATAAAAGAAGCAAAATATTCCACTCCAGCTTTAAAAGTGGAATATGGTTAATATAATAAGTACCATGCACTATGGGCAGTCATATTAGAATCAAGCGCTATAGTGATATTTTTTGCATACATAATTAATTTCTTTATTTTTATTCATGTAGG